>CM039125.1:8900759-9629359 GCA_022036555.1 Microstegium vimineum | reverse complement strand
AAAATCCTAGTGATTCGGTTATCAAATGCCACTAGGTGATCTAACTAGTTGCATATGCATTAGACCTAGTGTGCTAACTAAACATCCTTAAAAAGATTTATGAAAATACTAATACATGTGCACAAAGGTTAGCACTTCTGAGAAAGGGTGAAGAAAATAGAGTACATGAAGTATTCATTGAGAGGCACCATATTGTGAGAGTCTAGTTAGTCTTGATCAAACGCACCCAGTTGTCTAAAGTCGTCTCTGGAATCTTACTGGAAACGACCAGACGCCCAGGCATTGGACTTGGCGCTGGGACTGTTCACGTGTCCGGTGGTTGAGAGGGTGCGCATTGGACGCCACGAATCAGTTATACAGGAGTGTCCGATGCACTGACCGAGGGTTGTTGAATTGTGAAGCCACATGGCGACCATCAGTGCACCGGACGCGTCTAGTGGTACGAATAGTCGCGTCTGATCACCTCGTTTTTTTACATGATATTTGGGACAATGGCTCTTTGAGCCTTGGGTCCATATTTAAGCTTGGTGTCCAGTTTAGGTGTAGCACTCTTGGTCATTTGCTTCACTTGTCAACACCTAGAGCTACACGCAAATTACTCCCGTCACTCTTGCTTGATTATAGATCATTCTAGTGAGTTAGGAGAGCAAACTAGTGCATTTTACATTGCGTTGGCACATCTAACGTTACTTGGACTTGCATTGCTGTGGATTTCTCTTATTACTTTTGGAGTTTGTCGACTGCTAGATAGCTTGGAGCAGCAGGATCGTTGAGTAGAGGTTGATGATTGTCTCTGGCTCCGATCAGTGGATTGTGACAGGTTCTTCAGGCTTCGCCGTGGGAGTTTCATGAAAGACATCTCTGGTGGTTTGCTCGTAGTATGTGGATCATCATCTTGTGTCGATTATGCGGCACCCGATTGCGGGCTAGGCGTGTAAAACCTATTAGCACATGAATCGCCAAGTGGATATATTGCTACAACGAGGAGCAGCTTGCTAACAAGCAAGTGACCATCGGTAAAAAATATTGTGTCAACCTTATCACGGAGGATTTCATTTGTGTGATTGTGTTGTTGGATATCTATCATCACGTTGGTATAACCCTTCTATCTCTACCTTTGTATTCACATTGATTACATTCTTGGAAAGTAGAGTGTTTGTCTATCTAGTATACTTGTATATCTATAGCTTAGAGAGTTCTTTGATCACTACCTAGATTGCAAAGTCTTGTTTTGCGTGCTACAGAAATACTAGTAACTAGAATTGTTAGATATGTGGCTTGTATCTTTTGGTAGTGCTAGCTTGTTTATAGTCATTTATTTTACCAATCATTTGTCTAAGTGTATTTGTAGATTTTTTATTAAGCTATTTACCCTTCTAGCCATATTAGGACATTTCAGTAGCATAAGGGGAGGCCCAGTGAGGTCATATAGGGGAGCCCAGTAGGGCAGTGCTGGAAGAGCTCCAGCCGATGGAGTAAGAAGAAAGAGCCAAGAACAAAAAAGATATTTCACCAAATAATTTAATATTTTATTGGACCGCATTGTCCCAGAGCAAATATACGTTAGCTTAATAAAAATTGTTTATAATCTAAGAGCCTCTTTGGAACAAAGGATTGACAAAACCTAGGAGCTAGAAAAGGTAAGAATGAAATGTTCTAACCAATGTTTTAAATAGCGAGCTAAGATCAAGGTGTTTAACGTTTTATAAACCGTAATTGACGGACTTTAGCAGCAAAATAACGGCAAAATTGTGCATGAACGTAAATAGCGGCATAATTTTTTCAAGCTATTTCGGGCTATAGCGGCAAAATAGCGGGCTATTTTTTTCCTTGGTTCTAACACTTTAATTCTTAAAGGGTTTTAAATTTCTTCGGAAACAAGGTAGGAAAAGTTGAAACAAAACAATAACGTTAGAGCTCATGTTTAGTTACCTCCAAAATTCCTTTACAATAGTCCAAGCCATAGTAATTTGTAAAATCTCTTGTTGCAAAGGGCATCATTGGAATTTTTTCTATAGAATTTAGATCCTTTAAAATTCCTGTATTTTTCCTTCAGTTCAAAGGGGGCCTAAATATGGCAAAATGTGACAAGTTTTGGTCAAAACAAAGAAGCACCGACGCACTAATTAGATCCATCCAAATTACAAAATCTAGCTTTTGATCCAAACCACTCCATCTGTCTCATATTATAAGTCATTTTAATAATATTTAATAGTCAAAGCATTTCAAATTTAATCAAAATTATATAATAAGATAATAACATTTATGATCCCAACTAAATAGCATTAGATTCTTTGTTAATTGTATTTTTAAATTGATATCATAAATCTTTGTAATTCTCGATATGATTTTGATCGAGTCAAAGTATCTCAAGTTTGATCAAACTTATACGATAATATAATAACATTTATGATGCCCAGCTAACTATTATTAGATTTCTCATGAATTATAGTTTCATATTATACCTATTTGATATCATAAATCTTTATAATTTTCTATATAATTTTGGTTAAACTTGAGATACTTTGATTTTTCAAGGTTTTTTGAACGACTTGTCCTGTTTGTTGCAACTCACAACAACTTGTGAGATGTTTTTTTAACAAACATCTATTTTCAAAACTTTATCTACCTTTCACAAAGACATGAGTTAGGGTGATGCTGAAAAATAGATTATCTCAACGCTCTATCTCTCATTTATCTCCATATCTATACATAAAGTTGTTGGTGAAACTTGCCCATAAAACTATTTTCTAAGAAAACAATTTCGTTAGTGAAGCTGAGTTGTGCTAAACATACACTTTAAAAACGAGAGAGTAGCTTCTAGAATCCACAAACTCAACTCCAGTTATGATGGTTGAAAAGCCTTGAATGTGACGAAAATAGTAAAATTTTGAATTTGACATTGTTGAATCCTAGTATGTCATATACTACGTTGAAAGGAAGAGAATAACTTTGAACAGTTCACATTTTTATAGAAAAAAAAGCAATATCAACAATCCACAAATCTATTACTGTGGCTTCCTGCAATATCCAAAAAGTGCTCTTAGCTATACCTCTGGAGGGCGTTTGATTTTCTGACAGTTGGATCCCCGCCACTGGGTAATTTTTGACGCACTAAAACAGTTGGAACTTGGAAATATGACAGAAATGGTAAAATGGGAGGTAGCCCACGTAAGCACGGTTTCAGTTCAAAACCATTCTCCACTGTTGCTCCTGTCCTCTCCCTCCTCGCACCCCCTCTCTGTCGTCGTCTCCCCATCTCCGGCTAGGGTTTGCCGTTCCCACCGCGTCTGACGTCTACCTCGCCCTCGCCACTGCCGGGACCAAGGATGTCGCAAGATCAAGGTATGGAGGAGCCGCCGCCGCAGGCGGAAGGCGAGGCGCAGCCGGCCGCCGATGTCCCCATGAGCGATGCCGCGGCGGCGGAGGATGAGGAGGAGGAACCCGTCACGGGGGAGGGGGAGGGGGAGGGAGGTGCAGACGGGGCCGCCGACGCCGTTGATTCCGTCAAGGCTTCAGTGAAGCCCGAAGCAGAGGGCGTGGAGGGGGACATGGATGAGCGGAATGGTGGCCCGACGGCGGGTTTGGTTGGCGAGGTTGTGAAACTGGAGAACGGGGATGGGCCCGTGACGGTGGGTGGCTCAGCGGATGAGGGTGGAGCTGGAGATGGCGGTGATGATAAGGGCCTGGTTGGTCAGAATCAGCCTATTGTGAACCATCTTGTGTTGGTGCCGTCTGAGGAGGATCTGGCATTGACCAAGATCTCAAATAATTCCTTCATGTTCGATTACACCACTGGTGGTGATGACTCGGGGACTGAGGAGGAGCAGGCTGCCTTCATGAAGGAGCTCGAGCGTATCCACAGGGAGAAAATGTTAGAGTTCAAGCCCCCGAAGTTTTATGGCGAAGGATTGAACTGCCTCAAGTAAGCACACAAACCACACAACCTTGTTTTTTTCTGTAATTACTCGTTGTCTTATGACCACGCTGAATTAGTAATTGTATCTTTATTGTCATTAGATTGTGGAGACAAGTTACTGGATTGGGTGGCTATGATCAGGTACTTGTCTTCAATATTGTGCCTTTTTGGTTTGTTGAAGAAAACATGAATGATTCCTCATATGGGAATGGTCGAATTATGAGATCTATTTGCATCACATATGTGCCGGCATTAATATATTTTTTTCTGCTAAAAATGAACACATGTCAGGAGCATGTCTGTAGCAAAGAGCCTCTTTCTAGAGTTTAATCCTGAATTTCTCACCTTAAGTGCCTTTGCTTTTCTATGTTGGTACTTAGCATATCATACTCATCTAACTTTGTACTCCAAGGATGAGTTAATAATTTTCATTAGCTTGCCCAATTTTTTTTCACATATGTTTTATTTGACCATTAGATTATCTTAATTTTATACTTTGCACAAAACATGTCAGCAATATTGTTTATCTGATTTCTGATTTCTCCCTTTTCTCTTCCAGAGTTGTACAAAACCATCATATTAACTGATCATACTGTTCAAGGTTATCAAGTCGTTCGACTAATCGCCATTAGTCGCTATCCGTGCCATGGTGATCAGTTATGCACTACAACTAGTTACTATTAGTCCTGATTAATTACGATTAGTGTGATTAGTCAGGCTAATCGGTGCCATGGCGACTAGGGTCGATTAGACGATTCAAAACACTGATGCTGTTATCTTTCTTTGGCATGGAATATGTTTAGCCATTCACCTTGTTTGTAGCATTTCGTGTCCATGTTAAAATCTTCTAGTGGATGTTAAAAAAGACTACTGTGTAGCCTCCCTATGAAACACTAGTGATCCTGTCTGACTCTGAGAGGCAGTGATGCACCATCCCTGCTCTTGTTACCGTGGTTGGCACTGTTTTTTATTTACATGTACTATAATTTACATTTTACACAAATAACGCTAGATCTCAACAAGGAACCAAAAATTAACCTTTATAAGCATGAGTATTTCTATCTGAGAAAGCATCATTTGCAGAGTAAATAGCTATACTTCTAGTAACTTTTAGTGATGAAATGTAACCATGGTTTGTTTGTAGACATAAACTAGCAAATATGGTTTGCTTAAGTAGGAAAATTCTCTTTGTGTTGATATTCTCTACCCGGCCCTGTTGCAAGCGGTAGAGCTTTACCGCCTGTGACCAAGAGGTCCAGGGTTCGAGCCCCAGCCTCTGCACATTTGTGCGGGAAAGGCTGCGGGCTATTTCCCTTCCCCAGACTCCGCAGTGCGGGAGCCTACGACACTGGGTACGCCCCATTCTCTACCAAATTGATGACGTAATTTTCCCTGTGCCAATTTGACATTTATTTTATTTTATTTTATTTCTTTGTGTGACTATAAAATATATCTGTTGATTTGTGGCCGTGACTATATCCCCCATGTTTCTTGGAAAGTGGTTTTGGTTGATTAACTTTGCTGTATGGGGGAGGGGGAGAAAGAGAGATATTTTGTCTCATATGCTTGCTAACTAGTTGCATCGACACTGAACAGGTGACATCATGCAAGCTTTGGCGTCAAGTGGGAGAGTCATTCAAACCTCCAAAGTATGACTTTAATAGTCTGCAATTCATTTGATGATCCTCAACTGTCATTTTAACAGAAACTGGGACTAGTTCACATAAGCTCTTCTTTCTGTACTCTATCCCATGATGACTTGCATGTTTTTATGCAGGACATGCACAACTGTTTCATGGACTTTCCGTAACTTCTATGAGAAGGTAATTTTACATTCATGGTTCCTGGGATACCTGTTCAGCCTTAATAGCTTCTAGTTTCAGCACTGTTTTACCACTTGAGTGTTGCCATGTGATGCCTACCATGGCAGTTTGTTGAATTAAAAAAAACTTTTCATTTAAGCACATTCTTCGTGAGCATGTCAATTGAGTTTTGCCCGCTTGCATGCCATTATTTAGAAGTTTTACCAAGCTGTTAACATAGGATTATGCCCTAAATCTAATATAATCTCCTTAATTGGTACAAAGCTGATCAAATTTAAGGTTATATTGTGGATTTCTTGGTGGTAAGATTTGTAGTGCAAGATGCCTGTTAAATACTGTTTTTTTTAATCCTTTTTCTTTTTTCTTTTACAGGCACTCCTGGAATATGAGAAACACAAAATCGAAACAGGAGAGTTCCAAGTAGCTTCATCTGCTGTACCAGATCGGATTGGTTCTGAGAGCCAGGTACAGTTTTATGTGGCCTAGTATATAACTTAGCACAAGTTAGTTTCAGTGTGATGAAATTCATTTTGAATAAAGATCTGTGATATTTCCATGTACTCGCTCCGTCTCAAAATATAAGGCACAATTTGACTTGGTGTGGTTTTCAAGATCACACTTATAATATAGTTTAATTTGTGGCAACAAAAGTTTGGTCATTAGAGAGTATTTCTAAATACAAATCCACTGTATCAACCTTTTTTAGTTTAAGAGTAAAGTCCAGCGCTCCTCAAACTTGTTCGGCTGTGTCATCCGGGTCCCTAAACTCGTAAATGACCCGTTTAGGTCCTTAAACTTATTCATCTGTGTCATCCCAATCCTGGCCCCTAAACTTGCAAAATTGCATGCTTAGGTTCTTAAACTTGTTTAGCTATGTCATCCTGGTCCTAGACCCACTAACCGCCTATTTATCCCTAGACTCACTAACCGCCTATTTATCCCTAGACTCACTAACCGCCTATTTAGGTACTCAATCTCTGTTCTGATCTAAATGGGTGATTTGCGAGTTCAGGGATCAAGATGATAGCTGAAATTTTTTGAGAACCTGAACGGGTGATTTGTAAGTTTAGGGACCTGGATGATACAGCTGAATAAGTTTGATGACCTAAATGTATGATTTGTGAGTTTAGGGACCGGTATGATACAACTTAACAAGTTTAAGGACCACCAATGGAATAAGAGCTTTTCATATTGATTATACTAATTGTTGGTCAAAGATAACAAATTTTGAGTTTGAGATATGTGCACACCTTGTATTTTGGGACGGAGAAGTGCCGACAGGATGCTCATGCAGTTGTGCTAAAACATGGGAAAGATATGCAAGGAGACTAAAGTTCAGGTTGTATCACTGTATGTTTGCCCAGGTGGGTGGAAGCCATGTATCTGGTTCTGGAAGAGCCAGAAGAGAATCTGCAACTCGTGCAATGCAAGGCTGGCATTCTCAGCGCCTACTAGGCAATGGTGAAATTGCTGATCCTGTAATTAAGGTATTTTTTGCTTTCAAATCAAGGGTCACTAGTGATCTTCATTTTGTTGTATAATAATATTTTTTATTTTTCCCTAGGATAAAGGGCCTATTGTCTTAAAGAAGGATAAAACTCCTAAAAGCAGTGGTACATATCTGTATTATGTTTCATTTAACTTCCGTTATGCCAGTACTTACTAATTGTTGAGTGGATTGGGTCTTGGACAGGCCTCTTAATCTATCCTTATACTACTATATTTTCTTCTTAATGAAATGAACTGCAGTTCTCATGCATTGTCTGAGAAAGAAAAATACTTACTAATCCTTGGATTTGTGTAGGTTCTGCCAAGAGGAAAAGGACACCATCCCTGGAAGATGACAGGGTGATACCTTATAAGTCCGATAATCTACAGTAAAGCCCCTGTGCACTTATAATATTCACGCAAATCCTGCATTCCATTTTCCTATCTATTGCTGTTAAAAAAATCAGTAACAAATGCAACACTGCTTTACGCAATTAGCTTCATTCTGTTCTTTGCATGGATAATAATAGTCCTACACTCTTATGGGGCATACTATCCATTTGAATAACTATTTAGGTTGGCATGGCATTAGTCCTTTTTCCTCCTTCCTCCTTGGACTTCGATTGATTTGATGAAATATTGCTATCTGGCAGAAATGACTCGATGGTCATTGACATGGGCCCTCCTGCTGATTGGGTGAAAATAAATGTTAGGAAAACCGTGAGTATCTGTATCTCATCTTTATCTGTTGTTAAATCTTATAGCTTTATTCCTGAAGGAAGTTTTGAAGCATTGAAATTGTGCCAGTGAACGTGTGAACCTCTGATTCTTTATGAAATACATATATCTCAGGTCTTGTGGTTATTATGGAAATTTTCATAAAGAATATAGGCTAGCCAGGATTCCAGGAATCAGTGGAAACCATAATCACTTGAGTGCATTTCGTGAAAGAGATTATGTTTTAGTTAATTTATTTATTTTCATTCAATTTTATTTCTTTCAGAAAGATTGCTATGAAGTCTATGCGTTGGTTCCTGGCCTTCTGCGGGAAGAGGTAAGTAAAAGAAAATCTTTTTTAATGGTTTGTTACTGCCGTTCAATCAAAAGTTGAGTCGCTGATGCATGTTTTGATGCAGGTACATGTTCAGTCTGACCCCGCTGGTCGTTTGATAGTTACTGGAGAGCCTGAGCAATTGGATAACCCATGGGGTGTCACTCCATTCAAGAAGGTCTGTCAGCTCTTTGAATTGTATCCTGATGGGTGTTTTTCGCTTTTAAGGATATACTCACTGAAACTTGTACATCCTTTGCAGGTCATTAGTTTGCCTTCCCGCATCGATCCTCACCAAACCTCTGCAGTTGTCACCCTCCATGGGCAGCTATTTGTGCGTGCACCATTTGAACAATCAAAATAATGTTGATGCCACAATGAAGCACAATAATACAAGTATGCCCTCGTTTTCCAATGGTAGATTGTAGGTCTACGTTTTTATCATTCTGAATCTGAAACTGTCATCTATAAAAATGGATACTAAAATGGAGAAATGCATAGTTGTTATTTTAATAAGACTACACCTCTGAATTTATTGTTTGTATTGAATGCAAGGGTTTTCTTTTCTCCTGCTTGTGTTGGCGCCCCAAAATTACAAGATTACTTGTGGGCACACTTGTAGAACCAGCTGTGAACTCAGCACATGTTTTGTGCTTACCACACACCTAACCAACTTGTCTCTCTTTCAGGTTTGCCTTATGGGTGGGATTATATTGTTGTGACATGAGCTTAGAGTTCTCACCCTGACTGTCGTCAAAAACTAGTTCCTTGCTGATCCTAATGCTCAAGACTCTTCCATGTTAGATCTCTCCTGTATCAAGTTAAACTCATTAGTTGACATAGTTCTGTGTGTATTCGTCTGTGCCCATTGGCTGTGAACTGTAGCTAAACCAAAGTTACTAAGCCTAGAGTTTAGGATGTTAATAGCCTGATGCTCAACATTTCCATGGTTTATTTTCAATTTAACCGGTATAAAGTGTACTGTTTGTCGCAATGTAGTATGTAGCTTGTTCCCAGTATTTGAGCTCTGGAACATGGAGTCAGGTAGATTCATTGTATGTAACTGATGCCGGTGCATTGCTAATTTGCTATTGGACTTGTAGTGTCAAATCTGCTTCCGTATTGTGTGAATTTGTGCCTCACTACTAGCTGAAAGAGGAAGCAATACTGAACACTAAACGACTGACGAGGACCATAGTTATTGGCTTTATGTTGCTTCCAGGACAGAGTCTTGTGACTCCGTATAAGAACAGTATGTAACAATGTTTCTGTTCAGATGACCCTAACCTGTTATGATGCTTGCAACTGTAGAGGGTTATCTGGATCCGTACATTGTTTGCTGTAATGTTCTGTTCTGTTCTGCTGAGCCAGGAGTACATGTCCGTGTCATTCAACATCAAAATTAGGTGTGGTTGCCTCAGCAGCAAATGCAATGTAATTCAGTAGCACACTCTTTAGTAGCCCTAGGTATTAACTGTAATGCTAAACACTTGTGTCCAACGATTTGCATGAACA
This sequence comes from Microstegium vimineum, assembly GCA_022036555.1. Taxonomy (NCBI): domain Eukaryota; kingdom Viridiplantae; phylum Streptophyta; class Magnoliopsida; order Poales; family Poaceae; genus Microstegium; species Microstegium vimineum. Next base: position 9,619,563 of record CM039125.1, on the reverse strand, counting down.
GACTGTTGAATGGAAGTCCCTTTTCATCTCAAAAAGAGAAGAAGTCTACTTAACTCCTCACCTATCTTCTAAATTAGAAAAAATACTATAGTTCAAGCTATAAATTATTTCAATTAATTACATACAAAATTGGATATTTCAATTAATCTAAAACTACAGCAAAAAGTTTGTAGTAAAATATATCATATTATATGTTTACTGTATATAGATCTACTCATGTGGACTCCAATAAAATTATATTTTCCATTTTATGATTTTTATGTGATTTACTATGAATTTTTTAAAGATTTAAAAAACAAATAAAAAGAAAAAAGACAAAACCATTGACCCTTTAGCAAAACTGCCTAGATGTGTAATTTGACTAGTTTTGAAAAGTTTAGGAGTTAAAATAGATGATTCATAGTCGAGGTGGTGAAGTAGACCACACTATATAGATTAGGGGGTTAAGTAGATTTTTTCCAAAAGAGAAAATAGGGCATGATTAGTTGCTTTGATTTTCCTTGGCTAGGCCTCACCCTGCTAATGCGTTAAAACCCATTTCATACCCAACCTAACCCAAAATAAATCAACTCCCTTCTATAAGCCAACCTACTCCATATTTGTATATCTTCAACTCAACTCAATCCAACCCACAAACTAATTATACTCATGGATTTGTATAAAATGTATATATAAGCTCATATAAGACATGTGCTCACGTTTAAAGTTAGACCCTGGATTTAAATACTCGCATTCACACTTTAAAATTTTATCAAAATTGACTAAAATTTATTGCAGATGATTTAATGTTGCAAACAGCTACTTCATACCAATTGGACCTATATCAATATGTGGGCCCTGCTTCACAACCGAACCTAAAAAATAAAAACTCATGTTCACACTTTAAAATTTTATCAAAATTAACTAAAATTTATTGAATAAGGTTTAAAAGGCCATAAAGCTAATCTGTGCCCGTTAGCATAGCAAAATCTACACATGGACCAACATTAAAAGATAAACATATTTTCAAGTCAAACTCAACCCATTCAAGTCCATGAGTTCAACTCATTCAAACCCATAAAAACAAGAACCCAAACTCAACCCATTCAACTTAGCTTTCTGTTAGACCTAACCCAACCCAACCCAACTCAATCCACTAAGGTCTTGTTTAGATGTGCATGTATCTCTCTCAAACCACATGTGTTGAAGTGTATTTGAACTAATTTCCACTCCAATCCATTTCAATCAATGTGGTTTAAGGGGTATACATGCACATCCAAATAAGGCCTAAGTAAATCAATCCATTCTCACTTATCCAATCTGCATTCATTAGAAAACTCAACCCATTAAATCTATTTCAATCCAATTCATTAACAGGGTGAGCTAGGCCTAGGGCATGTGACTTGGCTTGTCAACTCCAGAAGAGGTCCGCCCGACTCCGAGGATACAAGGATAGTAGTATTTTTTTGGGTATATTTTAGCCCCTTTTACGAACTATTTTTAGCTCAGGTGTTTTATACTTAATAATTTTAACTATTTTCTAGGAGTCTATTTGAAATAGACTCTTGGTAAATAGTTAAAATTATTAAGTATAAAACACCAAAGCTAGAAATAGTTTGTAAAAGGGGCTAAAATAGAAAAAAAATCACGAGGTTAATAGCCATTTCTCCCGTGCTATGATTATGGGATGCAAGTAATTAGCCATCTAATGATGTTATGCATGGATTATTAGCACATATTAAGAGCATCTCCAAGAGATATGCTATCTTTGTTCTGTATTGTATATTTAGCTTTTTACAAAGAAAATTGAACTCCAAGAGATCTTCTATTTGGTTTTGTATAATAGCAAGTATGTTATTCATGAAATCTCGTTGGGCATAAATAACAAACGATCCTAGTTTGTCATCTTGTAATGAGAAATAACAAGTTTATTGGAAAACTCTTCTTTTTTTGGAACTTCTATATTTTACAAAAGTGCTAAACTATGTAATTTAGCTATTTATTTTACCATATCTGTTGGAGATGCTCTAAATGCTACTAATATATTTTTTCCTTAATATTAAGAGTAATAAGATAAATTAAGAGGTACAAAATAATAGTTGCACATAGTAAATTCCAGGATAATAATTGTTTTTATATTTTTTTATCTTAGTGTAAGCAATCAAAGAACTTCTTGGGAAGAAGTCTACTTAAGTCCCCCACCTATCTAGCATGGTCTACTTCACACCCTCAACTATAAAACCAGATATTTTACCCCCTGAACTTTCCAAAACCGGTCAAATTACCCCATCAGACGATTTTGGACGATGGTTTTACTACCGTAACAGTGGTTTTGTCTTTTTCCTTTTTATTTATTTTCTCTTAATCTTTTAAAAAATCATAGTAAATCATAGAAAAATCATAAAATGGAAAATCAAATTTCGTTGAACTCCACATGAGTAGATCTACACAGTGGACATATAATACGGTATGTTTTAGTACAAAGTTTTTGGTGTAGATTTATATTAATTGAAAAATCTATTTTTATTTGTAATTAATTGGATCGTAGCCGCAACTTCTATGGTCCATTGTTTAGATCTACTCATGTGGAGTCCAACAAAATTTGATTTTCCATTTTAAGATTTTTTCATGATTTACTATGATTTTTCAAAGATTTAGCGAAAACAATAAAAATAGACAAAACCACTATTACTTAGCAAAAACACCATCCAAAATCACCTGATGGGGGTAATTTAAACGTTTTAAGAAAGTTCAGGGGGTAGAGTACCTGATTTTGAAGTAGACCATACTAGATAGGTGAGGGTGTTAAGTAGACTTTTTCCGAACTTCTTGGGGACAACCTGACTTGGTGAAAAGAACCAAACATAAGGGTATGCATTGAGCCTTGCCACTAAGAGCCTAGCCCCTAGATGCAAGCCAGGCTTGCCCCGTCTGCAAGCTAGCTACACCCTGTAAATCTGTAATGTATATATACATATGTAATAACAATGTGCTAGTTTTTACCCCTTTGTAGTAAGGGTCTGTTTTGATCATTTCATTTGAAAGAATTAAAATCTACTATAATAATTTAGCGCAGGCTATTTGACTTGGAATTTTTCATTCCACCACTTTTCAAAGTTCACATATAAGACAACCTGAAGAATCATTGCCCTAGTTGGTTTCGGTGATTAACGACAATTAGAGAATATTATGGCTAACGTGTGTTTTGCAGAGGCTATGCGTAGCTTAGCCATAGTGATCAACATGAATGGGCTCTAATGGTCATCACTTAGCCCCCAAGATGGATATCGTTTCAGTTTTCAAGGAGACATGATGAAGACCCTAGAATGATAGGCTAAGTGCCATAAGGAGATGAAGGGCACTTAGAAATAGATAGGGCTTCTCTTTTTACCTTTGACCGTACTATTAAGAGGGGTTGAGATTAGTAACTTGACTTAGGAAAGCTTCATGACTTAGGTGTGGTGCACACTTAACTTACTTAGCTCTAAGCAAGCCTACGTTGACCGTAAGATAGCCTAGAACAACTTTCATATTCATCGCGACGAAAAACGAAGTTGATAGATTTGTTTTCTGTGCGTCGGACGCTCCTGGCAGGGGCGCCGGACGCTGTCCGTCGGCGTCGGACAGAGGCGTCGGACGCTGGGTGGTTGAGTCCACAGCGTCCGTCGACCTTCCAGTGGGGATGTTTTCTGGCTAAGTTTTTCAGGGTCCGTCGGCCAGGCGTCGGACGCTGGGAAGAGCGTCCGTCGACCTTCCACAGAGGGTGTTTTTAGCTCGAGCCAGAGTGTAGCGTCAGACGCTGGGGATGAGCGTCCGTCGCCCAGTGACGTAGCGTCCGTCGCTGGGAACAGTGTGTCAGAACTAGCCGTTAGACAGGGCGTCGGAGCGTCCGTCGCCCAAAATATGAACAGAAACTAGCCGTTGGGGCATGCGATGGACCGTCCGTCGCCTAGTCGACAGAGCGTCCGTTGCCAACTTAAAATGCCAGCCCGAGGCAGTTTTCAGAGGGTCTATTTATAGCCCCTCTCACTTCTCTCCCACCTGGCCTTTGCTCATTTGAGTTGTTGAGTTTGTTGAGAAGGTTGGGAAGAGAGCAAGAGCCCTAGAGAGAGAGAGTGATTCGCGAATCCATCCATCCTCTCTCTAGTTCATCCAAGAGTTCAAGTGTGCATTCTCTAGTTGTGAAGCTTGAGTGAGTCAAGCGAAGATCGAGGCTTGTTACTCTTGGTGATCGACATCACCTAGACGGTCCGGTGGTGCTCGGAGGAAGGTGATCGCTGGAGGATTGTCGGCGGCCCTTCTCCATCGACGTTTGTGATCGGTTGTGGGCGATTCACTGAGCCGGAGTGGCGAAGAATCAGCCCGTAGAGAGCACTCATCCCTTGCGCGGGATTGAGGGGGAGCTATACCTTGCGAGGTGCTCCAACGAGGACTAGGGGGGAGTGTCGACTCCTCGATACCTCGGCAAAACATCGCTATGTCAAGCATCTCTTTCCCTAGCTCTTTATTACCGCATTACTTTCCGCACTTGTCTTTCTTTTCATACTAGAATTGTGTAGGAAGTTTTCGCTTTCCTTTGCCTTGCTACCGCTTTCTAGCTAGGACACACAAGCGGTAGGCACTAGGGAGTTAATTGGCTCTTTATAGGTTTAATTCTTGTTTAGAAATTAAAAAGAGCCCAATTCACCCCCCCTCTTGGGCATCTTGATCCTTTCAATTGGTATCAGAGCAAGGTTTGCTCTAAATTAGGCTTCACCGCCTAGAGCAAGATGTCCCATGGGGATGGACCACCTCCCATGTTCGATGGAGACGACTTTCCTTATTGGAAAGTTCGTATGGAGGCCTATCTAGAGGCCGTTGACGTGGGCGTGCTCAAAGCCGCCACAAAGGGAGGCACCCTCTTCGCGGAGGACCTCAACTTTGATAAGCACAATGCCAAGGCTAAGAACATTATCTTTCGTGGCATTAGCAAGGATGTCTTCAACCGAGTGCGTAATGCCAAAGACACATTTGAGTTGTGGACCACTATTTGTGCTCTTCACGAAGGCACAAAAAGTGAGCACGAAGAACGCTATCACTTGGTTATGGCTAAGCTCAATTCTTTTTCCATGCATGCAAATGAAAATGCAAATGAAATGTACTCACGACTTAACATTATTGTAGAGGAATTGAATAGGCTCGGTCTCAACCAAATGGAGCCGGCCGATGTGGTACGCAAGATCCTTTGTGTCTTGCCAATTGAGAAGTATGGCCACATCGTCACGGTTCTTCACCAAGGAGATCTCTCCGCCGCTACATCAACACAAATTTTGGGCAAGATCAATGCCCATGAGATGTACATGAAGATTGGTGATGGTGGCTCTTCTTCCTCCTCCAAGAAGAAAGAAAAAGAGAAGGAGGAGAAGAAGGACTTGGCACTCAAGGCATCCTCCTCGGAGAAGCACAAGATGCAATTTGTTTATGAGAGTGCAAGTGATGAAGAAGATGATGATGATCTCGCTCTCATGGTGAAGAAGACAACTAAGATGTTGAAGAAGCTAAGAAAGAATGGAGTCAAGTTTGACTCAAAGAAGAAGAAATTCTTCACAAGCTCTTCAAGAAAGCCTCTCTCCAAGATGGATTGCTACAATTGTGGCAAACTTGGACACTTGGCTCATGCTTGCCCCGAGGAGAAGAAAGACAAGTACAAGAACAAGAAAGCAAACAACAAGTTCAAGTACAACAAGGGAAACAAATTTGAGTCAAGTGATGAGGAGAAGAAGGATGACAAGCCATTCAAGAAGAAGAAGAACTTCAACTTCCACAAGAAGAAGAAGAATGGCAAAGCCTACATTGTTGGTGATTGGCTCACCGACATTGAAGACTCAAGTGACTCATCCAGAGATGAAAGTGAAGAAGAGAAGGTGGCCGCCTTGGTGATTGGTTCATCTACTCCACAGCCACCCCCTCCATCATCTCCGTGCTCATCCTCCACACACCTATGCCTCATGGCTAAAGGTGACAAAAAGGTACAAAAAGAGGATAGTGATGATGAGGCTAGCTCTAGTGATGATAGTGATGATGAGTTTGAGGCACCTTCCTATGATGAGCTAATTGTAATTTGCAACAAATATACTAAGCTCATTAGGAAGTATAAAGGTAAAAGTGAATCACTAGAGAAAGCCAATGATAACTTGCATGCTAAGCTTGATGACTTGTCTAGTGCTAATGATGAATTGAAGCTTGAGAACAAAACTCTCTCATCTAGCACTAGGGAGCTCAAAGCCTCACTCAAGCAAGCTAATGAGAAACATGATAAGCTTGAGAGGTCAACACAAGAGCTCCATACAAGATACAACTTGCTAAAAGATGACTACAACCAAGTTAAGAATGAACATGGTACACTTGTGATAGCTAATGAATTGCTTTCAAATGATCTTGCTACACATGTTGCTATTAACCCGGTTGTTAAGTGTGATATAGCTACTTCTTGTGAGGACTTGCTTGATGAAGTTGCTAGTGAGCAAAATGCTAAGTGCAAGGGCAAGAAGGTAGTTGAGGCCGACAAGCATGATGACTATGTGAAGATGAGGCAAGAGAACACCAAGCTCAAGGAAGAGCTAATCAACCTGAAAGGATCAAGATGCCCAAGAGGGGGGTGAATTGGGCTTGTTTTGAATTTCTAAAGCAAATATTAAAACCTATCAAATGCCAATCACCCCCTAGAGCCTATGATCCGTGTATCCTAGCTAGAAAGCGGTAGCAGTTCATGGGAATTAAAAACAACCTAAGCAATTCTAGTAGGTAATATAAAAACAAGACGGAAAGTAATGCGGAAATGTAAAGAGCTAGGGAAAAAGAAAATCTCAGTGACACAGTAATTTTTTCCCAAGGTATCGAGGTGTCGACAGACCCCCCTAGTCCTCGTTGGAGCACCTCGCGAGGTATCGCTCCCCCTCTACCCGCGCAAGGGTGGAGTGCTCTCTACGAGCTGATTCTTTGCCACTCCGGCTCGGTGAATCGCCCACAACCGATCACAGAAGCTTGGAGAAGAGCCGCCAACAATCTCCCGGCGGTCACTTCCTCCGAACACCACCAAACCATCTAGGTGTTGTCGAACACCAAGAGTAACAAGCACAAGACCTTCACTTGACCAACTCAAGGCTAGGAAGGTGGATGGATGCACACAAGTCACTCCTAATCACTCTAGGAGGGAAGAACAAGATGAACTCTCTCTAATCTCTCCCTCACTAGCCTCTTGACTCTCCAAAGGATTTCTCAAGGTGTCACCAGCTGAAACAATGGCCAAGAGTCCCTCTAAGGACGAAGGGGGCAACTATAAATAGTCCCCACCTCCAAAACTAGCCGTTTTTTACTTTTTCTTCTCTCTGCGAAGCCACCGGACTAGTCCGGAGCTCACTCTCGATTCAAACTCAGGCACCGTCGGACTACTCTGCTTGGTCCGACGCACTGGTCCGGAGCCTCGGTGCTCTCTGAGTGAAAAACTTTCTCTCTTTTACGAACCACCAGACCACTCTCCTTGATCCGGTGCCCTGGTCCGACGCTCTAGTCCGGAGCCAGGGGGCTCTCTGCATGAACTCAACCTCCTGTCTTGAGGCATCGGACTAGCCGTCGGACTAACCGTCGGACTAGTCCGGAGCCTTCTCTGTCTCTGAACCAAGCCACCGGACCACTCTCCTATGGTCCGACGCTTTCCAAACAGGTGGTCTGGAGCTCCTCGAGCTGAGATTTTGCCTAAGTCAGGGACCGTCGGACCACTCTCCTTGGTCCGACGCCCACTTAGCAGAGTGGTCCGGAGCCTCTTTCTCCCTCTATTTCAACTGTTTTCGCTGAGGTTTCTCAAGGGATTTTGCTCCTACCATTTCTAGGGTTTACCAAGGGCTGAAAGCAAGGTCTCTAGGACTAGTTGTGACAAGTGTGCATATACCCACTTTCCTAAACTCTCCTAGGTCAAGCTACTAATCTCATACCCCCCTTTATAGTACGGTCAAAGGAAAAACAAAACCCTAGCTATACCTAGCGCCCTTCTCAACCTTATGGCACTAAGAACTAGCCTAGTCTTCGACGTGTATCTTCATCCTTTGCAACCGAAACGATTTCCATCTTGGGGGCATGAATATCCATTAAGCTCATTCAAATTGCATCACTAATGACCTAACACAAATGACTTTGCCTCTGCAAAACACACGTTAGTCATAGTGATCTAGTATTGTCGTTAATCGCCTAAACACAAGGGTCCATGATTCTACACAACCTCAAGGCAAGCAAGCCATTCACTATCAAGTCGGCCAAGCAAGATGACAAAGATGCAATGACCTTGATTAACTCACTCAAAGAGGAAAATGCAAAGCTCAAGGTTGAGAAGATCAAGCTTACAAGTGGATTGGAGAAGTTCACCAAGGCCACAACCTCCAAAGTGAACTCTTGATGAACACTATCATGAAGACCGACAAGACCGGTATTGGGTTCAAGGAGAACCAAGTCATGAAGGCCAAGGTCAAGATAGAAGCCAAGAACTACTACAAGAACAAGGACATGAGAAGCAACTATGACACACCAAAGCCCAAGCCCAAGAAGTGCTATGGATGTGGTCAAGAGGGTCACTTTAAATCCCAATGCAAGACTCCACCTCCCAAGACCTTGCCCAAGCACATAAGGCCTTTCGCTCATGATGCACACTTCATCATCAACAAGGACTCCAAGGGTAGACCCCAAGTTGTGTTTCTCGGTCCTAAGATGAAGAACAAGCCCAAAGTGCTATGGGTTGCTAAGGAGTTGGTGGACAAGGCTATGGGACCTCGCCAAGTGTGGGTTCCCAAACAACAAGCTTAACTCCAAGTTGCTTGTGTGTAGGTGAACTACAAGACCAGTGGAAGTCATTGGGTGATTGATAGTGGATGCACTCAACATATGACCGGTGACTCCCGGATGTTCACCACACTTGAGGAAGATTGTGAAGGGCAAGACAAGATTACCTTTGGGGAGAATTCAAAAGGCAAAGTGCAAGGCCTAGGCAAAGTGGCAATCTCAAATGATCAATCAATATCAAATGTCTTGCTAGTACAATCTTTGAGCTTCAACTTGCTATCAGTGGGACAACTATGTGATCTTGGTTTCCAATGTCTCTTCACTCCAAATGAGGTAGTTGTGTCCAAGATTGAAGATTCATCATTGATATTCAAAGGGTTTCGGCACAACAATCTCTATCTAGTGGACTTCACCTCAAATGAAGCTAGTTTGCAAACATGTCTATTCTCCAAGAGTTCTTTGGGTTGGCTATGGCATAGAAGATTAGCACATGTGGGAATGTCAACTTTGAAGAAGCTTGTCAAAAAGGAATTGGTTAGAGGTGTGAAAGATGTGGTGTTTGAGAAGGACAAACTTTGTAGTGCATGTCAAGCCGACAAGCAATGGCAAATATTCATCCAACCAAAGCTTTCATGTCAACCTCAAGAGTCCTAGAGTTACTCCACATGGATCTATTTGGACCTACCACCTATGCTAGCCTTGGTGGCAATCTCTTTTGCTTGGTGGTAGTTGATGACTACTCTAGGTACACTTGGGTGTTCTTTCTTCAAGACAAGGGAGAAACTCAATCAATATTCAAGAAGTTTGCAACTAGAGCCCAAAATGAGTTTGATGTGAAGATCAAGAAGATAAGAAGTGACAATGGGACCGAGTTTGTGAACACTAAGATTGAAGATTATTGTGATGAAGTTGGGATCAAGCATAAAGTATCCGCCACCTACACTCCTCAACAAAATGGTGTAGTAGAGAGGAAGAACCGGACACTTATCACTCTTGCAAGATCAATGCTTGATGAATACAACACTCCCGAGAAGTTTTGGGCCGAAGCAATCAACACCGCATGCTATGCGGCCAACCGGCTATTTGTCCAAAGGCTTCTCAACAAGACCCCATATGAGCTTGTGAATGGGAAGAAACCGGATATATCCTTTTTCCGAGTGTTTGGTTGCAAAGTGTACATCTACAAGAAGCGCCAACACTTGGGCAAGTTCCAAAGAAGATGTGACATTGGTTTCCTAGTTGGATATTCACTTAAATCCAAGGCATACCGTGTATTTAACAAAGCCACCGGCTTAGTTGAAGAAACGTATGACTTAGAGTTTGATGAAACTAATGGCTCTCAAGAAGGGCATGAAAATATTGATGATGTAGGTGATGAACCCTTGAGGGAGGCAATGAAGAACATGCCAATTGGTGCTATCAACCCGCAAGAGGTGGAAGAAGTTGAAGATGAAGCAAATCAAGATCCTTCTCCACCCCACACGCCTCAAGTTGATGAAGAAGATCAAGTGAGGGAAGCTCAAGAAGACACTCACATTCCTCAAGATCAAGCCGAGGCCGAAGCAAGCAATGTTGAAGCACCACAACCTCCTCCCCAAGTGATTAATAGAAGATCTACACCTATGCTTCAAGCTCATCCACAAGATCTCATCATAGGGAGTCCATCAAGGGGGGTAACAACTCGATCTAAACTTGCTTCTTATGTTGAACATCACTCCTTTGTTTCCTTTGTTGAGCCTTCTAGTGTGGAGGATGCACTTGCGGATCCGGATTGGGTGAATGCCATGCACGAAGAGTTGAACAACTTCACCCGGAACGAAGTGTGGACACTAGTGGAAAAGCCCAAAGGAGCAAGAATCATTGACACCAAGTGGGTGTTTAGGAACAAGCAAGATGATCAAGGCGTGGTTGTGAGAAACAAGGCAAGATTGGTGGCAAAGGGGTTCTCCCAAGTTGAAGGCTTGGATTTTGGGGAGACCTTTGCACCGGTTGTAAGACTAGAAGTCATTCGTATCCTTTTGGCATATGCTTCACATCACAAAATGAAACTTTTTCAAATGGATGTGAAGAGTGCCTTTCTTAATGGTTTCATTAATGAACTTGTTTTTGTCTCACAACCTCCCGGGTTTGAAGACCCAAATTGTCCTAATCATGTGTATAGGTTGTCCAAGGCACTCTATGGATTGAAGCAAGCTCCAAGAGCTTGGTATGAGAGGCTAAGGGATTTCCTACTCAAGAAGGGCTTCAAGATCGGGAAAGTGGATACCACACTCTTCACCAAGGTGCTAGATGGAGAGATATTTTTTTGCCAAGTATATGTCGATGACATTATATTTGGGTCAACAAACCAAGGTCATAGCAAGGAATTTGGTGCATTGATGTCCAAGGAGTTCGAGATGTCAATGATTGGCGAGCTAACCTTCTTCCTTGGCTTCCAAGTGAAGCCATTGAGGGAGGGCACCTTCATATCTCAAGAGAAGTACACTTATGATGTGCTCAAGAAATTCAAGATGGAGGATCGCAAGCCAATCAAGACCCCAATGCCTACTAATGGGCATCTCGATCTCGATGAGGGAGGTAAACCGATTGACCAAACTCTTTATCGTTCTATGATCGGTAGTTTACTTTACCTCACCGCTTCTAGGCCGGATATCATGTTTAGTGTGTGTATGTGTGCTAGGTTTCAAGCAAACCCTAAGGAGTCACATCTTTGTGCGGTTAAAAGAATCCTTAGGTACTTAAGGCACACCCCTAGCATGGGCCTTTGGTATCCCAAAGGAGCTCCCTTCCAACTAGTTGGCTATTACGATTCAGATTATGCCGGGTGTAAGGTTGATAGGAAGAGTACCTCCGGCGGGTGCCACATGCTAGGAAGATCACTTGTTTCTTGGTCCTCAAAGAAGCAAAATAGTGTGGCATTGTCAACCGCCGAGGCGGAATACATTGCCATGGGAGCAAGTTGTGCACAAATCTTATATATGACCCAAACACTCTATGATTACGGTGTGTTTTTAAAAGAAGTTCCACTCTTGTGTGATAATGAAAGCGCCGTAAAGCTTGCAAACAACCCGGTTCAACACTCTCGCACCAAGCACATAGATATTCACCATCACTTTCTTAGAGATCATGTGGCTAGGAAAGACATCACACTAGTTGGAGTTAAGAGCGAAGAGCAATTGGCGGATATCTTCACTAAACCACTCGATGAAACAACCTTTTGTAGGTTGAGAAGCGAGTTAAATGTGCTTGATCACTCTAACTTCACTAAAAGATGAGTTTGTGTGAACCATGCATTCATATGTAATATAACATGTTTAATTTGGTAATGCACATAGGCTTGGCTAACGCGGTTAAGATAACCGCCCTCAAAGCGTGTGACAAGGCTTAACCGCGGTTTAAACTTGCAAGCAACCTAGATTCAAACTTGGTATTGCATAGCATATGCATGTGTGTTGTTTGCCGTTCCTTTTCGGTTAAGTTTGTTGAGCATCCTCTATGTTCGTCCACTTAGGGGGAGCATTCCAAGCTCAAGACACTTCTATACCCCTCTTGTGGCCATATGATGACTCCTTGGTGCTTCCATTCGAATAGTTTGAGCTAAAAACTAAATTTAAGCCTATGGCAAACTATTTGAAAATGAGTGTTTGAGAGATGGTTCTCATATCAAGTCCAATCAGGTGTTATTTGGATCTTATTGGGATTGGAACTTGGTTGGGAGAAAGACACAAAAAGAAAATTTGAAAAATTCTATTTTTAAGGCGTCGGACGCTGCCGACGGACGCTCAGTGTCAATTGCCTCAGCGTCCGTCGCGATCGTCCGGAGATTAAATTTGCCCGCTTACAGGGCGACGGACGCTCTCCCAAGTGTCCGTCGCGGTCAATGCGATTGGGCGTTTCAAATCTGTTCTGGAAGCCCGACGAACGATGCCGTCGGACGCTCCCCGAGCGTCCGTCGCTCCGCGTCGGACCGTCAGTCGCGAATTTAACGGCGAATTTTTTTTTCTAAAATCCCCGCTTCCTCTGTTCTTCTCGCTCGATCCGTTTTCCGCCGCCGCGCCATTGCCAAACCCTAGCCGCCGGTCTCAAAGGATCAAGATGCCCAAGAGGGATGGTGAATTGGGCTCTTTTTAATTTCTAAACAAGAGTTAAACCAATAAAGAGCCAATTAACCCCCTAGTGCCTACCGCTTGTGTGTCCTAGCTAGAAAGCGGTAGCAAGGCAATGGAAAGCGAAAACTTCCTACACAATTCTAGTATGAATTGAAAGACAAGTGCGGAAAGTAATGCGGTAATAAAGAGCTAGGGAAAGAGATGCTTGACACGGCGATGTTTTGCCGAGGTATCGAGGAGTCGACACTCCCCCCTAGTCCTCGTTGGAGCACCTCGCAAGGTATAGCTCCCCCTCAATCCCGTGTAAGGGATGAGTGCTCTCTACGGGCTGATTCTTCGCCACTCCGGCTCGGTGAATCGCCCACAACCGATCACAACGTCGATGGAGAAGGGCCGCCGACAATCCTCCGGCGATCACCTTCCTCCGAGCACCACCGGACCGTCTAGGTGATGTCGATCACCAAGAGTAACAAGCCTCGATCTTCGCTTGACTCACTCAAGCTTCACAACTAGAGGATGCACACTTGAACTCTTGGATGAACTAGAGAGAGGATGGATGGATTCGCGAATCACTCTCTCTCTCTAGGGCTCTTGCTCTCTTCCCAACCTTCTCAACAAACTCAGCAACTCAAATGAGCAAAGGCCCGGTGGGAGAGAAGTGGGAGGGGCTATAAATAGACCCTCTGAAAACTACCTCGGGCTGGCAATTTAAGTTGGCGACGGACGCTCCATCGACTAGGCGACGGACGGTCCATCGCATGCCCAACGGCTAGTTTCTGTTCATAGTTGAGGCGACGGATGGTCCGACGCCTCTGTCTAATGGCTAGTTCTGACACACTGTTCCCAGCGATGGACGCTACGTCACTGGGCGACGGACGCTCAGCCACAGCGTCCGACGCTGAGTTCTGGCTAGGGTTGAAAAACACCCTCTCTGGAAGGTCGACGGACGCTCTTCCCAGCGTCCGACGCACCCTGAAAAACTTAGCCAGAAAACAACCCTTCTGGAAGGCCGACGGACGCTGTGGACTCAATCACCCAGCGTCCGACGCCCCTGCCAGGAGCGTCCGACGCCCAGAAAACGATTTTGACAACTCCGTTTTTCGTCGCGATGAAAATGGAAGTTGTTCTAGGCTATCTTACGGTCACCATAGGCTTGCTTAGAGCTAAGGAAGTCAAGTGTGCACCACACCTAAAACATGATGCTTTCCTAAGTCAAGCTACTAATCTCAACCGCTCTTAATAGTACGGTCAAAGGTAAAAAGAGAAGCCCTATCTAATTCTAAGTGCCCTTCATCTCCTTATGGCACTTAGCCTATCATTCTAGGGTCTTCATCATGTCTCCTTAAAAACCGAAACGATATCCATCTTGGGGGCTAAGTGATGACCATTAGAGCCCATTCTCCTTGATCACTATGGCTAGGCTACGCATAGCCTCTGCAAAACACACGTTAGCCATAATAATCTCTAATTGTCGTTAATCACCGAAACCAACTAGGGCCATGATTCTTCACGGTCTCGTCGCCGTTGAGCACCCAAGCACTCCCTCTCCGGCGAGCTGCCCCCTGCGCCGCCGCGAGCTCCTTCCAGCGCCGCCTCCAGCCCTCTGCGCCGCCACCTGCCCCCTGCGCCGCCGCACCAAACCCTAACTACAGAGCAACCGCCGCCGCGCTAGGGCCGCTCCTCCAGCACTGCGCCGCCGTGCCACCTTTCCTCTCCATGCCAGAGCTCCTCCACTCTGCCATCCAATCCAGTTGTGCATCATTCCTTGCCGAGGAGCTCTCAGCCAAGGAGGTTGTTTGATTTGAGTTGTGCGACAAGGTGATTTTCAACTTCTGTGATCTTTCCCTCTTTGATAGCTAATCACCTCATCATCCTTGGTACCCTAAATCATTTCCCTGCCTTGATTAGTTTGCGGATTGCGGTCGATTGATCGGGAAATCTCACCTCTTCTCTCTTTTGGTCAAGGTTCGAGGTATGAATTGGCAGTTGGAAATTTCGATCTATCCTTACCTAGATTCATGCTTCCCTAGATCCTCTTATCTCTAGCCTACATGCTTATGGTTATACTCCTATCTATTTCTCACGAGCAGGGTCAGTTGGTCAGTTGATCAGAGAATCAGAGGGTCAAAGCAGTGACAGTGAACTTGGGGCAAAGCCCGCGAGTACGGACCGAGGCAAAGCCTTGCGAGGACAGTCCAGGGCCGGCGTGCCACTCTTGTTTGGTCTGTGGATTGTCAGTTTGTCTGAGGATCAGTGACAGTGGACAGTGAGTCTGTGGTGTGATTCTTGAGACTTGAATTGTCAGAGATCAGTTAGCAAAGTCTGAAAATGGCTAGAACGAAGAATGCAGGTCCCGTTCCCGGTAGTGGTGGTGACCCTCCACCTCCACCGCGTCCACCCACTGACCGGGGAAAGGGAAAGCAAAAGGTTATATCACGGAAGCGCAAGAGGCCAGCAATGGATCCAGACTCGGCTGCAGCACTAGCAGTGGCAGAGGCAGCTGAGTTAGCGGAGCGAGGTGGACGTTGCGCCGGCTTGAGGCTCTCGCCGTGGAGCGCGTCGTGAGTCCCCTCCACGTCCTGAGACAGAGCCCATCGAGGCTACAGAGGCTGAGGAGACAGAGCCAATCCCAGCGACTGAGCCGACAGAGGCCGCGGGCCACTCTACTATTGGAGAGCTGATAAGCCGTCGAGTGACTCAATCCAGAGGCTCAGGTGCACCACCTAGCCCTCCAGGACCCCGGCTCCCAGACCCAGTGAGGCACCAGGTCAGAGTGCTTACAGCGAAGCAAGTCCAGCTGCTTCGATTTGTCGACTTCCAGTCCTGGTTCCCACCTCAGAGGGACCCCCGTGCCGGACAAGAGTTCTACACTACAGTGCACGAGGACTTCTACAGAGCATATATAGACACTGATGCTCCTCTCAGGGCCCACAGGGTGTGCCCATCTGCCCATATAGAGGGGATCGGTGGTCCAGAGATCCTGCAACACCTCCAGTATATCCAGGGTCTGACAGATCTGATGGGTCGCTCAGGGGCATATCAGAAGGATTGGATATATCAGTTTTACGCCTCTCTGTGGATCTTGCCTGATCACGAGTTCCTACACTTTGGATTCCAGGGACGTGATTTCAGGGTTACAGCAGCACGTTTCAGAGAGCTCTTCCACCTTGAGTCCTCTCCTACGAGGATCCACAGTCTTTGCTATGGGGATCAGGAGGCCCCTCGCCGACCTCACGATGGTATAGTGCCATCTACGGATTTCGTGAGGCTGTGCTTTCAGCAGCCGTTCACTGAGGGTTCGAGCCGTACGCCACGTGACCTTACTCCTTTGGCTCGGATCCTCCACGAGGTACTCAGACGGACTATCCTCCCTCGGATTGGAGCCTGAGATACGATCACTCGCCTACAGCTGTGGCTCCTTGCCCATATTGTCAGGAAGGAGAAGTTCGACCTCTAGGATTTGATAGTGAGCGAGCTCGAGGATATTATAGCTGCTGGGTTCAGGGGTCATTGGCAGCTGCAGTTCACCCATTGAATTTCTTATTTGATAGTTGCCAAGACCGGATAAAGGGTTATGAGAGTCACCCTTACGAGGTCAGCGACAGAGTTTCCTGTATATTCGATGAGTCAGCTGGTGATACATGGAAACCTGCCTCGCCCCAGCCGAGCTCACAGACCAGACACTAGGCAGGCTGGAGTGCCACCACAGTCGGCCGAGGTCACAGATGCGACAGTTGAGCAGATTGCTCAGGCAGAGTTGGTAGACTTAGACGCAGAGATTGATACAGCTGCTGAGACAGTCTTTAGAGAGGACCTCGACTCCGACAGTTCTGACGAGGACTACCAGCCCGTGCGTGAGTACGCGCCGATGCCTCATGACCACGAGGCTGGAGGTTAAGGCACAGCTGCAGTAGCTCTAGGTTCTAGCTCCTTTGAGGCTACTTTGCTCACGATTCTATCGAGGATGCAAGAGGAGCAGTCACGTCAGGCCGAGGAGCAGAGACGATAGGCTGCCGATCTACGGAGGCTTACTGAGCAGCAGCTGGCAGCTCAGGCCCAGACACAGGCCAGACAGGACGAGTTCCAGCATCAATTCTTGGCATATCAGCTGCAAGATGCAGAGATCCAGAGGACCCAGACATTGCTACTTGAGCGTCTTCTGGCCTCTAGCTCCGGGCAGACTTCCACGCCACAGTTTCAGTTGCCCGGCGTCTCACAGCAGCAGCAGTTTACTTCACCTCCTCAGCAGCCTCCAGTGGTTGTGGTGCCGACTCCAGCGTTACCGTCCAGAGGACAGCAGAGTCAGGCACCAGCTACTCCTCCGTTCCAGCCAGCAGCCTCTCCTGAGTACCAAACTCCGAGGACCCAGGTGTCCTCTTGGATAGCTTCACCCGGAGAGTTCCAGACAGGATTCACTCCTACCCGTGGAACTACCTTAGCAGAGGCCTCGAGAGATCTGTCAGCGTCTTATCTGGAGATCACAGGAGAAGACTCCCCTAGAACAGCTCAGTCAGTCTCACTAGCTCCAGCAGTTGCAGTCGATCCTCCGGCGACGGGCACTCACATGTCTTCAGTTGCCTCGTCGGAGATCGCTCTTGAGCAGTCAGCACAGACAGTCACTACTCCTCCAGCTGCAGTTCAGACGGATGCTATATCTTTGGCAGATGAGGCAGTTACCATGGCAGTGTCTTCTCCAGTTCAGACTCAGCCTGCAGAGGTTGCAGCAGCAGTGTCCCTAGTGGCACTTGCAGTGACACCGTCCCCCTCGCCTCAAGTATTCACTCGTCGGGTTCCCAGGCCCGCTACCACTGAGGCAGGACCGTCAGAGGCACCAACTGAGCCTCAGGGGGAGACAGTTGAGATTGCAGCTCCAGAGATTCCAGTGACAGTTCCCGAGGTCACCCCAGTTGCACCTACACTGGCAGAGGCCAAGGCAGATGATGAGTCAGACGAGTCAGACCTTCAGGACTTCATCATGCTTGACCGCAGGGCTGCAGCTCCTCCACCTTCTTCTCCAGCTCCAGACACTTAGTTTTTGGTGTTAGACGCCAAAGGGGGAGCGAGGGTCGAGTATAGAGATAGGGGGAGGGATTTGGATCTTTTTATGCTTATTTATTCATTACTCTTTCATCATGTCTACCTTTATGCACTTGTTTATATGTGTGATGTGATGATTACGTTGGTCGATTGCATGTGACAAACTCTTGATTATCACTAATATATCTTGTGAGTTGTCTCATGTTTCATGATATATCTCTATGATTAAATGTTAATTGAGCTTCCGCGCTATACTCCGATACATTCTTTGAGAATATCATGAGGTACTGCTTTTACATTCATATCTATAAGGACCATGTTTTGTGATTTGGCTTGGGTGAGCAAGTTTGCTTCATTACAAATTCACTAACCCTTGCTCAACCATTCCAAGTCACCTTTGAATCTTAACCATAACTCTTATCCATACTCGAAGATCTATTGTCGTCAATCACCAAAAAGGGGGAGATTGAAGAATCATTGCCCTAGTTGGTTTCGGCGATTAACGACAATTAGAGATTATTATGGCTAACGTGTGTTTTGCAGAGGCTATGCGTAGCTTAGCCATAGTGATCAACATGAATGGGCTCTAATGGTCATCACTTAGCCCCCAAGATGGATATCGTTTCGATTTTCAAGGAGACATGATGAAGACCCTAGAATGATAGGCTAAGTGCCATAAGGAGATGAATGGCACTTAGAAATAGATAGGGCTTCTCTTTTTACCTTTGACCGTACTATTAAGAGGGGTTGAGATTAGTAGATTGACTTAGGAAAGCTTCATGACTTAGGTGTGGTGCACACTTGACTTACTTAGCTCTAAGCAAGCCTACGTTGACCGTAAGATAGCCTAGAACAACTTCCATATTCATCGCGACGAAAAACGAAGTTGATAGATTTGTTTTCTGGGCGTCGGACGCTCCTGGCAGGGGTGCCGGACGCTGTCCGTCGGCGTCGGACAGAGGCGTCGGACGCTGGGTGGTTGAGTCCACAGCGTCCGTCGACCTTCCAGTGGGGATGTTTTCTGGCTAAGTTTTTCAGGGTCCGTCGGACGCTGTCCATCGGCCAGGCGTCGGACGCTGGGAAGAGCGTCCATCGACCTTCCAGAGAGGGTGTTTTCAGCCCGAGCCAGAGTCTAGCGTCGGACGCTGGGGATGAGCGTTCGTCGCCCAGTGACGTAGCGTCCATCGCTGGGAACAGTGTGTCAGAACTAGCCGTTAGACAGGGCGTCGGAGCGTCCGTCGCCCAAAATATGAACAGAAACTAGCCGTTGGGGCATGCGACGGACCGTCCGTCGCCTAGTCAACAGAGCGTCCGTCGCCAACTTAAAATGCTAGCCCGAGGCAATTTTCAGAGGGTCTATTTATAGCCCCTCTCACTTCTCTCCCACCTGGCCTTTGCTCATTTGAGTTGCTGAGTTTGTTGAGAAGGTTGAGAAGAGAGCAAGAGCCCTAGAGAGAGAGTGATTCGCGAATCCATCCATCCTCTCTCTAGTTCATCCAAGAGTTCAAGTGTGCATCCTCTAGTTGTGAAGCTTGAGTGAGTCAAGCGAAGATCGAGGCTTGTTACTCTTGGTGATCGACATCACCTAGACGGTCCGGTGGTGCTCGGAGGAAGGTGATCGTCGGAGGATTGTCGGCGGCCCTTCTCCATCGACGTTTGTGATCGGTTGTGGGCGATTCACCGAGCCGGAGTGGCGAAGAATCAGCCCGTAGAGAGCACTCATCCCTTGCGCGGGATTGAGGGGGAGCTATACCTTGCGAGGTGCTCCAACGAGGACTAGGGGGGAGTGTCGACTCCTCGATACCTCGGCAAAACATCGCCGTGTCAAGCATTTCTTTCCCTAGCTCTTTATTACCGCATTACTTTCCGCACTTGTCTTTCTTTTCATACTAGAATTGTGTAGGAAGTTTTCGCTTTCCTTTGCCTTGCTACCGCTTTCTAGCTAGGACACACAAGCGGTAGGCACTAGGGAGTTAATTGGCTCTTTATAGGTTTAATTCTTGTTTAGAAATTAAAAAGAGCCCAATTCACCCCCCTTCTTGGGCATCTTGATCCTTTCACAACCTCAGATTCATAGGGTAGAAGATGGAAATTTATTCTAGAAATCACCATACTATGTTTCTACTATAGAACTATAATCATCTCCCTTCTATGACTAACAATAGTATCTTTCTTGTATGACTAACTATAATTATTAGAATGAATTCAATTCCAAAGATCAAAACAAACCTTTATAGGAAACATGTTGTTCAAGCATTAAACATGAAGTATGATTACTATTCATACATGACGTGATGATGCAACTAACAAGAGTGCAATTATTACTTATACACAACACGATGACACAAAAGACATCATGATACCAACATTTATTGGTTTACTATCAGCCTCCTCATCCACCGCCTCCTCCACCACCACCACCACCACCACCACCTCCTCCTCCTCCTCCTCCTCCACCACACCACCGCCTCCTCCTCCTCCTCCACCACCACCGCCACACCGCCACCACCACCACCACCACCACCACCACCACCGTCCTTATTAGCATCCACGCTACCACTCACCATGCTCATCTTGTCCCTAATAAACACCATGGTATCATGTTCTGCCCCAACATCATGCCCAAGGCGCACCACGAAAGCTACCTCCCTCTCCTCCGTCAAAGTAAGTTGCAGAAGCAGCATGCCAACAAGGAAGAAGACGTCGAACCATGGGGTTTTCTTCCTCACTGAGACCAACATCTTCACCTCATACAAACTCACGGCATGTGTTGCGCAAGGTTGAGGTCATCATGCATGTTGAAGGTGGCCTGCTGGACGGGATATTTATAGGTTGATGGAGGAGGTGGGGGAGGGTTTCAGCCATGAAATTCATAATGATAGAGGATCACTGTAGTTAATTACTGTAAGTAAGCTACCCAAGCTTGATCGACAAGCTGGGGACATGGTGCCATATGACCCGGTGAATCAAACCAGGCTAATAAACTCTTTAATTTGGCATACGTCCATCGATAAACATTGGATATGCTTACATATATGAGAGCATCTGCAATGATTTTGCAGAGAGAGAGAGAGAGAGAGAGAGAGGGGGGGAAAACACAGTCTAGCTGGGACGGAAATCGCATCGGCACAAAAGAGCTCAAGCTGACGTGGTTTCCTTGTCGGGATCGTTATTGCACCACACCATGCAGCTCATGGCTTTAATCATTAATTTTCGTTGGTTGTTTCTTGGCGTGGCAGCTCCAGGCCTCTCCGTCCGCTCTCAGTCTTCTTCGTCAGCCTCCCCCGCTGCTCCATCGTGCCGATCACCCCGACCTTGCTTCGCGCCACCACCCATGTCACATAGGTTGTTAATAGGCTAAACTGCTAAAGACTACACCACCACCAATATATGTGATGCCGCTTCGCGAGATAGGGTTGTAGCGGCCTCACAGTTCTCGGAGAAGATGCCAAGGAGTGTTTTACCTAGGTACAGAGCCAATGCGAAATTAAGTAAATAACCTGCAAAAAAAATGACATATGTTTGTTTTCAGACACCATTGCATTCCTGCATAACCACATAGCCCAACAAGTAGTAGAGCGGCTCCAAAAAGTACTAAATACTTTACGTCTTGTCTAATCCCTTGTAGCCAATCAAGTGCCAAATATATTGGACGCACTACGTGGTTGTGAAAGACCACAGGACGCATAAATGACCACCCAAACCATATGAGCTAACCGTCATCTAAAAAATAAATGTTGTATCATTTCATCTTCATGACTAGGGATGAAAACGGATTGGATACGGACGAATATCATTGATATTACATTTGTTTCCATATTTCAGTTCGGATACAGATTCAAATATGAATGTTGCCAACCATGCCGGATAGGATATGATTCGATATCGATATCATAAATATACAATTTGAATATTCAGATATGGATAAGGTATCAGATGTTGAAAATCCGAATGCAAATACAGACTTATCTAAACCCCTCTAAATGGATTGGGTCTCGAATACAGTCAGAAAATATCCGTACCATTTTCACCCATATTCATGACAGAAACAACCGGTCTGTTCGTTTGACAGGATTATGCACTGCTGGTTGATTTCTTGTGAGAGAAAAACACTGTTCTGACTGGATTTAAATCGGCTGAAAAGCCAAGCGAACAACCTGAACACTGTTTACTGCCTTGCCAATTGCATTTCACTAAATTATGTTTGTTTTTTCTGAAAATAACGCCCCGTCGAAGATACCATAAGTGTTTGTTAGAGTTGGCCCCATCCACATAGATTTGCTTCTTTATGTGATGAACGATGGATTGGAGCTCCATGGAGTCGGTTTCATTGCGGATGGATTTGATTTAATTTGTTGTGATAGTATGGCCTGCTTGGTCTGTTTTCTGGATAAATTCACCTGCAAAAATCACCAGAACTCATGAAAATACTTAGTTTATCGATGAATACGAGGTCTAAATTAGTGGTTTACAAATGACATTAATGACCGTTAAGAGAGTCTAAATTGCCTTACACGTTTGCTGGCAGACTAGTGCCCATTTGGTCTTCCCATTTGCCTGGATGCTTAGAGGTAATGCCTAATCATATATTTGTATCCGCTAATATTTGTATAACAAGACTTGGATTCTTTATGCATGCTCTTAGTTAGACTATATTATTTATTCTTTACTCTTTATGTTAATCTTGAGACTGGCTTGCGTGTGTCACACTGTCCATATTTGTACCATGGCTTACCTTGGCTATAAACTTTGGTGCATTACTCAGAATATACTACCTAAGTTTTTTCTTGGGAAAATATAAATTATGACACCATGAATATTTCTGTATAAAATGCTACTGGTATATCCGCGCGCTTGCGAATTATTATGTAAATGTTAAGAAATATTTAAAACTTCCTCCTCCTATCACAACATTGCCATACCCACCATAATTACCTCCACCATATGTACCTCGACCTCGTCGATGACCATTGCCACGACTGGGTCTTCTTTAACCATTCTCTACCTCCATCACCATCCTCTCAACTAGGTCACCACAGCCATCACAGTCACCATCACCCACCACCACCACCACCACCTCCTCCGCCACCACTGCCACCGTCGCCACCACTGCCTGGGTTGCCACCGCTGCAGCCAGCGCCGGCGCCTCCGCCACCACCGCCGCCACCATCGCTGCCGCTACCACCGTTGCTACCGCTGGGTCCGCCGCCGCAGCTAGGTCCTCCAAGGCCGCCAGGACCACCGGGGCCGACGTTATCATCATCGTCGCCTCCACCATCATCTCCACCATTATCATCGTCGCCTCCACCATCATCTCCACCATCATCGTCGCCTCCACCATCATCGTCGCCTCCACCATCATCTCCACCATCATCGTTGCCTCCACCATCATCATCGCCTCCACTATCATCGTCCTTAGAAACCACGCTACCATGCACCATGCTCTTGTTTCTATGCACCATGGCATCGTGTTCCTCCCCAACATCATGCTCAAGGGGCTCCACGGAAGCTCCCCCCTGCTCTTCCGACAAAGTAAACCGTAGGAGCAGCATGCCGACACCGAAGAGGAGGAGGCTGAGCCATGGGGTTCTCTTCCTTACCGACACTGTCATCTTCACCTTACACACGATATGTGTTGTCTATCACTGCAAGCTAAGGTTGAGGCCACCAGAGGTTGATGGAGGAGGTGGGAGGGGGTGATTTCAGCCATGGAATTCATAATGAATTAATGATAGAGGATCACTGTAGTTAATTATTGTTGCTAAGCTACCTAATCGACAGCTGGCCGTGGATTGGACATGGTGCCATACTGCCATATGACCCGGCGAATCAAACCAGGCTAAATTCTTAATAAACCGACGTGGTTTCCGTTCCACATCGTTGTCGGGATCGTTTAAACCATGCACTGCTCAGTACCGGTCACGTTCTTGCTAGTGACGGGTTTAGCCAGTTTGGCGTTCGCGGCCTGTGCCCTACGCCTCTGCTTTAATTTACGCTGGGCTGCGAGCCTGCGAACATCGATTTTGTCATGAGCAGATCACTGGTGAGCTCCACCATCCGGCGCGATCTCCACTGCATGGAGGCTGCCACGCGAAGAAGCAACCAACGAAAATTAAAGCCATGAGCAAAGACTGGTGAGATCCAGCATCCTGCGCTGGACGACGGAACCCAACCAGGGCAAGCCATGCCATGGGCAATGCAAAGCTGCTTAGATAGACTTTTCAAGAGAGAGAACATGCAAGCATCTACTAATTAATCTACAATGGAAATTCACTAGTAGAAAAATTATTTTTACTGGCGCCCAAAAACAATAGCACAGTCGGTTTAAGTTATCAGCCGTCTGTACCAAAAAAACGGTTCCGAACGGCTCCGAACCGCCTGTAGAATCGTTAAGACAACCGCCACTAGAAATCGACCTCGAATTTTTTCCACTGATTTTTTTGATTTTTGTAAACGACCTCGGATGGAAAAACTTTCTACATGAAAGTTGTAGATCTCGAAAAGTTATGAAACTTTGTAGTTGACAACTTTTTCATTTGAATTCATCTTGTCATTGAAAAATACGTTCTAATGTGTCAAATTTGAAATTAAAAATTTTGTAAACAACCTCGGATGGAAAAACTTGCTACATGAAGGTTGTAGATCTCAAAACGTTATGAAACTTTATAGTTGACAACTTTTTGATTTGAAATCATCTTGTCATCGAAAAATACGTTCTAATGTGTCAAATTTAAAATTCAATTTTTTGTAAACGACCTCGGATGGAAACACTTTCTACATGAAAGTTGTAGATATCGAAAAGTTATGAAACTTTGTAGTCGGCAACTTTTTCATTTGAATTCGTTTAGTAGCTCAAACAATCAATTTACACTTGTTTTAGTATAGAATGTGGTGAACTAAAACCGAATATAGATAAAACCGAATATAGACACAAGTAAGTCATGAGTGGAGTGGTAGAGCAAGGATCGCGCGAGAGTGAGGTTGCAGGTTCGAATCCCACTAGAGTGCAGTTCGTGATTTTATACACGGACGGACAATTACTAGTGGCCCCTCTCAAAATTTATATCTTTTTTTTTATTTTTAAAACGTGATTTTCTATTTTAAAAACGCGATTTTCGGACAAATCATTTCTACAGACGGTTCGTTACGGATTTCTACTGGCCTCCAGCGCTGGCGGTTCGGAAATACGCCTGTACAAATGGCTTCCGAACCGCCAGTAAATGCCCTTTTTGTACTGGTGATTTTTTATACAAACGCTTCATTAGTTTGAATCTCAACAAAATATTTTGGAAACAATCTCTGCAGCTGGTTTTTTCTCTGGATATTTTCATCCTATGCTGCTGGGGTATCTGGATGGTCAGAAATGATGCCATCTTCAGGAATATAAATGTCTCGACTCAAGGTTTCAGAAGATATGTTTTTCAAGAAGTTACCAACCTGAAGCTCAGAATAAAAGAAAGTTTTCGAGCTGAACTTGATTCATGGATTGCATCTGCTCTGTAATCTTTTTTCTTTTTCTTTTTCTCTTTTTCTTTTTCTTTTTCTTTTTCTTTTTCTCTTTTTCTTTTTCTTTTTTCCTTCTCTGATCCTTAGTTTGGCTGCTCTGCCCCTGCCCCTGGCCCCTCTCTGTATCTCTGCCTATCTGTCTCTATTTTCTTCTCTGTATAGACCTTGCCTATATATATATATATATATATATATATATATATATACTATTCTACACCTTGCACCAGCCCAGGCCCAACCAACTAGCCAAACCCACCGCAAACCGAAACCCGCGAGTCGAACCCCTCTATATGCACCCTGCAGGCCCGCACACCCCTCATACCTGGCCCGTCTCCGCACGCCCGCGCGCGGCATGCCTGGCTGCTCCCATGCGCCCCGCATGCATTGACGGCTAGGAGTGGTGGGACCCACATGTAGAAAGCTCAGCTTTCGAGCGCAACCGCTCGTGTCGTGGTCAACACAGTAAATCGGTGCGAGTCTCATACTCTCATGCATGGCTGGTTCTCCCGTACGTCTGCATGTTGCATGCAGAGGTGGAGAAACTCCATTACAAGAACATGCGTGGGCATTTGGCTTGGGGTCTGTAAATCTCCAAAGCTTTTCTTGTAACTAGTGCATGTCATCATTGTCTAGTACAAATAAATTTCACTCTCTAAATTACTATTTAGTGAGTCATTTGCATAAAAGTCGTTTTGTATATCTTTTCACTTTCCAACAGTTTTTCTATAACCCACGCACACTGTAGAGCCCGTGGCGAATCCAGGATGCGATCAAAGAGGGGGCCTAATTATAAATATCATGATCAACAATGAAAATTTTGGAGAATTTTTTAGAGATTTATGAAGAAATGAGTAAATTTTATAGAGATTTAATAGAGAAATGAGTAAATTTTGAAGAAATTTAATGGAGAAAGAATGATTTTTATATAGGTTTAGTGGAGAAAGGAGGCCATAGGGGTGGGGGGCTGCAGCCCCCCAGCCCCCTGGATCCGCCCCTGTCTAGAGCTATTCTCGTCTTTTATATTTAGCTGGTAAAAAATCCGGAATAGAGGATGACTATATTTAGATGATCATTTAGATAAACTGTTGGAGGATAGCACCAAAATCTCTATCCCTAACATTTAGGAAGGATATGGAGAGTCTCTTGGAGATGCTCTAAGTAGCTTTCGATATTAATCAATATTTTCTTTCGGTATTTGTCAGTATCTTTAAGCAACAAAGACTTTTACTAGTTTCATTGTTAATTAGTGTTTGTTAGTATCTTTAAGTATTTCATCAGTAGCTTTTGGTGCTCCCTCGACGCATGGCCTACACACGCTACTACTCTCCCCATGCATTATATAAAATAACTATATATACAAGCACCTATGGTGAGCATATAGTCTCACAACTATTTCTTTTAAATTTTTATCCAGCCAAGGGGGACCGGAGCCCACCATGGCCATAAGGTTGGTGTAGAACCGGTTATGCCGAACTCCGCGGTTATTCTACACCCAACCCAACCAGCCAGGCTTGTCCACACGCGCCAAGCAGCCCGCTCGGCCGAACTCCGCGGCTCCGCCTCGCGCGCCAACCAGCTAGCCCGCTCGTCGTTATTTCGTTCCGAAAAAATCAATTCAAATAAAAAAATTGAACTCTGCTAGAAATGGAGACCAGGACCTCACAGTTGAGGACTAACCTCTGTGTGCTGACCGTTTGAGCCTTAAGTTGCTACTTAAGGAATTGCAACCACAAATATATTTATTAGTGGCACCGAATGAAAACTAAGCCTAATTAACAATGTCTTGGTAACCACAATCATATCCTAAACGTCAACAAATTCGGGTATGGAGCGAGTACGTGCTAGTCCACCTTTTTATTATGAATAGTGATTACGATGTTAATATTAAGTATTTTTGTTTCTTATCAGTATTTTTTATTACGAATACTCAGTATTTTATTTAGTATCTTCAAGTATAAATTTAGTATTTATCTTCAAGTATATCTTTAATATTTATCAGTATCTTCAAGTACCAGTATTTTAAGTATTGTCAGTATCTAAACTAGTTTTTTCCGTTTTACACCCTATCAATATCTTCAATAGTTCTCAGCATCTCTATTTATTTTGTCAACAACTTGGAATATCTCCTAAACAGCTTGGTATATTGCTACTGTAGAAACCAAATACTGATAAATACTGATCAATATAGAAATAAAAAAATTGAATATTAACACTACTTGTAATAAAAATACTGATAGTATTAAAAAATACGACAACTACTGAATAAAATACTAAATGTTAACACTCTAATAAATACTCGTAAGGAAAAAAACTGATAAATACTAACACAATGGTGACAACTACTGAAAAAAAACGTTAAATACTGACGACCTAATCGGTATTTTTAATAAAATACTAATAAATACTGATAAGTATTAACACATACTGACAACTACTGAAATAAAAATACTAAATATGGACACCCTAATTAATACTCGTAATAAAAATACTGATAAATACTAACAAATAGTAACAACTACTTAAATAAAAATACTAAATACTAACAACCTTATCGGTATTCTTAATAAAAAAATTATAAGTATTAAAAAATATTGATAGCTACTAAAATAGAAATACCGAATGTTCACACCCTAATTAATACTCGTAATAAAAATACATGCATGCAAAAAAAACTAAAGACATTTTTCATCTATGCCGCTAATAAAATAAATTTGTGGTTGCGATTCCTCAAGTAACAACTTGTCGGCATGTGACACTTTGGTCCATGAACAGTAACCATGAAAATAACATTGGCTACATGGCACTATTCTGCTACGTGACCGCCTCTCGTAGGCCGTGCATGTCACTATTTGTGGTGATGAACAGCAGACCGTGCATGGCACTGTTCTGCTACGTCAGCGATGAACAACCTTTTGATATTTTTCCACGGTACTGATATTTGTTTATTTCATAGCTAATTATTGGTGCATGCTAAATTCATGACAATTTTTGTGTAGCCTCTTCATGATGTACTCTACCTAGAAAAAATATGAAACCTAGAAAATAAATAGTTTTGCATGTTTTAAAATTATCTCTTTTAATTAATAAATGCAACTTTTATGATTTTTTCAGGCCAAAATAAATATTGAAAAAATATGAAAATTGATCTATAACTGTTTTATGATGATATCAACCTGTACAAAAAGTTTAGGATGAAATTTAAATGCTTAAATAAATTCCACGAGTTTTGTTATTCTGAGTTGTTTTATAGAAATATTTAGATATTTAATTTTTTATGAAATAAAACTATCTCAAACAACAAAACAGAGTACACCATTGCAAAGAGCTCATCGAGACGATCAAAATTGATATATTATTTGCTATATGTGGAGCTTCGAATAAAAAGACATTAATTTTGCAAATTAAAAAGAAAGTGCCGACGCCAGCACCATAAACAGTGCCATGCACGGCCTACGAGAGGCGGGCACGTGGCAGAACAGTGCCATGCAACCAGTGTTATTTTCATTGTTACTGTTTGAAGGAACATGGTCTCCATGTCCCATATAGTTTGGATTTTGGTGTTTGATGATCAACATAACCAAATTGGACTAACGTATTTGCAATTGTTTATTTTGTAGTCCAACGTAAACATACTTTGGACTTAGGCAACACCGCAAGAAAGACATTTGAAGCATATATAAGACCTAAAAGATCAAACTTAGTTCAAGCATGAAAGATAAAACCTACTCGGAAGCAAGACCGCGAAGATACAAAGTCTTCCGGATGCTCGTCGCCTCCCGTCCGGACTTTTGGAAATCAGGCCGGCGGAAAACACTGAAGAAAAGGACTCCGGACGCAGCAAATAGTGTGAGTCCGGACCATTGCATGTGCGTCCGGACCCTAGGGTTTGGTCTGCAAAATTCAGCAGGTCCGGACGCTATGAACAGTGCAAGTTCGGACCATTGGTGCTTGCGTCCGGACACACACAAAGAAGAACCCGAGAGCTCGAAGGACTCCAGACGATGACCGAAGCATAGGGTCCGGACCAAAGAGTGCGTCCGGACACCCTACAGAGAGGTTCCAGAGGCGCGCGAAGACTCCGGACGCAGTCCGGACTGTGGACTCCGAACCATAGACTGCGTCCGGACCCATCAGTCAGCCGCAGCGCACAGAAGACCGTTGGAAGGTCCGGACGCACGGGCATTGGTCCGGACCCCCCCCCCTTCTGTCTGCGTCCGGAGCCATGCAGAGGAGCGGGATCAGGGTACCAACGGCTCCATTTGGCTTGTGGCCTATATATATGACCCTTGGCCGACCAAATAAAGGAGTGGAGACTTGAGGAAACATACCAAGGGTGTTGTACACCATTCTAGTGATCTCCATATGCATAGAGCTTAGTGATACACTTGGTGATTAGCATTTGTGCTTTGCAAAGTGCATAGGCTAGTTAGACCATTGCTCATTGCGCTTGCTCTAGGTGTAAGTCTAGTGTTAGTGAGGTTTGTAAACCTCTTGATCAAAGGGTGCTTGCGCGCACCAAGATTGTACTCGATGGGGCTTGTAATCTTGCGCGTCACACCAACCGCGTTTGTGGTGTGGCCGCCACCGGTGTACCGAAGGGAACAAGGCCCGCGGCGTTTCGGCCGTAAGCTTGATAGTGAAGACGGCGGAGAGCATCCGGGAGAGGCTTATCGGAAGGCACATCGGAGACCCACTTGCGCGTGGGGAGAGCCCGAGGCTATCCACGGAGTTACCCGACCGGGAGCTTGGCCCTTGCGCGGGATTCCTCGCGAGGGGCTCCAACGAGGACTAGGGGGAAGCTTGCGCGCTTCTCGATACCTCGGTAAAAATACCGGAGTCGTCGACGAGAGTTTGCATCTCTACCTTGCTCTTTACCTTCCGCATTTACTTTGTTTATCTTGTGATCTTTTGCGGTAGAGATAGCGACACTTAGCAAAACCATAGTTGCACATCTAGATAGTTTATCTTTTGCATAGGTTTTGCCAAGGTTAGAAAAAGAGGCCATAGTTTAGAGAGTAGTTTTTTAGTGACCTAATTCACCCCCATCTTAGGCATCACGGTCCTTTCACTGTTCATAGACCAAAGTGGCACAGGCCGACAAGTTCAGGGGCCACTTTTTCACGTTTGTAAGTTCATGGACCAAAGTGGCATAGGCTAACAAGTTTATGGGCCATTTTTTCGCGTTTGCAAGTTCATGGACCAAAATGGCACAGACCGACAAGTTAAAGGGCCGCCAGTGTATTTTACTATAATATATATATATATGCAGTAGGAGCCTCTGACTCCTGATTTTTTAAAAAAAAACAAAATATTTTGGCGCTCGTCAAAATAAGGATGGAGTAGTAATCCTTCAGTACTTTTGAGTCAAGTCTAGAGCATCGATCAGCGCTTGTGGCCGGGTGCAAGGGTCCGACGGTCCGACGAGCATCACTGCCTATTCGATGCGTTCTTGAACGCTCGGCCCAAGGTAGAAAAGCGAACTTAACTTCCTTTATAAGTGTCTTGCACAGGGCTTAAGGGTGTCCGTAATGGTAATAGCTAGTACTAGCTACATAGTCCGTTAAGGTGAAAGATAATAAAAGAGATTAATATATAGTACTATAGACTCATATATTCCTCTCACATAATCTTGAACTACGTGAAATAGATAGACTATTTGCTAATAGTTAGTGACTACTCTCTCTTCTATTTTTCCCTTGCCACGTCACATCTAGCTAGTAAAATAGCTAACCATTGCGGACGCCCTAAGGTGCTGTTATTTGGTTGGGTCTTATTGGCCCATAACTAGTTAGGCCTTGTTCGTTTTCTCCGGATTGAATCGATTTCGACGGAATTATTTCAGTCCTTATATAAATTACACATGCATTTCTAGTTGGATTGGTCGTGGGTCTTCAATCCGATATAATCGAACACGCCTTAATGGATTTCGTTGCTTTTTATTTGATTGCTCCGTCAGTAACTGGTCACGGCGTTATTCGACGATGGCTAGTACAATGCTGTTGCCCCTCCTCTGCGGGTGTTAACTGATGCCCTCTAGTTGTAAGACAATAAACAATATTGATCCAAACAAATCCAGTTTTCCATTCCCAGTAACACATACTAGTGCACTACATCATTTTTTATTTTACGCGGCGACGGGCCTTTTACATTTTCCACTGCGGGCAAATGTGCCCGCTTAGAACTTAAGGTCACGGTAAATCAGAAATAACTATGGCGGGCATGTTTTGCCCGCTGCGGTTAATACATCATAGAAAATAAAAAAAAGCCCACACGACCACCGATCTGAGTCGCACAGGCTCCAATCTGGGTATCAAATCCGCTGCTCTGGTGGCTGAAAGGATCAAGATGCCCAAGAGGGGGAAGTGAATTGGGTTTCTTTTAAAATTCTAAAGCAATATTAAAACCTATCAATGCCAATCACCCCCTAGTGCCTACCGGATGTGTGTCCTAACTAGAAAGCGGTAGCAAGACATATGAATTAAAAGACAACCTAAGCAATTCTAGTGGAATTGAAAGAACACAAACGGAAGGGTAATGCGGAAATGTAAATAGCTAGGGATAGATAATCGGTGACACGCGATGTTTTCCCGAGGTATTGAGGAGTCGACACTCCCCCCTAGTCCTCGTTGGAGCACCTCGCAAGGTATAGCTCCCCCTCTACCTACGCAAGGGTAGAGTGCTCTCTACGAGCTGATTTTTCGCCACTCCGGCTCGGTGAATCGCCCACAACCGATCACAAGCTTGGAGAAGGGTCACCAACAATCTTCCGGCGATCTCCTTCCTCCGATCACCACCAAACTGTCTAGATGTTGTCGAACACTAAGAGTAACAAGCACAAGACCTTCACTTGACCAACTTTTGGCTTTTTTTTGCGACGAAAGAAGAATTATATTTTATGAAACTTGGGTACATCAATACATTACAAGCACTTTGCAATACGAGATAATACCCATGTTGTGAATAGCACAACTCAAATCCTAACATGTTAATCGCTTTACAGTGTAGATGACCGCACAGGCAAACACTTGGCACCAGCAATAGCGGCAAGCCTGAGAACAGATGTCCAACGAACGACGACCAACATTCCTGTAGGTGGAATTGATGATCTTTTTCTTCTTGCTGGTGTCTTCCTTCTTCTTCTTTCTGCCACCGAACAATGAGGAAGACTGATCTGAAGAATATTCTCCCTAGTCTTTCATTGTGGCCAGATCTAACCACAACAAAACGAAGAAAAGACCGGAGAAAATTATTCCATGGCGGCGACATCATCTCCGCCTTGATGCCGCCGTCCGAAAACAAAGATCTCCATGTCGTCATGTTGATGAAGATGGTGACACCGAAGTTGTCGCCCTCGTCTTCAACGAAGACGCCATGGAGAAGACGATTCCACCCTTCTCCTTCACCATTGCCAGAGAAGAGGAGAAGGAGGAGATAAAACTCCAATACCAAGAACTTGGGCATGGAGAAACCCTAACCCTAAAGACTCGATCTACTGGAGAAAACTTATTAAAAATAATGGATCCCCACTCCCTTCAGCCCTCGGCGAGATGCCAGAGGGGAAGGGAGGGGGACCAGCAGTGGGGGAGGGTGGTGGGCGGGCAGCGGCGGCGGCCTTCAGCCCCCTCGCAAGACTCGCGAGGCTTAGGCTTAGGCTTAGAAAAATAGATTTAGTCGGTTGAGTTATCAAGTGTCTATCTTGACCAACTCGAGGCTAGGAAGGTGGATGGATGCACACTTGTCACTCCTAATCACTCTAGGAGGGAACAACAAGATGAACTCTCTTAAATCTCTCCCTCTCTAGGCACTTGGCTCTCCAAGAAGTCTCTCTAGCTTCCTTGAGCTGAAACAATGGCCAAGAGATCTCACTTTGATGAGGAGGGCAACTATAAATAGTCCCCACCTTCAAAACTAGCCATTTCTTGCTTTTTCCCGTTTCTACGAAGGCACCGGACTAATCCGACGGTCACACCACCGGACTATGCAACCTGGTCCGGTGCTCACTCTCAGTTCAAATTCCATCTGAAAAAGGCACCGTCGGACTACTTGCCTTGGTCCGACGCCCTGGTCCAACGCTCTGGTCCGGAGCCAGGGTGCTCACTGAGTGCCAACTTATTCTCAAACTCGAACCTCCGGATTACTTGCCATAGTCGGTGCCCTGGTACGACGCTCTGGTCCGGAGCCAGGGTACTTACTGTGTTGGAACACCATCTGCCTTGAAGCGTCGGACTAACCGTCGGACACACCGTCGGACTAGTCCGGAGCTCACTCTGGAGCTAACAGCACCTTACAAGGGACCGTCGGACTACTTGCCTCTGGTCCGACGCTTTCCAGACAGGTGGTCCGGAGCTTACTTCACTGAGCTTTTGCCTAAGTCAAGGACCGTCGGACCACTCTCCTTGGTCCGACACCTCCTAGGCAGACTGGTCCGGAGCTCATTTCTCCCTCTTCTTCACCTCTTTTCACTAAGTCTTTTGAAGGGGTTTTGCTCCTACCACCTGGCTATAAGCAGGGTCTCTAGGACTAGTTGTGACAAATGTGCATACACCGACATTCCCAAACTCTCCTAGGTCAAGCTACTAACCTCATACCCCCCTTTATAGTACGGTCAAAGGAAAAACAAAGTCCTAGTCTATACTTAGTGCCCTTCTCACACCTCATGGCATTAAGAGCTAGCCTAGTCTTCACCTTGTAGCTCAATCCTTTCAAACCGAAAATGATTTCCATCTTGGGGGCATGAATATCGATTAAGCCCATTCATAGCATCACTAATGACCTAACTCAAATGACTTTGCCTCTACAAAACACACGTTAGTCATAGTGACCTAGCATTGTCGTTAATCTCCTAAACACAAGGGACCATGATTCTTCAATCTCCCCCTTTTAGGTGATTGACGACAATACAAGCTCGAGTAGAGAATAATGAGTGAATTTTGATAAGAGAAACATGACTTGACATGATATAGGCATGGGTTAGAAATAAGAGAGACATATACATGCCTAAACCATTCAAGCCATGACAAGCACAAAAGATATTAATTGAGAACAGGTACTTGATTTCAAAGGATATGCTATAGCCAAAAGATCAGAGATTAGCGCGGAAGCAATATAGCACAACCAAGTGACATGATATATATAAGGATTTCACACACATGTCACACAACCATCAAGTCTCAAACATCTCACACAAACATAATGCATAAATACGGTAAACGTGATGCATGATGCGATAGAGTATATTACACATCAAAAGATCAAATCCTACTAGCTCCCCCTAAAGCTAGACCATCTACTCGACTCTCCCTCTCTCCCTTTGGCGTCGAAGCACCAAAACTAAATGTCTGGAGGCGGAGTGAAAGTAGAGGCAGCACGGTCAAGTATGCGAAACTCGGCAAGGTCAGCGCCATCATCCGAAGAGTCCTCCCCCTGAGTGTTTGACACTGGAAGTGGAGCGGTCTGGGGGACAGGAGCTAACGTGCCATCTAACTCTGTTGTCGTAGTGTCTGGAGCTGTAGCTAGAGCATGAGTAGAAGTAGGAACTGCCACTGTCTCTGTAGGTGCCTCTGGAACTGCGGAGTCCGGTTGTGCCTCAAGCACTGACTTGACTAGAGCCTGAAGTACCAGTGGCTGCTCAGGCTGAATAGGAGTGGTGGTAATAGCTGTGGCATCTGTCACGATAGCACCGGGTGGAGTAGAGACATCTGGAACCCGGGTTTCAAGAGTGGCCTCAGACGAGGCAACAGAAGAGCGGTGCTGACCCACTGTCGGTGAAACAAGCTCTGCCTCAATCTCTGCTGCTACCTGCTGACCAGTGGGGGACAGCTGCCCTGTGATGTCGCTGAACAACGTTGAGAGGTCTCTGGTAGTGGCACCCATCTGAGCAAACATCGGTGTGAAACCGGTGGTGAGAGGGGTGAACTGCTGAGTCGGGCCTAGGGTGTCCAACCACTGTGTGACCTGTGTTTCCGGAGACTGGAACAGGGTGGTCATTCCAGCACCCTGAAGTCCACTGGACTGTACGACGGGGGTGGGAGTGACAGACGGTCCGGCTGACACTGGCGGTGCCACTAAGGGGGCAACTGACTGTTGAGAGCCCACTATAGGACCAAGAGCTGGAAAGGCCACTGAGGGGCCAATTGACTGTGAAGGCTGAGCCTGGCTCATCATTTGTATCTGTGGAGCGCCAGGGAACTCTACTGCAGGCATGCCCGTCCACTTCATCATATGGGCCATGAAGGCCATGTTCTGTGCCTGGAAATGCTGAGCCTGAAGCTGCAGGCGCTGGGACTCAAGCTGCATAGCGAGCATCTGCTGCTGGACCTCAAGGTTCCTCTGGTGAACCTGTAGCTGTAGCTCCTCATGATGCTCCTGTGACTGCCTCTGGAGCTCGTCCTATCTCTGCTGGACCTGGGTAACTGCAGTCACAAGGGAGCCCTGCTGCTCCTGAATCCTATCCAATATCTTTAGCATCATAGACTCTGTAGCTGAGCTGGAACCTCTTGCCTCAGTATCATGAGCCCGTGGGGGCATATCAGGTATAGGGCGGAAGTCCGCATCTGAACTGTCATTGGAGGTCTCCTCAGGTGTCACACCAGCTCCAGTGACTCCTGCTACTCAACACCTCTAATAGTGTCATCCTGAGCATCCACATCATCCCTGTCTACAAGGGCTGTCCGGAGTCTGACAAGACGGAGCACACGGTTCCCAAACCGACTATCAATAGAAGCAAGGGCTCTGTACGGTGGGAAAGAGGTCGATGACTCGTCAAGTAACGCACGGACTCCAGGGTTGGTTGCCTCATGTTGTATGGCAATGATCGAGCAAATCCAATGTGCATAGGGAAACTGCCTGCGAGCCCTCATACCATCTGAAATCACATCCTCAATCTCTAACACTAGAAAGTCTGCTATATCAAATGGTGTCATCGAGACGAGGGCTTGAAGAAAGAACTGCTGCAGGTTGGTCAACCCTTCCTTGCAACCCGTGCGCGGTAGCAGTGTGCGCCTGAGAACATTGTTCAACCTGTGAACGGTAGGACGTAGCTCGGCCGGAGTATGACGTGAACCCTTTGTGAAGGGTGGCCTGAAGAGAGGAGCTACCTCCTGAGCTGTCAAAGTACGGCCACCCTGAGCTCGGTGAGGCAAAGAGACTCCTCTGTAGCAATCATAGTGAAGAGATAGCTCGTCGACGGTCGAGGTCAGCCGGAGTGTCTCTCTGAGCTGAGTAAGATAGAGCCTGTAGCGCTCGCCTCTGAAGGTGTATTGAATGAAGTTGTGATCCGGCGCAATCCATACTGATGCATAGAACTCTCTGACCCACCTCTCAATGTAGTTCCTGGAATGACCAAGGAGGTCGGCGAGTCCCGGAAGGTACGTGAGGAAGGGGCGAATCTCCTCTCCAGCTATCTCCACAATGCTCTCCAAGGAGAAGACTCTGTGAGGGCGTATCTGTATCTGTGCAAGCTGGGCTGCCCTGTAGAAATCCTCTATGAGAGGTGTGTGCCATCCTGGGGAAGCTCTAGGGTCCCACTGATCCGGGCACCACTTCTCTAGCTCTACAAACCAAAGTTTCTTCGCTTGCTTTGAAATAACCTCCCTCAAATCAAGGTGAACTGACGCTGAGGCTAAGGTGGGAGCTGTTGAAGCACTCTGGGGTGCACTGTCACCAGGTGGTGGAGTAGTCTGAGCCGTCTGGGAGCGAGTGACACGCCCTAGGGAAGAGGTGCCAACGGTGTGCCAAGCACGTCTGTAACTAGCTCTTGCTCTGCTGGAGCTGTCTCTGTCTCAGACTGAGCAGGAGGGGTGGAAGGTAGAACCCGCGGAGGGGTACCAAGTCTGACTGACCCTCGGCAACCACCTCGCTTTACGCGGTCCGCTGCATCTGCCACTGCTTCGGCCTTCTCGGCCTCTGAAAGATTTTGCTTTTTCTTCTTCGGCTTCTCAATCATCTTCTTCTTCCCCTTGTCCTTAGAAGGACGTGGAGGGGGAGGAGTGTCATCTCTAGAACCAATGGCACGAGCACGAGAACCATGATCCATCACTGATCAACAAAGAAAGCACTTCCCACTGATAGAAACCACTGACCAAACTAACAAGTGCCAATTGATAGATCCACTGCCACAAGAATCACTGCCAAATACCTCTGTCACAATCAACTGCCAACTGCAAAGAGTCACTGATCAAAAAAAGCTAATAGAGGGGCTTGCCAAGCCACTGGACTGATCCTTCTGAGGCTTTGCCTCAATCCATACTCGCGAGCTTTGCCCCGAGTTTTAACTGCCACTGCCGCTGCTAGATAGAATAGATAGAAGTAAATAAGCATATATAATTGCTAGAGATAAGATACCATATGGAAGCAAGCATCTAGATAAGAATTTAGAGTGAATAATTGCCATGGTACCTAAGGTAAGAGAGCGTATCTAATCAAAGCAATTCAAGCTCCAAGACACACTGCACAAGAGAATAGCCAAATGTGGATTACAATTAGCAAAGGTATAAGTGAATTGGAATTGATTGGATAATCTAGGACACAATGTGATCTATAAGTTGACCAAACCTGAAATTAAGGATCAACACCATACCCTAGTGAGAGAAAGAGGTTGATGACGACGAGTCAGATTTGGCAATACATGAACGACGTCGAAAACTACCCAAACCTAGGGTTAGGGTAACCCTAGGGGGTAAATCTTCTCCTTGGCTGGCAAGGGAAAGGATGAAGGGGGTGAAACCCTAGCTTGGCAATGTGGATGAGGTGGAGCAGGATGGTGGTGAGGTCGCCGGTGGGAAGAGTTCCACGACAGCGAGCTATGGCGGTGGCGGCTCTGCTGCTGCTGCTTGAGGCGCGTGGAGGGCCAAGTAGGGAGGAGCAGGGAAGTGCGGTGGAGACGGCGGCGCTCTGGCAAAGGCTCGCCGGTGTCGAAGTGAGCGTGGGCGAGCGGGTGGAGTGCAGGCATGGGCGAGCGGCGGTGCTAGGGCGGAACGGTGGCGTACGGATGAAAAAGTGAGTAACTGCCACAACAGATCAGCCCACGGGGAGGATAACACAAAAATTCCGAGCATTGGACGACTATGCATAGTCCGGAGGGTAGTCCGACGGGGTGGTCTGACGGGTTGAGGAGAAAACAGAACCAATGCAGAGATCACCCGACCTCCAGACCAGAGCGTCGGATGAAGCGTCGGACTGGTCCGACGGTCCTTTGACTGGACTGTTTGGCGCTGACTGGGCGTCAGACCACTCATCTGTGGTCCGGAGGAGCGTCGAACGGGTTGTCCGATGGTTTTTCTGAGTTGGAAGAATTCACACAGAGAGGCACAGAGCATCGGACCACTAAGCGTCGGACCATGCCGAGTGGTCCGGAGGGTAGTCCAGTGCTTTATTTGCTCTGAATTTTCCTATTTTTCTCTCCAATCTTTTCTCTTAGCCAAGTACCAACACAAAAGAGTAGAAAGAAACACTTGTTGGACTTAGCACAAGAACCATCTCTCAAACCCTCAAATTTATAAATAGTTTTCCACAGGCTAGAATTAGTTTTCATAGGAAAATAGTTCAATAAAGCTCTAAGGATCACCATAGGGGCACAAGAGGGGTATTAGCTGTAGCTAGAGCTTTGAATGCTCCCCCTAAGTGACGAACCTAGAGGATGATCAAACTTAACCGAAAAGAAAGCAACAAGCAACACACATGAAAATGCTATGCAATACAGAATTTGAATCTAGGTTGCCTGCACGTTTAAACCGTGGTTAAGCTTTTGTCACACGCTTTGAGGGCGGTTATCTCAACCGCGTTAGCCAAGCCTATGTGCATTACTAAAGATTAAACATGTTAAATTACAAATGAATGCATGGTTCACACAATCTCATTTTTTAGTGAAGTTTGAGTGATCAAGCACATTCAACTCACTTCTCAACCTACAAAAAGTTGTTTGATCGAGTGGTTTAGTGAAGATATCCGCCAATTTCTCTTCGCTCTTAACTCCAACTAGTGTGATGTCTTTCCTAGCCACATGATCTCTAAGAAAGTGATGGCGAATATCAATGTGCTTGGTGCGAGAGTGTTGAACCGGGTTGTTAGCAAGCTTTATGACACTTTCATTATCACACAAGAGTGGAACATCTTTTAAAACAATGCCATAATCAAGAAGTGTTTGGGTCATATAGAAGATTTGTGCACAACTTGGTCCCATGGTAATGTATTCCGCCTCAGCGGTAGACAATGCCACACTACTTTGCTTCTTAGAGGACCAAGAAACAAGTGATCTTCCTAGCAAATAGCAACCGCCGGAGGTACTCTTCCTATCAACCTTACACCCGGCATAATCCGAATCGGAATAGCCACAAAGTAGGAAGGGAGCTCCTTTGGATACCAAAGGCCAATGCTAGGGGTGTGCCTTATGTACCTAGGGATTCTTTTAACCGCACATAAATGTGACTCCTTAGGGCTTGCTTGAAACCTAGCACACATACACACACTAAACATGATATCCCGCCTAGATGCGGTGAGGTAAAGTAAACTACCGATCATAGAACGATAGAGAGTTTGGTCAATTGGTTTACCTCCCTCATCAAGGTCGAGGTGTCCATTAGTAGGCATTGGGGTTTTGATTGGCTTGCTATCCTCCATCTTGAATTTCTTGAGTAGATCATGAGTGTACTTCTCTTGAGATATGAAGGTGCCCTCCCTCAATTGCTTCACTTGGAAGCCAAGGAAGAAGGTTAGCTCGCCAATCATGGACATCTCGAACTCCTTGGACATCAAGTCACAAAACTTCGTGCAATGATCTTGGTTTGTTGACCCAAATATGATGTCATCGACATATACTTGGCAAACAAAGATTTCTCCATTAAGCTTCTTGGTGAATAGTGTTGTGTCGACGATCCCAATCTTGAAGCCCTTCTTGAGTAGGAAGTCCCTTAGCCTCTCATACCAAGCCCTTGGAGCTTGCTTCAATCCGTAGAGAGCCTTGGACAACCTATAAACATGGTTAGGCAAGTTTGGATCTTCAAACCCGGGAGGTTGTGAGACATAGACAAGTTCATTGATGAAACCATTTAAGAAGGCGATCTTCACATCCATTTGAAAGAGTTTCATTTTGTGATGTGAAGCATACGCCAAAAGGATACGAATGGCTTCAAGTCTTGCAACCGGGGCGAAGGTCTCTCCAAAATCAAGTCCTTCTACTTGAGAGAACCCCTTTGCCACCAATCTTGCCTTGTTCCTCACAACTACGCCTTGATCATCTTGCTTGTTCCTAAACACCCACTTGGTCCCAATGATTATTGCTCCCTTGGGCCTTTCTTCAAGTGTCCACACTTGGTTTTGGGTGGAGTTTTTTTGTTCTTCATGCATGGCATTCACGCAATCCGAATCCGCAAGTGCGTCCTCAACACTAGTAGGCTCAACAAAGGAAACAAACAAGTGATGTTCAACATAAGATGCAAGTCTAGAGCGAGTCATAACTCCCTTAGATGGACTTCCTATGATTTGATCATGCGGGTGAGCTTGAAGGATCGGTGTTGATCTTCTATCATGAACTTGAGGAGGGGGATGTGGTGCTTCAACATTGCTTGCTTCGGCCTCGACTTGATCTTGAGGGATGAAGGTGTCTTCTTGAGCTTCCCTCACTTGATCTTCTTCAACTTGAGGCGTGTGAGGTGAAGGAACTTGGTTAGCTTCATCTTCAACTTCTTCCACCTCTTGCGGGTTGATAGCACCAATTGGCATATTCTTCATTGACTCCCTCAAGGGTTCATCACCTACATCAATATCCTCAAGCGCTCCTTGGGAGCCATTAGTTTCATCAAATTCCAAGTCATACGTTTCTTCAACTAAGCCGATGGCTTTGTTAAATAAACGGTATGCCTTGGATTTAAGCGAATATCCAACAAGGAAACCAAGGTCACACCGCCGTTGGAATTTACCCAAGTGTTGGCGCTTCTTGTAGATGTACACTTTGCAACCAAACACCCGGAAGAATGAAATATCCAGCTTCTTCCCATTCACAAGCTCATAGGGAGTCTTCTTCAATAGCCTTTGGATGAAGATGCGGTTTGCCGCATAGCAAGTGGTGTTGATGGCGTCCGCCCAAAACTTCTCCGGAGTGTTGTACTCATCAAGCATAGACCTTGGTAGAGTTATGAGCATCCGGTTCTTCCTCTCTACAACACCCATTTTGTTGTGGAGTATATGTGGCGGATACCTCATGCTTGATCCCCACTTCATCACAATAGTATTCAATCTTGGTGTTGACAAACTCAGTGCCATTGTCACTTCTTATCTTCTTTATCTTCACTTCAAACTCATTTTGTGCTCTAGTTGCAAACTTCTTGAAGATTTCTTGAGTCTCTCCCTTGTCTTGAAGAAAGAACACCTAAGTGTACCTAGAGTAGTCATCAACTACCACTAAGAAAAAGAGATTTCCTCCAAGGCTTGCATAGGTGGTAGGTCCAAATAAATCCATGTGGAGTAGCTCTAGGACCCTTGAGGTTGACATGAAGGCTTTAGTGGGATGGGTGTTGGCAACTTGTTTGCCGGCTTGACATGCACTACACAACTTGTCCTTCTCAAACACCACATCCTTCACACCTCTAACCATCTCCATCTTGACAAGTTTCTTCAAAGTTGACATGCCCACATGAGCTAATCTTATATGCCAAAGCCAACCCAAAGAACTCTTGGAGAATAGACATGTTTGCAACTCGGCTTCATTTGAGGTGAAATCCACTAAGTAGAGGTTGTTGTGCCGGAACCCTTTGAATATCATTGATGAATCTTCAATCTTGGTCACAATCACCTCGGTTGGAGTGAATAGACAATGGAATTCAAGGTCACAAAGTTGACCCACGGAAAGCAAGTTGAAGCTTAGAGATTGTACTAGCAAGACATTGGATATAGATTGATCATTGGAGATTGCCACTTTGTCTAGACCTTGAACTTTAGCTTTTGAATTGTCCCCAAAGGTAATCTTGTCTTGCCCTTCACAATCTTGATCAAGTGTGGTGAACATCCGGGAGTCACCGGTCATATGTTGAGTGCAACCACTATCTATCAATCACCCAATGACTTCCACCGGTCTTGTAGTTCACCTACACACAAGAAACTTGGAGTTAAGCTTGTTGTTTGGGAACCCACTCAAAGCGGGGCCCCATAGCCTTGGTAACCAACTCCTTTGCAACCCAAAGAACTCTAGGCTTGTTCTTCATTGGTGGACCAACGAACACAACTAGTGGTCTACCCTTGTTGTCCTTCTTGATGACATAGTGAGCATCATTAGCAAATGGCCTAGTGTGCTTGGGCAAGGTCTTGGGTGGTTGAGTCTTGCAATCATAAGCGATATGACCCACTTGACCACACTCAAAGCATCTTCTTGGCTTGGGCTTTGAGTACTCTTGATTGTAGCCATTATACTTGTTCTTGTAGTAGTTCCTGGCCTCAATCTTGACCTTTGCCTTCATGACTTGGTTCTCCTTGAACCCAATACCGGTCTTGTCATTCTTGACAACGGTGTTCATCAAGAGCTCACTTTGAAGGTTTGTGACTGAAAGTGCAATCAAGCCCTAAGTGAGTTTTGGTGACATGACAATGCAATTAGAAGACTAATGACACTTTGTGAGTATGACAAGCAGGTTAAAATTAAGGAGGTTGATGAACAGGTTGGCGAACCCCTCCAACTACAAAAGTGCATGGCAACAAGATCAAAGAGTTTTAAATTCATTTTATACTTTGAAATTGAGTTAGGTATGTCGTACTATAAAGAGGGATTCAACACGCATGCCAACAAGTGAACCAAATGCATATCTATACATATACATCACACCTCCACATACATAGTGGGCAAATCAGCCAGCTATTCAAAGATCAATTCTTTGCTGTTCTGCCCAGGCTGGCAGTGCTGGCCTCCTGGCCAGCAGTGCCGGGCAGGCCGGCACTGCCACGACTTGTTCTGCCCGTTGGCAGTGAGGAGGTATTTTTTACCCCCTCACTCCCCCCCCAACGGCTAGTTCTGCCATTCCAATTTCAGACTTCGCAAGAACAGAAAGAGAAGCTCCTCTCTTTCTCTCCCTTCTCCCTTAGTGCTCAACCACTCTCCATTGATCTCCAATCATTCTTTGAGAGATTGAGCCTCCAAGCTTTGAGAAGAAGCTTCTCCCTCGGATCTTCACTCCTACAAGCATTTGGTTTGCGTGGTGGCCGACGGTTTGAGTTCTTTACTCTTGGAGCTTTGCTCCTAGCTGGCTAGAGGTTTCCCTTGAGCTTGCCTCCTTCGCATGGCAGCCTAGGTAAGTTTGTATCACCCATCATTTGCTAATACACTTCTCTCATCTTAAGGGATCACCCCCCTTGACTTGAGATCGAGGAAAGAGCTAGCCTTGTGTGGCGAGCTTGAGCCTTGTGTGGCGCACCTCAACAACGTGGACGTAGGCAAGCCTTGGTGGCGAGCTGAACCACGGGTCAAATCTTGTGTCACCATGTGCTTGTTACTTTACTTTCATATATCTTGGGTGCAAGGTGATTTCTAGGGTTTGGACCCGATCTACTCGGTGGGTGTGTTGCTACCACTTTTAGGTGGTGCTAGAGGTTCCCTACACCTCTAGGAAGGTTTCTATTCAAGCACAATTTACATTCTCAGGTTACATTTTGAATTGTGCATATATCTGTTCTGGTGACCAGCACTGCTGCCTTAGTCCAGCAGTGTGGCCACCCCGGCAGTGCCGACCTCAAGCCCGGCAGTGACGGCCTCTCTGCTGACAGAAAGTTGCAGTATGTTTTAAACAGTCCTATTCACCCCCCCTCCCCCCCTCTAGGCTAATCAGGTCCTTACAATGACCCTTGGTGAACTTCTCAAACCCACTTGCAAGCTTGATCTTGTCACTCTTGAGCTTAGCAATTTCTTCTCTAAGTGAGGTGATCAAGGTGATAGCATCCTTGTCTTCTTCTTGAGTCGGCTTGATGACAATAGGCTTGTTAGACTTGAGAGTGATTAGCTCTTCCTTGAGCTTTGAGTT
Organism: Microstegium vimineum; assembly: GCA_022036555.1. Taxonomy (NCBI): domain Eukaryota; kingdom Viridiplantae; phylum Streptophyta; class Magnoliopsida; order Poales; family Poaceae; genus Microstegium; species Microstegium vimineum. Next base: position 9,575,126 of record CM039125.1, on the reverse strand, counting down.
CTCTTCTCTCATCTTGACATAGTCATCATACGTGTCGGCTTCAACAACTCTCTTGCCCTTGCACTTAGCACTTTGTTCAAGAGCCACATCATCAATCAAGATATCACAAGAGGTAGCACTATCACACTTAGCACACGGGTTAGTAGCAACATGTGTAGCAAGATCTTGATTAAGCAATTCATTTGCTACTACTAGCGTGCCATGTTCTTGCGTGACATTTTGGTAGTCATCTTTTAGCAAGTTGTACCTTGTGTGTAGCTCTTGTGTTGACCTCTAAAGCTTATCATGTTTCTCATTAGCTTGCTTAAGAGAGGCTTTGAGATCCCTAGTGCTAGATGTGATATTGTTAATCTCAAGCTTCAAATCATCATTAGCACTAGTCAAGGTGTCAAGCTTAGCATGCAAGTTTTCTTTGACCTCAAGTAGTTTGTCATTTTTACCCTTATACCTCCTTATGATGCTAGCGTACTTGTTGCAAATTTTAATTAGCTCATCATAGGATGGTGTTTCATCATCGTCACTACCACTTGAGTCACCACTATCATCATCATCCTCTATTTGTACCTTCTTGTCACCTTTAGCCATGAGGGATAGGTGTGTAGAGGATGAGCCCGGTGATGAAGGAGGAGGTGGCAGTGGAAGCGAAGAACCAATCACTAAAGCGGCCACCTTCTCATCTTCACTATCACTATCGGAGGACTCACTAGAATCCTCAATGTCGGTGAGCCAATCACCCACAATGTAGGTTTTGCCATCCTTCTTCTTCTTGTGGAAGTTGAAGTTCTTCTTCTTCTTGTATGGCTTTTCTTGCTTCTTGTCATCATCACTTGAGTCATCATTGCCACCCTTGTTCTTCTTGTAGTTCTTGAACTTGTTGTTGTTCTTGAACTTCTCTTTCTTCTCTTTGGGGCAAGCATGAGCTAGATGACCAAGAGTGTCGCAATTGTAGCACTTCATTTGGGAGATTGGCTTCCTTGAAGAGCTTGTGAAGAATTTCTTCTTCTTTGAGTCAAACTTGACTCCATTCTTGTTTAGCCTCTTCAACATCTTGGTGGTCTTCTTCACCATAAGAGTGATGTTGTCTTCATCATCATCATCGTCACTTGCGCTCTTAACGACATATTGAATCTTACATTTCTCCTTGGAAGATGCCTTGAGAGCCAAGTCCTTCTTCTCCTCCTTCTTTTCTTCTTGGAGGAGGATGAGCTTCCATCATTGATCTTCATGTACATCTCATGAGCATTGATCTTGCCCAACACTTGTATTGGTGTAGTTGCGGAGAGATCACCTTGATGAAGGACTATGACGATGTGGCTATACTTGTCTATTTGTAAGACACAAAGTATCTTGTGCACCACATCGGCCGATATCATTTGGGTGAGCCCAAGGCCATTCAACTCCTCTACAAGCACATTCAAGCGAGAATACATTTCATTATCATTTTCATGAGATAGCATGGTGAAAGAGTTCAACTTAGCAATGATGAGGTGATAACGCTCTTCTCTTTCACATTTTGTGCCCTCGTGTAGAGCAAAAATGTTTGTCCAAATCTCATGCGCGGTTTTGCAATTCCGCACACGGTTGAACACACCCTTGCCAATGCCACGAAAGATAATGTTCTTAGCCTTGGCATTGTTCTTGTCAAAGAAAAGATCTTTGGCGAACATCGAACCGCCTTGGGTGGCGGCTCTATGAACACCGACATCGACGACCTCTAGATAGGCTTCCATACGAACCTTCCAATAAGGAAAGTCGTCTCCATCGAACATGGGAGGGGATCCATTCCCATGGGACATCTTTCTCTAGGCAGTAAAGCCTAATTTGAGAGCAACCTTGCTTTGATTCCAATTGAAAGGATCAAGATGCCCAAGAGGGAGGGTGAATTGGGCTTCTTTTAAAATTCTAAAGCAATATTAAAACCAATCAATGCCAATCACCCCCCTAGTGCCTACCGGATGTGTGTCCTAACTAGAAAGCGGTAACAAGGCATATGAATTAAAATACAACCTAAGCAATTCTAGTGGAATTGAAAGAACACAAACGGAAGGGTAATGCAGAAATGTAAATATCTAGGGATAGAGAATCGGTGACACGCGATGTTTTCCCGAGGTATCGAGGAGTCGACACTCCCCCCTAGTCCTCGTTGGAGCACCTCGCAAGGTATAGCTCCCCCTCTACCCGTGCAAGGGTAGACTGCTCTCTACGGGCTGATTCTTCGCCACTCCGGCTCGGTGAATCGCCCACAACCGATCACAAGCTTGGAGAAGGGCCGCCAACAATCTTCCGGCGATCTCCTTCCTCCGATCACCACCAAACCGTCTAGGTGTTGTCGAACACCAAGAGTAACAAGCACAAGACCTTCACTTGACCAACTCGAGGCTAGGAAGGTGGATGGATGCACACTTGTCACTCCTAATCACTCTAGGAGGGAAGAACAAGATGAACTCTCTTAAATCTCTCCCTCTCTAGGCACTTGGCTCTCCAAGAAGTCTCTCTAGCTTCCTTGAGCTGAAACAATGACCAAGAGAGATCACTTGGATGAGGAGGGCAACTATAAATAGTCCCCACCTTTAAAACTAGTCGTTTCTTGCTTTTTCCCGTTTCTACGAAGGCACCGGACTAGTCCGACGGTCACACCACCGGACTATGCAACCTGGTCCGGTGCTCACTCTCAGTTCAAATTCCATCTGAAAAAGGCACCGTCGGACTACTTGCCTTGGTCCGACGCCCTGGTCCAACGCTCTGGTCCGGAGCCAGGGTGCTCACTGAGTGCCAACTTCTTCTCAAACTCGAACCTCCGGACTACTTGCCATAGTCGGTGCCCTGGTCCGACGCTCTGGTCCGGAGCCAGGGTACTTACTGTGTTGGAACACCATCTGCCTTGAAGCGTCGGACTAACCATCGGACACACCGTCGGACTAGTCCGGAGCTCACTCTGGAGCTAACAGCACCTTACAAGGGACCGTCGGACTACTTGCCTCTGGTCCGACGCTTTCCAGACAGGTGGTCCGGAGCTTACTTCACTGAGCTTTTGCCTAAGTCAAGGACTGTCGGACCACTCTCCTTGGTCCGACACCTCCTAGGAAGACTGGTCCGGAGCTCATTTCTCCCTCTTCTTCACCTCTTTTCACTAAGTCTTTTGAAGGGGTTTTGCTCCTACCACCTGGCTATAAGCAGGGTCTCTAGGACTAGTTGTGACAAATGTGCATACACCGACATTCCCAAACTCTCCTAGGTCAAGCTACTAACCTCATACCCCCCTTTATAGTACGGTCAAAGGAAAAACAAAGTCCTAGTCTATACTTAGTGCCCTTCTCACACCTCATGGCACTAAGAGCTAGCCTAGTCTTCACCTTGTAGCTCAATCCTTTCAAACCGAAAACGGTTTCCATCTTGGGGGCATGAATATCCATTAAGCCCATTCATAGCATCACTAATGACCTAACTCAAATGAGTTTTCCTCTGCAAAACACATGTTAGTCATAGTGACCTAGCATTGTCGTTAATCGCCTAAACACAAGGGACCATGATTCTTCAGTGACCATATTCGGGTGCCATGGCCGCTGCTCGTCAGATCCTCCGCGATTCGGCCTAGGAGAAAGAGAGAGTGAGAGAGAGGGCTAGGGTGAGGATTGAGACATGCCATTACCTGGATCTCACCAGGAAGCCATGGCCACCCCGCAGCGCCGCAACGTTGCCCCGCGCGCAGCAACGCCACCGCGAAAGCCGTCCCTCGTGCGGCGTCCCACGCGCGGCGCGAGAGCCGCGCCGCCCGCGCGCCCTCAGTCTGCCATGGCCGCCGCCGCAGATTGCCAGCCGAGCTCGAGCCGCCCTCTTCGTGGTGAGAGGAGGGAGAGATGCGAGGGAGGGAGAGGAGGTAGATGCGAGGGAGAGGAGCCGCCACTGAGGCCCTCTGCTGCGCGTGAGAGGAGGTGGAGGCGGAGGCTGCGCGTGGGAGAAAAGAGTGGGGAGGATGAAACCCTAGTTCACGTATTTATATGAAGACGGCTAACGAGCTTGTATTGGCTAAATAGCCAATCTAGTTATGCTTTCATCATACGATATGTGTACACTTGCTAATTCAACAATTCAATTATTTGAATATGCTGAACATAATTTGGTTTGTTTACTATTATGGCTGCATGGAAACACTCCACTATTAGTAAATAAGCTACTTTGTCGGGTTAATTATCATTATGGCTCCATGGAAACACCCATCTGTTGATGATTGATCTTTATTTAGCATATTCGATTAATCTGGTAGCTTGAATTTATGAATGTCACATGTATCGCATCTTATTATTATATCTATCGATGAGATCGGTTAATCATTTACTTTTACCCTTTATACATCATGAATAGTTGTTCAAATCCCACCATTATCGTCATATACTTTATACTGCTAGGAGTTGACTCTTTAGTCAATTTCTTTTGACCATCAGCTATTTTAGAGCCATATATTGTGGAAACTGTCTGGCAATAACCGACATATTTCATAATTTGACATTGTTTTCTCCTTGTCCATTGCAGGTCAAATTGACTAGCCCGCCCCAGGATCGAAGCATCCGACTTGGCCCTGTCATTCGAAGGCTTAGGAGATCAGTCCCTTGCTCTAAGACGTTCTCTGCAGAGCCTTACTCGTGTTGTCATTGAAACACATTTTTAGCGTCAAGACTTTGCCATGACTTAGAGATAGATTCACACAACACTTTTCCTAGAAGTCTTGTTACTGTTGGGAACTAATATTATAGGGACCCCAAATCACTTAAGTTGTTGTGGAATGTGATATAGTAGAATAATGAGAACTTGCTTATTTCTGAAAGTTTAAATTATAGTTATGCTTCTCCTTCATGGTAAATGATTATTGCCTACCAAAGCCAAATACATAAAATTTTAAACTAGCTCATAAGCTACTTGCTTTGTTTTGAGTTTTGTCAACACTGTATGACCCTTGTTGAGAGGATTATCATGCTCCCAAGATTAAGATCACATACACTCCACATATATATACTGCTTTTACACTGAGAGTACGCAGAACATGCCTTACAACCAAAAATCTAATCCTACACTAGGAGTACAACCAAAAAGAGTTAGGATGTAAAATTTCAAAGTTCGTAATCAATTCTCTCAACCACATTTCAAGTTTTATGTATGTAGGCAAAAAGATATGTGCAATGCAAAAATAAAAGAAAATAAAGAGAGTAAAATATGGACAAGTGTCCTATGAAAACAATGTGTACTCAGATGTCTTCCTTTCTAAAAAAAGAAGAAAAGAAAAGAAAAAAGAAATAAATAAGAGATAGACCATAGTATTTATGCCTTACAGGAATTCTCAAGTTATCAAGTGAGCTGAAATATCAATGAGCATAGTAGAATTAGGTTAGCCACCAAATATATTTCACACACATGCACATCTTGATCTAAAAGGATGATATTTCTCTCCTCGAATCTCAGTTTTGACTTTACAATACAAGCAAGGTAAGTATGATATTCCCTTGAATTACCTATAACTCTAGATATAGCATATTAGAGTTAGGATATTTTGAAGGCATCACTCAATCATGCCTTGGCAAGGATCCAGAAATACTACTCCCTCTGTCCTAATTATAAGACGTTCCAAAAATCTTGGAGAGTCAAAGCATCTCAAGGTGACCAATAATTATAGAGAAAACTATAAATATTTATGATATTAAATAGAGATGTTATGAAAATATAATTGATAATGAATCTAATAATATTTAGTTGACATCATAAATGTTATTATATTGACATATAACTTTGGTCAAAGTTGAGATAGTTTGATTCTCCAAGATTCTTGGAACGTCTTATAATTTGGGACGGAGGGAGTGCTTTAAGTGTGTCATGAAAAGGAGAAGTTAAGCTATGTTTTATTTTGAAAATTATTGCAAAAATTCCAATTAATTTGACTGACAGAAAGTAGGTGATCTATTTCAAGTTGTTCTATTCTTCAACCGCTCAAAGTTTTATGGTAGACACTTTGAATCCCGCAGTACATGCATAACTAGGAATTGTTTAGTGTTGATATCTTATCTTACAGTTATGTGTAGAGTAATCCAACCTTTTTCTCGAGGACGAGCAAAAACATGTAGTAATGGGATTTCTACGGGCGGTTTCCTAAGAAATCCACCACTAGAAATAATTGGAAACTATTTTGTTCGAGTTTTTTTAAATGACCTCGGACGGGGAAACGAACAAAATGAAAGGTCTAAATCTTGAAAAGTTATAATACTTTGTAGTTGATAACCTTTTCATTTGAAATAATCTTGTCATCGAAAACTACGTTCGAATTTGTCAAATTTGAAATTCAAAATTTGTAAACAATCTCGGATGGAGAAACTACCAAAATAAAAGTTGTAGTTCTTGAAAAGTTACGAAACTTTGTAATCCACAACTTTTTCATTTGAATTTGTTTAGGGTCTTAAACAATCAATTTACACTTGGTTTAGTATAATACGTGAGGAACTAAAACGGAATCTACACATAAGTAAGTTATAGGTGGAGTGGTAGAGGAGGGTTAGACAAAGAATTGATCTCACGACCTACTAGTCTAAAAGAAAAGAACTCAACCACCAGGATATGATATTGTGTTTGAGTGGCACATTTACTATTACTTGATCCTGATCTTAGCGCTCTCTCTGAAATCCCTACGTTCAAATTGAAACATGTGAACGAGCAATACTATTGTTTTTTTAATCCAGGAAGAGCCGACGTGCATTAATATTAAAAATCTGGCCAGATATGAATGACAACAACTGAAAACAAGACTGTCTGCACTACTAATCCTCTAAATTCATCCTCTATCCGTCCTAGTCATCTAGATTCTTTCCTATATCCATCTTTCTTCCGCACTCATCATTCTCTATATCCCGTACTCTATACCAACTATTAACCGTAGGGTTAATTTATCACTTTATTTAAATATATTTATGTGAGATCTTATTTTGAAAAATTTATTGAAACAAATTTAATGGTGCAAACGGACTGTAGCGCAAGGAGGCCCACCGGGCTCGCATACAGCAGACGATAGAGTGCAGCGGTGCGTGTTTTTTTCCCTGTAAAGGTAGTTGAGTATTGCTTTAGAGTTCAGCGCTGCGACCAGTCTAAATGGTTGCCACTCCAAACACAGGTCAGCAGAAGTAGAGAATGAAACACGTCGTCGCCAAAGCTCGTTGTCGTCTGATCCGGCTACCTAGATCAGATCGGAGCCACCGCCAGAATAGGAGCGAGGTAGTAGGTAGGGTAGCTGAGTAGGACACACCTCTTCTCCTGCTGGCACTATATAAACCCCCACAGTGATCTCTGTTCCTCCACACAACTAACTAGCAGTATAAGCACATAGCAGCCATCCAGATCAGGAAGAAAAACTGGTTGGTAATAAACCGAGGCATAAAAACCATCCATAGGGATCGGAGATCCAAAGGCAAGCCATATAGGGCGCACCTAGCCATCATCAACAAGGTAATAATTAAGTAAGAGATCGTTTGAAAGGCCCGGCCCATGACACGACGTTTTAGCCCGGTCCGAGCACGACATGACACAGTGCACGGGTCATGCCTGGGCCGCCACCTAGGCACGTGGCATGGCACGGGAGTGGTCCGGTGATTATGATTTCAACGGCTTATTCAATTAAAATGAGATGTTAAAATGATTTATGATAACTAATAATTGAGTTGTGACATGTTAAAAATGATGAACAATTGTGAAAAACAGAAAATGATGAATACTTGTGAGAATTTTGAAGTGTTTCTCGCATCATGGGTCATGGGTCGGCACGACACGGCAAAACGGCCCGCGGGCCGTGCCTTGGGCCGGCAGCCAAGAACGAAGCATGGCTAGGCACGACGACCCAAGAAGGCACGTCACGAGCTGGCACGGCAAGACCCGATGGCCATCTATAGCTTCGCGCTGTCCCAGCTGCTCAGGAACTCAACAAGACAACGATTGAACTCAACAAGACAACAATTGTGTAGGAACACAATGTCATACGCGAAGTACACACAATGATTGTGTTATGTTCCTTTTTCTTTTCTATTCTATTCTTCTGCACACATTGCATTATATTAGGTGGTGCGTTTGTTATTGATCGATTCTACGTGACTTGTGATCTTGGAGTATAATAACATGAGTTTTCTCTCCATGGTCTATGCATGCTTGCAGATTAAGGTCCTATACGCCAAGATTGCTAAGTTGGAGCTCCAGCTTAACGATCTTGGCATTTAGGATCTTAATCTGCAAGTAGGTGTGGACCGTGGAGAGAAAACTCTTACTATACGCTAAGATCACAAGTCACATATAATCAATCAACAGCGAACACACTACCTAATATAATGCAATCCGTGCAGATGAAAAGAAAAGAAAAAGATACATAACACAATCATCGTACGTACTTCACATAAGACGTTGCGTTCGTACACAATCATCGTGTTGTTGAGTTCCTGAGCAGCTGGGACAGAGCGAAGCAGGTCGTTCCTCTGGTGTGGAGCGGCGGCCATGGTTGCCTTTCAAACGATCTCTTACTTATCATCTTGTTGATGATGGCTATGGGAACCCTATATGGCTTTCCTTTGGATCTCCAATCCCTATGATGGCTGATATGCCTAGGTTTCTTACCAACCAAATCTTCTTCATGAACTGGATGGCTGCTTTGTGCTTATATTGCTAGCTAGCTCCGTGGCGGAATGGAGATCATTGCGTGGGGTTTATATAGTGTGAGCAGGAGGAAGAGGCGTGTCCCACCCAGCTACCCTACCCTACCTACCAACTACCCCGCTCCTTGTCTAGCGGCGGCTCCAATCCGATCTAGGTGGCCGGGATCGGACGACGGTGAGCTAGGGCGGTGACGTGTTTCATTTTCTAATTCCGCTAATCTATATTTGGAGTGGCAACTATTAAATGTTTTTGGTTGTTGCCACCCTACGAATATCTAGCCAGATTTTTAATATTAATGCATACCGGCTCTACCTGGATTAAAAAACAATAGGATTGCTCATTCACCTGTTTCAATTGGAACGCTGGGTTTTCAGAGAGAATTTTAAGCCAGGATCAAGTAACAGTAAATATGACACTCAAACACAACTAATATCATGACCTAGTGGCTGAATTCCTTCCTTCTAGGCTAGTAGGCCATGCGATCAATTCCTATCAGAAATACTCCTTTTGTTTTACTTCCTATTATAGCGACCCACTTGAAGTCGTGAATTTTTTCACGTAAAATCACGTGCTACGCGACCGGAGGGATTCGAACCCTCACCCTCGCGCATACCCTCCTAGCACGCGACCGGAGGGATTCGAACCCTCACCCTCGCGCATACCCTCCTCTACTACTCCACCTTGTAAATTGATTGTTTGAGGCCCTAAACAAATGAAAAAAAAGTTGTTGAATAAAAATTTGTGTAACTTTTCAAGATCTACAACTTTTATTATGATTGTTGCTCCATATGAGGTCGTTTACAAAATTTGAATTTCAAATTTTACAAATTCGAACGTAGTTTTTTATGACAAGATGATTCTAAATGAAAAAGTTATCAACTACAAAGTTTCATATTTTTTGAGATCTACAACTTTCATTCTGGCGTTCCCCGTCTGAGGTTGCTCGAAGAACTAAAAAATCAGTTTCCAAATAGTTCTAGTTGCGGATTTCTTAAGAAACCGCATGTAGAAATCATATTACTACAGGCGGTTTCTTAAGAAATCCTCCTGTACAAATATTTCCTTTCTACGGGTGGTTTACATGACTTTTGGGAAGTAATTCGATCTGGCAAAGAAGCACTATCGGGGGAAATTATACCAGGGTACCATGAAAGCCCCCTGTCCTTGACAAACCAAAGGCCCATATAAGTTAACAGGCTAGCATGACCCACCGTGTCCGAACAGACCAAAGGCCCAACTAAACCAGATAGATCAGGGCTCCCTCGAAAGGAGTTCTCCGACCCCCCCCCCTCCAGGGTCGGAAGGGTCACCACGACAATGTCCGACTCACCCGACCCCCCCAAAGGGTCGGGAACCACGACCCAGGGAAAGGGCGCCGACCTGACCGACCCCCCGTAGGTTGGAAGAACCTACTTCAAGTGTCATGCCTCGCCCGACCCCTCCCCAAGGGTTGGGGGAGCTCAGGACTAGGGCCTCCGCCTTGCCCGAATCACCAAGGGTCAGGATAACACCGAGACAAGGAGTTTCGCTTCGCCCGACGGGGAGACTTCTCGCGTAAGAACCACGGTACGGGAGGAACAGGGATAGCGCCTGCCTCCTCCCCAACCACTCTGGTATAGAAAAACGCCAACACGGTCCCAGCATGGGATAGGCTCATCTCCCGCCATGCTGAAGTACGACACACACACGGCACATTGGACGAGACTCTCGTCACTGTGTTGCGTACTTACAACACCCTCGTCTGAAAGCCCATGTTTGGTTTTGGTTAATTGATGAAACCTATGGACTAACCCTATTGCTAAGTGCATAATGACGATAGGGTAATCCACCTTGATACATGGAGCCTAAAGGATGATCATGATGGATAAAGTACTCCATGGACAAGGAAAAGATGGATTGGAAATGGCTCAAGGCAAAGGTATATTTATAGGGCCATTTTCGGTTTAGTGATCAAGACACTATAGAGAGTGTGATCACATTTAGGATAGATAGCCGTACTATCAACAAGGGAAAACTCGTATCGATTGCGGTTATCATGTGCCACTAGGTCTTTTGCATTGCATATCTAAAATGAACCTAAGTGACACAAAGAACCAAATAAAATCCAAGAAAATATATTGTAAAGGCTAACACAGGTGAACAAGTGTTGGATCACAAGGTATTAGCACATGGAAGCTTGGAGAAGAAGAGGCAGCTCGGAATGGCACTCAGAAGAGCTCCATACGCAGGTCCGGACGCTGGCAAGATGCCGTCCAGACCAATGGTTGTGCGTCCAGAGGCATACCCTAAGGCGCGGCCTCACTGGAAAGAGGATCCGGACGCAGATCAGAGTCCGGACGTTGACTCCGGACGAGCGTCCAGAGAGCTGGACCTCTCTGTTGTCTCTGGAAGAAATATCCGGACACTAAGTGTCGTCCGGACACGGCATTCCAGATGACCGTCCGGAGAGATGGAGCTCTCTGGACACTCTTTGTGTAGAGTCCGAACGCAGAAGACAGGGAGTCCGGCCGCTACTGTTCCCTACGTCCGGAGCTGACGTGTCGGCAGCAGACAAAGGCGCCAACGGGCGGATTCAAATGGACAGAGGGTCCGGACGCGTAGCCTATGGTCCGGACCCCCATGCAGGTAGCGTTCGAGTGACGCAGAAAGCTGCAGTGAAGGGGCAGAACGGCTAGCTCGGTTTGGTTGGCTATTCAAGTGGCTTGGCCGGCTCCTAGGGCTCTCTCTTGCACCTCTCATTCATTTGATACACTTGTGCTTGCTTGAGATAGCCCCCAACTCATCTCTCTTTGCTAGTGTTACATACTTGTGAGAGTTTGAGTGATCCAAGTGCTTTGATCATTGCATTACATCTTAGTGGCACTTGGTCATCGTCATCGCCGCGGAGTTTCATGTTATTCTTGGTGTTTGTCAACACCTAGACGGCTTGGGCGATTGAGGAAACTTCGGCGCGATTGGTGATTGTTCGTGGTCGGCGTCGACGATTGTGAGAGGGCTTGTACCCACCTCGACGAAGAGCCAAAGGGTAACTCTAGTGGATTGCTCGTGTCATTGAGTTACTCTCATTTGGGTGGATTCTTGTGGCGCCCAAGTTAGTGGGCTAGGCTTGTGAAACGCCTATTAGCCACCGAATCACCATTTGAGTAGTCGACACAACGGGGACTAGCTTGGTGGAAACCAAGTGAACCTTGGGAGAAGAATCGTTTGTCAACTTGTCTCCCAGCTACTCATTGGTATTCATTGTGATTGGTTCTCTACATTGACATCCATACATCACAAGGCATCGGTATATCAATCACCTCCTCTCTTGTATTTATCTTCATCATATCTTGTCTTGTTAGCTTACTAGTTAGCTTATATTTTTTAGTTGTTCTTCCTAGCTTAAGTTAAGTGCCTTAGGTTCTTGCTATTGATTGATAGGCACTTATCTAACTAGAATTGCATTGGATAGGTGGCTTTAAACCCCAAGTAGAGCTAGAGCAAAAAGCTTCGCTTAAGTGTTATCTAACCTTTTGCTCTAGTGATTTGTAGAATTTTATTAGGCTATATACCCCCGCCTCTAGCCATCTAGGACCTTTCAAGTGGTATCGGAGTCGTGGTCACCGCTATTACCAAGGCTTAACAACCTTCGGTGTTAGTTATGGCTCAAATATCATTCAACCATGTGGGAAGCAAACCACCAATGTTTGATGGCACATCATTTGATTATTGGAAGAGGAAGATGAAGATGAATCTAGGCTCAATACATGAGAAGGTGTGGAGTGTGACCGAACATGACTTTGTCATTCTTGATGAAGCCGCTCCCACACCTAGAGAGCAAGAGAACCGGCAATGCAACACTATGGCTCTCAATGTGATCTACAATGGCATTGACTCAAAGGTGTTTGAGCAAATCAAAGATCTTAAGAAGGCAAGTCAAGTGCGGAAGAGACTTGAAGATACTTATGAAGGCACTTCAACGGTAAAGAATGCCAAGTTGTACATGCTCAAGGACAAGCTATCTCACTTCAAGATGAAGGATGATGAGTCCATCCTGGAGATGTTCCATAGGCTCCAAGTGATCATCAACGATCTCAAGAGCTTGGGTGAGAAGGCCAAGGATGAAGACTTCTCAAACCGATTTCTTGGTTGTTTGCCCAAGAAGTAAAAAACCTTAAGGCAAATAATTAGGAGAGATGGTTTGGACAAGATCACTCCAAATGAAGTTCTTGGTGAGATTATGACCGAAGAGCAATACAATGAAGAAAGTGAAGAAGAAGAAGAGGTCAAGGAAGAAAAGAAGGAAAAGAAGAGTTTAGCATTCAAGGCTTCATCATCCAAGAGCAAGGGCAAAGCAAAGAAGCAAGAATCAAGTGATGATGAAGAAGCAAGTGACCTTGATGATGAGATGATGGCCCTCTTTGTGCGCAAGTTTGGCAAGTTCATGAAGAAGAAGGGCTATGGTGCTAGAAAGAGAAGAGATAACTTCAAGGGCAAATAATATGAGAAGAGATGCTATAAGTGCAAGAGCACCGGTCACATGATTGCGGATTGTCCCAATCATAGTGATGATGATGAGAAGAAGAAGAGAAAGTATGAGAAGAACGAGAAGAAGCTATCATTCACCAAGAAGAAGAAGGGTGAATCATACATTGTGACTTGGGATAGTAGTGATTCTTCCGATGATGAGTCTAGTGATGATGAAAGGAAGAATACCAAGAAGAAGGCATTGACAAGCATTGCTATCAACAACAAGTCATCCATCTTCGACACTCCATCATGCTTCATGGCTAAGCCAACTAAGGTACAATCGCATGATGATAGTGATAGTGATGATGATAGTAGTGATGAGGAGGAGGAGTACTCCAAGGAGGAACTCGTGGATATGATGAAGCAAATTTATGATTGCTTTGAGACAAAGAGGAAGGAGTGCAAAGAATTTAACAATAAGCTTAAGTCTCTTGAACAATCCTTTGATGAGCTCAATGGCTCTCATGAGAGGCTAATGGAAGCCCATGAGAAGCTTGAGAGGACTCACTACAAGCTTGAAAAAGCTCACTCCTCCCTCCTTGATCAAAACAAGGATAAGGTTGTTGCATCATGTGACATTGGAGTAACATGTGATATTCTAGATGAATCATTTTTCACTTATATCATTGTTGCACCAACCGACACTAGCACTTCCACTTGCACATATACTAGTGATAGCTCAAAGGATGATGCTACACTAGTGATTGAAAATGAAAAATTGAAAAATGATGTTAATGAACTCACTCATGCTCTGGGTAAGGCATATGGTGGAGATGTCCGCTTGCTAAAGTGCTTGGGTAGCCAAAGATTATCCCTTTGCAAAGAGGGATTGGGCTATACCCCCAAGAAAGGAAAGTCGGCCTTTGTAACTCCTAAGCCTAGCTTTGTGAGGAGCAATGGCTGGTTTTGCAACAAATGCAAGCAAGTGGGGCATGTTGACCAATATTCAAACTTAACATGAGCCAAACCAAGTTTGCTAAATCTACCTCTATGCATTTTGATTCATGCTATATGCTTACAAAAAGTGCTAAAGGTATCATGGCTAAGTATGTTGGCACACCCATTGTTGGCCCAAAGAAGAAGGCAATTTGGGTGCCATAATCCTTAGTCACTCTTGACGGTAATTACGAGCTATTTTATCACCATCAAAACACCGTCAACATCCTCTTATTCAAAGGAAAACAAGAATAACATGAACATAATATACCCAATAACTAGTTCCACATGTCCCTTGACTATTTGATGCAGGTAATGACAAATGGGGACATTTGGGAGCTAGTGGGCCCACTTAGGGGGTCGGCCGACCACCCTATGGGGCCACTAAACCTCCCAAGCCTCCATGATCCAAGCACACCCTCTAGAGTGAAGATCCACCCTTGGATCTCCTCTGTGCTTCTTCTCAACGGCTCTAGATCAAAGCACGAGGATACATGGGCCCACAAACTATCTCAGAAAAATACAAAACTACTGCCAATGTGTCTATGACATGTGGGCCATGCTCCATGCGAAAGATGGAGGCCAACGGCCCCAACTCATGTTCGGCCGATCGCCTAGGTGGGACCAGAGACCACTCACATGCCTCCTGACCAGTGGGGTCAACTTCTAGAAGAAATGGGCAGTGCCCACCTGTCAGGGGGGGTCGGCCGGCCATGGCTAGGTGCCCAAAAGGTGCACCGACCTCCCCACCGATTCCTTGCATGCCTCCATGCACCCACTTGATCTCCCTCGGTGATCTAAGTTGGTTCTAATGACAGTTGGATCCTACGGTGGATGATGGAAGTGACGCAGATCGCTGATGTGGCACTAGGCTCTCCCTCTAGCTATAAATAGACCCCCTAGGCCCTCACTCTCACTCATGCCTCATTGGAGAAACTACTCCTTAGTACCTTAGCAGAGCTCTGTAGTAGTGTTATGCTAGTTGGAGGAGAGTGAGGAGATCCTTCTGGAGAAAGCCCCAGATCTGTCGAGAATCTTCTCCGGAGTTCTTCCTCAGCGGATGCGAGTCTCTTGTAAGTTTAGCACTTGTAAGTGACTTCTTCTAAGTTCTTTATAGTATTCAGTACTCTAAATCTGGTTTAGCTGTTATACAACTTTTCATGCTTGATCATCACTTTACATCAAGTAGAGTGCTTTAATCTTATGCAAGGGTTAAAGTAGTAAGAATAGTGTAGACGTGGTGTCTAGACTAGATCTTGCCTTTGTAAACCGCTTATCGTGTGGATTGTTTGTGGATGCTAGTAGGTGGTGACAGCCCTATCTAGTCCTCATATTCCACCATGTATGTAAGATAAGTTCTTAAAAGGTAAGGCTTCAATACAACGTGACGGCGCGGTCCGGTTAGAGGTTTGCCCTCTTTCTTATCTATCTCGTCGCCTCCTGCAAGAGAAGGGCCGATAAGGCCAGTATAACCAGCTATCCCTTGTTAGACATTTGTGCTATATTGAACCTCTCAACCTAGTTATCATAATCTCCCTTGATCCAGCATAGGACATATCTTTTATCCTAGTTAGATCACTATCATTCCCTGAGGAAAATACGATACCTGGAATACTCCCGGTGAAGTGCTACATCGGTATAATCTATGCGCTTGCGGATTTATCCAATAGTCATAAGAAATACCAACAGTCACTAACTTTGGAGGACCCAAACAACTATGGGTACCTAAGAAGAACTAATTTGTTTTGTAGGTAAATTATAAAGCTAGAGGAAGGCATTGGGTGCTTGATAGTGGGTGTACTCAACACATGACCGGGGATTCTAGAATGTTCAAATCAATCAAATCCAACTCCAATGATGGCATTTATAGTATTACATTTGGTGATAATGACAAGGGCAAGGTCAAGGGACTTGGTAAGATTGCAATATCCAATGATTTGAGCATATCCAATGCCTTGCTAGTTGAGAGCTTGAATTTCAATTTTCTCTCGGTAGATCAATTGTGTGATCTTGGATTCAAGTGCATATTTGGAATAGATGATGTTGAGATCATTAGTGTAGATGGTTCAAACTTGATCTTCAAAGGCTTTAGATATGAGAACCTCTACCTAGTTGATTTCAATACTAGTGAATCACAATTGTCTACTTGTTTGCTCTCTAAATCAAGTATGGGTTGGTTATGGCATAGAAAGCTTGGTCATGTTGGAATGAAGCAATTGAATAGATTGATCAAACATGACTTAGTAAGAGGATTGAAAGATGTTGTATTTGAGAAGGACAAACTTTGTAGCTCTTGTCAAGCTGGCAAACAAATTGGTAACACCCATCCTAAGAAGAGCATGATGAGCACTAGTAGAGCATTTGAGTTATTGCACATGGACTTGTTTGGTCCAACAACTTACACTAGTAATGGAGGGAACAAGTATGGATTTGTCATAGTAGATGATCTTACAAGATATACTTGGGTATTCTTTCTCAATGACAAGAGTGATACATTTGCTACATTTAAATCCTTTGTCAAGAGATGTCACAATGAGTTTGAAACTATAATCAAGAAAGTGAGAAGTGACAATGGAAGTGAATTCAAGAATACAAGAGTTGAGGAACTATGTGATGAATTGGGAATCAAACATCAACTCTCGGCCAAGTACACTCCACAATCAAATGGCCTTGTTGAGAGGAAGAATAGAACCTTGATTGACATGGCAAGATCTATGCTTAGTGAGTACAATGTGAGTCAATCCTTTTGGGCCGAAGCTATCAACACCGCTTGCTACTCTAGCAACCAGTTATATTGTCACCCAATGATGGAGAATACACCATATGAGCTATTGAATGGAAGAAAGCCCAACATTGCATACTTGAGTCTTTGGGTGCAAATGCTACATTTTGAAGAAAGGCACAAGACTTGGGAAGTTTGACAAGAAATATGATGAAGGGTTCTTACTTGGTTACTCAACCACAAGCAAAGCCTATAGAGTGTGGAATTCGGCTAGTGGTATACTTGAGGAGGTTCATGATGTTGAATTTGATGAAACCAATGGCTCTCAAGTTGAAAATGAGAATATAGAAGATGTGAGTGGATCTCAATTGGAAAATGCTATGAAGAGCATGGATATTGGTGATATTCGGCCTAGGTAAGTAATTGACATTGAAGATGACAAAGATCAAGTGCTCAACTCACCTCTCAAGCAAGCTAGTAGCTCTCAAGCACAAGATCAACAAGTTGCTAGTTCATCTCAACCAAGCTCAAGCAATCAAGTTCCCATCCTCCAACCAACCAACATTGCAAGAGATCACCCCATTGATCAAATAGTTGGTGACATTACAAGTGGTGTTCAAACAAGATCAAGATTGGCATCCTTTTGTGAACACTATTCCTTTGTATCATCCATCGAGTCAACAAATATTGATGAATCTCTACAAGATGTTGATTGGGTCAATGCTATGCATGAAGAGCTCAACAATTTCACTAGAAACCAAGTTTGGGAACTAGTTGAAAGACCCAAGAACTACAATGTGATTGGCACAAGATGGGTATTTAGAAACAAACAAGACCAAGATGGTATAGTTGTGAGGAACAAAGCAAGATTGGTAGCTCAAGGATACACTCAAGTTGAGGGTCTTGACTTTGGAGAAACCTATGCACCGGTTGCAAGATTAGAGGCAATAAGGATTCTATTGGCCTATGCATGTGCACACAACATCAAGCTATACCAAATGGATGTGAAGAGTGCTTTCTTAAATGGCTATATCAATGAGCTAGTATATGTTGAGCAGCCTCCCGGTTTTGAAGATGACAAAAAGCCCAACCATGTGTACAAGTTGAGGAAGGCTTTATATGGCTTGAAGCAAGCACCTAGAGCATGGTATGAAAGATTGAGGGATTTCCTTCTATCTAAAGGGTTCATCATGGGGAAGGTTGATACTACTCTCTTCACCAAGAAGCTTGGCAAAGATCTATTTGTGCTCCAAATCTATGTGGATGACATCATATTCGGTTCAACCAATCAAGAATTTTGTGAAGAATTTGGCAATATGATGACAAATGAGTTTGAAATGTCAATGATTGGTGAACTTAGCTACTTCCTTGGTCTTCAAATCAAGCAATTGAAGAATGGCACCTTTGTGAGTCAAGGCAAGTACATCAAGGATATGATGAAGAAATTTGGCTTAGAAGAGTCTAAAGGCATTAGCACTCCAATGGCCACAAATAGACACTTGGATAGTGATGCTAGTGGCAACATGGTGGATCAAAAGTTGTATCAGTCTATGATTGGAAGCCTACTCTATGTGACTGCTTCTAGGCCGGATGTGATGTTTAGTGTATGCATGTGTGCAAGATTCCAAGCCTCTCCAAGAGAAAGTCACTTGAAGGCTACAAAGAAAATATTGAGGTACTTGAAGCAAACACAAGATGTTGGATTGTGGTATCCCAAGGGGTCCAACTTTGAGTTGATTGGATATTCGGACTCCGACTATGCGGGATGCAAGATTGATAGAAAGAGCACATCGGGCACATGTCAATTGTTAGGCATGTCACTTGTATCTTGGTCATCAAAGAAGCAAAATAGTGTTGCACTCTCTACCGCCAAAGCCGAATACATAAGTGCGGGTAGTTGTTGTGCTCAATTGCTTTGGATGACTTTGGAATCAAATTCAAGCAAGTACCATTGCTATGTGACAATGAAAGTGCGGTGAAGCTAACCAACAATCTGGTTCAACATTTAAGAACCAAGCACATTGATGTGAGGCACCACTTCATAAGGGATCATCAACTCAAGGGTGATATCAAAATCACAAGTGTTGGCACCGATGATCAACTTGCCGATATATTCACCAAGCCATTACATGAGAAGAGATTTTGCAAGCTAAGGAATGAATTGAACATTCTTGACTTCTCAAATATGTGTTGATGCACCCCCATATATGACATGCCTCTCCTTCGAGCTATGCAAGGTACAAGTTGATTGACATGTCATTCATCCTTATTAGGACTTGTTAGTGCATCTAGACATCAATTCATTAGGATCATTCATGAAAATCAAATGATTTGATACTTATATGGTACCACTATTGCTACTATGCTTGATATGATCTAGTGGTCACATATGACATATTTGTAGGCTTGCAATCCTAGTGTTTGATCTAGACTATGAACTTCAAATGTTTAGCTCAACATGGCAAGATAACCATTCTAGGATGTGTGAACAAGCTTGTCCATGGTTTAAATCGAGTTAAATATCTTGGGGCAAGTAATATAGATTGAACCACAACTAAGCTTCTCTCCAATAATCAATACTTTGAGCACATCTTTTATGATAATAGATGACAAAGGGGGAGAAGTAAGTAAGATCACAAAGAAAAATATTTTTGAAAATTTTGAAAATAAAAGCACACAAGTAGGGGGAGCAAGCCTATGAATAAATTGTTGCATATACTTGTGCATTCATAAGTGCTTGCTTGCATATGTATTTATAATTCATGATATGCTTGTGTGGTGAATGCTAGAAACATATTTGACTTTATGCTTGAAGTACTAGCATGTTTAGGCCCATCCAAGTAATAGCTTTTGAAGTGGTATTTCAAGTTTGCTCTCAAATAGTTGTCAAGTGGTTTCTAGTCATTCATGGTGCTAAGGATGATTTCACATTGCACTCCGATTGGTATCACGCTTCAAAGGTCCATCCCTTGTACCTTAGCATCATTTGGTAGCATTCACTCTCCCACAATTATTATTCATGCATATGTGATCAAAATGAACCAAACTCATATATCACATATGTAGGGGAGCTAATACTACCAAAGTTGGAATTTTCATTATATATATTTATTTATGAAAGGTTATCATCAATTACCAAAAAGGGGGAGATTGAAAGCTCATGTTTAGTTTTGGTTAATTGATGAAACCTATGGACTAACCCTATTGCTAAGTGCATAATCAAGATAGGGTAATCCACCTTGATACATGGATCCTAAAGGATGATCATGATGGATCAAGTACTCCATGGACAAGGAAAAGATGGATTGGAAATGGCTCAAGGCAAAGGTCTATTTATAGGGCCATTTTCGGTTTAGTGATCAAGACACTATAGAGAGTGTGATCACATTTGGGATAGATAGTCATACTATCAAGAAGGGAAAACTCGTATCGATTGCGGTTATCATGTGCCACTAGGTATTTTGCATTGCATATCTAAAATGAACCTAAGTGACACAAAGAACCAAATAAAATCCAAGAAAATATATTGTAAAGGCTAACACAGGTGAACAAGTGTTGGATCACAAAGTATTAGCACATGGAAGCTTGGAGAAGAAGAGGCAGCTCGGAATGGCACTCAGAAGAGCTCCAGACGCAGGTCCGGATGCTGGCAAGATGTCGTCAAGACCAATGGTTGTGCGTCCGGAGGCATACCCTAAGGCGCGGCCTCACTGGAAAGAGGATCCGGACGCAGATCAGAGTCTGGACGCTGACTCCGGACGAGCGTCCGGAGAGCTGGACCTCTCTGTTGTCTCTAGAAGAAATATCCGGACGCTAAGTGTCGTCCGGACACGGCACTCCGGACGACCGTCCAGAGAGATGGAGCTCTCTGGACACTCTCTGTGTAGAGTTCGGACGCAGAAGACAGGGAGTTCGGACGCTACTGTTCCCTGCGTCCGGAGATGACGTGTCGGCAGCAGACAAAGGCGCCAATGGGCAGATTCAAATGGACAGAGGGTCCGGACGCGCAGCCTATGGTCCGGACCCCCATGCAGGTAGCGTCCGGAGTGACGCAGAAAGCTGCAGTGAAGGGGAAAATGGCTAGCTTGGTTTGGTTGGCTATTTAAGTGGCTTGGCCAGCTCCTAGGGCTCTCTCTTGCACCTCCCATTCATTTGATACACTTGTGCTTTCTTGAGATAGCCCCCAACTCATCTCTCTTTGCTAGTGTTACATCCTTCTGAGAGTTTGACTGATCCAAGTGCTTTGATCATTGCATTGCATCTTAGTAGCACTTGGTCATTGTCATCGTCGCAGAGTTTCTTGTTATTCTTGGTGTTTGCCAACACCTAGACGGCTTGGGCGATTGAGGAAGCTTCGACGCGATTGGTGATTGTTCATGGCCGGCTTCGACGATTGTGAGAGGGCTTGTACCCACCTCGGCGGAGAGCCAAAGGGTAACTCTAGTGGATTGTTCGTATCATTGAGTTACTCTCATTTGTACCCACCTCGGCGGAGAGCCAAAGGGTAACTCTAGTGGCGCCCGAGTTAGTGGGCTAGGCTTGTGAAACACCTATTAGCCACCGAATCACCATTTGAGTAGTCGACACAATGGGGACTAGCTTGGTGACAACCAAGTGAACCTCGGGAGAAAAATCGTTTGTCAACTTGTCTCCCGGCTACTCATTGGTATTCAATGTGATTGGTTCTCTACATTGACATCCATACATCACAAGGCATCGGTATATCAATCACCTCCTCTCTTTTATTTATCTTCATCATACCTTGTCTTGTTAGCTTGCTAGTTAGCTTATATTTTTTAGTTGTTCTTGCTAGCTTAAGTTAAGTGTCTTTGGTTCTTGCTATTGATTGATAGGCTCTTAGCTAACTATAATTGCATTGGATAGGTGGTTTTGCACCCCAAGTAGAGCTAGAGCAAAAAGCTTCGCTTAAGTGTTATCTAACCTTTTGCTCTAGTGATTTGTAGAATTTTATTAGCTAACTAGAATTGCATTGGATAGGTGGCTTTGCACCCCAAGTAGGGATAGAGCAAAAAGCTTCGCTTAAGTGTTATCTAACCTTTTGCTCTAGTGATTTGTAGAGTTTTATTAGGCTATTCACCCCCCTCTAGCCATCTAGGACCTTTCATCGTCCCATCCCGAACAACGTGATGAGACGTGCCATCCCTCGTGTCAATTCAAAATAGGTGCCACAATGCCGGCGAACAAGACGACGACCATTCCCCATAGCGAACCCACAACGCCGGCGACCGCGGTACACCTTTGGCGCCTTTTTGAAGCCTGGCCAGCGGGAAAAAGGGGGTATGACACCAATTAGTTGGGCTCCCTTCTCTCTTTTTCTCTCTATCTCTCGAAAAACTATAACCCCACATCCTCCCTGTAATTATAAAGGGAAAGTGGGGACCTTGGAAGGGAGGGATGACTTCTAGCAAATAGAACTCCATGAACACGCACACACACACACACACACATAGTTCATGTTGACATCATATTTTGGCATAGTCGGATATACGCATATGGGTTTTCGTGGCAGGCCTTCAAGGGCGTCGATCAAGATGGACCCGAAGAATCAACTAAGGAATGAGATCACATAAGAGGATTTTTCGGCCGGTTACAACAGAGCGTGCACGTCGGTTTTGGCACGCAAAAAGATTGAAGCCCAAGTCACCTTTATTTCCTTAATTTTAGGACTTGTGCTACGACCGGTTAGGTTATGTTCTATGGTCTATAAATAGCAAGGCCTAGAGAGTGCTAGAGGACATCCAATCAATCAAATACACAATATTCTTTTCGACCACCGGCCAAACCCTAGGAGTAGGAGTAGAGTAGATTTTGGTGAACCTTCGACGGACCGGGCTGTATCGACTAGATTGACCTCCAGTTTGCTTGTAAGTCTAGCCTTGGTTTAGTCTCGTTTGTACGGCTGTATTGTGTAACTCGTACAAGCTCGATCTGAGCTAGTTGTCGGTTTGAATCTATGTTAAAGGGGTTGCATTGCTTCAATCTCACATGAGTTATTGCTTCAAGCTAGTTATCAACTCTATTAGATTGATGATCTGATAGATTCATTAAGTTATCGATATTGTTTGTTATGCATTGTTCATTTATCACAACAATAATTAAAATTTTATTGCATCATCGTCTTTCTTACAATAAACTCTTTAAAACTAGATCTCATATGGATATATTTCGATAATTTTTTGGATTAAGTCCACTTTTGGCCCCTCAACTATTGGCTTCATCTAATTTTGACCCTCAACTACAAAATCATCTAATGCTGGTAATCCAAAAGTCAAAACCGTTCACTTTTAGCACATGTGCGCAGACGAGGCTGTTTTGACCAACGTGGAGTGGGTTTGACCACACCACGTTGGCATTGACCACCATGTAGGACATTGGCCTCCATCTCAGTGTCATGTGAGGTCCATGCGTCTACCACTCATCCAATCCCTTCCAATCCTCACAGTAGCGCCCCAACGTCGCCTCTGGCCCGAGCGACGTCGGCGTCGTTCCCCAAGCCAGCGCCTCCCACATGGACAAAATCTGGATGATACCTTTGTCTACTATGGCTGCTGAGCTAGACCTAGCCGTAGGAGAAGACCGGTCGGTGAGCAGCGGCGGGGAGGAGCCAAGGAGAGGTGTGCCGAGTGCAAGAGGGAGATAACTCGGTTGGAGTTGGGTCGTGGCATGCTGACTGCACACACGCGTCTGGTGGCCACAACAGCGAAGAGGAACCGAGGAGAGGCATGATGGGTGCAGGAGAGGACGGCTCAGCGGGGAAGCGACCGTGTCTCGACCACACACATAGGAGGCCGTGGCGGCAGCGACACCATGGTTGTGGTGCCACAAAGGCGACACCATGGCTTTCTATGACCATTGCGTAGCCATGGCAATGGCCATGGTGATCTTGGTCGGGGCGTAAGGTGGCAGCGACCACTCGCGCCACTGCCCTACTCGCGTGCTGCCCTGCAACTTGCATTGAAGTTCGATTTTCAACCTTCAACTTTAAAACCGGGAAAAAGACACTCACCAACCGTCAAAACCTAACACATTTGACCCTCAAAAGTGGTTTTTATTTTTGAGAGCCACTAAAATTTTATAATATATTTTTTTAGCATTTTAACATCCTAAAATGAAAAATAACTCAAAAACTACCAAGTTGTAGATCTCATTGAGGGCTACCACTTTGGTATAAAAGTTATTTTAATTTGACTCTATGCAAAATCTATATTATTTTTCTAATGCGACAAGCCCTTAAACACGATTATTACTTTTCTCAAAATTTATATTATTTATTGGAGCATCTTAATTCCCTCAAATGAATAATATTAAAACTATAAAGTTGTAGATATTCTTGAGATATATAATTTTCATATAAAAGTTATCTTCATCTAATGTTTAACTAAAGAGTTATAATATTTTTAAAGTTGAGTCTTATCATGTTTCAATATTATTTTTTTCGCGCGATAAGACTCTATTCAAAAAATCATAACTCTTTTATACAACTTCCGACAAAGATATTTTTTGTTTGAAAATTATTGATCTTGATGATATCTACTCCCTCCATCCCTAAATAATTGTTATCGTTAGTGTGTGTGCCACAAGTTTGACTTGATTTATAGTAAATACCTGAACATTTGTATCTCCAAATAATTTTGTTAAAAAACTAGATTCAAAGATCTTTTCAATGATATTAATTATATATCATCAATATTAATATTTATAATATATATTTAGTTAAATTGTTTCTTTGGGAAACCCAAACGATAGACATTTAGGGACGGATGGAATACAACTTTATAATGTTAATATTTTTTTATTTGAGGACATTAAGATGCTTGAAAAAATAATAGAAAACTTCAGCCCCGTAACAATTGGGTTCTAGCTCTTGCCACATTAGAAAAAAAAAATAACATATCTTTTGTATAGAGTCATGAAAATATTTTTCATAAAAAAGTTGTGACCTTCAATGAGATTTATAACTTTGTAGTTTTGAGTTTTTTTATTTGAGTTATTAAGATGCTAAAAAATAATATAAATTTTAGTGCCTCTCAATAATAGGAAACCACTTTTAAAACCAGCAAAACCAAATTTATTCAGTTTTGACAGGTAGAGAGTGTCATTTACCGGTTTCATAGTTAAAAGTTGAAAACTAAACTTTAATGTGAGTTCAAAGTTGAAAAGTATAGTTTACCTTTAATTTTATAAGTAATTTATATTTAACACATAAATTAGTAATCAAACATTCGACTTTTTTTTACAATAACATTCGACGTTAAAGGGCCTCACAATTCGCAAAGCAAGACAAGATCCCGGGAGTTGACGTGGCAGATCCTACCTCCCCCATTGGCCAGGCCAC
Organism: Microstegium vimineum; assembly: GCA_022036555.1. Lineage (NCBI taxonomy): Eukaryota > Viridiplantae > Streptophyta > Magnoliopsida > Poales > Poaceae > Microstegium > Microstegium vimineum. Next base: position 9,549,933 of record CM039125.1, on the reverse strand, counting down.
GGCACCATCCCGTGTGGGCCCCACGCGCTTAACTGCCCAGCAGCGACGAACCTTCCTCTCCTCTCCTCTCCTTCGTCCTTCCTCGCGAAGCAAACACTTCCGAGAGGATAAAACCGCACGGTTGCGAGTTGCGACCACTACGACAAAATATCTTGCCGTCCGTCCCCCATGGACATCGACTTCTTCCCCGACATCGACCTTGACGCCCTCCTAGCCTCCTTCTCCGGCGAACCCGCCGTCTCCGATCTCATTGTCCCGCCCCCGCCTCCGCCGGCGCACGATGCGGATGCGGGGTCGCCGGAGTCGGCCACCTCCCGGGCGAGACCGCCCGGGGACGGGGAGGTGGCGCTCTCGGAGATCGAGAGGTTCCTGATGCAGGAGGGTGAGGCGGAGTTGGGCGGGGAGGTCGAGGGGATCAGCGTGGATCAGTTCTTTGACGCGCTGTACGACGGTGGGGAGGGGAAAGATGAGGGGGAGGCGGAGGCGGGGGCAAGCACGGATGCGGACTCCGGCAGGGAAGAGGTGGTGGAAGTGGAAGTGGAAGTCGTGACGCCAGAGGCGGAGACGGTGGAGGTGGATGGCCATGATCTCAGCAAGAAGAAGAGGAGGTACGTCCCTTGATTCTTATTCTGATTCTGATGTGTTAGCGCAGCTGCGCAGGACATATGAAAGCTCTTTCCTCTTCGTTTAAGAAATTGATTGAGGGGATTTTTATGTATCATGCTTGCTAGTGAAATTTAGGAGCTACTATATAGCAGTTAGGGATGGACCATATGCCTAGATTTGGGTGGATTATTGCTTAGGTTGTATGCAGAAATCGTGTTCCATCCATTTCATTATGTGAGTAATAGGTTTGAAGAAGTCAGTACTTTAGCTTCTGTCATGTTGGTATTTAGTGTGAACTCTACCGAATGAAAGAAATGTCTGCTGAGTGATAACTAGGAGATTCAAATTCGTAAATCACAAAAAGTAGGAAGAGTATTTGCAAGGATATGCGCAAATGCTTACCTTGGTTGCCCTTTGCTTTAAAAGGGGTTGCACTGCATACTGGTAGAAATTTGTTCAACAGATTGGAAGAATCTGATTCATGAACTGAAGATTTTTTTTTTGTTTTACATTTTTTTTTCTTCCAAGTCTAGTTGGGGAATTTATCTCCTCTATAAAAGGAACTTAGAACCTGCCTTGTGAAATTATCAGGCAAATGAGGAACAGAGATTCCGCAATGAAATCGAGGGAGAGGAAGAAGTCGTACGTAAAGGACTTGGAGACGAAGAGCAAGTATTTGGAGGCAGAGTGCCGCCGCCTCAGCTACGCACTTCAGTGCTATGCAGCTGAGAACATGACACTGCGCCAGAGCTTGTTGAAGGATAGGTCTGTTGGTGCTACCACAGCCATGCAGGAGTCTGCCGTACTCACGGGTAAGCCATATCATCCATCCTCTAATGTCCAATCTTATTCATTCCCTGTAATTAGATGAATCGATTTGTCTACCATGAATCAGTCCTCTCTGTGGCTTGAACCGAGGATATGATGATCAGTCATAAATTACCAAGCAAGTGACCAATCAAAAGCTCAAGGGCAACCGGATTTTTGTTAGAATCTTGTAGTTTGAAAGGCCGGTAAAGTAACCCGTGATAATAAGACGATTGTCTTTTATTTGCAGAAACCCTGCCGCTGGTTTCCCTGCTTTGGCTGGTGAGCATCGTCTGCCTGTTCCTGGTGCCCGTTCTGCCCAACCGAAGCCCAGCTGCTCCAAGCAGCGGCGGAAGAGATCTCGTGATGGCAGCCGGAAAGACAAGCAGTGAAACCTCAGAGATACTGGAACTCATCCTCCATGGAAGGCGTTGCAAGAGCACGAGAGCGAAGATTAAGCTATATAATTTACCATTTCATGCAGTAGCTGCTTGCTAGTTGCTAGGCTTCCAGCCTCTTGCAAGATTACCTGAATGTAGTGTACATGCAAATCTCAGCGTGCCCGCTATGTATCTGTCATGCAGAGAAGCCTGTCGATATCCATGGAGTAGCACCTTTTTTTTTTCTCTTGTTTTTTTTTTTTGGATCCTGTGCTATCCAGTAATAATAGTTTAAAATCTGGATTCTGTGTTATATTCTATTTCGTCACCTTGTTCTAGTTGCTCCTGATATAAAGTTTCTTTACTCAAAAATCTTTGAAAGTATATGGTAGTATGATATTTGATGTACTAATAAAATTGAGATGAGAAGATGAGACATGAGTGGATCGTTTAGATTTTTTTTCTTAACTTAATAAATTCATTATTAACAAATGTTTATTGTAGCATAACATTATTAACCAACTATTAGATTTAATAAATTTATGTTTGTAAATAATCTATCTTTAATAATCTAAACTAATATGAAATGATATGATAAGGTTAAACTTAGCCCTACTTTAGCCACGGAAAGAACACTACTCGTTGCCTACACAACTACTTCGTATGCTTTATCACTGGTTGAGACTACCACGTGTCAGCGTTACCCAGGAACATTGCACCGCCCACCACGATGCAACAGCTTCGACTTCATACGACACCCAGACCAAACACTAAACCAGCAACTCATTAGGCCACTCACAGTACCCTCTATCATAGAGTTTAAGTCTATTTATTACTCTTTTATTTATGATATTTTATTAATGTGAAAGTATATTTATTGAAGAGAGATGGAGGAAAAACAAGACTCTAGCTTGTTTGGATGTCCGGTAATTGGACAAAAACATCTGTAAATTACAGGTCGTATTTTTTTCCAACTCAGACTGAATTTTATTGCTTGGATGACCGGTGACCCTAATTATTTTACATTCGAATTAGCTCAAAACCGGTGTAAAAAATTATCATCTCCTGAGGTCCGACTAAAAATCCGCTAACTATCGGGCGCAGCTCGAGTCGAGCGCTCGGACGCTAGGTGACGAGGCCGCGAGGGGCGAGGGTTTCTCCTTCACGCCGTTGGTCACTCCCTCGCCGCCGCCGCCCAATCCCAACCACGCCGCTGGTCACTCCCCCTCCCCCTCCCCCCAACTACTCCTTGACGGCTGCCCACCTCGCCGCTGGAGCCGATGGAGGCTTGAAGCGAGCGCTCGAGCCGGATCTACGACCCCATCCGCGGCAAGGTCGCGTCGGGCAAGGGAGGCTCATCAACGTCCTCATCCATATCCTCAGCACCTGAATCTTGGAGCCTCGACGACAGATCTTAAATTCATTGAGGTACCCTCCCATGTCCCCTCTCCTTGTATTCTGTAGATGTTCATGTGTCCCCTTTTGTCCTTTTCTTTAGTAGAAGAATCACTGTTAGAACATTTGGAATACTTACAACTATAGCATGTATTGCATTGTGCTGAGCCTCTGCACTTCCACTTGTTGGTCTTGCATGATGAGGATTTTGGACACGAGTAGCCGTCTGATGGAATATTTTTGGGCAAAATGCACTTTTTATCTGAGGATATCATAGTGGAGAGACAATACATAGGCATATCACAACAAGCTTTAATGCAATCTCATCATTAGCATTTGCTTTTGTGAAGCCTCCATCAAATGAGACCCATTGAAAAATTCATACAGATAAAACTGACTGTAATACACAAGTACCGAGGGACTACATGGCTGGTCTTTTCTTGCCTTTATGATGTATGATGAATCAATATTTCAATTTGTTGTGTATGTTCTGATTTTTAAGTCAAGTGCGCACTTACTAGCTTGAGGATGTGATACCGAAAGGATTCTTTATTTGAGACATTTGGATTTGGATAAGAACACCATCACAGTGGGTTTATATTTGTAGGGTTGGTATGGAACTCTAAATTTTTCATTCAGACATTCTCAGTTTTGCTTTCTTTTTTTAATATACCAATTTTCCTTTTCAAGCCTATTCACTGTCTTAAAACTCGTGTACAAAATTCTTTTGTGGAATCTGAAATGTGATTGCGTTATCTTCGGAATAATGCTATAGCCATTCCCATTTTGTTATGAAGGTCTTTTCGTCTAATGTAAAGTTTTTCATTGCAGCCTTATCGATTTAGATAGATATTTGGCTTTTGCCCTCTCTAGATTGCTGAGACCGAGAGTTTGCTCCTACTGAGTTTGTCGTGTAATTGATGATTGATCACGCTTTGTTTTCTTTATTGAATGTTTGCTCCACCTATTTATTAATGGGAGGTTGGTCGTTTCCGAGGAGCTGTGGTTTCTAGATTCGATGACAATGGCGTTCTTCCTCTAGCTGCTCCCAGATCAATCCGAGGCTCTAATAGCTGCAGCCTGAATAAATGATGCGCTTCTGGTTACGCATCCTGGCACATCAATTTGATTGTTGTAGCCATTTTTTTCCTCTTCAGTCAATGTTAGTTGGGACCTGGTGATGAGTAGATCTGCCTCTGCTGCTGCTGCGTGGTAGTGATGACAAAAAGGATTTTTGGTTGATTATGATTCTTAATGCTTCAGCCAATCTTGTGTTATATTGCTAATTGTATATTACAGATTAAAATTTCTCAAAGTTTTTTTATTTAGATTATACAATGTATTTGATAACATTATATATTTTACAGGTTAGTCGAAGCATTTACCGGTGGATGGGCATGAAGTCATAGAATACTGTTTGTGGCTAGCAGTTGCTTCAACCATCAGTCAACTATTTTATGTCCTTGTATTTCAGCTTAGAAGAACAATCTAAGCACCAACTTTGTTGGATCCTATTTGAAGGAACTCTATCGAATTTTAGGTTTTTGTTGGATATGAATTTTGTTTAACTTTCAGTTTAAACATGTCTTATTTTCGAATTATCTATGCACCATGTCATGAATGTGCTTATTGGATCATTGATATGCGCAGTAGTCACTTCAGTGTTGTGTGTGTGAATTTAGGCTGCGTAACCAAATTTATTCAGGATATGCGTAACCAGACTTTGATTATTTGAGATGTCAGAGAAGCAGTGTTGTCTGTGTGTGTGAATTCAGTGTGTGAGAATTCAGAAAACGCATGCAGCAGTGGCCATTCTGGGCAACCCAAACAATTTTTTTACCTTCAATCCAAACAACTTATTCTAGGAGAAAAAATATACAAATGTATCCTTGTGCACTATAAATTACACTTGTAAACCAATTACATGTCAATAAAAATACCATTATACCAAACAAGCCCTAAGTCTTATTTAGACTCTAAGTCTATGATATCTTCAAAGTAATAATAGAGTCTGCATTGTGAGTGCCCTAATAAACACGACGGTAATTCTCGATTTGGTGAAGGCTACATATAATTCAGATTGTAATCATAAAGATCTAAACTTTGTAATTATAGGACTAATTCTACCTTTAGACCCCCTAATAAACACGACGGTTTATAATTCCCACCACTAGCATAACACATGGACGTATGAATGTGAGTACATGATTCAACTGTAGGTCAATGCCCTCGATATCATCATAGTAAAACAAAATATATAGTAGTATAAAATAAGGGCTCAAGTACATCACAATTCAAGTAAAAACACAATAACTCAAGAAGCGCATCACGGAATACATAGTCAACATCACATCAAATTTGTACCTACACTCTACTCACCTCGTTGAGGGATAGACTCGTGAGGGATTTGTACTCGCGCCATTACCCATCGGGATGTGAAAGGAACAACATTGTCTATAGAGAATGAATAGGCTCAACCTTAAATATCAAATTTATAATAGATTAAATGCCAGATATCATAAATTCTAGTTATACTTAGAATTTCTGACCTTGATCAAAATATGGGTAGTGAAATTCCAACCCTGGAGAGAATCAACCTAATTGACCTACAAATTTGACTAACATAATTCAAATCTATGTTTATTGCACATGTAGTGGAGTAGGAATGTATAGGATGAGCGAGTTTCACAAGATGTTTTCAACCTAAAGCTTCACAACAAGCAGATCATGTCGAAATAGTGAATAACAAGCTTAAGAACCGAATAATTTAATTGAGGTTCAGCCACAACACAAAGGCATGCCTATGTGCATGTGCTCGTTGTTGTGGAGACCACAAATGTCTAGAGTCTATTTCACCTCTTCCTCTTGTCAAGCAACCACAAAGATCATCTCAACTAATTCACTTGGATCAAATGGGTAATACAATTTTTTTGGAGCACTTCCACAATCGATTGAGTGCTTCAAACCAGAGATGACTAGCCATCTAGATTTCAAGAAACCAACAGTAGTAAAGTTTAACAACTAGTTCTAAGTGACCATTGAAGTTTTGTTGGACAGCCCCGCTGCACCCATTTTAGGCATCAAGTTTCTAATGGCTATTTTTGTGTGTGTATGTATGGGGGGTATAAGTAGAGAGTGTGGATGAGCATGACACCTATTTTGGACCTTTTTTTTTGGTATCCACACACACTAGAGCTTAAGTTAAGCCTCCACTCCCATTTGCGTCTCTATGATTGCATCTTTGAAGAGAGTGAAGTGACTTCAGTGCATTTTTCTTTGAGAGATTGCATCGAACTACCCTAGATATATAAATTTTGTTACGTGTTTTGTTTGTTACTTTTGATGGTTGCCACCAATTAAACGACTTGAGCAGCAGTACTCTGTCGAAGCACTCAAACTAAAGATTGTGAGATGCGACAGAGGGAGGTGAAGAACCACTCTAGTGGAATCGATGCTTTGATGACACCTTGTGATTGAGTGGGCTAAAGATCAAGTGCTCACATCATATCCAAACTTACGGGGTTGTACATTTTGATATAGGAGTGGTGATCTTTGCTTTGTCCTGTAGGTGATCGGCAAGTCATCCAACCACGATTTTTTGTCATGTTCCGTAATAGTCACTTATTGTAGGAATTATATTATATTATCTTCTTGCGGAAACTCAAACAAAACCTAGGCATTCTTTGGTTCATAGGAAAAATGAAGGAAAACATAGGATTGAGAATCCTATAGCAATTGTCATATGTCTTTGTTTCACATGAATGGAGCGTAGGAATAGTGTAGAAATTTTTCATGTGCATGATGTTTTGGAGGAAAATTATGGAAAAATTAGCTTTCACTCAAACCTCTTGGTGAAAATTTTTACGTTTTTCCTCTATCTATCAAAGTGACCATTTTTTTTAAAAATCCTGTGTTTCCAATATTTGTTTTGCGACTATATTCATGTGCAATTTCTATGTTTTTTTATTCACGTGTTTTTGTTTTTCTCTATTCGGTCTTAAATTGAAAGCTAAAAATGAGTTTGGAATTAATCCTGCCAATGGCCTCGCCCCTAAGCAAGCACACAAGCAGGCCGTTCCAAAACGTGAAGTGTGCTCCCGTTGATCTGTTCCAGCTTCCAAGTCACCTCTGCTCCGCTTCCACGCTCTCTCTAGTAGCAGAGCAGAGCTAGCCAAGAGCAACGCGTCACCGGCCATCAGATCTCTCACCCCCGCCTCCGATGAATCCACCCGCCGCCGCCTAGTCGCGCCGCCCCCAGTCCCCGCCCACCACACCACACTCCACGCCACCGCCCAATGTCGTCGTCGGAGCCCGATGCCGTCGGCGGCGCCTCTCCGTCCGCCCGAGTGCTCGCCCGCGCCCTCGACAAGATCATCAAGCACTCCTCCTGGCGCCGGCACGCCGCGCTCGTCGCCGCCTCCAAGTCCGCGCTCGACCTCCTCTCCTCCTCCACCGCCGCCCCTGCTGACGGGCCCGAGACCTCGCCTTCCCCCGTCCCCGGCCTCCCAGCGCCCGCCGCCGACGCCGCCCTCGCCGCACTTCTCCTCGCGCTCGACCCGGCGTCCCCGAAGGTGGCCGAGCCCGCGCTCGAGTGCGCCGCCGGCCTCCTCTCCCTCCGCCTTCTCCTCGGCGACGTCGACGCCGCCGACCCTTCCCCGGTCTCGAAACTCTTCGCCGCGGTGCTCTCCTGCGTCTCGCTCGGTGGCGGCGGGGACGAAGCGCTCGAGCTCGCCGTGCTGCGCGTCCTCGTCGCGTTCGCGCGGTGCCCCGGCGTCTCCATCAGCGGGGAGTGCCTGGGCCAGGTTGTCAAGGCGTGCTACAACGTCTACCTCGGGAGCGCCAGTGGCGGCAACCAGCTCTGTGCCAAACTGGCCCTCGCCCAGGTGCTGGCCATCGTGTTCGCGCGCGTCGAGGCTGATGCCACGGACGTCCGCGTGCGCACTGTCTCAGCTGCCGACATGATGGACCTCTCTGACCGCAGTCTCAACGACTCTAGCGTCGTACAGGCGGCCCAGATGTTCATAAACGAGGCCATGGAAGGGAGTGACGTGCCGGAGGAGGCACCCCCTGTAGATGCGGCATCAGTTGAGGGGGAAGGCACTGGGGAGGATGGTGGAATAAGCAAGATAAGGGAGGATGGCTTGGCATTGTTCAAGAACCTATGCAAGTTGTCAATGAAGTTTGGTACGCCTGATAGCCCTGAGGATCCAATGCTATTGAGGGGGAAGGTGTTGTCACTGGAGCTGGTTAGGATGGTCATTGACAATGCAGGGCCATTCTGGAAGACGAATGAAAAGTATGTGCTATACCATGATGGTTCTGATCATCAATTTTTATTGCAATGTTTCATTTTGAGTCTCCTGGTTATGTTGCATTGAATCTTTATGGTTGTGTGTGACAAAATGTTGCATTAAGTCATAATGGTTGTGGATGATAAGAGTAGAACCATGGAATCCAGGAACGGTAGAGTGGGATATGTGAAACATATGGTCTGTTTGGACAAGCTATGATGCTCCAACTTTTGTGGCTTGGTTGAAATTTTAACTGAACCAATCTGAGAGCCTTTGCAAGGTCTACTATGTTTTCCACTTTCACTGGTTGGGCACTAAGGTTTTTCATGTTTATATCTGTTTCTGGGCCAAGGATCTAATTGGTGAAGAAAGCAATGGCGATTTTGTCATATAAGTATATAACTAAAATGAGAGTTGCAAGAGAGTACTGATAGATATTCAACAAGCTAGATTTTTTTCCAACTGTGTGCATACTGCATACCCCCATGTCCCCATGCATTGATGGTACACAGACCCTCAGACCTGCAGATCCGAACTGATACTGGTGGTGGTAGTAAGAGAAAATGCTAATGAAAGACATTATAGTGTGACTGGTACTATAAAATGTAATCTGTGTATCCAACAAGCAGCAACACCACAAATAGTTCATACTGGAAGTTGTTTTTCTCATTCGATGTAGGACCGCTGAATTGGTTATAGGCCCAACTGACAATGCAAATGACTGATCCTGTATTTTTTTTATGTTGTATTAATGCAGGTATCTTGAAGCAGTTAAGCAGTACCTTTGCTTATCCTTGTTAAAGAATAGTGCCTTGTCTGCAATGAGTGTCTTCCAGTTATTGTGTTCCATCTTTATGAGTCTAATATCAAGGTTTAGATCTGGTTTGAAAGAGGAAATTGGAATGTTTTTTCCTATGCTTATCCTAAGAGTTCTTGAAAATGTTCTCCAGCCTAGCTTTTTGCAGAAGATGACAGTTCTAAACTTTTTGGAGAAGATATCTAAAGAACCTCAGGTTATTATTGATATCTTTGTGAACTTCGATTGTGATGTCGATGCACCAAATATTTTTGAAAGGTACGCTATTATTATTTTTGGAAGGGGCATTCTCCTTCATTTTTTTTTATCGGTTCTACTTGAGCACTATTATTCTCTTCTAGTTCTGCTGTAACAAAGATATGTGTCTTTCTCTTTATAACTTTATAAGTCTACAGTGAAGCAGTTTTAATTCTATCCGGTCTTCACAGGATTATCAATGGACTTCTAAAGACCGCTTTAGGTGTCCCTACTGGATCTACAACAACATTAACTGTTGCTCAAGACCAAACATTTAGGATTGAGTCTGTCAAGTGCCTTGCAACTGTTGTTAAGTCAATGAGTGCATGGATGGACCAACAACTGAGAATTGGTGAATTTTCACCAGGCATTTCTGAAACTCTAAGTTCAGCTAACAACCATAATATTCATAATGGAGAAGAAGGGAGTGGAATAGATTATGAACTGCAGTTTGACACTAGTAGTTCTGACATAACCGACTCTTCCTCACTTGAGCAACGGCGTGCTTACAAGATGGAGCTTCAGGTGTGGTTGCTTACTTGAACTATGGTCTCTCCACAATGAAACTTCTTCTATCATTGGGATAGCTATAAGTTTTTTTTTGCTTGCAGAAAGGGATTGCCTTGTTCAACAAAAAACCTTCCAAAGGTATTGATTTTCTCATTCGGAGCAAGAAAGTAGGCAATTCTCCTGAAGATGTGGCTTCTTTCTTGAGAAATACTGCTGGATTAAATGCAACAATGATAGGCGACTATTTGGGTGAGAGGGATGACTTTCCCCTCAAAGTAATGCATGCTTATGTGGACACTTTAAACTTCAAAGGCATGGACTTTGGTCAAGCAATTAGGTTCTTCTTGCAAGGTTTCAGGTTACCAGGAGAAGCTCAAAAAATTGACCGGATCATGGAAAAGTTTGCTCAATGCTACTGTAAATGCAATCCAAATGCTTTTATTAGTGCAGATACAGCATATGTTCTTGCTTATTCTGTGATCTTGCTAAACACTGATGCTCATAATCCAATGGTGAAGAACAAGGTATGCTAATTTATGATTTTATTATCATATGGGAATGTCTATAAAACATGGTAGATTTTTTTACTCCATCACAGGTAATGTAAATTTTCTTGTGCAGATGTCTAAGGCAGATTTTATGCGCAACAATCGAGGAATAAATGATGGGAAGGATTTGCCAGAAGATTATCTGAGTGCACTGTATGACCAGATTGTCAACAATGAAATCAAAATGAGTGCTGATTCTTCAGTTGCACAAACCAAACAATCCAGTAGTGTAGGCAGGCTTCTAGGCTTGGACAATATTATCAACTTTGTCAATTGGAGACCAGCAGAAGACAAGGCAGTAGGAGCAAATGACTTGCTCATTAAGCACATACAGGACAAATTCAAAGCAAAACGTGGGAAATCAGAGTAAGATCTCCATCATTCTATCAGAAAGTACTTATGGTCTTGGTGACATTTTATTAATTTGAGCTTGTATGTAATACAGGTCGACCTTTTATGTTGTTGCTGATGCAACCATTTTAAGATTCATGATGGAGTCCTGTTGGGCACCTATGATGGCTGCATTCAGTGTGCTCCTTGATCAGTGTGATGATAAGGCTGCTACATCACAGTGTTTGAAGGGATTAAGATTTTCCGTGCACATCACTTCTGTTATGTGCATGCAGACACAGAGGGATGCTTTCTTAACATCCATAGCCAAATTCACATCCCTCCATTCGGCTGCAGACATGAAGCAAAAAAATATTGATTCTATGAAGGTAAGAGGACATAAAACACTTTTTTTTAATCAAGTTTTGATAATTTGTTGCTGAGTGATCTATATTTTAAGCAAGGTACCAAAAGGCTTAATTTCCCCCATAATACCTTGTTGCAAAACACAATGACACATACCTTCTGGCATGGTGGGACTCACAAGGGTCTGGAAAGTGTCATTCTTGATTTTCTGATGTGTTAGAGTAATAGGAATAGTACCATATTGTCTAGCCACATCAAGTGTTAGTCCTATGTACCCTATATAATCAGCCCATGAGGCTCAATGCAATATATCAAATATTCCACCAATTATATTCTCTTTCATGGTATCTTTCGCCTAGGTTTATTATCCTAACCCTAGCCGCCGCCGCCGCTTCCGCCGCGCGCCAAATATTCCACCAATTATATTCTCTTTCATGATGCTTTCTACAACATGTATTAAATGTTCATTTTGTTTCGCCGAGGATCTATCCAACATTTTTTATACAGCATTGTTGAGCCATTTAAATATTTCTTTATGCTGTACTACATCCGTCCCCAAAAGAATGCAATTCTCGCTTTTCGATGAGTCAAACAATTTGAACTTTGACGAAATTTATATAAAAAGTACCAACATTCATGATATGAAATTAGTATCATTAGATTGGTTATAGAATATATTTTTATAATAAAATTATTTAGAGACATAAATGCTAATATTATTTAATATAAAGTTGGTCAAACATGAGTTACATTGACCGGCACGCTTCCCATAATTACGTTCTTTTCAGGACGGAGGTAGTACTTTATTAGCACATTTGTTTGACACATGAATGTTTCAAAGCTGTGAGATATTGGGGGTGATAAATTTACTTTATGTCCTTGAACAGGCTATAATATCTATCGCAATCGAAGATGGAAATTACTTGCAGGAAGCTTGGGAGCATGTATTAACATGCTTATCACGGTTTGAGCATTTACATCTGCTTGGAGAAGGGGTTCCCACTGATGCATCCTTTCTGACAGTACCTCTGATTGAGTCAGAAGAAAAAACTAAGAAGTCTACTTCTATTCTATCTTCTAAGAAGACTAATGCTCTTCAGAATCCTGCTGTGATGGCTGCCGTTAGAGGGGGTTCATACGATAGCACAGTGGCAAAAGGCAGTGTGTCAGCACTGGTCACTCCTGAACAGATCAATAATTTCCTATCAAGCATTAATTTGTTGGATCAGATTGGCATTGTTGAGTTAAATCATATCTTTGCCCATAGCCAAAGATTAAACAGTGATGCTATTGTTGCTTTTGTGAAGGCTCTTTGCAAGGTCTCAATGACTGAGCTGCAGTCTCCAACAGATCCTCGTATCTTTTGCCTTACTAAAATAGTAGAAATTGCGTAAGAAAATTCCTTGAGTTTAATTAAAAAAATCTGGTATTTACTTATGGCAACAGCTGCCACAACTTGATGTTTTTTTTTGACTATTCTCATTTTGAACTTTGTTTGTGCAGGCATTATAATATGAATCGCATACGTCTGGTGTGGTCGCGCATTTGGAAAGTTTTGTCGGACTTTTTTGTGTCTGTTGGGTTGCTGGAAAATCTTTCTGTCGCTATATTTGTGATGGACTCTCTGAGGCAGCTGGCTATGAAGTTTCTAGAAAGGGAGGAACTGGCAAACTATAACTTTCAAAATGAGTTCCTTAGACCTTTTGTGGTTGTTATGCAGAGGAGCAGTGCTCCAGAAGTACGAGAGTTGATTGTTAGGTGCGTCTCACAGATGGTTCTGAGTCGGGTTAATAATATAAAGTCTGGGTGGAAGGGTGTTTTTATGGTATGTATGATTTCTGTTATTAAGTTTGTTGAGATTCTTGTTCAATCTTACCTGTGAAGTAGTGACTATCGCGTCCTGCCCTGTAACTTTTCATCAACTTGCAGGTTTTTACCTCTGCCGCTGCTGATGATACAAGAAGTACCGTCCTATTGGCATTTGAGACGGTGGAAAAAATTGTTCGAGATTATTTTCATCACATAACTGAAACAGAGACAACAGCATTTACTGATTGTGTTACTTGTCTTATTGCATTTACAAGTAGTCAGTTTAACAGTGATGCCAATCTCAATGCTATTGCATTTCTGCGATTCTGTGCTGTTAAACTTGCTGAGGAAGGATTTGCTTGTCAAGATAGGGCTTTTGAACAGCCCAGAAATTCAGCCATGGTGTGTGGTGGAAATGCCACTGTGCAAAAAGATGGCCATATTTCCCTCTGGGTGCCTCTCCTTGCAGGTATGGCATTTCTCTCCCTTCAAAATATTATATTTAGTTTACTTTAACATGCAAATTATTGGATGATAATCTGAAGCACTGACCATTTTTTTATCAATGTTTTTTGTGCATTTCAGGTTTAGCTAAATTGACAACTGATCCAAGACTGACTATCAAGAAAGGTGCTGTAGGAGTACTTTTTGACATTTTAAAGGATCACGGACACCTGTTTTCGCTGACTTTTTGGACCGATATCTTTGAACGTGTTGTTTATCCTCTATTTAGCAATGAAAGGTCCACACCCAGCGACCAGATTTCAACATCAAATTCCGCAGAGTATAATTTACCTGATCTTGAAACACAAACATTGGCAGTGAAATGCTTGGTTGGTTTGTTTGTTAATTTCTTTGATGTGATACGGCCAGAACTTGGTAGAACAGTGTCCATTGTTACATTTTTCATAAGAAGCCCCTACAAACATTGTGCTACTGTTGGTGTATCTGCAATTATGCGTTTAGCAGAGGGGGTTGGTAACAAACTTTCCAAGGAGGAATGGAAAGAGATATTGATCTTCTTTAGAGAATCAGTGACACACACCTTTATCATGTTCTCTAAAATTGTAAGGATGATGCAAGATATTGATATCCCAGATAGAATTGATTCTTATTCAGAAACGGAGCAATATTTGGATCACGAGATGTATGGTAATGATGAAGAGGAAGCGAATATGGAGACAACTTCTTACGCTATTGTCAAACTGAAGAATCATATGGCCCTACTGCTCATGGTGATTCAGGTATCTAAAGTTTTTTTGGCTCAATTTATTAAATTGCTCTTATTGGTAGGCCAGATGCAAGTTTCAGATAGGGTTAGCTATTTGGATTTTAGTTAAATGCCTAAAAATTTTAAATACAATAGGGTTTGGTTCTCCACTAGAATAAACTTTTGGGAGAGCTGAGTGGAATAATAGAATGATGACATCGGGAAAGGGATGGTGTTAAAGTTGCTGAACTGTGGTACCATTATGTCCTTAGACTGCTAACTACTTGGATTCCTCGGGTGCTGCAGCTAAGGATGTGGAGTTAGAGAGGCTTCTTATTTCTTGCTTACCCAGATGAAGATGTCATGCAACCTTTTAAGTAGTGGCTGGCCCTAACAAAATCAATCTAGGAATAAGGAAAAAAAACAGTTATAAACTAGGATGGCAATAGAATGACTTAATTCAAACTAACACATAAGGGGTGTGAAATGAAGTTTTTTGTTTGAAGCCACTGAGTTGTAGTCATCCTCAGTAAACTATCACATAAGGGGTGTGAAATGAAGTTTTTTGTTTGAAGCCACTGAGTTGTACTCATTCTCGGTGGCAGGCTGTCAGCTGTGGCTGATTGGACTTTTTTGTGACGTGGTGATACAGACAAACAGTAACATTGGCATATCCTTAGTACTCTCCTGTTTTAAGTGTGCCTTTAAGCCCTTTATAGGATCGTAAGGGTCTTTCTACATCCTAAAAGCTTGCCAATGAGATGTGGGGCTTCCAACTTTCAAGTTGGATGCACTGCTCTCCACAGTCAACGTGGGACTGTGCTAAGTTGTGACAACTTCCTCAGTTGCCCCTATGTGACAGTTTACTAATATTAAGATGGCACAATGGCCCTATTCGTCAGCAGTACTTCAGCACTACTTTTCAGTGAACAAACAATGTTTTTCTCTCGCAACAAATCAGCATAACCATTCAGTATAAGCCAAATTTCAGCGCAACGAAGCCTCAGACTGTAGTTTTTGATTAGTACTTAACACTGAAAAAACTCTTAACTGATGACAAGTAATCTAGAAATGACCAATCTTTCTTCTTGAATTTTCCGACAATCACATTAACATGACAGTATTTTTTGTTCTTTTATGCAGAATATTATTAAATTATACGAGGAAGATAGCAAATATCTTCAAGCTGAACATATTAGCATTCTTCTGGATATGGTATCAGCTATTGCGACACATTCAAGTGAAGTGAACTGTGAATCATCCTTGCAGATGAAATTTCATAAAGCATGTTCCCTTTTGGAGGTGTCTGAGCCAGCGATTGTTCATTTTGAGAATGAATCCTACCAGAGTTACCTCAAACTTCTTCAAGCTCTGCAACATGACTATCCATCCTTGTCAGAAGAAATGAACATAGAGTCTCAAGTGCTTGATACCTGTGAGCAAATATTGCAAACATATCTGAAGTGCGCAAGACACAAACCATGTGATCAAGTGTCTCAAAGAAATCCATCTTTACATTGTGCAGTGCCGCTGAGCGCTGCTAAGAAAGAGGAATTGGCTGCTAGGACTCCTCTGGTCCTTCAAGTGATGAAATTGCTCGGTGATCTGGAGAGGGATTCCTTTAGCAGAATATTACCCTGTTTTTTCCCTTTGTTAGTTGATCTGATCCGCTGTGAACATAGCTCTGGAGAAGTTCAACACGCACTGTACAATATCTTCCAATCAGCCATTCTCCCAATGGTACAAGTTGAATAGCAGATTGTGACCCACCAATTATACAGTTTTGTGACCCCCAGTTTGGTGATGTAATTCAGGTCATTATGGGATCACTCCACTATTAGGGGTTATACCTATAGGTTGGCACCCCGCCCCTAACTAACTATACTTTTGCAATATCAAATACAAGGTGAAATATATCAGTAGTTCTAGGTGGTGACGTGTTGTCTTACTGTGCTGTAACATCTGAATGCAAACTGAGCCGGTTGTATTGTCTCGCAGGTTGACGCAAAAATGCTGCAGGATCTGCCATTCAGCGGAAGTTCTATGGTGGTGGTGCATCTTTTTTTATATTCATTTACCTTCAATCAATGATGTTCATCATATATGCTGGGGACAAGCAGAAAGACACGGGTACGGAATCATATAAGCCTATGCAAGGCAATTTTCCATGACCCAAAATCAGGTGACCTAGGCTTCCCAGAGCCCCATGTTACCATTGTCCATATTGCCATCCCCACGATGGAGTTTATACATAGAAGTATAGCACCAGAGCTAAGAATCGTTTTGAATTTACTACTGGCTTTGCTACGTCGATTCTTTTTTTTTTCTTTTATAAAACCATAAACTAGAGGTAGATGTCGCCCAAATACGATTTTTCAGTTTTGCTCATTTTTTAGTTCTGTATGTAGTATTTCTTATCTTATCCATAGAAACAGACTAATAGTATATGGCGAATATGGCAGTGTTTCCCCCCATCCGTTGCAACTTGCAACAAATCACGTTCTGTCCCAAGATAGGGCTGTCATTATTTGATTACAGTTGACACAGGTGACATATAGTTTACAGTTTCAGGATAATAATGTACATGACTCACTGACGATGCAATGACATTGAAATACCTATGCCCTAATGAGACATGGAAACATGCACTGAAGGTACTGAAAAGGTGCCAAGAAGAGAATTAATATACACAACCAGATGTTTTGAAAGAATGGACCTGTTCTACGATTTGGACCTACTAGATGACCTATATTATACACAGGTTGGAGGCCGGACTCCATTTCCGGCATCCACTTTGGTCCAGCACAGACCACCAGCTATCAGAATTTCTGGCAGGAGATGGGGAATGTACAGACACTGACAGAAGTTGAGCAAGGGGCTTCATCTTCAGAAACTCGAGCTTTCCTGCCCCATCCGGGAGCAGATCAGACACTCAAATTATAAGAAGTTCAGGTAACCATGGATAAGGACAACCTGCAATAAGATACGAAATAGTACATCGATCAGCCTAGATGCAGCATAGACTGATGCCCTTTAATAAATAAATGGGCCTGCTGCAAATATTAGATAAATGTGATAACTAACCTTTAGGGTGCAAAAGAAAACAATTTGCAAGAAAAAAAAGCATGCCACCCAATTTGGCGGTATGACTTTTCTTAGTCCTGCTGCAGACTATAGGATGCCTACAGAGAGGAAAGCAAGATATTACAATTGATTAACAGCAGGAGTATTTCTGAGGTAAACAGCAAACACACCTAAAATTCGTCACTTTCTGGCATCCTTGTCAACCTGTCGCTTGTTCAGAAATGTTGTTCTGCAGGAATGGCGGTGCACGAGCAGGGACCAAATGCTGTTGTTGTGATCGTGGGGCTCCTGTTTTCACAAAAGCACTTTATAAAATCATATGAAAGGTCTGATAAGTTGTGGGGCCCTAAGCAATTGCAAAATATTCTTGGCTCTGGTGCTAAACTCAACAGTGAATTTCTTACCTGGAGGAAATTGTTGCTGAACTGGTGGTATGCGCACAACATTTGCAGCATTAACATTCTGATTCGATAGTGGGAGAACATGACTTGGGGCATAACCAGGAGAATAAGCATGATCACTTGGTACAGGTTGGCCAAACTGCCCATATGGGTAGACTGCAGGGCCTACTGTCCTTGGGCCACCGTAAACTGGAACATACTGTTGTCCAACATATGGACCGTATGCATTCTACAAAGCTAAAAATAAAACAAATGAGCAACAATTTAAATTTATCTCATCTTAATCAAGAAAAGGATGTGGTTTAATGTCTCTCGAGTTCTCAACCTGCTGATATAGGTATTCAGGTCCATATGCTGATGGCCTGCATTGGAAAAAAATAGGTCATTACTTAAACAGATAGGCTGTTCAATTGGAACTAAAAGGGCTACTCCTGTAAGGGAATACTATATGCACACTGCATCCTAAAAATCATAGAGTTCCAGGCTATCTACAACTACAACTTTAATCATATTGCCAGACATTCACAACCAAACAGGAGAACAAATTCATAGCTGTGCATGATCTTTGCCAACAAGCAATGAATGAGCTGTTAACCTACCCATAAGAAGGATATACAAAGGCCTGTGAGTAGTTGTAAGGGGATTGCTGATATGTTGGGCTTTGCACATACATGCCCCCTGGAACCGCCACACCTCCATTGTATGGGATGACCGGCCTTATAGGTGCTACTATACCACATTGAAAAGAAGGGGAAATTTTGTCACAATAATTGAATACACACACAGGCTAAAAAGGTGAACATGCGTGCATTACATTAAGCCATAAGAAAACTTCTTTGCTTATAAGTTAGTATTAGTGAAACTTGTTGCCTTAATACACACGAGGAGTGTGGATCGATCATGGAGTTATAATTCACTTTGGACTTTTACTGGTGGGTCCTGGTCAGTAATTTTCTGATAGATAAGGCAGAAGCTTTTTTTTATAGCAAACTTAAGAAAACTTGGCTATTTTTCCTCTATAACAGCACATATACGAAAATATTCAAGGCTCATGAATAAACAGTAAACATCTGAAAAAACATTGCATTCCATCACGAGCAAAGATGTGGATCAATGCTTCATCATGTGCTGATTAATCTCTCCAATTCCAAGTTGCAGACCATGAAACAGATGCCTGACATGTAAGTGGGCAATTTTTATTGAAAAGCAGTGATGATTGCCCACCCTCTCTACCACCCACCAGCTCATACTCTTTCTGTTATCTATTATTCTCTACAATCAAGACCAACACTAGACACTACTATCTCTCCCCAAAAATAGTTGGCAGAGAGGACTAGTACCTGTGTTGGTTTGTATATCTTTGACAGCTAATGCTTTATTTTCATAAATGAGCTCGTAGAAGATTCTACAATCTTCTTCAGGGATTAGGCAACAAACTAAATACCTACTAGTCCTCTACTGACAAGTCCTTTTTCCTCTGTTAGAACTAGTGACAAGACTATTAGTTGGTGTTGAAAAGTAGGGATGGTCAAACTAAGCATCAAGTTTTGTAAAAATGAAATCATAGAAATGACATGATTGTGTGGTGACTCCAAATCTCCAATACATTGGGAATAGAGCATTGATTAACAAATTACTTTACACCAAGAACATAAGCAGATGTAAAGAATCATATGCATATTTGACAGCTGTGCAATTAGAAAATCAGGGAACCAAGTTAGCAGACCTACCGAAAGGCACAGCTGGACCAGGCCTCCCTAAGATGGCAAGGTTGCAATTAGCGCGCCGGCCGTCAATCACTGGGTATGGGTCCATGCAGGCCATCCTCGCTGACTCTGGGTCCCGGAAGGTTACCTATTCACACATCCACACATGATTAAAAGTGAATAATCAAAAGTAGGAAAAAGACGAAATATCTGAGCACAATTTGGAACACCCCAAAAGGCCAAAGGTGCTCTGTTCTCACGATACCCCCTGGAAAATTCAGATAGTTCCCTGATTCATACAAGAAAGAATGCTAAATTTCTTTTAAAAATTCCAACGACCATAATTGAAATAGATTCCTGAAAAGCAATAACACAGAAACCCTAGAAATGCTTATCTTAACATGGCAACTTTCACTAATCCTGGGTAACAAAATTTAACTATCTCTCAATCCTATAAGTAAAGAATCCACCAAAATTCCTGCATAAAACTCCCAAATTCTAAGGCCTTCACTGTCAATTGCGACCGCCGCAACAGCATGTACAGATGATCACAGAACCTCCCAATTCAACCCACAAAGTTCACCTTTGCACACAGAATCACAACATTCAGCTAATCTAACCTGGACCCTGATCCCCAACCAAGGGGAAAAAAAGGGGAGTACAGAGCAAACACCCCAACCGGCGTAGCAAATACACGAACAAGAAGAAGAAAAAAACAAAACAGGAGGAAGGGGCGTGCTCACGAATCCGTAGCCCTTGGAGCGGCCCGTGGCGCGGTCGGTGATGACAACGGCCTCGAGGATGTCCCCGTAGACCTCAAAGTGCGCGCGAAGCCCCTCGCTTCGCGTCTCCCAGGCGAGGCCGCCAACGAAGACCTTGGTGAAGGTGGTGTCTCCATATGGGCCGCTCAGGTAGTGTAGCGCCGGCGGGCCCCCGCCGCCGCCACCACCTCCTCCTCCGGTCCCCGCCGGCGACCGCTGCGGCGTCATCCCTGCCGCGGCCAGCCCACGCGCATGCACGAGCGCGCGCGCGCAGCCGCAAACCCTAACCCTAGCAAGCCGCAGCTGAGTAAACGCGACACGACACACGCGGGAGCGAGTGAGGAGGGCGAGCAGCGCAGGCAGGCGGCCGGGTAGCTAAGCTAGGGCTGATAGGCCCGCGCGCGCAGGCCGGGGCGTAATTATAGCGGTGGGGATGGCGCTAACCGGAGCAGCGGTTATTATTAGCGGTTGGATTACGCGGGAGCCGGGCGGGGAAGGGGGAAGTTGGTAAGGACTGCTTGCCAACTGCCAAGCAACGAGCGCACCAGCAGAGGACGGGACAGGAGGGAAGGGAAGGGAGAGCTGGAGGCTCCGGGGCCCGTGGCAAATGGGAAAGTGGAGGGGACAACATTGGAAGTGGGCCCGTTTCATTTCACCGGTCTCACGGTCAGGGGTACATGGTGCTCGGTCTGGGATGGAGGCCTGCTAAGCATCTCTACTGGATAACTTTATCGAATCTCCTATATACCTAAAAAAGTTCTATTTTAGGAGACCACTACCACAAATTGACAAATAGAAATAGGACCAGCCAAGTTATTCCTAACGGCCGGCCAACCTTCGAGGAAGGACAGCCAAGAATAGAAGGAAGTTGAATTACCTTAAAATCCAGCCACCACAAATGATTTCATTGAGGGTTTAGCCGCTAAGGAAACAAAGGCGATGCCAAATCTTTCACAATGTTAGAGAAATACGATGACGGTCAAGGATATATTCTTTTAGGGATGATTATTCTAAGATACTTGTACGGTTGTGTACCAACGAATCCTCTTTAGAGAACCCCATGAATTTTCATGCATACGGTTGAGAATTGAACCTAGGATCTGTTTTACTAAAAGATTCTTTTCTTTTTGTATTTATTGTAATGAATCTTGTAATGAAATTTGAAACCATAAACAATTTTAATTAAAAATGGTTTGAATTAAAAAGTTTAAATCTTTAAAGTACTACGGTTTTAGTTTAAGTCGTATCTCCATCTGAGGGTGTTTGAAAAAAAAATAAAAATTGAATTTTAAAAGTATGAGAATCCAAAATATAATTTATGGATTCTAAATGAGTTACAATAAAAACTTTACTAACTAGTATAATTTTTAGACTTTAAATGATTTCAAATAAATAATTCATGAACTGCAAAGTTGCAGATCTCTTTGAGCTCTAGAAATTTAGTATAAAAAAAATTTGTCTTCGTTCAATATTAGTATTTTGCATGGTAGCTTTAAAACTAACTAAACATCTCAAGCTAAGTACCAATACACATTCTCTAATTCATAACTACTCAAAACTATATCTTTTGTTGGATTAATGTACCAAGAGAAAAAGTATATTCATTCAAAAAATAAGTCAAATGAGCATTTGTGTTTATAAAATGTCTAACTAACAAGCCTGCGATGAGTCCATTATATTAGTGGTTAAGATGAATGACTAGGAATGAAGATTTTTTTTAATTTTGGCTACAATAAGTTAGTTGACAGTTTGCACGTACCAAAAGAAACTAGCACTTCCTTGACGGTTTCTAATTACGCCCAAGAAAATGTGCATTTTCTTTGGTGTGGAATAATACCTGAGGAAATACCTCATCGATATGCAATAATGCTTAAGAAAATATGTAATTACCTTGATGGTTTCGAAAACACGTAAGGAAATGTGGAATTACCTTGTCGGTTTGTAAGAACACTCAAGGTAATGTGGAATTATCTTAGCAATCTAGACTAGCTCTCAAGAAAAATAAAATAAAATTATTTTGGTGGTTTGAGTTAAGACTCAAGAAATATGCATTTCCTTAGAAATTCCATATAACCGCCAACTTAATGAGGTAATGATCTATTCCTTAGGGGTTTAATTTTGCTCCTCAATAAAATTGTTGGTCGCCAAGGTAATGAGGTAATGATATATTCCATATAGTAAAGAAATCATAGAAAAATAAAATAGAAAATATAATTTTGTTGGACTCTATATGAGTAGATCTATACAGTGAGTATATAATATAGTATATTTTAGTACACAATTTTCGTTGTAGCTTTAAATCTATACTTTTCTATAATTAATTAGAAAAAAATTATTCTAAAGTATACTATATTAAATGTTCGATGTATAGACCTACTCATGTGGAGTCCCACAAAATTGGATTTTTGATTTTATGGTTTTTATATGATTTACTATGTTTTTTCAAGTATTCAGTCAAAATAAATAAAAAAGAAAAATAAAAATTCACTGTTGCTGTCCTAGTTAGGTAGCAAAACCACGGTCCAAATCTGTAAAATGAGCGGTTTTCAAAGTTAGAAGATGAAAAAATTTTGGTTTTATATTCCGAAGAGGAAAGCAGTACAAAGCTGATAATGAAAAAATAGATTTTTTCTGCCAGGAAAAACTATGTTTTCATAGGGGAAATCTTATGGGAGGGGTCGGATCGGAGGCTCGGAAGTCGGAACTACGGTCACCGGCTGTGTTTAGATCCTGCAGATGAGGTGAAAAAAAAAATTCTGTAGTACTTGTCACGTCATACTATAGTATTTTTATTATTATTTAGAATTAATTATTTAAATATTAATTAATTAGGCTTAAAATATTCGTTTCGTAAAGTACAATAAAACTGTGCAATTAGTTTTTTATTTTATCTATATTTAGTACTCTATATATGTGCCGGTATTTTGATGTGATGGAGAATAGAAATTCGATGAGATGGAGATGTGATGAAAAGTTGGAGGAAATAAACACACCCCTACTCCTACTTGTCAAAAGAAAAGGATGCTATGCTAGTTGAGAGAAAGCACAGCAGGGGGGCCGCCCAGCTGATACAATCTCTGCATCGCATGCTTATCCACAGCAACAGTATGCCCAAAAAGCCTGAAGTTTCTTTTCTCAACCCAATAACCCGCTTAGCTTCAATCATGCGCTACGTTTTTAGCCAAGTACGTAGACAAGTACCGAGCCAAACGTCATATACTACTTCCTCCGTTACATTCCAAAATGTAAGAAATCTGAGTTAAGGTTCTAGAAAAAATTAACATCTACAATATAAGAGGGATAAGCTATAAAAATATATTTCATAATATAACAATAACAGTAATTTAATGTGATAAATATTATTCTTGTTTTTCCTACAAATTTGACCAAACTTCGTGTGATTTAACTTAGGACTGACTCCGGTCATTTAAATTCTAGTACGGAGTAAGTCCTAGCAATAAATAAGACTTTCAGGTTATTGTGAGGGTATTTTCAATGGTATCTTGTAAATAGCTAGCTAGGTGAGGCTTAGAAATAATAAAAAGAATTAGAATTCGTTCTAGACTAGCTATTTGGAAATTATTGAAGACGCCTTGAGAGGTATGATCATGTAATTCAAGTAGTTATAATTACCTTTTCTTCTAGGAAAGATGCAATTCTAGATTTCATGGGCCTATTTGGTTTCTCTCATCTTTAGTCCATGTCACATCAAATATTTAGATAATAATTTATAATTTCTATCGGTGTTTAGAAACTACCAACGAGTAAATTTGTACACGTGTCGGGTTCCGAATGGTGAGACAAAGAGACAAGAGGTTTATACTGGTTTGAGCAAGAAATCCCTACGTTCAGTGTGGAGCTGCTCGTGTTTCTTATCTCTGCTTGGAGGGGGGCTACAAGCTGGTTCGAGAGAGGGGGTATGAGCCCCAGGTCTCTGTTTGATTTGATGAATGAGTGAGCTATCAGCTAGCTATGTGTAGTGGTATGTGTGTGAGATCTCTTTCTCCGGAAGCTTGAGAGTGGAGAGCTCGGGCCCTTGAGTCGTCCCCTGTCCTCCTTTTATAGTCGCAAGGAGGGCAGGGGAGTTACAAACATGCGTCGAAGGATATCTACATAGGATACCGAGCCCTTTCCTTCCTCATGAAGGATGTTAGGCACTTATAATACTATATTCCTATTGTCTTTGTACTTGGTCGGAGGAGGGGAGTCGTGTCGGTTCCTTGTTGCATCGCCGGAGGATACGGGGGGGGGGGGTCCGGTTGGACCCGTAGCATAGTAGAGGCATGGAGTTCGTTGTACCGTTGGAAGGTAAATGGCCGTACCTTCTTATAGTTCCTTTTTATACGACAGATTCCTTCTCCCCGGGCCAATGGACTCCGTTACTCAGTGGGCCCCATGTACTCGACGTACCTCCGTTTGAAGGGTTCATGTAGGGGCCCGGAGGCGTGTGGAGCTGCCGCCGTTCCATGAGAGACGTGGGTCCCGCCTGTCATGGGGCCATGTTCCGTCCCATACCTGATTGGGGAGTTCGACGTGTCTTCGTTCGTATAGGGGCTAGGACGTTATCCTATGCCCCAGATTACGTGGGATGTACGAACCCTCAGAACGTTACGACCTTGGTCTTATCGGCGCTTGCTTCGTCAGCAGCTAAGGAATGGCGGTCGTCACCTTCTAGATGGGGTCAAATAGGTCTTTTCCCTACCACGAATGTCCTTCACGTCTTCTGTGGGTCAGGAGACCGCCTTGTTCTCCGCGTCGGGCGGTACGGAGCCGCGTCGGTCTCGGGGCACGTCTACCTACCCGGGTCGGCGGGGATTCGGAAAACCCTGCGCCCTTGCTTCATGGGCCTACGGTGATTTACCTTGGATGGGCCTTTTGTTCCTCTCTAGATGACCATCGATGGCCTTTTAGTTTGTTGATTTGTTTCTGAAAGTTTATCATTAAATTAGATCTCCGACAGTAGCCCCCGAGCCTTAGGAAGAGTTTTCCTAATTATCTTGCTGAGGCTTTATATACGTTGTTCAGACGTCTATTTTAATCCTTCGCCGAGAGGGTGCGCGCGAGCGCACCCGCCAGGTGTAGCCCCCGAGCCTGGGTGAGACTGTAACTCTTGCGCAGGCTTAGATTTCGTCGCTTGTGTCTTGATGTTTTGATTGCAAGCGACGGATATGCTCAGATTGCTTCGCACCGCAATCTTTCGATCACGTGGACAGACTGAACCGGGTCGATTTTGGTTTCCGTCCTGACAACCTGTCACCGCTGCCAGTGGCGCTGTTTAGTCATGATGCTACGGGCATCAAAACTTGCTCACCCCTAGCCTGCTGCCACGCTTCGTACCTTCCTGCTGTCGACGCCTTGGCTTGTCCGTCGTGATCAGATGTAATGGAGTGGCTGTCTTGCCTTCTTACGCATCCATTAACTAGCTCTTTGCATACGGTGATTTTCTGTGGCGCGAAGCCCCCGGGTGTATGTCGACGCATGGTTTATTTTATGGTGGTAGCCATTCGGTCGGGCCGCAGGGATCAGTTTGTGCCTGAATCGGGGTTGGAGCCACGGTAGGGCTCTGTCAGTGACCCGGACACAGCCGCGACAGGCCTAGGGATTAGGACGACTCGCGCGCGCACCCTAGCCTGGTGGCGCTTGTGGGTGCTCCGCGTGTCGCACCCTCCAGTATACGATGCATCGAACAACTTGTTGTGACAAGACTTGGCATAGCACTTCTTGCATTTCCCTGACCATTTTCTGCAAGTTGAAAATGGGTGCGACGGGCCCCGTTCCGATACAGAGCGACTTTGGTCTTTGCTGACCCCGTTGCCCAGCCTATTTAAAGCGACGAGATGAGTGAACAGTTTTATCCTGTTTCTTTGCCTCCGCTCCCTGTTTAAGCTCCTTCTGTTCGAGTCGTTGCTGCCTGTTAAGCCATGGACCGTGGCAAGCGTCCCCTGGAGAGCGGTCTTGTTGGGAGTGCGTCTGATCCCCGGAGCCTCAGTCGTCGGATGACTGAGGCGAGATGGTATTCGCATTGTGCTATCCCTGATATCTTTTTCTTGTTATGGCTCGAATACTGATTGATCTTCTGTTACTTTGATCAGGAGGCCTTGAGGCTTTGAGGTGTGGGCGGCGCCTTCCGACCTGCTTACGCCGACGTGTCCGGTGTTTTGCGTGAGTCCGGGTGGCATTCTTCGTCCAATTGCGGTCACTGCACCACCAGGCATGATGTCAGCGCCTCCCATGCACCGGTTCCGGAGCTTGCTGGAAGAACCGCTTAGTCGCCCAATGCAAAATCTTCATCGTATCTAGGATACAGAGCTACTCTACCGGATGCTTGAGGGTTTTCGCCAGATCCTGTTAAGGTCCGTTCAGGCGGGCTGCGGTCTCCGTGATCGGTTGGCCGAAGCTGACGGGCGCGTTGTGGGTAAGCTTCGGCGTTTTCCCCTAAGCATGTCTTGTCGTGATTTTATTTTGATGCATTGTATTATTTTTTCTTCGCAGCGTTGGAGATGGAGCTGCAGGCGCTCCGTTCCGCTGTGGACGACGTCGTCGGTCTTCTCCACGCACCTGGGAGCACTGTGGTCGACCGTCTCCAGGTTGTCCCTTCGTGCGTGCGCAACGTTGTTGCGCGCGCCGTCTTCCGTGGGGCGGGAGTTCCATTTGCCATGGCCGAGGTCCGTTCTGGGACGGACATGGTGGATGCCGCCGAATTCCCTCATGGCCGGAGCGTCGATCAGTATGTTCATCTCATCGAGCGTCTTTCAGACGCGACGGAGGCCGTTGTCGACGTCGTGCCGACTGAGGAGGTCTTGGCGGAGGAGCCGAGGGTGGTGGCATTGTGATTGTTGGTCCTCCTCGGGATTAGATGTGTTTCGCTAGTTGACGTGCTTTTATTTGCTTGAAAGAACTGGGCCTGCTGAGCCTCTATCTTTAGCTTCTGCAATCGTCGTCATTAGCTATCGTTTCCGTTTCGTAGGCCTTTGTTAGTTCGCCTATTGCGAACACATGGTGGATAAGTACCCATGTATGTTCATCTTTGATGATGAGTGATCGTCCAACACGTGAGTGTTTCAGTTTGAGTGGCTTACTCTAACCTCTGCGAAAGCAGATACATGTGCTTGTCTATCGGCTTGTGGTGTGCAGGTGTTATGCCTAGTGACAGTGGTCAATGGCGTGGAGAAGGTCGAGTAGAGTCTTGCCGTGCCGATAGACTGAGAGTGGTGAAGGGCGGAAGCGGGGCTCGTAATGAGGGACCATGGGCGCTAGCGGACTAGCTGTGGTGGCTAGTACTTGGCACTGGCGAGTGCGAGAAGACATGGAGGTAGACCGAGTGGACCAAGTCAAGACGGTGGACGCGCGAGTCGAGCGGAGGCTCAGGGGACTCGGAGTCCGACCGGGCGAAGACAAGGTGGCTCGCGTCGAGTGGTTTGGTGGTTTGGGCCTCAAAACCACCCGCGTCGGTTTTCGAGTTTGGGTCGCAAAACTCGGGGTTCGGTAGTTGAGCCCAAAGCTACCGGTGGCAGGTTTCCTGGGTTTGGGCCTCAAAACCTAGGTGGAGCTTCCGAGGAAGCGGGGATGGCACGTGGTGGAATCCTGGAGGTTGCGTCGAGGCGACGGCAACTCCCGGCAGGAAGCGGGGCCGTCCATTCAAATCGAAGGAGATATTTTCCAGAGCTTGGACTGCAATGCTTAGGCTAGGTAGTTCACTCAATGCATCTAGGGGGGTCTTTGGGAAATAGCCAAAGCTCCGTTAAATAGAGGATGAAGGGGTATCCTCATCCTATCTCTTGCATTACTCTCTCTCCCACCTATTCCTAGGTTTTCCCTTCCCTAGCTTCTTCTTGCTTGAGATCCACCGTGTCACCGGTGTAAGAACTTGTGATTGTTGCGAGGAATCGGAGGCCGTAACCTCCGTAAGCCATGGTGGCTTCGATTTTCGTGATTGGGTCCCCGGTTTGCTTGTGTTCTTCCCGTTTTTCTTTTGCTCTCTCTTTTTCCCGAGATGATTTCTCTTTGTTGAGAGTAGCTTTGCAAAATCGTCTTGAACCAAGTTGTTCATAATCGTGAGGAGCTTCTTTGCACCGAAGGAATTCTCCTCAAACCTCACGAGTGCGTAGATCGGGTGTTTTCTTTGTTGCGTTCTTTGTTTTCCTCTTTCTCCCCCAAATCCGAGTGTTCTCGTTTATTCTCTCCAAATTGAGCGTTGATTTCTTTGGGATAGGTCCCCAACTGCACTAGGATGATGCCTACAAAGTTTGGTTGCAGTTGGTGATCATTTGGTTGAGTTTTGGGAAGATTTGGCGTAGAGAAATTTGTTTTCCCGAAGAACAGTTTTCTGATCGTGTGCTCCGGACTATCCTCCGGATCACTTTGACTAGGCTCCGGACCATAGGCCACTGGTCCGGTGGTCAAGTCCCAGGAAGCCGTCTGACTATTCAGAGTGTCGGACCAGAGCCATTGGTCCGACGGTGAGCACCGGACGAGTGGTCCGAAGCCAGGGTGCTTGCTGTGGTTTTTGCTCTGTGGCGAGTGTGTGCACCGGACCACTTCCCATAGTCCGACGGTGAGCGTCGGACTAGTTGTCCGGAGCCTAGGCACTTACTGCATGTTTTCTGGGTGAGCTCCGGACTTCTCAAAGGAAGCATCGGACTAGTCCGGTGGTGCCTTGCTGTGCACAGGACCAAAGGCACCAGACCACTTCCATTGGTCCAATGGTCTTGACTAAGGTAGTCCGGAGCCTCCTGTGGTGTGCTGTTTTCTCCGTTTGTTACGCGGTTTGTTTCTCCGGGTTCGTGGCTAGCTCCGCTGTGTTCCTAGGACCTCTCCTAGAACATCCACCCCCCCTCTGGTCGCCGTTTCCGGTCCTTCACCTATCGTGTTTGTTGGACCATGCGTTTAGGGGCTATCGCAGCTCCCATGTTTCTTCCTCGCACCCCCATGGTCTAGGATGTGGAAGTGAGCAACCTCGTATCTTACCTCGGTGGGCGAGCTCGAGGGCTCGGCGAGTTGCTAACGGGTAGTTTAGGTGAGACCCCAGGTCCTCATCCGTGGAGGCACGCACCGGCGGAAGTCCATCGTGGACCGATCTCTAATCTTCGACAGTCGATACGTATAGTACTCGGATCCGTTCGATGGGATCCGAGGGCTCGATGTCGCCCCTCGTGGGGTTTACCATGTATTCTGTTATCTGCCAAAGCCTAAACACGTTTACTAAGCGCGTTCGACGTGAAAACGTCTACGTTCCGGCCGCTAGGGCCCACTTAGCAACGTCCCTCACTCTTCGTTTTTTTGGCCAGGAAGGCTGTAGCACCCGTAATGTTTTGGGCCAACCAAGATCCCTTAGCCTAGTTGTCTCATTTGTTAAATGAGTACTACGGGTAACAAACGGTCTTTCGACCGTTACCCCATTTTTGGTCCCTGCACTTTGCATAGTAGGGATAAAGAATTTGATGTTCTTTTAAATGACGTACTTACCGGTTGTGCTCACCTTTTTATTAGTCGTGGTGGACTGGTTGTGCCTCTTGCGACGCTTGCCTGTTCCTGGGAAGTTGGCGCTGCGTGCGGTTCGTGGCCCCCTGCGGCAGCCGGTTGTTTGGTTTGGCGAAGCGGTGTACGTGTCCTCTGGCGGTTCGCTGATGTCGTCCATGCCTGGGAAATGAAGGGTCGCGTCTCTGTGGGCCCGAGGCGCGCGCGTGTGGAAGACAGAGAGATAATAGCCCTGCGCTATATATTGGATGGGTCTGGGGTAGTACTACTTTCCACCGCTCTTCTCAGTCTTCTTCTTCTTCTTTGCACCAGCCAGTAGTAGTAAGAAAAGAGAGCTTCTTCCGTTGTTGCCGAGGAAGCGCACCAGCCTTTGTCTGCGGGATGGATGCTGGCCGTGCTCGCCTTGCCGT
The DNA here is from genome assembly GCA_022036555.1 of Microstegium vimineum. Lineage (NCBI taxonomy): Eukaryota > Viridiplantae > Streptophyta > Magnoliopsida > Poales > Poaceae > Microstegium > Microstegium vimineum. The sequence goes on along the minus strand of CM039125.1, from coordinate 9,519,788 downwards.
GGCATCTGGTGCTCTGCTGCTGCTGCCGGAGGAGCTTCTCTTCTAGATCCTTCTCCGCACCATCGACCATGGGGCTAGCTACACCGTCTACATGCGCCTTCGCCAGGTATGCAGCCTTTTCCGGAGGATCTGCAACAATGGCGAGCTGGCTTGTTTTTTGTCCCTCCGGATGATGCAGCGTTGGTGTCGGTCGACGCACCATATGCTTCGGGAGGCGGTTCTTGTGCATCACTTCTTCGAGGCCGGCCATAAGGAGGTTGTGTGCTTTCGCAGCGTGGAGAAGCTAATGTTGTGGGGTCAAGACCCCTCTGGTTGGGAGTTGATCGACCAAGCGATCCTGGCTGGGGATGCCAAAGCAATGTACTTCCAAGCCATGCTGCTGTACTTCGCAGATCCGGCAAACCCCGAAGCTCTCGCCCTCTTCAATCGGACTACTAATGGTGCGTTTCTGGATGGTAGTTGGGGCAACTGCGGCCTCAACTCGCTTTGTTTTGACTCCCGCGAGGATCTTCGCGTCATTGCGAAGGGGATGGGCCTTCGTTGCTCGAGGCATATGCCAATGATATCGGTCGATCGTTATCCTGACTGTACTTGGGAGAAGTGTAGGCACCCTGGACCGACAAGCGAGAAACTGGCTTGGGCTACTATGTACTGTAGCCCGGAATGTCGTCTTAGTTATGAGTTCAATCTCTGGAGCATACATCTCTCCGATGAGGTTAACTATTGCATCCGTAGGATGAGGCGGTAGTGCTGAGTAGCTCGTCCGGGCTCTGGTTCTTTTGCTTTTAAAATGGTTGTAACGAACTTGGATTGTATATATTTGTTCCAGTTTTTCTTTTTCTTCGTATGTATCGGGTAGCCCCCGGATAAGAGTTTTTCTTTGCATGTCGTGTATGGAAGAAAAGCTCTTTTCCAAGACTTTGTGATGTGTGAAAAGAAAACTTCAATTGAAATGCTGTAATGGGGAATTTTTCAGGGGTAGAAACGACGTAGCTGTTGTATGTTCCAGACGTTGCTGAAGATTTTGCTAGCGAAGGTTTTGAGTCGATAGGCTCCTAGCCTTATTACTTCATGGACAATGTAGGGTCCTTCCCAGGGTGATGTGAGCTTGAACCGCTCCTTGTTGCTCTGGATTTTTTGGAGTACTAGATCCCCTGGTTGAAAACCCCTTGGTCGGACGCGTCGATCGTGGTACCGGCGTAGCGCCTGTTGGTACTTAGCCGAGTGTAGGAGGGCGGCGTTCCTGGCCTCGTCAATATGATCTATGGCATCTTCCAGGAAAATTTCTGCCTTCTTAGGATCATAGGCTTCCACCCTTGGGGACCCATATTTAAGGTCGGTGGGTAAGACGGCTTCCGAGCCGTAGAACAGGAAGAATGGTGAAAAACTAGTAGCCCTGCTCCGTGTTGTTCTTAAACTCCACAGAACGGAAGGGAGCTCTTGGAGCCATTTTTTCCCATACTTGTTTAGCCGGTCACAAATCCTTGCCTTGATTCCCTGTAGGATGAGTCCATTAGCACGTTCGACTTGCCCGTTGGACTCTGGGTGCACGACGGAGGCCCAATCAACCTGTATGTGGTGCTCGTTGCACCATTCTAGGAATTTGTCTGCGGTAAAGTTCGTTCCATTGTCGGTGATGATGGAGTTGGGCACTCCGAAATGCTGGATGATATTATTGAAGAAACTGACAGTTTCCTCCGCCCTGATGTTAGTGATGGGGCGCAATTCAATCCACTTGGTGAACTTGTCGATGGCGACCAATAGGTGGGTGTAGCCCCCAGGTGCTTTGTCGAACTTGCCAACCATGTCGAGCCCCCAAACCGCGAATGGCCACGTAAGAGGGATGGTTTGGAGTGCCTGGGCGGGCATGTGGATCTGTCTAGCGAAGAACTGGCAACCCTCGCAAGCGCGTACCAAGGTCTGCGCGTCGGCCATGGCCGTCGGCCAATAGAAACCTTGTCAGAACGCGTTGCCCACGGGGTTTTAGTTCCCGCATGGTGTCCACAGACCCCCTGGTGGATGTCTTGCAGAAGCTTTTTCCCCTGCTCGGTGGGGATGCAACTTTGCAGCACGCCGGTGGCACTTCGCCTGTACAGTTGGCTGTCGACGAGGGTGAACGTTTTGGCTCGTCTAGCGAGCCGTTTAGCCTCCACTTGGTCCGTAGGGAGCTCACCCTTGGTCAGGCAATCTACATATGGTTGTCTCTAGTCCTTCTCTTCTGACATAGGCTCTTCTGATTCTATGTTCATCGCCTCCGTTACCTCGGTGCCGCGAGTGGTTGAGGTCTCGGTGGCGCCCGAGGCCGCCGAGGAGATGGCGTCGGGAGGGCTGGAGACCTCTAATCCTCCGGTGTTGATGGACGGTTTTGGTTGATCACTCGCGAAAACCCCAGGTGGTGCGGGTTCTCGGCTGGAGGCTGCCTTGGCCAGCGTGTTGACCTCCTCATTCTGACGTCGCGGTACGTGGTTGAGCTCGAGACCGTCAAACTTGGATTCAAGTTTTCGCACCTCCTGGAAATACGCTGTCATCCGTGGGTCGACGTAGTTGGACTACTTCATGACCTGGTTAACTACCAGCTGGGAGTCGCCACGGGCGTCGAGCCGTCTTATGCCTAAGTCGACTGCGATTCGTAGCTCATTAAGCAAGGCTTCGTACTCCGCCTTGTTGTTGGATGCTGGGAATAGTAAACACACCATGTATCTCATGGTCACCCCCTGGGGTGACGTTAGGATGACTCCCGCGCCTGCTTCGGTTTTCATGAGGGACCCGTCGAAATATAGGGTCGAGTACTCCTGTTCAACAGCCGAAGTGGGAAGAGTTGCATCCGTCCACTCGGCAATGAAATCGGACATGACCTGTGATTTGATGGCGCTTAGCGGAGCGTAAGTAATATTTTTATCCATCAGTTTCAACGCCCATTTGGCGATGCGATGGGCGGCGTCCCTGTTCAGGATGACCTCTCCCAACGGCGCGTCGCTCACGACTGTAACTTTATGTGATCCAAAGTAATGTAGCAGCTTTCTTTTAGTCATGATCACCGCGTATACCAACTTCTGCAGATGGGAATACCGGGTTTTCGAGTCGCTCAGCACTTCGCTGACAAAATACACTGGCTCTGTATTTTGAGTACGTGCCCGTCTTCCTCCCTTTCGACGACAAGGACTGTGCTCACCACCTGCCTCGTGGTGGAGATGTATAGTAGCAGTTCCTCATCGTCAGTAGGGGACACCAGGATCGGCGCGTTGGTTAGCAGCTGCTTGATGTGGTCAAGTGCTGACTGGGCCTCGGATGTCCATGCGAATTGCTCGGATTTTTTTAAAAGTTTGTACAGAGGCAAGCTTTTTTCGCCGAGGCGAGAAATAAAACGGCTAAGTGATGCGAGGCATCCGGTGACCCGTTGTACTCCTTTCACGTTGTGGATCGGCCCCATCTTTTCGATGGCGGTGATCTTGTCAGGGTTAGCTTCGATCCCTCTTTCGGAGACAACAAATCCCAGGAGCATGCCCTTGGGGACCCCGAAGACACATTTTTCCGGATTAAGTTTGATGTTGTTCTTTTTGAGTTTTGCGAACGTGAGGGCGAGATCAGCCACGAGCCCATCGGAATGCTGGGTTTTGAAGACGATATCGTCTACGTAGACCTCAACGGTTTTGCTCACTAGTTCATCAAAGCATCGGATCATAGTCCGCTAAAAGGTGGCCCCAGCGTTTCGGAGTCCAAAAGGCATGGTGACGTAGCAAAAAGATCCGAACGGGTGATGAACGACGTCGCGAGCTGGTCCGACTCGTTCATCTTGATTTGATGGTACCCTGAGTACGCGTCAAGGAAGCAGAGGAGTTCGCACCCTGATGTCGCGTCGACTATTTGGTCTATGCGAGGCAATGGATATGGGTCTTTTGGACATACCTTGTTGAGACTCGTGTAATCAACGCACATTCTCCATTTCCCATTCCTTTTTCGTACCAGTACAGGGTTGGCGAGCCACTCGGGGTGGTACACCTCTTTGATGAAGCCCGCGATGAGGAGCTTTTTGATCTCTTCCCCGATCGCGGCACGTTTCTCCTCGTCGAAATGGCGTAGATGTTGCTTGACGGGCCGGGAGTCCGGCTTGATGTGCAAGGAATGCTCGGCAATGTCCCTAGGTATGCCCGGCATATCCGAGGGCCTCCATGCAAATACGTCAATGTTTGCACGGAGGTAGTCGATGAGCTCGCTTTCCTATTTGGGGGAGAGGGAGGTGCTGACGCGCACGGTCCTCTCCTCTCCATCCCGAGCGTCGAGCATGACCGCCTTCGTAGATCCCGTAGGCTCAAAAGATCCGATCTTCTTGGTGTTTGAGGCCTCTTCTCGCGACGCACTGGCCTCGACCGCCATCTTGGCCGCGAGTTGTTTCGAGGCCATGAGTGCCGACACGTATGTGCAGCACTCGACGTCGCACTCATATGCACGTCGGGGTGTCGTGCCCACCGTGATGACACCCCTTGGCCCCGACATTTTAAGTTTTAGGTAAGTGTAGTTCGGGACAACCATAAACTTTGCGTAGCATGGTCATCCCAATATGGCGTGGTACGTTCCCCTGAAGCCGATGACCTCGAAAGTCTGTGTTTCCTTTCGGAAATTGTTTGGCCCGCCAAACGTGACAGGCAGATCAATCTGTCCGATGGGATCCGCCTTTTTGCCGGGAATTACCCCGAAAAACGAAGCCCCCGTGGGTCGTAGTCGTGACCGGGGTATTCTCATTGCGTCGAGGGTCTCGTCATAGAGGATGTTTAGCCCACTCCCACCATCCATGAGGACCTTAGGGAGGTGCTTGGTGCCAACAATGGGATCAACAACTAACGGATAGCGCCTAGGATACAGTACATAATCGGGATGATCATTATGGTTGAAAGTAATAGGAGATTCGGACCACTTGAGGAAGGTGGGGACAGCGGGGACAATTGCGTATACCTCTCTGTGGGCGACCTTCTATTGACGCCTTGAGCTACATGACGTAGGGCCGCCGAAGATCATCAAGGTTTTGTCCGCCGGGATGTAGCCGTCGTCCTTTGCTCCGCCGTCCTCGCCATCGCCCTCTTTCTTCTTCGTCCAACTCTTCTTCCTCGCACCGCCGCCAAGGAATTTCTTCATGAGGTTGCAATCCTTGAGAAGGTGTTTTACTGGGGTCGCGTGGTTCGGACAGGTCCGTTCCAGCATCTTCTCAAAGTGATCGTTCACCGGCACGTCCTGTTGCTCCTCGCCTTTCTCCGTCGCGACAACGAAAGACAAGTCGTACCATTGTCGGTTGTGCCCTTTCTTGTGCGGTTGGGTGGAGGGTCCCTCGGCCTCTACGTTGTCGCGCTTGCTGTGGCTCCTCGCGCCTTGGAAGACGGTGCTGACTGCCTCTTTGCCCGAGGCGTGATTTGTGGCAATGTCGAGAAACTCTTTTGTCATCTTGGGTTTTTTGCGCCCTAGTTTGTGAACTAAGGACTCACAAGTTGTCCCCGACAAGAAAGCCATGACGACGTCGCTGTCGGCTATATCCGGGATCTCGTTACACTGTTGAGAAAAGCGACAAATGTACTCTCGGAGGGTTTCGGCTCGCTTTTGCTTACAGTTCTTGAGGTCCCAGGAGTTGCCAGGTCGGATGTAGGTCTCTTGAAAGTTTCCGACGAAGGATTCTTTCAGGTCCCCCCAGTTCTGTATCTTTCCTTTCGGGAGGTGTTCCAGCCACACACGAGCTGTGTCCGAGAGGTAGAGCGGCATATGGAGGATTCTAAAATTCTCGTTGTTCGCCCCACCTGCCTCGCAGGCGAAACGATAGTCCTCCAACCAGAGGTCGGGGTTCGTGAGCCCCGTGTACTTCTGGATGCAGGTTGGTGGTCGGAAACGTGATGGAATCCGCACGACATGTAGGCGAGTGGAAAAACACCGCGGTCCGGTGGGCTCTGGGCTAGAGTTCCGGTCCTCGGCAGGGCCGTGTCGTCCGCCCCTGCGCGGGTGACGCCCGCGTCGCTTGTCGCCGTCGTCGCAATCGCTCGGCTCGTGGTCGTTACTTTCGTGACACGCCGCGTGGCCGGGATGCCGCCTGACTGGCTCCTGATTCCTTGCAGGGGTTGGTTTCGGTCTTTGGTGAACGGAGTTTTCAGGTTGTGGCGTGTTGGGAGCACTGGAGAGAGCACCTGCTCTCTGTCATGCCGAGCTTTCCACCTGCTGGGCCGCTGCACGGTCAAGAAGGAAAAGCAGCTCCCCCTGAGCTTCTTTTCCTCGGGCGTCACGGGCTCCGGGAACTGGCTCATGAGCATGGTGGCAGCTGCTATGTTCTGCTGCGCCCTTGGAAAGGTGAGTGGAGACATGTCATCCTGGATGATGCGGCGTTGCACGTCTCAAGCTCGGGCTCGGGGATCGATCTCTGGCCTTGGGTGTAGTTGCTGCTCAAGAAGAGCGTGCTCGTCGTCGATCTGGCGGCGAGTGTCATCGAGTTCCTCCTGCTGGGCTTGCATGGCGTCTAGGTTGACGTGCGGTGGCGTAAGAGCCCGAGGGTTGGCCGGGAGGATTTCGTTGCCATCCTTGCCGACTTCGCGCACGGCTCCCTCGGGGGTGTCCTCCCTTCCGTCGCACATGAAGCATTCCTGCGAGGGGACCTCGCTTACTTCGGGAGTGACGCATTCAGTACCCGTGCTGTCGGTGCCGGAGAGAGCCATGTCGTCCTCGGTCAGGAGGTCGTAGAATGAGTCGATAGTTCCCACGAACTCGTCGTTCGGGGTATCGGTCATCTTCAGGGTGATGAGCTGTCGAGGATGGACGCGGCACTGACGAAACCGAATGGGTACGTTACAGGGATACCCTCTTCTATCGGCGCGCCTCCCTCGATCTAGATGGCGGTGTCGATGTAGGCGAGCGCCTGTTTCTGCGCGCGGACCGGGGAGGGTCGCGGCTGAAAGATCTCTATTGTTTTGGGTAATTGATGAAACCTAAGTACTAACCTAGCTCTAAGTGGATGAGTAAGTTAAGTACACAAGGTGATGAGAAAAGGTGACAAGTGATGGAGCAAAGGAGGCTAAGGAGACAGCTAGCAAAGGTTCCACACTTGGAGAAGAAGAGAAGAGGAGGAGTCCCTAAAGCTTTTCAAGGCAAATGTATAATAGGGCTTTTCTATTTTGGTGATCAAGACACCTAGTGGGTGTGATCATATTTAGGATAGGTAACCGTACTATGAAGAGGGGAAAATAGTTAGTGGTTACACCTATCAAGTGCCATTAGGAGTTCATTACTTGCATTGCATCTAATCCTAATGAGCAACCCTTGTAAAACTTGATAAAATATGCCACACACATGCACAAGTCAGTGAAACACTTGGTGGTGGCACATGAGATCAAGGGAAGCAATGAGAAGCAAGTTCAACACAAGACAGAAGGCTCCGGACCAGTTTGCATAGGAGCACCAGACCAAGGCGAGTGGTCCGATGGCTGCTCCTAGCACTGGAGTCCAAGCAGTGAAGCTCCGGACCAGAGGTGAAACGAAGCACCGGACCATAGACGAGGGGTCCGGTTGCTCAGTCAACAGAAGAGCCGGAGTCAAAGGGACCTCTAGACCAATCTGCATGGTCCGGTGGTGAGGTCTAATGGAGAGGTCCGGAGCTCGGGTGCTCTCTGCATGAAATGATCAAGGCTCGGTGGAGGCTCCGGACCAGACGACATGGTCCAGTGGTGAAGTCCGAAGGTGAGGTCCAGTGGTCGGGTGCTTACTGGACTCAGGTTTCGGCTGAAGCAAACGCATCGTACCAAGCGTCAGACCAAGGCAAGTGGTTCGACGGTGACTAATCAGCGCGCCAACGGTCAAAATTCAAAGCGTCGGACCATTCGCAATGGTCCGACGGTGGCGCCCAAAAGTGGTCCGGTGGTCATGTTTCAGCAGCTCCAAAAGTGAAAAATGGCTAGTTTCTTTGAGGAGACTATTTAAGGGTGTGTGACTGGTTCAAGGAGTCTCTCTTGCATATTTGTCTATTGCATACTCTTGTGAGCAAACCACACACACTCCCACTCATCTCATAGTTGATTGTTCATCCATTTGAGTGAGATTTGAGTGTTCAAGTGCATTGCATGAGTGATTCATCTTAGTGGCACTTGGGAGTTGATACCGATGCTAGTTTCTTGTTACTCTTGGTGATTGCCATCACCTAGACGGTTTGGAGCAAGCGGCGTGGATTCGAGAAGCTTGGTGATTGTGCTTCGTCGACCACAAGTGGTGATTGTGAAGGGGTTCTTGTGCCTTCCCCGCGGGAGATCGCAAAGGTAACTCTAGTGGATTGCGCGTGTCGTTGAGTGCCCTCTCTTGTGTTGGTTGTGCGGCACCCGATGACGGGTTTGGCGTGTGATACCAATCAGCTCGTGAACCTCCAAGTGAGTGAGCCGACACAACGAGGACATAGCTAGTTGGCAAACTAGTGAACCTCAGGAGAAAAATCAAGTGTCAACTCTCTTGTCTCCCTTGTGATTGTTTGGTGATCTTGGAGCTCTATTGATTGGCTCATTACCTCAACACGGCGGTATAATCACCCAACCTATCTATTTCATACTTGCAAGTAGCATATTAGGTTGTGCTTAGAGGGCTACTAGACTTGAGTAGAAATTGAGTGATCCTTAGAGCTATTAGGTTAGCATTTGCGGTTAGAAGGCTTCGCACCCCTTAGTTTGCTAGTGCAAGTCAAGCTTCGCCATATTGTAGTCTAACTTGTTGTTGAGAATTGTTTTAGATTTCAAATTAGGCTATTCACCCCCCTCCCCCTCTAGCCTTGGATTAAGACCTTACAACGGTGCTCTTTGGCCTTTGGTGCGTTGGCGTGACCGGCGCCGGCGGAGGAGCGGGCGGTCGCTGCCGTTGGTGGACTGCTCGTCCGAGGCGTAGTACGCCGCTCGCCCGCCAGCAGGCTCCTTCCCTGTGTCGGAGCCTAGGAGGAGCTTGCCGACGCATCCCTTGGCGTCCTGGTGGACCCTTTCCGTCGAGATGACGGCCCCGAGTCGGCTGTCGCTTGAAGGCCCTTCGTCGTCGTCGGAGTTGGGGTCCGAATCCAGGAGGTAGTCGTACTGAGAGCGCATAAAACGCAACACGGCGTGCTCAGTCGCGTGGTTCGTTTCGTGGTCATCGTCGTCAGAGTCCCCCAGGCCGCGCGCGAATGCTTCGAACGGGTGGAGTGCTCTGTCGTTGTTTGGAAGGGTTTCCTCCCTTAGTCCGGCAAGGTTGACTCTAGGGCTCCGTGGCCCCAGAGCCTCAACCGGTGCGTCCCTGCGGGGAGCAGGGTGGTCTCCGTTCGACCGTGCCAGGGTGTCGACGACCTGGTCCGACGAAGACAGCACACGGGTGATGGTACCGTCCGCGGAGAAGGCGAACTCCAAGCTCCCAAAGCGGATGATGAAGAGCACGGGGTTGCTGGAGTTGAAGGTGGCCATTTGGAACCACTAAATCGTGTGACACGCGATGCCCTCTACCTGACGCGCCAACTGTCGGTGTTTAGAAACTACCAACGAGTAAATTTGTACATGTGTCGGGTTCTGAATGGTGAGACAAAGAGACAAGAGGTTTATACTGGTTCGGGCAATAAATCCCTACGTCCAATGTGGAGTTGCTCGTGTTCCTTATTTCTGCTTGCAGGGGGCTACAAGCTGGTTCGAGAGAGGGGGTATGAGCCCCAAGTCTCTGTTTGATTTGATGAATGAGTGAGCTATCAGCTCGCTATGTGTAGTGGTATGTGTGTGAGATCTCTTTCTCCGGAAGCTTGAGAGTGGAGAGCTCGGGTCCCTTGAGTCGTCCCCCTTGTCCTCCTTTTATAGTCGCAAGGAGGGCAGGGGAGTTACAAACATGCGTCGAAGGATATCTACATAGGATACCGAGCCCTTTCCTTCCTCATGAAGGATGTTGGGCACTTATAATACTATATTCCTATTATCTTCATACTTGGTCGGAGGAGGGGAGTCGTGTCGGCTCCTTGTTGCATCGCCGGAGGATACGGGGGGGGGGGGTCCGGTTGGACCCGTAGCATAGTGAGGCATGGAGTTCGTTGTACCGTTGGAAGGTACATGGCTGTACCTTCTTATAGTTCTTTTTGTATACGACAGATTCCTTCTCCCCGAGCCAATGGACTCTGTTACTCAGTGGGCCCCATGTACTCGACGTACCTCCGTTTGAAGGGTTCCTGTAGGGGCCCGGAGGCGTGTGGAGCTGCTGCCGTTCCATGAGAGACGTGGGTCCCGCCTGTCGTGGAGCCCTGTTCCGTCCCGTCCCTGATTGAGGAGTTCGACGTGTCTTCGTTCGTATAGGGGCTAGGACATTATCCTATGCCCCGGATTACGTGGGATGTACGAACCCTCAGAACGTTATGACCTTGGTCTTATCGGCGCTTGCTTCGTCAGCAGCTAAGGAATGGCGGTCGTCACCTTCTAGATGGGGTCAAATAGGTCTTTTCCCTACCACGAATGTCCTTCACGTCTTCCATGGGTTTGGAGACCACCTTGTTCTCCGTGTCGGGCGAGACGAAGCCGCGTCGGTCTCGGGGCACGTCTGCCTACCCGGGCCGGCGGGGATTCAGAAAACCCTGCGCCCCTTGCTTCGTGGGCCTATAGTGATTTACCTTGGATGGGCCTTTTGTTCCTTTCTAGATGACCGTCGATGGGCTTTTAGTTTGTTGATTTGTTTCTGAAAGTTTATCATTAGATTAGATCTCCGGCAATATCAAACATATATTAATTACAAAACTAATTGCACAGACTAATTTGCAAGATAACTCTATTAAATCTAATTAGTTCATGATTTGATAATTGGTGCTACAGTAAAAATATGCTAATGGTGATCTAATTATGCTTAATAATTAGCCTCACGAACTAGTTATGAATTATGTAATTAGTTTTATGATTAGCTCATGTTTAGTGCTTCTAATTGGTATCCGAACACCCAATGTGATACCTACTAAATTTTAGTCCGTGAATCCAAACACCAGTTAAACCTACACGAACATCGCTGTGAGCGTGGTAGTTTTTTAGGTATTATGAGTTGTAACTCTTGAAGTTTCGTGTGTTTATTTTTTGAAAATTATGTTTTAGGTATTATAAGATGTAACTCTTCAATTTTCACATGTCATTTCTCTTTCTCCACAATTTCTCAGATCTTTATGTTTTCTTCTTAGAACAACTCCTGCAGAAGCTCTAAGATGAAAGTCACTACTTTCGTTATTTGGGGCTCTCCTAATTTTGAGGGCCTGATTGTTTTGTCCATGCTTTAGCGAGAGCTCTGGAATCAGAGCCCGTAAATCTTTTTAATGCATTGACAATCAGGACCCACTCGCCATTCTCAATGCTCTACCTAGTTGAGCTCTTATCTCACGCAGAGGAGCTCCTTGCTTGCCGTCTTTGCACATCTCCTGACTCGTTCACAGCGCACAAGGAGTGAAGGGAGATCTGTCAACTCCCTATAGCCGTCCGACATCGCCATGGGGAGGGAGATCCACGGGTAGCAAGCGCGCAAGGACAGTGATCTGCGGGGAGCGTGCGCCACTATTATGAACTACTTGACTTTTTTTAAAAGAAACATAGATGCACTCACCATTGTAAACACTTATAAAAGGCATCTTAGGTAAATTCTAGGTGGTCCAAGAGAGGAGGTGGTCAACAAACTAGAATAACACAAGCAAACAAACTGAAAGACGGTCTGCGGGTATTCATTTTTTTCAAATTGTTTCCTCTCTTCCTAGTTTTTTTTTCTTCCAGGCATCGGGCCCAAAGGACCCACGGTGACACAACTTTTCTTTCCAAAAAGTTTTTTCGAGGAGAAACATGAATCCATTATCCGAAAATAACAATTAAAATAATGAGCAAAAAAATATAAAAAACATCCCAGGGGTCCCGCCGTCAGCCGAAGAAGCCGCGAAGGTGCAGCGCAGGAACCGAAACGAAATCCCCTACAGCAAATCCCATCTTTCAGATTCAGACGAAGCAACATAAATAAATCCATCGCCGGCCGCCCTTGGCTTTTTTCCTCAACAAATCCTAGCACGTACACGTACCCTCCAGCCGCCGCCAACAGAAATCCATCTGCAGCGGAGGCGTGGCGGCGGGGCGGCTGCGTTGTCTCGTCTCGCCACGACGAACCCGGGCCTGCCGCTCTCGTCGTCCTCCCCGGTCATCCGGGTTCGTCGCCAACGACTCCACTCCACCCATCGCACGCGCGGTTTTTCCAATCACGAGTGCGGACCCCTCCCCTCTACCTCTACCTACTTGCGCTTCGGAAGTTCAGATCATCCGTGCCGCCTCTTGTATTGTGTGCAGTGTGCTACTAGCTATTTCTGATCCCGGTTTCACCGCCGTGGTCCGTGCCACAACCATTGCGCTTGCCTTTTTTTTTTTATTATTTATTACTATTGATATAATTCATTGCCCTTGCCTTCGCTGCGCGGTTCGCGGATTACAGATTTAGTTTAGTTGCTCACTGCTAGAAATATGATTATTTTAGTTTACTCGAACCACTTCAGCCAATTTCTTCCGACTCGGGTCGGACCGGCATTGTGGTTTCTTGTTTTATCTGTTGGCTGTTACTAATCTGCTCCGTAAGTAGCATAACCTGTTTTTTTGGGTACATGCTGTGTGGTAGTGGTAGTGGTAGGATGATGTTGCATTAGTTAGTTTTGCCTCATTTTTTCCATTCACCTCTCTTCTAACAAAATTTTGTTTCCTAGTTTAATTGACCACGGTGTTTATTTTTTTTACATCGTCCATTCTACTGTTAAAAAGTTTAATTTTGACTTTGTGCTGCGGCCTTACTGTTTGTTAGACAAAACATGCGAATGACAGCCATTCCTCACTCATTTCACCTGTGTCCGTGTGCAAGGTCGTTCATGGGAATCACACGCGAGGGGCCTGCAGTGTCGTTTAGACAGGGCGCTGCTGGTGACATGGCTGGAGCTATCTTCATGTCCAACAGATTCACAAGGGATCAATGCTTTCAAGCAAGAGTTTTCAGCCTACCGTTAGAGTATCAATCCTTCGTTACCAATGTCAGGAAAAGGATGCCTTTGTTTCTCTTTGACAACAGTCTGCGCAAGCTTTACGGGGTCTTTGAGGCTGCCTCTGACGGAGGGCTCAATATTTGCGATGCTGGAATTTCATATCCTGCGCAGGTAAGCCTCAACACTTTTTTTCTTCTTGTTTTAATATGACATTGTAATGGGTTTTCACTTGTGTAGGCAGTAGGCATAACAACTAGGAATAGGGAATACCTGAATTGCTTTAAAATGTTTGCGACTTTTTTGCACATTAGATCAGCTAACAAGCACTACACCTGAGATGAAGCTGCCCTGATGATAAAGATGATTATATGATAAAACTATCGTTTGGTTTTGAGCTGATTCTTTTCCCCCTCTATATATAGGTTCGCATCAAAATTATTTGGAAGTGCAGACCACTAATTGAAGATGAGTTTTTCCCTGCCATAGAAGACAACTACTATCATCCAAGGAAGTTCTACTTTGACCTTTCCTATGACCAGGTTTGCTTTGCTCAAGCTTTACTACATAATGTAACAAATGTACATTCTGATTGCATCGCAGTGACAATAAAAACTTCTACTGACTTGCAGGTTGTTCGCCTATATGAGTTGTTTGATGACAGGAGGGTACAGCGCCCTATTCATGACTATCCAAAAAATGAGAGTTTGGAAATAAACCACTCCAGCAAAGGGATACTGGACAAAGAAATCTTGACTCTAGATGTTCCTGACTGCAATGATCAATCACGCCTTTCAGTTCCCAACATTTTAGAAGTTGCAAGAAGATACTCTACTCCTGCAAGCATGCAAACAGATTCACCACTTAGTGTTGAGGCATACCCAAACATGTTGATGCCCTTGAGAACTGAAACTTTTGGACCCCAAATTGCTCCCAACCTGAGCCGTCATGACCAAGTAGACGTCCATTCTCAGCGTGAGCTTTTCCCAACCGCTCCAATGACAGATGCTGTTTCAACACATGTATCTGCTCCTTGCTCTCAAACTTCTAGGAACTATCAGATGGTTGCAAAGCAGTCATACCTGTTGCCACAAGACTATCCACATAATACCTTGCCTTCTGGATGTATAGCTAAGGAGCCAAGAGGAGATAAATTTGTTGCAAATCAGTCATATCCATTATCTCGTGGCTATTTGCACAATGGCTCGCTAACTTCTGGATATGCAAATCAGAATCCAACTTACAAAGGCAGTAATCATTTGAATTCAACTTTTGCCCCGTATGATCGTTTATATCCTCAATCGTCGCTGTCAAATCCACAAAGTAACTCTGACTATCAAGTTCCTTGTGACATCTGCTTCAAGCAAGATCACTTTGGTGCTCATAACAACATATATGCATGTGAGCCTCAGTGTTTCAGTGGAGAAGCTTTGCCACAGCCAAAACTAAGCAAACTAGGTATTCTGACATATCCTGAAGCTGAACGTGATGGGAAAGCAGTACCAGCAATTTATCAACAGAAAACGAGTTCTACTGATTGCATTCAGATACTTGATTGTGATCAAGACTTCAAAAATGATCGGATGAAGAAACATGGTACCTGTAGCAATACTTCGGATTCATCAGATCTTGAAAATGGTATTCTCAATCCACGGCATACACAACATGCTATAGGAGCTGAAAGCAACAGAAAGAAATGGTGTAACCCTCCACAGACAAGTGTATTTTCTCGCTTATCATTGAGCAAGCAACTGATTTCTCAAGAGACCACAGGTCCTACGGTGAACCAATTAGTTTCTTCTCTTTCCCAGAAGACAGAAGAATGGAATCACAAAAATAGACCGACTGCAGATGGTTTTATTCCGTTGATCAGGGAACAAGCTATGGACTGTTTTCATGCAGAGCTGAACCTGCCAAGTCATTCTCTTTCCCAGAAGACAGAAGAATGGAATCACAAAAATAGACGGACTGCAGATGGTTTTATTCCGTTGATCAGGGAACAGGCTATGGACTGTTTTCATGCAGAGCTGAACCTGCCAAGTCATTCTATTTCCCAGAAGACAGAAGAATGGAATCACAAAAATAGACCAACTGCAGATGGTTTTATTCCGTTGATCAGGGAACAGGCTATGGACTGTTTTCATGCGGAGCTGAACCTGCCAAGTCAACTAGAGCTGGAAGAAGATGAACAAAGCATAGAGCCACAACTTCCCTACTTGAACTTCAAGAGACGCAGTAAAACAGGGGAGGTGGATGCAACTTTGGAAAAAGAAAGTGGGAAAATCAAGAGAAGAAAGCTTGTGCGCCCTTCGTTTGGAGAAAACAGAGTTTTTACAAATTTTGGGGAAGAGCTTAAAAGAAATTGCACTCAGAACATGGATCAAAACTATCAGGAAGTTGGTAAAGACCATATTGATATTGACCTAAATGTACCTGCTGCATCAGTAGATAGCGATCTACTGGAGGAGGATAACAAAAGTGCAGCGTGTCCCAGTGTTATCAAGATACAAACAGAGAAACCACATGAAACAGACGTGAACATGCCAAAGAAATCAGATGTGATGGAGACAACCAAACAAGATCCATCAGTTGGAGCAGCACAAAAGGTTTCCATTGAATTTGAATTTAACATCGCAGACTTGAACACAATGGATGAATCAAAACTGCGGACAATTCTTGATCAGACATCCTCATTGTTGTTATCACTTGGTAAACTCAAAAGTGGGAAGTCCAACGACTATGAAGAGGCTAGGTCAAGTGTTTTTGCTATGAGGACACTAAAGTAAACATGGCAGTGAGCTCTAATTGGTAGTGCCAAACCTGAGTGCAATTGACAATAGCAACAGAAAGGGGTCCATTTCATCTTGATTAGAATATATATGGCAACACAAGATTGAAGTTTATATGAGCACCTAGTACCTTCAGTATATGTAGGAAGGCAAACCTTTTGGATGGATATTTCTCATCATAGCATTTTGTAAATTGGGTGGATATTTCTGGAAGGCAAACCGACTGTCATATACCACTTGTCTCAGAAAACTTTAAACAACACCAACTTCTCGATTCATTGCTACGGTTTGATGCAAAAACCCTCTTTGTTTTTCTGTATCTAATTATTTACATCTTTTCAATGTATGTACCACCGTCTGCTACTGCAGTTTTGGCAACAAATTCCAGATTTTTTGTCTGCCCAACCAATTTATTTCTATGATTTGTGTATAGCAGTAGCAGACGGTGTGGAAATGAACAACTTTTAAACTTTTTCAAAAGGTCAACACAAGTTTTGAGCACTGAGCACGGCTCACGGCATCAATATTACTCACTTCGTCCAAGAAAGAATGCAATTTTAGCCACTGGCTGGTGTCACAAAATGCATACAATTGTAGCCTAGAGTAACTGTGATGGTGGAAAATAAGCAATAAATCATGGGAACAGAGAGACATGTGTTCCTTTTTCTTCTTCTCTCCTAGCTCCACCTCAGGAAACCAAGTTGGAAGCTTTCCCTGACAGATGGAGTCTTCCAACCTAGGTTGTGTGGTACGCGAATAATAGACCATGAGTCATTTACTAGGGAGGCCAGAATCTTTTGTAAATCTATTTATCCTCTCTAGCACGTCTTCAGGCAAGTTGTATTTAAAAAAAATATTTCCGTCTTAATATAAAAGATACACAAATCTTTTGCGTATTCGAGAAGAAAAAAAAAACAGATGGAGTAGAAGTAGCCTGATAAAACTGATCCAGTTACGCACCTGATAAAAGCTAGATGGAACACTATCACAGCAGATGTACCAAATTTGAGCATATCTTAGAGATTTACTCTTTGTTTTGTTCTAAATATTTCTCATAAGATACGTCATAGGCCATCTTCCTTGTGTTACTGTAAAGCTTCTCCGAGGAGATACAAGAAGGTAACTGTATGTACATCATCATAATATAATTCACAAACATGCTCATCGAGTCACACTCACACCTGGGGTTGTAGTTGTTGGATATGGAGGCATCCATGACAAAGCGGTCCAGACCCGAGCCCGGCGCGGCCCTCCATTTGGTGGCTTCCATGTCCCAGCCTGAATCCAGTATCCAATCTTTTGGCACCTGATGTATGACGTTGGGGTTGACCTAGGTGTGGAAAATAATTTTTTATGCATCTAAAGCCAATTTATACAGATGGCTCTTCATCATTCGTCAATGTATTTTTTAGAAAAGTAGTGGTGTTTTTCAAACATAGTGGGCACAGCCGCAGAGGACAGGAGCTCTAGCTTTCAATTAAAAGAGAATGATGTTCTATATATATATATATATATATATATATATATATATATATGTGCCCTTAGGCCAGAGAAACTTGTGCACGCACAACCCATGATGGCGTCAGGGTAAGAGGGCCAGAGGGGGTCCCAAACGTGAAGCCAGAGTTAACAATAGTATGTGTGTAATTACAACAAATGCACTTCTATATTGCTCTAGGTCTTCCTTAGCTCGCTCTTGGACACCTAAATGGCCGTTGAGTATTTATTGTAATTTTTTTTTATGATTGTGCTAGTTGGGAATCAAGTCTCTTCTCTTTGGAAATTGAAGACAAGGTCAACTCCCACCAGCTGGTGATGGTGTCTGAGTTTGTCTGAAGTGCTAGTTGGGGATTGCCGAAATTCTCCCAAGACGCAACTATGCTTCAGGTTGATTAGACGAAGGGGCAAGTGAGGGTGAGGCAGAGGTAATGTCCTGTTTCGAGTGGGCCATTGCAGAGTATAGACGTGCCCTGGTGAGGACAACTCTGATTGCAAAAAAAATGACAATGAGATTGCATATGATAGTACTGTAAGGACAACTCTGATTCTTTTATCTTCACATCTCAACTAACAATTCTTTCATTTAGAACTAACCCAATCCATTTTTCATGTTTTTATTAACAAATTTTCTAAACATATACATATTCATTTTTTATATAAAAAATATACCGTTCAAATTTTAAAATTCATAATACATTATTTGAACAATTTGTATAAACGACTCTTTACTAACCGTCGATGTGTGTTTTATACTAGCGGTGGTGGTGGTGTTTGTGAGGTTATTTTTCTTTATATTTTTAAAAAGACTTCGATTACAGTAGTTCAGTGCCTGTTGGATCCATCACTCGGTGTTGTGTAACCTCGCTAAGCGAGGATGTGGCGAGAAGCTACTTGTTTGGATTTCTTGCCAGCATATCTAGGGACCTATGCGAGCAATGATTTTCTTGCTAGCAAGGGAGAGCCAAAATGGCTCTCGTGACCTGGCGAGGCTGGGCGAGGCAAACCTAGCAAGGCAAGACGAGTCTGGAAAAGAAAACAATTCCTTTGCAACGTCACCACTTTATTTCGCCGTCAGTTTAATTTGTTACGTTTGAGTCCAATTTCCATGACGCCATCACTCGTCAGTTGAGGATTCCAGCAGCCTTGTACGAGTCTATGGTGTCTCTCAGAGTTTCCTCCACCGTCCTGAACTTCCATCCCAGCGCCTGCAGCCTCGTGGAGCTGACTCCCTTCTCGTCTTCCACCTGATGAACAAACCTGCAAATATATGGTCGTCGCCAATGCAAATCGTGAGTTACTGAGCCATTTTACATCATAAGTATACATTGAGTTACTGAGCCTGGGCCATCCAGGTTCTCACTTCCTTGGGTAGTGCAGCTTCAGGTCTGGGTGCAGGCTGCTGATGAGGCCGACCGTTTCAGACACATTCATGGCGTGCGCGCTACAGATGTATCGCCGGCCAGACGCCTCCGGCGTCTCGTACGTCAAGACGAGAGCGTCTGCGACGTCTCGCACGTCCACCATGTTCCTCTTCTTCTCCTCGGTGTTTTCTCCTGAGAAGTAGTGTCATAGCTAGACACACACACACACACATATATATATATATATATACCACACACACAGTGAGACGAGTACTAGTATATAAGACATTAGACATTTCAAAAATATGTGATAGTATATAAGACATTAGACATTTCAAAAATATGTGAGAGTCAAAATATATCAAGTTTGACTAACAATTATAGAAAAAACTATAAAGATTTATAATAGTAACTAGATATATTATGAAAATACAATTGATAATGAATTTAATCATACTTATTTGACATCATAAATATTATTATATAAGTTTAGTCAAATTTGACTCTCCAAAATTCTTGGAATGTCTTATACTTTAACATTTGGGATAGAGGGAGTATATACGTAGATCGAGAAGAACGTACTGACCTTTCAGGTATGCCACGAAACTCATGCTGGTGGTGTTCACCGTTGGCTGCAGCAGCGGCCCCAGAATCCACGGCGGGCAGACGGTGACCACGTCCATCCCGGTCCTCTCGCCGTATGCCAGTGCCTCGCGCTCCGCCACCGTCTTGGAAACGCAGTACCAGTTCTGATACGCATGGTGACCGACGAACTCTAGCTCAGTTAGTCGATCAGATCGAGAGGGGAGTCAAGATTAATTAAGAAGAGGCCAAAAGAGTGTTGCATATATATATAGATGATCGACGATATGATGCAGCACGTGGTGGACCTTAATGGCTCTGCAGTAGTCCTCGTCCGACCAGCAGTCTTCGTCGACGACGGCGCCATTTGGGATGTTGGGGTTCACGATCACCGCGCCGACCGACGACACCACGACGACGCGGTGGACGTTGGCCGCGTGGCTAGCCTCGAGCACGTTACGCGTTCCGGTCACCGCCGGTGCCAGGATCTCCACCTATGTATGTATGTATGCATGGATCAGGCCGGAGCAGATGAAGGAAGGAAGAATCTGCGGTTATATATTCTTCGTTGCGTTGGATATGGTACCTCGGGGTTCGTGGACTGTACGGCCGGGACGGGGCTGGCGACGTGGAAGACGCCGTCGCAGCCAGCAACGGCGGCGGCGACGCTGGCACGGTCCAGCAAATCGGCCTTGAACAGCCGCAGGCGCTCGCCGGCGCCGTCCAGCGCCATCAGGTGCGCGTTCTTGGGATCACCTGCATGCGTCGCAAATTGTTTGGTCGGTCTGATCCGATCAATCACTGCAGAAAATTAAATCGAGACCGATCGATCGGTCGGCAGAAGTTGCGCGCCCTGAATCGATCTCAAGATCGATCAGGACCAGATCGGTAGAGCAGGCCGGCCGGTCGGAGCTTACTCGGGTCGCGAACAGTGCCGCGCACGAGGTAGTCGCCGCTGGAGAGGAGGAGCTGCACGAGCGACGAGGCGACGAAGCCACCGGCGCCAGTCACGCACACCGTCTTCATCGTCCTCGTCTTGCCAGCGTCGCCTTCTTCTTCCATGGCTGGCCTAGCTCGCTGTGGCCTCTCGATCTCCTAACCAGCCCACTGCGCTCTATATAACCAGCAGTTCAGCACACGGTACGGTGGTTGCACCTGGCCACCTGCAGTCACGTCTCACGAGTTGCCGTCACGTGGCTTATGAGCGCTGACAAGTGTACCGTGGTTCCAGTTCAGAGACTGACACAAGTGTACGGTGGTTCCAGTTCAAAGCCTGACACTTGGGACCGGACCGAAGTTAGCTGGGTACGTTACGTTATCCATATTCGCTGTATACGTGTCCTATGGTTTGGCGTAAAAAATCTCCGCACCGGCTACTGTACGTCCCTCCTGTACCGGCGGCCTTCCGGCAAACGCAGGAGAGAGAGGACGCATAGCGGGCGCAAGGGAAAGCCTATGGTTTATGGGCCTACCTTCTCGGACTACGTGCATACCATTTGAACGAACTAAAAATATTTATAATTCACAAATTAATAAAACAAATTAAATTTCGTTTACACCATTAAATTTGTTTTAATAAATCTTTCAAAACAAAATCTCACATGAATATATTTAAATAAAATGATAAATAGGCCTCACAGTTGGTAGTTGATATAGAGCACGAGATATAAAGAATGATAAGTGCGGAGAAAAGATGGATAGAGAAAAGAATTTAGATGACTAAGATGGATAAAAGATGGATTTAAAGGACTACCCGTGCAGACAGTCTAAGCGTCAAAACAAAACTCTGACACGTCCCATACTCAGTCCACGGTCGGCCCTTGCTACGGCCCACATCAACTCATCTTTGCTGCACAGAACGTCCAAAACTGTCAAGATGTCTTTTCCTAAAAAAAAGATTAAGATGCCTACATGTATAATAGGCTCATAGCCTTATTTTAAAAACCCCGAAACAAATCAGTTTTAGTATAGAAGAAAAGAAAAAAAAGAAAAAGAAAAAGAAAAAGGATTTCAACTCAGAGGATGGTCAATCTAGATTTCAAATCAAGAGACTATATATATTTTAGAAAACGGGTGTGGGTATTGTATTTTTAATCCTTAAAATAAGTTTAAATTCTTATGCTTATTTTATTTTTTATTAACTCTCTGTTTTTAATTTACTTTCAAAAATAAGAATTTTAGGTTATAGATTGTACTCTTAATTACTAAGATGTCGTAAGCGGTCAATTAAAACATGTACCACATCTCTTAATTAAGATCAGAGATAGAACATGAATGTGATATAGGATTGCTAGGATAGCAATGCTAATCTCAAGAGGATACTAATATTTAAGTTTTATTATAATAATAGTTTACTCCAAAGGAATCTCAAAGGCTAGGACGATATAGGCGCCAGTGTGGTCTGCGCTAATCTCGTCAACTTCTATAAATATTTAATTTTTTTATCAAGTATGTATATGTACCGTAAAAGCATCTCACAGTTTGCTAAATTACTTGTTATCCTTTAAAATTTCGCAAATCAATCAAAAAACACTCTCCAACAGTTTGCCAATTGGACTTGCCAATTCTACACGCTTACCAAAAGATTGCATCGGTTTGTCATTTTTGTGAGCGCGTATCAGCTTGCCATCCTCTCGCCCGCGAGTCCTCCTCTCGGTTTCCCGCATGCAAGTTTTCTTCCTTTTTAATCTTCTTTTTTTGGTTTGGCAAGTGAGAAATAGCAAATTGTTGGAGATGACCTCTTTCCAACTTGGTAAATTATTATAGCAACTTGCTAAAACACAAGATTTGACAAATGAGAAATAACAAATTGTTGGAGATGCTCTAATGACTATAATGTCAATTTATATATGTCAAACATTTTGGTAAAAATGTATAACCATTACTACTTCATTTATATATTATGTATCTAGAAACTATAAAAACAATCATGTTTGTTAATGGCATAGGTGCGTAAGTGAAATAAAAGTATATGGATTACTTTATGTTGTTTACAAAATCACAAAGGTGGGTAATTATTTAGAAAACACAATAGGTCTTAGTTAGTATTATCAATAGTGGTTATATTATACCAGTTTGATGGCCATATATTTCTATTTTATGAGAATTTTTAGCATTTATCCCTTTTCTAGTGAGTCTTTTGAAGATTAACGTTGTGTATCCATTAAAAATTTCTAGTTAGAATTTATATTTTTTAGGGCAATGTATTTAGTTGCGGTAATGCTTCTTAGCGGGCGTCCGACCTGCCCGGACGGACCCGACCCGAAACCCGACCCTCCTGACGCACCCACCGGCCGCACGTCTCAGCCTTATCCTCACTCGCCCGTCCACTTGCGCTCGCTCCCGCATCACGCTCCCATACACTGCCTCGTCTCCTCCGCCCCTTTCCCACACCGCTCCGCGCTAGGGTCCTCCACCCGGCGTCCTCTTCCCGGCTCCTCTACCCCGGCTCCTCTGCTCCGGCCTCCTGCGCCCACACCTCTCCTCCTCTGACCTTCTCCGCCCACCAGACCCGCTACCATGGGGGAATGCGGCGACTGCAGCGGCGGCGGCAGCGACGGCCATGGATCCAGGATTCGACGAGGGCAGCTATGGATCCACCGGATCTGGCGGCGGTGGCTGCAGCGACGGCCATGGATCCGTCGGATTTGACGACGACGACCGTGGATCCACCAGATCCGGCGACGGTGGCAGTGGATCTGGAGGATCCACGACGAGCTGCCTCATCCTGCTCCCTCCCACCTCGCGCTCCTTTCCTGCTCCTCTTCCTTCTCCTTCCCCCTCCTCCTCACGGCTGCTCCGTCAAGGTAGGTCACGAGGACCCTAGATCTTAGACATGCTCCTCGTCCTTCCCCTTCCCCCCTCCTCCTCCTATTCCTTCCCAGCTTTCCCCCCTCTGGACAGTTGCGCCTGTTTGTTTCATCTTTTTTTTGTTTCAATTTGTTGTTTTGTTGTTTCAATAGTACCAAACTGTTGTTTCAAATGTTTGAGTAATTTGTTTCAATAGTTGTCCACATTGTTTTAGTTTTACTTTTTTTTGTTGTTTCAGATGATTTTGTCATCTTGCTTCAGTATTGTTTTTATCTGTTGTTGCAACAATTGGTTTCTCTCTTGTTGCATCACATGTTTCTATGTTGTTGTAATATCTTTTTGTTGTTTCACTTCATATTGTTAATTTGTTGCAGTAGAGTTTGACCTTTGTTTTATTGTTTTTCGTTGTTTCCAGGGGTAGGGCAGCGATGGTGCACTAGTTGGTTTCTCTCTTGTTGCATCACATGTTTCTATGTTGTTGCAGTATGTTTTTGTTGTTTCACTTCATATTGTTAATTTGTTGCAGTAGAGTTTGACCTTTGTTTTATTGTTTTCGTTGTTTTCAGGGGTAGGGCAGCGATGTTGGAGGCAGAGCGATGGCGGATCCGTTCGCACGGGGGGAGGGGGGAGTATGGGGGAGCGGATCTGTGCCCGTGGAGGGTGCTGGCAGCGAGGGGGATCAGATCCGTGCGCGTGCAAGGGTGGCACAGAGAGCAGGAGGAAAAATCCCTCTTCGGGGATCGTGCGTAGAGCGTTGGGGAGTTCGTTCGGATCCGTCAAGCGGATTCAGAACTAATCTGAGCGGGTGGGGCGTGCGGAACGGAGTACGTGCGGGGAGTGGGTAGCGGCGTCCGGACCCGGGCGTTGCGCCAGACGTCCGGACGCTAGTGGTTCCCATTTAGTTGGGGGCTCAATTAAGACATCTATTTTGAGTTTTTGGGATTCATGTTTCCTTTTTTGTAGCACAATATATATACATACTTGGAACCTAAGCCTATTATATAAGCTCTTGTTGCATCAGTTTATGTCAATCATGAAAATATTTAGCTTTCAACCTTTAGTCTAGTCGCTGCAATTTTTATTTGCTTATTGTATCTTTTGTTCATTTGTTTTTTGAAAAAATTTGGTCCTAGGATACCCGATAGTTCCTAAAATAGTATAAATAGTTATTTTGTTTGCATCACAACACTCAATATTTTCAATCCGTTATACCATAGTGTCGGAGATCTAATTTAATGATAAACTTTCAAACACAAAACCAACAAACTAGAGGCCCAACAACAGTCATCGGGGAAAGGATAAGAGGCCCATCGGGGACAAATCACCGTAGGCCCACGAAGGGGAGGCATGTGGCGCGTAGAGCCCCGCTGGCCCGGGCAGGCAGACGTGCCCTAGGCAGACGTGTTTCCGTCTCGTCCGACGCGAGGAGCGAGGCGACCCCTCAGTCCGCGGAAGACGTGAAGAACACCGCCGAAAGAGAAAAGACCCATCTGTCCCCATCTAGAAGGTGGCAGCAACCGCCCTTTGATCGCTGACGGTGCAAACGCCGATAAGAACAAGGGTACAACATTCTGAGGGATCGTACACCCCATATAAGCTAGAGCTCAGGATAACGCCCTAGCGCCTACTTCAACGGAGACTCGTCGAGTCCCCCAGTCAAGGACGGGACGGAATCGAACCTCTAAACAGGTGGGACCCACGCTTCCCATGAAGCAACGACCGCCTCTCACGCCTCCGGGCCCCTACAGGAACCCTCCGGACGAAGGTACGTCGGGTACACGGGACCCACTGAGTAACGGAGTCCATTGGCCCGGGGCGAAGGAATCTGCCGTATAACTAAAAGAATGATAAGAAGGTACCACCATGTACTTGCCAACAGTACAACAAGCTTCATGCCTCTACCATGCTACGGGTTCAACCGGACCCCCCCCATATCCTTCGGCGATGCGACGAGGGGCCGACACGTTTCCCCTCCTTCGACCAAGTACGAAGGCAATAGGAATATAGAATTGTGAGCATCCAACATCCTTCCTGAGGAAGGAAAGGATAAGACACGACATACTATTTAGATACTTCCCGAAGCCATACCTGTAACTCCCCTGAGCCCCTTGTGACTATAAAAGGGGAGCAGGGGGGGCGACGACAGACAACGAACACAGACTCAACTCTCGGACTCCTAGAGAAAGAGATCATCACACACAGCTTTGAGAGCCTAGAGTTCGCTTGTTCCCTGGACGGGACCGTCACCGCGCACTGTCCTCGCCGGACCAGGCCGTCGACGCCCTGACACGGTTGAACGAGGACCACCCTGCTCCCCACAGGGACGCACCGGTTGAGGACTTGGGGCCACGGGGCCCTGGATCTGACCTCACTGAACTTGGGGAAAAGACCCTCCGGAACGACGACGGAGGACTCCACCCACTCGAAGCATTCATGCGCGGCATGGGGGACTTTGACGGCGACGGCCGCGAAACAAGTCACGCGGCCGAGCATGCCGTGATGCGTTTCATGCGCTCCCAGTACGACTATCTCCTGGACTCGGACCCCAGCTCCGACGGCGACGAGACGCCCCAAGACGACGGCCACCTCAAGGCCACCACCTTGACGGAAAGGGTCCGCCAGGATGCCATGTGAGGCATCGACAACCTCCTCTCTAGCTTCGACGCAGGAGGAAAGCCGCCTCACGGCGAATGACGTACTACACCTCGGACGTGCAATCCTCCGAGGGCAGCTCGCCTACATCGACGCCGCCATTCAAATCGAGGGGGGCGCCGATAGAAGAAGGCGTCCCTGTAACCTACCCGTTCCATCCTCGAGCAGCTCATCGCTCTGAAGATGACCGACATCCCCGACGATGAATTCGTGGGAGCCATCGACTCCTTTTAGGACGACTTGGCTCTCTCCGACGCGGACAATACGGGGACTGAGCACGCCATTCCCGGGGTCGATGAGGCCCTCTCACGAGAATGTTTCGTGTGCGAAGGAAAAGAGGCCCTCCTCGAGGAAGCTGTGCACGACCTTGAGGTGGATGACAATGAAACCTCATTCGAAAGCCAACAGGCTCTCGCGCCGCCACATGTCGGCCTCACGCGAGCCCAGCGAAATGAGCTCGACGACGCTCGTCGCCAGATTTACGGCGAGTGCGCCTCTTTCAAACAGCAGCTGCATCCACGGACAACGACTAATCCCCGAGCCTGAGCTCGGGATACGCAGCGCCGCATAGTCAGAGGTGACACGTCTCCCCCAGCTTCTCCAAGGGCACAACAGAGCGTAGTTGTTGCCCCGTACTCATGAGGCGGTCTTCCAGGGCCATCGCGCCCGAGGAAGGAACGTCGAGGAGAAGGCTGCGTGCCCTCCCGGACCAGGCGGCGGCCAAACAGACGGAGTACCAAGCGCGACGATGGAGGGAAACCTTCCCTAGTGTACAAAACACGCCACTCCTCGAAAACTCTACTCAACCAAGACCGGGACGAGCCCCAATCGGGCGCCATTTCGGCACCGAAGCACGTTTCCTGGGTCGCGATCGTGGGCAGAACGACGGCGACAGACAGCGCATGCAACACCCGCGCAAGGATGGGCAACGCAAACCTGGAGAGAACCAAGGTTCAAACCTGGATCCCACCGGGCCACGTTGTTTTTTCCCCACATATGCGCGCCGCATGGATCTTGACACGATTCCGGCCACCAACCTACCTCCGGAAATATGCCGGGCTCTCTGACCCCGGATTCTGGTTGGAGGATTTTCGTTTCTCATGCGAAGCAGGTGGGGAGGGAGACGAGAACTTTATAATTTGTCACGTGCCATTTTACCTCTCTGACGCAGCCCGCGTGTGGTTAGAACACCTTCCAAAGCGAAAGATTCAAAACTAGGGAGACCTAAAGGAATCCTTCATCAGGAACTTCCGAGGGACTCATGCCCAGCCTGAACGTCCCGAGCATTTCCAAGATTACGAACAGAAACAGGGCCGAATTCATCGTGAACGAATCCCCCGTTCTTCCCAATGATGTGACGGACTCGCAGGTCTGGATCACGGCGACGTCGTCACCACGTTCTTATCAAGAGAGACGTCTTCGACACCGACGGGCTCCCAGGTGCCCTCAACCCATCCCTATGAGAGATGTCAAGAACAGTCGCGGCGCCGTCCGTCGGTCGCCGCGGCAAGGAAGAAAAACGCGTGGGGGAAACGCGAGCAGGTTAACGACCACGTCGAAAAGATGTTGGAACGACCTTGTCCGAACCACGTGACCCCCGTGAGTCACCTCCTCAAGGACTGCAACCTTATGAAAATATTTCTCAACGGAGGGCTGAAGAGCAGAAGGTGGGTGAAGAAGGGAGGTAACGACGGGAAGAACACCGGAGAAAATGACGACGGTCGCGCTTCAGCAAGCGAAGCGTCGACCATCCTCAACGATCCGGGCGCGCACGACCCTAGGTATCAATAAAAGGTTACTCTACAAAGAGGTACACACGATCATGTGTCCCCCTCGAGTGGTTGGAATTTATCAATACCTCTGAGAGGAGATCGTCCCCATCGTCTTTTTATTCTCGAACAATGTCTGTTAATTAATATTCGCGTCGTTAGCATAAAATACCTCGCAAAAGTGCTCGGGAATGGCGAAAGTATATCTAGTTTCCCTATGATAAAACTAGGTGATACACAGAAAACATGTCCAGGGTTCGTGGCAAACGTGATGACACGGATACAAGCCAAATAAGGGTGCAAGGTTAACAATCAAGGTTCCGAGGCCCGCCCGGGTGCATCTGGAGTATCGTCTTCCTCTTCCCCGACAGCCTCATCCTCCAACGTGCGGAGCATCCCGGCCGTGATCGGCCCCATTTCCTTCTCAATCTCGACCACCAGGGAGGAGATAGTCTCAGGGCACCACCCCAAGCCCATCGCTGGGAAACCCAGCTCGGGATAATGAGAACGCACGATGGATACCGCCCGCATCGCGCCCTTCCTTATCTGAGAGGCCACGCCGGCCGCCGCGGCGCCGCCCCACCTCGCCGGCCTCCCTCGCCCGTCCAGCCGCGGCCTGGGCGTCTGGCCAGCCCCTGCCCGCGGGGGATCACGAGTCCGCTGCCGAGGGAGAGGAGGCGAGTCGCGACCGAAGGAGAGGAGGCGAGGAGCCAGCCATGCCGGCCCCACCCCGCCGGCCTCCCCCGCTCGTCCAGCCGCGGCCTGCATCTGGCGGCGCCGCCGCCAGCACTTAGGCGAGCTCGGGAGGATTTGTGTCGAATGGCTAGGGTTATGGGTGTTAATCTTGTTTTTTTTTCTTTTTTCTATTGCTAGTGGGATTTGATCCCTGGCTGGCTGGTCGCGGAGGGCAGTGCGGGGTGGAGGGACGTGGGAGTGGGTGGGAGTGTAGGAGCGGCTTCTAACTTTTTAATCTTAGCCGTTACATCCGTAGCAGACGTGCTGTGAGTCGTTGATTTTGAAGGAGGGAAGTGACCTGGAGAAGTTTTTAATTATAGGGGAGAAGAAAAGTGTTTCTAACTCTTTTTTTTTGTGTTCGTGAGTGTTGTGTTTCATGTCTTTTTAGCTCAGAACCGCCATTTGTCATCTTTCAAAAGTAAGATAGTATTAAATTCGCAAACTAAAACACCATTAAGTATGTAAGTATGTAAGTCATAATACACGGCAAACTTTGTCCCTTTTGATTTTTTATTACATTATTACCCATCTCAGTTCTCAAGTCAAGGAATTTGGGATGTGCCACAAAGGCAGCAACTTTGATTTTCAAAATGCAAAGGTTATACAGGACAGTGGGTTGGTTGTTCAATCCAGGACACCTGCCGCCGTGAAGGATTCAACGCTGTCCCTGAGCGTCTCCTCGAGCGTCCTGAATTTCCAGCCCAGCGCCTCCAGCTTCTTGGAGCTGAACAAAGGCTCATCGCTCACTTGCACGAACCTGCCATGCATTTGCCATGGATCAAAATGCAACGACCTCAAATGTACTAGCAGCTTGCGGTTTTAAGCACTGATCATAGCTTGATTACTAGTACAAGCCTATAAGATAATAACCTTGCAGTATGTTTCTGCTTACTTGGTAGCATGATTGTAGGCAGGGTACCAGTTCTTGAGCAGAGCTATGACATCAGAGACCTGCCTTGCATTTGCATCGCAGATGTACCGTCCAGACGCGTCCGGAGTCTCGTACACTAGGAGGAGAGCATCGGCGACGTCGCGAACATCGACGAAGTTCCTCAGCTTCAGTTTCACCTCATGATCTCCTGCAGAGAGCGGTTACAGGACTCCTTGTCCGGGTCACCGGATGTACTGAAACTGAAAGCGGCTAAGATTTCAGTAGTAGTACCTTTCAAGCAGTCGACTATGATGGAGCTGCTTGCGTTCACTGTCGACTGCAGCAAGGGCCCGATCACCAGGGATGGGCAAACTGACACCACATGTAGTCCGGTTCTCTTGGCGTAGTCAAATGCCTCCGTCTCTGCCAGTGTCTTGGAAAGACAATACCAGTTCTGGCAGAGGAACGACAGGAGACAAAAGTGTTTCTCATAATTGGGTATACAAAGCTAAAGGTAATATGACTTGACAGCATCGCTATCCACTACCAGTGCAAACTGCAAACCATCGAATTTCCTCGAGTTGAGAGGGTGAGATGAGCAGGTCAACAGGGTGTGAAGCATTTGCTGTCACCTGACCTGAGTGGTTCTGCAGAATTCGGCATCAGACCAACAAGTTTCGTCCATGACCTCGTCCTGGGGCCAGCCAGGGTTCACCATCACGGCGGCCACCGACGACACCACGACGACCCTCTTGACCTTGGCCTCGGAGCACGCCTTGAGGACGTTCATGGTGCCCGTCACGGCCGGAGCGAGCAGCTCTACCTACATGCAGCAAGCTAGTTGTTGGTGTCGGCTAAAGATTGAATTGAACGGACGCCATGAGCGAGGAAGCCGAGGGAAGCCAAGAAAGAGGGCAGCAGCAGCGGGTGAGGTGTGGTGCCTCGGGGTCACCGATTGGGTAGGTGCTGGGGACCGGGGACGCGACGTGGAAGACGCCGTCGCAGCCGGCGATGGCCGCCGCCACGCTGCCGTAGTCCAGCAAGTCGGCCCTGAACAGGCGCAGCCGGTCCGCGGCGCCGTCCATCGCCACCAGGTGCGCGTTCTTGGCGTCGCCTGCGCACCAACATGGCAACATGTCGTCACATGTTCATGTACGCACGCACACGCCAGTTCACCGGGGGAACAAAGAAGACTGACAATTAATGATTTCGTACCCGGATCACGGACGGTGGCATGGACGACGTATCGGTCGCCGGCGAGGAGGCGCTCCACAAGCCACGAGGCCACGAAGCCTCCCGCGCCGGTCACGCACACCGCCGCCCTCGTCCTCCCTGCTGTGCCTTCCATTTGGTACCGATCACGACGACCGACGGGCTTTCCTTTGACTGATTCGGGTGTAAATACTACTCCTATAGTCCTATTGGCCTCGTGCAAATTGTGCCTGTTGACATTTTGGCGCTAGTCGACGTCCTGATTCTGATTCCTGAACTAGGAGGATATAACACACTGGTTGCCTGGTTAGGCAGAGAAGTCGAGGGGGTCCTATGTGGATACCAGAGTGTTTGGACAGCTTTTTTTTTTTGCCGGCACATGCTGTGCATGTACTATCCTGACCGTCCACCTAACCTCGAGACATGTGCACTGACAATGACAGCTCATTTTCTATATTGCTTCTTGTTCGTATACATTGTGTACGTGAATATTATACATTATATTAGAAATACACCTTCTGCATATACTCTGTATAAAGTTGTCTCTCCTATCTCTTCTTCTCTGCCTTCTTTCCCCATTCTCCAGACCAGCTCACTCTACACAACATTGAAAAAGGGAAATACGGGAAGAATACGGTCAAAAAGTAAAGGTCTCGGAAAAATACGATAGAGGGAGAGAGAGTTGTCACGGATCTCGAGACACCTTTTCACGGCCACGATAGTACGTGGTGGCCACAAGACATTTTCGGAGTGTTTGGTTCCTCGCTTTAGTCCCTAGTCAGGCTTTCCAGATGTAGGTTTTGTTTGTTTAATTGCTTGTTCAAGGTCCCTAGCCAAGCTTAGCTAATGCAAAAGGTGTCCCTACTTACCAAAAACAGGGAATCAATCGTTTTGTTGGAGCCTGGCTTGCGAGGAAGGAATCGTCTCACCACCTTGTCCGTCCACCTCCTCCCGCCGCCACCGGTGGTGCTGCTAGTGCTGCCGCCGACTCATTTGTGCTGCGCCAGAAGCCACCACATTCATAACCTCTAGCCTCTCATGCTCGCCGGCGCTGATGTTCCAATGCGGTTGGTGCCACAGCGACCACGATAGAATCGACGCCACGATCTCTCTCGTTAAGGAGGGAAGAGGAGGATTGGAACACTCAACCTCGAGGAGACTCGTAGAGGGGAATGGGGGAGGAAATCGGAGAGCACTCACCGTTGTTGTCTCGACTTCATTAGTGAAGTATTTTTTTATTTTAGTTCTATAAAAGCAACTTCATCTAAAGTTAAAACTATTTTAAAAAAACACTGGTAAAATAATTTGTTTGGAAAGATAGGTTTTTAAGAAATAGGAGGGGTTGGAACCATTGGTGGATCTAGGATGGGCATCGGGGGGCTAAATAGTGAAGGTTAGGACGCTAGAGTTAGATATTAATGGTAATTTGGTGCTAATTGTATAGTAATTTAGAGGTAAAATCAAGTTAAGGGGGGCTGGAGCCCCAACCCTCCTGGATTCGCCCCTAGTTGGAACCCCTACTGAAAATTTATTAACCTTAAAAAACAAAATACAAAATAGTTTAAGAGAAAAAGGTTAAAAAGAAAATAGCTAACACTCCGTTTGGATGTCTATATTGAGGCCATGAAATTGGAATTGGAAATGGCACACCTGAATCCCACGCGTTCGGATGGTTATGGCATTAGAGTCTATAAACTGAACTCGTTTCTGCGTGGCATCCCCTTCACGTAGCATGACCCCGAAGCAATACCGAGCCCAGACCCTTTGTATTGGTTCAAATCGCATCTCCTCCAGGTTCGCTCGTCATTACCTAGATCTCTCCGCTCATCATCTTGAAGTCCGACATCGACCCCTTTGTCCCTCGCAGTCATCCCCTCCATCCTCCTTGTCGGAGCTCCTCCTCCCCCCCTCCCCGTGCACCACGATGAAGAGTGGTGAAGAGGGACTGTGACTGCCTGCGCGACTGCGCACCTAAGCCCGCCCCCACTCGACCCTAGCTTGAGATGGGGCGAGGCGGGGTGGGTGGCCACCGTTGTAGCTGCTAGAGGCATCCGGGTGGCTCTTGTGCGCCCTAGCCGAGTGTCTACATGCATGTGGGGCGAATATGGTGGGGAGCTCGACTACTAGTGCAGGAGGTGGAGAGAAAGGGTGGGCGGATCTGGTGTGAGAGGAGGAAGAGCTGCTCAGCCGCCGGATCGGTGCTCATTGCAAGATCTAGAAGGTGCTATCGTGGTCGGGAGGGTGCCACCGGGGTGGCGAGACAACTCCCTCCTCAGCATCGATGTTTCTTTGCCAATTCCATCCCATGAACCATTCAAACATGAATCGATATTTGCCATGCCATTAGATTTTAACTAGGAATATGTTGTATCTAAACAACTGAATTGGTTTTGTAAGCCATTACCAATGTTACTCTGATTTGGTATTCAAAACCAATTCAATTTCTACAGCTCAATAATTACATCCAAACATAGCCTAAGAATTCACAAAGCCTTCTAGCTGTTATTATTTGGTCAAATAGGAAAATCACGTGTGCACATGAATCTCTATGCATGCTTAAAGAAATGGAAGAGAAGGGTTAGAGCAAAACAGGATCATGACAAAATAATAGGCTTTATCACCAATATAAGGTAGTGTTTGGTTAGTGGGATGCGGTGAGACGGTCCCTCTTTTGGGTCTATTTGGGTGGGACTGACCTAGGATGGGACGGTCCATGAGGGGAATATATCCCTAAGATGTGGGACTCCCCTGCCCCCTCCAAATCGAGTGGACAGAGTCGCCCCATGTGGGCCAACCGGTGCGGGTGCGAGGAAGAGCACACACAAGGAAGAAGAGGACTTGGTGTGAGGCAGGGCTCCGACAAATGATCGCATCGGATGGGCCAGCATTCCAGGCGCGGGGACAAAGCTATCCATAGCCAGACGAGGGCAATGGCGAGCAGCATTGTCAGATGCACTAGTGCAGCCTAGCGAGCGAGCGAGTTGGGTATGATAGGCTAGGCAGGCGAGTAGGGCCCTGTGGGCGGATATTCCAACACTATGGTCGGTGCGGAAATTATGGTGCGGTAGGAAGAAAAAAGCTGACACATGGACCCACCTATTAGCGTGTGATCCCACTTTTAGTGTCCACATAGTAAATGGATTGGTCCAATCCCTATTGAACCAAACAGAAATTGGAGTCATTTTGTCCCAGTCCCATCCCAGAAACTAGATATGGGACCATCTCACCCCACTTTGACTCCCAACCAAAGGTTACCTAAAGGAATACCGAGGGTGAGTCTAGGGATGCAGTATTCTGCTCCCCCTATATTGATCGATTCATGAAGAAAGGAATAATGAGCTTCATGAGCTCCTTATCTGTGTGCCATTTTGTACTAGAACGATTTCTCAATACTGTCATAAATATATGAAGGGATGATATGTGGCCTTTTCTCTTAGAATAACCAAGGAAACTCTTCTTTGAAGTTAGCTTTGCATCTCTGAATTGAATGAGATAAATTCTTGAAGATGATGCCATTATACATAATCCAAATGGGCCAACACATGGTGACAATAATTTTCATGAAGAAAGGTAATCTGCCATGAGACTCTCTAGAAAGACATCAGTTATGCCAGATACAAATTGGTTTAGGCTGAATTAGGAAGTAATGGAAAAATGGCAGTGAAATACTAGAGGGTTTAGCAAATCTTCCTCGGTGTTAAGGGCACAAAAACACAATTGTTATATAGAAGTTGCATATTCCTTCATTTGAGTCCATTAGCAATTGTAATCTGGTACCTAAGTGTGAAAGAAGGTTGGTGACCTTTTCCTCTTTATGTCCATTAGTTGTTGAAGCATTGACAGTCCACCGCCAGGGTGCGGACAATTCGTGCCTACATTCCGGACTCCCTGCCACAGTAGGGTCTGGACCAATGACGACAATGGTTTAGTGCTATCTATAGAGCTCACGAAGGTGCCAAATTGGTCCATACCAGTTGTCCGAACCAATTCCCATGGTCTAGACCACCTCATCTAACCACGCTACCACACAATCAACTAGGATATACAATAGGACCCATAGAGCGTGGTCCAGACAGTTTGCCACCCTAGAGCCCGTAGCTGACGAACTATGTGCACCCAAAGGCCGGACTATCTGCCGCTACCAGAACAACCGCTGAGCTAGGGTTAGGGTCTGAACCCTTCCCATGTTCGTACCCGCAACACATCAAGATCCGAAGCTCCTAGGGGGTGTTTGGATCCCCTTGGCAAAAGAGTAAATTTGCCATTTGCCACTCCAAAGTGACAAATGGCAAATGGCAAAATTTTGCTCTTTTTCCATTTTTTGCCTTGCATGTTTGGATCCATTTGCCAAAAAGTAGCAATTCTTTTGCTCTTTTGCCAATTTGCCAAGGGGATCCAAACACCCCCTAGTAATCTCCTTCTCTTCTCCAACATATTCACATTTGCAAATGTGCTAACACCACCAAGTGTAGATTACCATGTGCATGTGTGTTAGCTTTTCACAAACATTTTCCAAATGATTTCACTCTTTTCACCATGCCACTCGAATCAGGGCCGGCCCTGTCAATTTATAGGCCTGGAGCGAAGGTATAAAATTGGGCCCTTTATATAATTGTAATGATATATACATACAAATTATATTCATTTTTTCTATTTTTTTGGCAACATGACTGAAAATTTAGAAATTACTTCCTCCTTTTCAAATATAAGTCATTTTAACAATTTTTATAACATCAATTTTGCTATGTAGGTAGATATAACACATATCTAGATATATAGTAAATCGATGTACAAAAACAATAAAAGCGACTTGGATTTTGGAACAGAGGGAGTTGTAAGTATAGTCATACTAGATTCAGTTAAACGTTAAAATAAACCGAGTGTTCGTATATGCAAACGATAATAGACTGCTTAGGTGGATATATAGTTTGTATGTTTAGAGAATTAGCTAATGGGGCTTAGCTTTATAGAGTTTATATATAACAACCGAGTGCAAAGGCAATTAGGCAAATTAAACATTGATTAAACAATCAACAAAGGGGCTTGAACACATGGACTTGAGTCTTTCCTAGTGTCGTGACGTCGGATAACAAAGACGCACAACCAGAAATTGATGGACTCCTATAGTCCTATTGGACTGGACTAGTATACCAGCTAGCTCATAGTATGATAGTATACGTATGCAGACCTATGGATATGGGATTGGGCCCCTTGGCCTGGAGGGCCCTGTGCGATTGCACTGCTGGCACCCCCAGGGCCGGGCATGCACTCGATCCTAACATATATGCAAAGTTAGACCGCTCAAGTGCCACTAGATGAGCGATATGCAAATAAGTTTGCCCCTCTTGATAGTATGGGCATCTATGCTAAACTCGGTCATAAACTTCTCTACACACATATGATTAGTGAAATGAAATGCCATAGGTTATACCACTGCATTGTGCATTCCATTCCATCTGCTCCATTGTTGATGCAACACATGCAACAACCTAACACCAAATGATATATCCACTTCATATTATCACATGACCATATTGGTTGATCGATCTTGGCCTCACTTTCTCTTCACCGTTGTGTTGGTCCATCGACGCCAAGCATCACCCGCCTGCCCTTCACTCTTGTAACCGGTCCATCAAGCCAAGGCTTGTCTTTATCTTCTCCACCTTAGTCACATGACTCCATGTCATGTTTCATATGCAATAATCTACATAATTGCATAACCATATGTGAACTAATCTCCTATGTATATCACTCAAACACATATTAGTTCACTTAAGTTGTCACTCAATTACCAAAATCACATAGGACCTCTTAGAAGCCCACTTGAACATGATTGCAATTAGTTGGGCTTCCACAATTCTCTAGCCCCTGTTGCTGCTAAATATGGCATGCAAGTATGCAAATGCAACAAAATCCTGAATCTTAACTTCATCCACTTGAATGGGATGAAATTTTTGTAGCTTAGGGAAATTCACTACCTCTACATCAGGGATAGCCAAAGGAGGTGGTAGATATTCATCTTCAGATGTATCTGTATTTTCGTCCATGACTAAAACCTCACATTCTAGAATAGGAGCTGGACTAGAAACAACATCTGCAACTACATGGAAAACATCTTCAATTGGTTCTGGTTCTAGAAGCTGAACAATATGCTCTAGTGCAAGATTGGGTTGAAGAGGAATCAAGCTCAGATCCCCACCTATCACTACAATTTGAATATTTTTTAGCATATTTTGCTTGAGGTCTTATTTGAGTGAAAACACTCCCATGTCCCATGGCCTATAGCAACTCCATATTTCCTATTGCAGGCTTAGGATGAGTAGGTGCTGCTGGCTTGTCTTGGCTGATAAAAGCCATGATATTGAAAAGCATTTTGATCAAAGTCACCATTGTCCGGTGGGAAACAGGCTAGGTAGAGTATTGTGGGGACCGGCGGAATGTGGTTCCATGGGTAGACAATTTTCTCTTTTTCCTTTTCTTTTTTTGGTTGTCACATGTCGGCAATGTTTATGGAGTTCGGATGTTTTCCCCACAATAGGCTAAACATGAAATGACATATACAAGGTTGGGGCATTAGATGGCTCAAAGAAAGCCATGACATGGCTAGTAAATAAATTTTGGTGTACAAAAACAAAGATAATGGTAGATGGTAGATTTCATGGCTACAATACCTCCACCTCCTCCATTAACCTAGCTATAAAGAGCTCAACTTGCCATCTTCAACATGCAAGGCGACCACAACCTTGTATTGATAGGTAGCACATAATGTAAGTTTGTGTGAGGTGAAGATGGTGGTGTCAATGAGAGGAAGAAGATGTTCGGGGTTCCGGAACCTTGTCCAACCTCGATGGTCATGACGTAGAGGAAGAAGATGTACTCTCCACTGAGAAGAAGACGACGATGACATTCACCGGGAGGAAGACAGCGGCGGCGTCACCTCCGGGAAGAAGACGATCAGCGGCGGTGGCTCTGGGAAGAAGACCACGGCGACGGCAGCAGCAACCTCCTGGAAGAAGACGACGTCGGCTGCAGCAGGAGCGTAAAGGACCGAGAATGGCAACCAGAGGGGGGGGGTGAATGGGAGCCTCAAATTTCTCTTGAAATATTCGGACCACTCTTCCCAAAAACCAAACCCAGTTGCTGGGTGCTCAACCTCCCCCGAGCACCGCGAGCGGGGATTCAGACGAGAACGGAGAAATGAAAGCTCATCGGCAGTGAAGGAAAACCCACTGGAAACCCCCAAGATAGAGTTCTCAACCCCTATGAGAAAGAGGCAAAAACCCCAAGCAAAAC
The DNA here is from genome assembly GCA_022036555.1 of Microstegium vimineum. Classification (NCBI taxonomy): domain Eukaryota; kingdom Viridiplantae; phylum Streptophyta; class Magnoliopsida; order Poales; family Poaceae; genus Microstegium; species Microstegium vimineum. The sequence goes on along the minus strand of CM039125.1, from coordinate 9,482,244 downwards.
AGCCCAAAATACAGGTGACGGACACTGGACAACAGGGCGATAGACGCTAGGCGTCGGACGCTGAGAGATCGTCCGTCGACCATCCAGAAAGCCTTGCAGAGGAGAAGCAGAAGGCAGGGCGTCGGACGCTGGGCGACGGACGCTTGGGTGAGCGTCCGTTGGCGTCGGACGCTGCGCGACGGACACTTAGGGGAGCGTCCGTCGGGCTTCTAGTGAACGATGAAAATCCAGACATACTAGCAAAGCAACGGACGCAGGGCGACGGACGATGGACAGCGCCCGACGCCAAACTCACACACACGCGGACAAACATGACAGACGCTGACATCAGAACGTCCTTGTGTCCGACACCTCGACAAACCGTCCGACGCCAAAACTCACAGCGTCCGGCGCCCTCGAGCAGAGCACAGAAACGCGAAAATCGTTTTCTTTCTCCAAATCTTCCCAAAAACTCAACCAAATGAACTCCAACTGCAACCAAATTTTGTAGGCATGATCCTTGTGCAGCTGGGGAGCTATCCCGAAGAAATCATCGCTCAATTTGGAGAGGATAAACGGGAACACTCGGATTTGGGGGAGAAAAGGCAAAATGAAGAATGCCGCAAAGAAAATGCCCGATCTGTGTACTCGTGATGTTTTAGGAAAATTCCTTCAGTGCAAAGTTGCTCCTCACGAGTACCAAGAACTTGGTTCAAACGGATTTGCAAAAGCTACTCCCTACAAAGAGAAATGATCTCGAGAAAATAAGAAGCAAAAGCAAAACTCGAAGAACACAAGCAAAACGGGGACACAATCACGAAATCAAAGCCACCATGGCTTACGGAGGTTACGGCCTCCGATTCCTCACCACAAACTCAAGTTCTTACAAAGGTTGGTGGAAGCAACCTAGGGATCTCATGAACTAGAGAGAGAGAGAGAGAGAGAGAGTTGGGCAAATGATTAGGGTTCAAGAGATGGGATGAGGGATACCCCTTCACCCCCTACTTATCGGGCTTTGGCTATTTCCCAAAGACCCCCTAGATACATTGAGTGAACTACCTAGCCTAAGCATTGCAGTCCTAGCTCCGGAAAATATCTCCCGCATTTTGAATGGACGGCCCCGCTTCCTGCCGGGAGTTGTCGTCGCCTCAACACAACCTCCAGGATTCCGCCACGTGCCATCCCCGCTTCCTCGGAAGCTCCGCCTAGGTTTTGAGGCCCAAACCCAGGAAACCCGCCACCGGTAGCTTTGGGCTCAACTACCGAACCCCGAGTTTTGAGGCCCAAACTCGGAAACCGTCCTCGGATGCTTTTGAGGCCCAAGCCACCAATCCACTCGACTCGAGCCACCTTGTCTTCGCCCGGTCGGACTCCGAGTCCCCTGAGCCTCCGCTCGACTCGCGCGTCCACCGTCTTGACTTGGTCGACTCGGTCTACCTCCATGTCTTCTCGCACTCGCCGGTGCCAAGTATTAGCCACCACAGCTAGTCCGCTGGCGCCCATGGTCCCTCAGTCCGAGCCCCGCTTCCGCCCTTCACCGCTCTCAGTCGATCGGCACGACAAGCCTCTACTCGACCTTCTCCACGCCATTGACCACTGTCACTAGGCATAGCACCTGCACACCAGAAGCCGATAGACAAGCACACATTTCTGCTTTCGCAGAGGTTAGGGTAAGCCACTCAAATTGAAGCACTCACGTGTTGGACGATCACTCATCATCAAAGCTGAACATACATGGGTGCTTATCCACCATGTGTTCGTTGAGCGTCTCCTCCGGGAATAAGACGATAGACGGCGATGGCGGGGAAGACGACGACAACGATGAACGGCGGCGGTGTTGGACAGTCGCGTAGACGCTCCCCAAAAACCTAATTGTCGATCCCCCATGCAAGGTCTCGAACGGCAAGGGTGCTTATCCACCATGTGTTCGCAATCTCCCCCTTGATGAGTGCATTGTCAACACAAGCGCATTTCAGATTTGAGCCACAAGGTAAAGCTCTCCAAATGACCAAAAAGCTACCAAAGCCAAAACGGGGTCACTTGAGAGAAGCAAACACAATACCAATTAAAAGAGAGAGGCAAAAAATGATACCAATTAAAAGCATCCTTCAAAACACCTCATGACAAAGCCACTTACTGATGCAAACAAAAGCATATGGGCAGCGGCTCAACGCAACCAAGCGAAACAAAGCTAGCCCTCAAGAAGAGGCAGAAACGGGCTAAACACCGCTAGCAAGTCCAAGATACCAATCACCGCTCTCAAAGCTCAGACTTCCAATTTAAACACTAGGGGAGCTCAGAAGATACCAATTTAAACCACTTACGTCCCCTAATGCTCAAGAAGCAATCGAAACATGTCGAAGTCAACAAAACAAGCTAGATCCTCCAGAAGAGGCAAAGGCTCAACACATCTAGCAAAAGCTCCCCCCTGGGAACTAGCATTCTCAAGATACCAAGAACGTGTGAAAAGAGCCAAGTCAAAAAGATACCAATTAAGCTCAAAAAGCACCTTTGCTCCCCCTTGGAAGTAGATGGCTGAAAATGGAATGAAATGCACATCTCTCCCCCCTTTTGACATATGAAGCTCATCAAACAACAACAACTTAAGATCCAGCTACAAATGCCATGAAATACAAAATGAGTGCAAAAGCTTCATACTTAGAGCTAAGACAATGAATAGATACTCTAAGTGATGTGATCATGTGATAATAGGAAAAGCTCTACGTGCCCAACAAAGACTCAAGTTGAGCTTAAGATCACTTTAGAAGCTATTTTAGAGAGCATATCATCTGAGAGCAGAGAAAGGGTATCACCTCCTAGAGACAGCTAGCCATGGCAAGCAAGATAGAATCTATCTCAAAGCAATCTCATGTATAGCAAGTAAAACTATCCCTTAGCAAAGTTCATACAACAAGCCAATGACCCAACTGAATGAATTTTCCAAATGTCAGAGTTGTGCAACCACTTTTCAGTTTTAGGCACATTTAAGTTGTATGCGAGTGGTTGTAAGCAAAGTGATGCCACTGCTTACCAACTGGGCGAACTCAAAGGACTTGACACACCGGTTTTGGTCATACACGACACCGCTCAAGTATCGACCCATATGGGAAGCAGTCTCAAACACACGGTGAAGTGCTCACAATGCAGACCCAACTCGATCTTTCCAATTCACAAAACAGAGAGCAATTTCATTTTAGATACTAAACATGGTGCTCGAAGGTAGTGAATGAAACAAAGAAGAGCCATAGTTACAAGCTATATACAAGGCAGCCAAGAAGGATCTTCAAAAGCCTACACATGCTAGTGCCATTTCAGAGGTGACAAAGGGGAATTTAAATTCAGTTTTAAAGCTTTTCTAACTTAGCTCTATTGCATATCATAAAGATAAAAAAGAGTCTAAGTTAGACAACACCATACACACATAAAACACCTCAAATAAAGCATAGATTCATTATATCGGCTATAGATATGAAGCTTAAAATGAACTATGTCACAAATGCAAATGAGATGCAAAATGTAATGACACCAACTCACACTAACAAGACACCAAATTAGAAGGACAAAGAAAAGACAAAAAGAACCAAAAAGAACTATGATACACAAAAATTTCCTCCTCTATAAAGGAAAGCAAACACCCAACTCGCCTCGAAGGCGAGAAAACGCAGCTTGATCCAAAGGCTTCGTGAGAATATCCGCAAGCTGGTTTTGGGTCTCGACATGCCGGAGGTCAATGTCGCCCTTCTCATAATGATCACGCAAGAAGTGAAAGCGGACCTCAATGTGCTTGGTCTTCGAATGAAGCACGGGATTTTTAGCCACACTAATTGCACTCGTGCTATCGCAAAGCAGAGGCACCTTAGTAAGCTCAAGACCAAAATCTCTCAAAGTGGCAATCATCCAAATCAACTGCGAGCAGCAGCTAGCCGCGGAAACGTACTCAGCTTCGCACGTCGACTGTGCCACGCTAGACTGCTTGCGAGAAGACCAAGAAACCAAAGAAGACCCGAGAAACTAGCAAGTCCCTGAAGTGGACTTCCGATCAAGACGGCATCCGACAAAGTCGGCGTCAGAATAACCGCAAAGCACAAGAGAGGAAAAGGTGGAGAACCAAAGACCAAATTCGGGAGTGAAGCGCAAGTACCTCATGATGCGTTTCACCGCCTTCTTGTGCAAAGTCCGTGGGGATGCCTGAAAGCGAGCACACAGGCAGACGACGAACTGAATGTCTGGTCGGGTCGCCGTCAGGTACAGAAGCGACCCGATCATACTGCGGTACTCCGTCTGGTCCACCGCCTCTCCTTCCTCGTCCGCATCCAAGGCAGTCGTAGTCAACATGGGCGTCGAAAGAGGCTTTGACTCACCCATGTCAAACTTCTTCAACATATCCTTCGTGTACTTGCCTTGGTGCACGAACGTCCCTTCCCGGGTTTGCTTGATTTGCAACCCGAGAAAGAAAGTCAACTCTCCCATCATGCTCATCTCAAATTCCCTGCTCATAAGATCTGCAAACTTGGCAACATGAGCATGAGAAAAACCACCAAAGATGATATCATCCACGTATATTTGTACTAGGAGAGTGTCTTTGCCTTGCTTGAGGAGAAACAACGTCTTATCTACCGATCCCATTTTAAAGCCCTTAGCAAGCAAAAAAGTTTTTAGCCTATCATACCATGCTCTAGGTGCTTGTTTCAAACCATACAAAGCTTTGTGAAGTTTAAAAACATGGTTTGGAAACTTGGGATTTTCGAAACCGGGAGGTTGTTTAACATAAACTTCCTCCTCTATGTAGCCGTTTAAGAAAGCACTTTTAACGTCTATTTGAAAAAGTTTAAAACCCTTAGAAGCCGCAAAAGCTAGAAGGATTCTAATGGCTTCTAAACGAGCTACGGGAGCAAAGTTTTCCTCATAGTCTATTCCATCCTTTTGACAAAAGCCTTGAGCTACCAACCTAGCCTTGTTGTGCACTACCACCCCATCTTCACTTTGTTTATTTTTGAAAACTCATTTGGTACCTATGGGGTGGCAGGCCTCTACTCGACCTTCTCCACGCCATTGACCACTGTCACTAGGCATAGCACCTGCACACCACAAGCCGATAGACAAGCACACATTTCTGCTTTCGCAGAGGTTAGGGTAAGCCACTCAAACTGAAACACTCACGTGTTGGACAATCACTCATCATCAAAGCTGAACATACATGGGTGCTTATCCACCATGTGTTCGCTGAGCGTTGTAACACCCCAAAATTTGCATTTTTCAAAATAGATTAAAAATTGTGTTAAATGCATTTTTGTGAACATTACAACATAGGAAAAGTAATTAAGGATTTCATAAAATAAAACTATCACAAATAGAAACATGTTTGTTGCATACATGCTGGTGCATGATGTTTTGTTTTGATTGGCAAATTCAATTTTCAAACTTGATTTCAAAAGGGCATTTGGAATTTGATTTTGAAAATCTAGAAATAAAAAGAAAACTGCATTTTCATTCTCTCTCTCCCTTAATCCTATCTGGCCCGAGGGCCCTCTCTTCCTCCCTCAGCCCAGCCCAGCCGGCCTCCCTTTCCCCCCCTCTTTCCCTTGCCGAATGGGCTCTGCCCCGGCCCATTTCCCCCGGCCCAACCCCTCCCGCACTGCACCACCTCCCATCTCGCTGATAGAGGCACCCCACCTGTCAGTTCCATCTCTCTCCTTCCCTTCTCTCCTTCCCTTCTTTCCTTCCCTCCCTTTCCTTTCTGCGCCCGACACCTCCCTCGCCGACCGAGCGCATTTGGATTCGGGATCGATCTCCCTTCCCTATGCCGACGTAGCCCATGGCTAATTGAGTCGATCGCCGCCTGCCCCAGCTCCCTTTCCTTCTTCCCCTTCCTCTCCCTTTCCTTTCTCTGCGTCGCCGCCTTCCTCTCCCTGCCGAGCTCGAATCCGAGCAAGAAATCCTTCCTTTCCTTAGCCGTCGCAGCCAGGGACTATAAAAGGACGGGCACCACACCCTACCGCCTCCATCCGACCCTCTAGAAGCACCGTAGCACCACCAGAGCCGCCACCGCACGCTGAGCAGCGCCGTCGCCGTCGTTCCTCCGCGGCCGAGTCTCTCCGCTCCGCCCGATTGTTTCCTGAGCCTCGCATCGTGGTAAGCCGAGTCCTCCGAACCCGCCAACCCCCTCCATCCCTTCTGTTTCGCCTGTGTAGCCTTCCTCCGCGTCCACCGGCGTTACAGCGCCACCCCACCACGCGGGCACCACACCCTCGCGCACAATCGGAAGAACCACCCCCGCAATCGTCTTCACCGTGTCATCCTCTCGCTCCCGGTCCTTTCTGCAGCGCAAATCATGCTCTGAAACGGCGGATTTCATTGCGCCGCCGCACGCCGGCCATGGCGCCACCGTGCCCTGTTCTGCTCCGGTCGGCCGCCGCCGCCGCTCCCTCCCCCTTTCTAATCTCGGTCGTCCGTTTCAAATCGGACGGATCACACAGCCCTGTACCCTTTCGGCCGACACATTTGCAAAAGAGCCCCTGTTCTTTTTAAAGCATGAACCCGCAGTCCTAAGGCGTAATCCGAGACTACGTCTTCTCTGCTGCAAGACGTATTTCTTTTCGGTTTTTGTTTTAATTCGAAAATAAAAAGAAAACCCTATTTACAGAACTGCCACTCAATTTCAAATGCTTCTAAAATGCTCATTTTAACTCCTTTTTCATCCATTCAAATTGTGTTAGGTTCGTATCGACGTAATCTACGTGTTAGTTAGTTCATAATTCATGTTAGACAACTTTTAAAAACATCTAATTGTTTAATCTCTTTTAAACTCGTGATTAAGTTATAGAACTTGTTTAGCTCATATCTTCTTCGTTATAGTTCTGTTTTTCGTGATTCAAGCGTTAATGTGATCGTAGTAAGACGTAGATCAGTTTTATAAACTTTTAATCTTGTTTTATTATGGTTGGTGTACTGTTCTAATCTATAGCCTTTGTTTGCTTGCATGTTATGCCTCTATATGATTGCATGTGATGTGGTGATCGAGTACAGACGGTGAGCAGTACATGGGTGACCAGGAGTTTCTCTTTGAGCAGGATCAGCAGGAACCCTTTGAGCAAGGCAAGTATTATATGTGATCTTCCTTGATGTCCTATTCATGAAGTTTTTCAATAAAATCATATGCATGCGTCTAATATTGTTACCATAGGGTTTACCTAGATTTGATTACCTTGAACCTTGAAATCCTATGGGTTATCTTTGCATATGGGTAGTTATTGATAGTGCTCCATTTAAATAAGCATGATCCTTTAATCTTGATTAATGAATACATGAAATGAAGAAGTAAAACTTGACTTTTTAGCAACATGGAATTAGGATCCTATCTGTCAGCAAAAGCTGGGACATACAGTACAACCATGAGGGATATATGGCTCTGGCTTTAGTTCAGTATTAGGGTCACTCTCTCGCATGCGGCAGTTCACGAAGGTTGCCATTGACGCGCGGTTGCGGGTTGCGGCTGGAGTGGTTACCGCTGCGTGTGTGTACCATCCCAGGGCTCCCGTATACCCCTTGCCCGTGGATCCGTACTGTCTGTGGTATGTCAGCGAGCCCCTTTGAAAGACTTCATAGTGTACCCTACCCGCTCACCTCGGTAGTGTTATGGGAGTCATGATCCCGGGGCATTTGGGCAAACACGACTCATGGGTAAAGTGTACAACCTCTGCAGAGTGTTAAAAATTGGTATATCAGCCGTGCTCACGGATACGAGCGGCCCGGAAAACTCACATAAACTTTGGTTACTTGTTGTTTACCTTTATGAATCACTTTATCATGATATTATGTTACTTGTTCATTTGTTTACTTGATCATGCAATTTAATTTGGGGGCTTAAGCATAACTTTGATCTACCACTTATAAAGTTTTGTTACAAATTTAAAATGCTTATCGCAGTAAACCAGTGTCATACTTTTTGAGCCTCATGAACCCCATATATACTTGTTGAGTACGAAAGTACTTACTCTTGTTTACTTTCTTTTCAATGTTTGGATAAAAATCCCGGATGGGTACCAGATTATCAGAGTTATGAGGAGTATCCAGAGGACTACTAGGTTTGGGGTCAACCAGTTGACGTCCCTGTGCTAAGGAGCTTCGCGAGAGTTATCTTATATTTCCGCTGTTATGTAATAAACATTCATAGATACTTATTCGCTATGTAATAAACACTTGTGATGGTACATTTTTGATAATTTGTCGGCTTATGTGTGTGACTGATCTCTGGGCACACATAAGGTTATTGCATCCTGTTTTGTCTTTAAAACTGGGTGTGACAAGTGTCTCCTCCGGGAATAAACGATAGACAGCGATGGCGGGGAAGACAACGACGACGATGAACGTCGGCGGTGTTGGGCAGTCGTGTAGACGCTCCCCAAAAACCTAATTGCCAATCCCTAGTGCAAGGTCTCGAACGGCAAGGGCTCCGGAGGCACCTGCCCTCTCGCTTCACCATGCGCGCGGGTTCACGAGATGGGAATGCAACTAGCAGCGAAACTGTATTCTGGAAAAATAAGTTCGGAACCATCCCGAGTTGGAAGAGGAGGGGAATTTATCTCTCCCATCAGGGAGGCCAAAAGGCTGCGCAGGCTCTCCTGCGCACAGGAGAGAGAGAGATGGGCATGCAGGTGTGTGCGTGGGAGGGAGAGGGAGGGTTGCATGCATGCATGCATGCAAATTAAAAGAGGAAACTCTCTCAATTAATTGAAGGATGAAACTCCCATAATCAATGGAAGAATCAAACTCATGTAACTCCTGTAACTCCTGTACTTAGTGTCATGATTATTGAGTATTAAATAAAATAACACCCAATATCACAACCACGCATGCCGCCTGTCTTGTCACGCTTCACCTCTTGGACTTCCAATCCGGTACAAATAAAATATACACAATTATATACTCATAGAGCTTATTGATTTATTGAATAAATAAACGGGATGACCCATAAATAAATCCAACAAGAGCATGGTAGCATGGCTGCTCAGGATGTGGATGGTGGACACAAACACAAAGGTGGATATTGTAGAGGTGGTGGTGGTCGAGAAGGAGGTTGTAGCATACGGGGCTGGGGGGAGGTGGCGATGATGGAGGGGGTCGAGAGGATGGTGATGGAGGTTGATACAATAGTTGAAGATGACTCAGTGTCAGCGGTGGCGGTCACCATGGCGGAGTATATAGTAGTTTGTGGTGGTGGTACAAATGGTGGATGGGGAGGTGGTGGTGACAATGATGGTGGCAGATGACATGTAAGTGGTGGTGGAGTCTGTGATGGTGGACATAATGGAAAAGGTGATGGTGACAGTGGCAGTGATGGTGGTGGTAGTTATAATGTTGATCATCTATATGGGTGTCACCAGAAAAGCAATAACAAAGGACATACTAAGCATAGATGATCACTATTTATGCGCTCACGGCCTTAAGGTTTGGCCCAACTACATCCCATCCCCACAACTCGTCGAATCGCAACCCCTGAGTGGTTGAGTGGCTGAGTTGCTAGATGCCGCCAGCGTCTAACGCAGTGCTGCCGCTAGCCACCATGCAACGTGCCGCTGCTAGCCACCGTGCACCGCGCCACCACTAGTATCCATGCACCGCTTCGCTGCTCGTTGTTGAGTACTCGCTTCCGTGGTCCGCGCCATAGCCCATGGCTAAGTGCTCTCATCTATGGTCTGCAACATTCTTCCCCTTCGGTTGTTCCGCTTGGAGGTACATGATGCTGCGGCAGATGGCGCGATGCAACACTAATTCTCCGTGTGCTTCTGGATTCCAAGGGAAGGGCACAACCGTGGTTCTGCAGTTCTGCTCGCTAGTCAGACTATTCAGATGTTCAGACTAAATAGCATAGTTGTTGGCAGGTTTAAAACACGGTTGTTACATAGGATCAGGAGATTGTAAAATGACATTGTGACTTAAAACTTGAGAATGTGATCACTGAATTACCCAAGTGAATGACTGGATGTACATATTTTTGCATAATGATCATGTCTTGTTTGGAAAAGAGCTTCTGATGCTCTCATCAGTGAAAATACATACATTGTAACAAAAGGTATTCAGATTGGAAAAGACATTCATACAAATTAAAATTGCAAAAGGCATTCATATTGCACATTGGTGGCAAAAGATATCCATATTATTAGAAATCATCAATAACATCATCTGTGACTGGCCCCTGCAAAATTAAAGGTGCAGAAAAAACAATTGTGAGATTGTATTGATGGCTATGTATGGTTTATAAGAATGAGGTGTATTAGTTTGAGAGAAGGTATTGGTGGCCATGTATGGTTTAGACATTTCTTCCATGTGAAAAGAAATACCAGGACAAATATTTTGCACTATTGCGGTGTCTTGTACTACTGTTGTTTCTTGTACTATTGCTTCTTTTTTTCTTTTTCTTACTTCCCTTCTTTGCAGTTTCTTGTTCCTTCAAATAAAAGAAAAAAAACTAAGCATGTTCCCATTGAACACGGTGAAAGAAAATGAAATATATTTTGTGTTATCACATACCTTTGAACCATTTTTCTTTTTCTTACCTCCCTTCTTTGCAACTTTGCGTCTCTTGTCAAGCCAAGTTCTTTTGCGCTTTGAGGTTTTAGTTTCCACCTATTTTTTATTTAGGCTTGTTGTACTCAGGAAATCAACTGGGAGAGAATTATTTGTGGGAACATTGACTGGAACTACTGCACTAGAAAAACCCATGATTTCTTCTTCGACTTGCTTGCTAAGCATGTCAAGTGCATTGTGTAAGGCGCATCGTGGATGACTCGCATCTCGATGTGCCAAATTGAGAAATTTGCGAGTCATATTTTTGTAGAAAAACATATTATCTAATTTTGGATCATCTATTATGTTTTGCTCTTGCTTGTCTTGTACTATGCCACTATGTGCTTCTCATGTCCATCGCTTAAATATATATTGTTCTAGGAGTGACTTGATATTCATCAAATCAATAACTTTTAGGGCATGGCCACACAATATTCCGGTTCTATTGAACTGCCCACAGTTGCATGTGTTGATTTGGTTTGTAGGATCACCAGTAACTTCGTACTCCTTCTCAAGGGTAAAAATTTCATCAAGACTCCCAATTGCTACAAGATATTCATTTTTGCCTTCCAATATCGTGGTACATGTTGCCATGGACCTCTCATATTCACATTGAAATACTTAAAAATATAATTGGTGTGTACAACTTTCTAGCTTGGATTAACATAGGTGTCCCTATTTTGAGTCTTGTTAATTTTTTCCTTGATTCAAATTCAACATGTAATTCATTATTTCTTTTATATTCCTCCTTAACGGTCTTTCCCATTGCTGCATCTTGATCAATATAGATTGTTTTTGGTTGGTTACCATTATGTGCTTTCAGGAATGTCTCAAATAGCCATTTGAAGGACTCAAATGTCTCATCATACATGAGAACAACACAAAAAATCATAATTTCTCTAAAATGATTGAACCCAACAAATACTCCAAAAAGTCTACCCTCCTTGTTTGTTTCAAAAGTAGTATTAAAACATACAGCTTGTGTATATAAGTTATTCTATATAACTTGTGTACATGAGTTATAATGAAACACTACTATAGACGTCTTATTTGCCGAGTGCAGGAACTCGGCAAAGCCTCAATTGCACTCGGTAAAATTTTAAAATTCAAACGCAGTTTTGCATGACAAGATAATTTCAAATAAAAAAAATTGTCAAACTACAATGTTTCATAACTTTTCAAGATTTACAATGTTTATTTTTGTTGTTTTCCATCCTAGGTTGTTTGAAAAAAACAAAATTTAAAAATTTAAAATTCAAACGCAGTTTTGCATGACAAGATGAATTCAAATCAAAACGTTGCCAACTACAAAGTTTCATAACTTTTCAAGATCTATAAAGTTTATTTTTGTTGTTTATTTATCTGATCATCCGACATGATTCACAAATCTTATATCTCTCTCTTAGAGTTTCATAAAGTAAAAGAGAGATATGTAAGATTTGTGAATAAATTTACTTTCACTTTGTCATATGAAGAAATGATCAAAACAAACATTGTAGATCTTGATGAGTTATACAACGTTGTAGTTCAAAACCTTTTCATTTAAATTAATCTCCTGCTTTAAAATATGCTTCGATTTTTTTTGCCTAGTGTCAAACAAAATCACTCGGCAAAGAGGCTCGTTGACGAGTGTAAAAAACACACACGATAAAGAAGTTTCTTTGCCAAGTGTAAAAAACACTTTCAAACCATGTGTCAGGATATTTTGACATAGAATTTGCTCTTGGACATTGTTGACATAAAAAATGGGGCTTCTGGCGTCAGCACTGCGTAGGGCCTACGGAGACCGTGCATCAGCAGAGCTTGATCTCCTGGACCCCTTAAGCGGCTTAAGCCACTTCGATGATCAATTCCAGGCGTGACAGTCAATTGAACCTACAATTGACAAGGAGATAAAACGTTAAATTATGGAACCTGTCAGTTGTTGCCAGACAGTCGATGAATGTAGGAGATTGACTAAAGAGTCAACTCCGAACAGAATTAGATATAACAATGGTGCATAAACGGCTGTCACAAGATATCAAGCGTAAGGTACGTAAATAGCTGATCATGCGGAGAGATTAAGGTAAAGATGTGATGCATGTAACATTATCGTCATCGAACTACCAAATCTACTGAGTATACCGGATAAAGATTAACCATCAACAGAGGTGTGTTCCCATGCAACCATGATGACAATTGACCCAATAACCTGACTAGTCTACTAGCATTGGGGTGTTTCCATGCAGCCATAAAAGTAAACGAATGAAGCCACATCCAGTATACTTAATAGATCTAATAGATCGGAACGACAAAGTGCATACATCGTATGATTGAAGCATAACTAGATCGACTACGTTATCTGATATGGGATCCATAAAGCTTGAACAAGATCCATGTATTCGACACCGGACGGATCTAAGTCTGGACAGATATAACTCAACACATATGGCAGTGGGGTTCATAAGATGTAGCCGTACCGCATATGTTAAACCAGATCCATCCACGCTCAAACCAATCTAATGACCGGATGCATGTCTCGAACCCGCAACATGTAACAACCGCAACTAATGAATTAGCCGATATGATCTTAGATCTATCACCTCTCTGAATGTAAAGAAAGAATGCAACAGAGGCAAATAGATCTTAGATAGAAATAAATCACAACCAATTCATTAGATGAGATTGAGCATGATATTGTAGCAATAGATTAAACAAAGCATAACAGACAATATCGATAACTTGATGAATCTATTAGATCGTCAATCTAATAGAGTCGATAACTAGCTTGAAGCCACGATTCATGTGAGATTGAAGCAATGCAGCCCCATGAACAATAGATTCAAACCGATAACTAGCTCATACCTAGCTTGCACGAGTTACACAATACAACCGTACAAACAAGACATGAATCAAGGCTAGACTTACAAGCAAAACCGGAGGTCGATCTAGTCGATGCAGCCCAATCCGTCGAAGATTCACCGAAATCTACTCTACTCCTACTTCTAGGGGTGGCCGAAGGCCAGAAACTAAGGACTATGTTGTATGTTTGATTGATTGGATGTCTCTCTCGTTTCCTAACCCTTGCTATTTATAGATCACATAGCATAACCCTAGCGTAAAACCAGCCACTGGCCGAAATAAGGAAACCTGGATGTCCTGGGACTCAATTGTCGGCGCAGCCCACCGAACGTATCTCAATAGTCGATACGCACCATCTCCTCCGAGTCGGATTCCTTAACCAGCCTCCCGGGTCCACCTGTGTGCAGCACTTCTTCCCGTCTTTGATCCTTTCCGTATTCACCTAATCGTGCCAAAATACGGTGTTAACAGACATATATGTTATAAATTTATCAAGAAAAAACACTTTGGCAAAGTAACTTTCTATCAAAAAAATATATGTTATAAGCTAGTACATATAATTTGCTACTAAAATAATTTTTAAACAGATATCAGTGGTGTTTAGTTTTGTTTGTCTCATACATAGAACATAGATGATGACAAAAATAAAAGAAAAAAGTCTACTTAACCCTCTCACCGATCTAGCATGGTCTACTTCACACCTTTAACTATAAAACTAGATATTTTACCCCTAAACTTTTCAAAACCGGTCAAATTACCGCCTCACTCAGTTTTGGACGGTTGTTTTGCTACAATAATGGTGGTTTTGTATTTTTCTTTTTATTTGTTTTCTCTTAGTCTTTAAAAATTCAAAGAAAAATCATAAAAAAATATAGAATCCAGTTTTGTTGGACTCCACGTAAGTAGATCTACGCAGTGGACATATAATATGGTATGTTTTAGTACAAAGTTTTTGTTATAGCTTTACATTAATTGAAAATTCTAATTTTTATAATTAATTGAAATAATTCGTAGCCACAACTTCTATGGTCTAATTTTGGTTAAATTTTTATGGTGACCTATGTCGGTGTTATGACCCGGGGTCAAGACCACCAACGAGTAAATTTGTATATCACGTGCTCCCTCTCTCAGACGTGATGCAAGATGGACACAAGGTTTATCCTGGTTCGGGCAAAGAAGGCCCTACGTCCAGCGGGGGAGGATGACTTGTATTATCTCGCACCCAAAACGTGCTCGTACAAGGGGGGTACAAGCTGTGTTACACGGGTTTGCCACCCGAGGGGTCGATCGAGTGGCTGGGTGTGTATGCGTGGAGCGTGAGAGTCTAAACTGAAGTCTCTGAGGTTTCAGGATCCAGCCACCCAAAGAGAGATCCGTCCCTTTCTTCTACCTCGGCGTCCCCTTTTATAGACCAAGGGAAGGTCCGAGGGTACAGGGTCCTAACGGTGGCGGTATGGGTGGCGTGTCTGAGGCACAGTGTTGGCGGAGAGACGTTGAGCACTGTGGCGGCATGGCCTTCCCGTCCTTCTGGCGTCCCCGGTCGTGGTGGCAGTAGAAGTCGCTGCGGCACAACGTCCGTAGACGGGCACGAATCCCACGGCTGAAGCGAGACGGGGCGGATTGGACAGGCCCCATACTGGAGTTGTCGGAGAGAGGGGTCGAGCCCCCCGGTCGAGGGAGGGGTCGGGCCCTGCGTGGCTCTGTCGCATTCCCGAAGTCGTCATCGAGGGCCGCACTGTTCACTTTCCAAGGGGTATTGCTGGAGTCCGTACTCGCGTAGTGGCGACAGTGACGGCATAGTTGACAGGAATCGGGGACTTGACGGGGAGTTGGCGGATTTGACAGCGGACGTGGGCACCCATGTCGTTAGGTGGTTTCACTTTAACCCATGTCGGGAGCAGTTGGGTCAATCGAGCCTCTCGTCTGGGGGTCGTCCGTTCGACCCCTGGTCCGTCGATCATCGTCGAGGTAGGGTCGGAGCGGAGACGGGGTCGGAGAGGTCGAGGTAGAGGTCGGGGGGTCGCTCGTTTGACCCCTCGTCCGTCCTTCGTTCGTCGAGGTAGGACCGGGGGTCATTCGCTCGCCCCCTCAGTCTGTCATTTATCGTCGAGGTAGGAGCCGGGGGCTCATTCGCTCGCCCCCTCGGTCCGTCATTTATCGTCGAGGTAGGAGCTGGGGGGTCGTTCGCTCGCCCCCTCGGTCCGTCATTTATCGTCGAGGTAGGAGCCGGGGGGTCGTTCGACTCGCCCCCTCGGTCCGTCATTTATCGTCGAGGTAGGAGCCGGGGGTCGTTCGTCCGACCCTCGGTCCGTCTCTTGACGTCGAGGTGGGCCGGCCCGTGGCTTGTCGCCACAGCTAGTGTAGAGGGGGCCCTCGAGCGATGGGCCGTGCCTTACTGAGCGGTGGGCTAGTCCCTGCCTTAAAAATAGTTGCAATGTTTAGCGTTAATTTATCGAAGGGTTTAGGGTACCCCTTACCTTCGTACCCGACAGTAGCCCCCGAGGCCCCAGAGGAGTGATTTAGAACTCCTCTGGGGGCTATGATACACGTTTTCTCGGAGGGAGTAAGGATCACCCGGAGGTTTTGTCCTTAGCCTGTAGGGTTAGTGAGAGGTTTGATTCTCTGTGGGGTGCGCGCGAGCGCACCCCGCGGGGGTAGCCCCCGAGGCCCCAGAGGAGTGATTAAGAACTCCTCTGGGGGCTATAATATGTTGTATCGAGGGGTTTTTTGAAGGATACCTGGAGGCGTGGCATCCTGTCGAGGGGTCGATCCCATCCCTTTCCCTGAAAAGAGAAGTATTCGAGGGTGGCTGTCGAACCCTACCGAGGGCCAGCCTTCTCTCCCTCGAGCACAACTGGAGTCAGAGCACCCCGCCCGAGAGGTCGACTCTGTCTGCCAGGTTACGAGTTTTTCGACCCTCTTTCGTCGAGGGGTGCCGTGCGTAGTCGGGCCCTCGAGCCCTTGAATGGCTAGGCCTTCACTACCTCATAGCGTCCTTCCCACGGATCCTTGCGTTCGGATTGTGGGGTGAAGAGCATCGTGCTATCCTCGTTAGGACGAGCCCGAAGTCCTCGGTGAGCTGTTCTCGGGCATGAGTCCATTAGAAATGGTGCCCAGTACGGGTAAAAATCCGAGTGAGAACTCGTGCCCCATTCGATAGGGGTCGACTAGTGGCCCGGAGGCATTCTCATTTTCAAGTAAGCCGTACAGCTTACTAAGCACGACCATGTGGATTACCAAGGTGCCAACCCCATTCGATAGGAGTTGGTGGCTCGATGCCTCCCAGCGGAGGGATCCTTAGGTATTCCTTGGTTATGCCTCGGATATGTCCCAGGGAGCCTCGAGAGTTCGTTCTCGAGCTAGGGGCATGCGCCTGGCCTCCCCGGGACATCCCTGACTCGCGTACTCGAGGGCGGCTGTCAAACTCCGTTCGTGGAGCCAGCCTTCGCTCCCTCAAGATTTGGGGGTGGACCGGAGTCCGTTAACCATGGGTCCTTCCTGACCTCAGGTACTCGAGGGCGGCTGTCGAACCCTATGTAAGGGCCAGCCTTTGCTCCCTCAAGATTTGACGGATGGTTCGTCATCCGACGCTATCCTCAGGAGGAGGAGTCCTGCCTTGTGGAATGCCGAGGGGAAGAATGGGTAATTTTATTGAACTTGGGGACATACCTGTGTTCTTTGCCCCTCGGGCTGGAGCGCTCGAGGGAGGCTGTCAAACCCCACGGAGTGGACCGGAGTCGGCGACCCGAGGTCTGCTCCGACCTCGGGTACTCGAGGGGGCTATCAAGCCCATTCATGAGCCGACCTTTGTCCCCTCGAGATTTTAGGGGTGGACCGATGTCCTAACCCGAGGTCATTTCTGCCCTCGGGTACTCGAGGGTAGCTGTTGAACCCTCTTCCGAGGGCCAGCTCTCGCTACCTCAAGATTCCTTACCTCCGAAGATGACGCTTCCAGCCGCGCGCCTTTTTAGGCGATGTCCATTCGGCGCAACAGTGGCGGTTGCAGGGCGGAGTGCGGCACGGAGCCCGATGATGGGACGGAACGCCTTATCCAGGAGGAATACGAGGAAGGGGAGTACATGCGTATTAAATGCAAAGATTCTCTTGCCTGTTTCGCCGGATCCGTCCGTTGGCCTCCCGCGTATAAGTAGCGAAGGTGAGGAGTCGGGTGTTCTTTCCGCACACTTGCCTTCCTTGCCTCCTCGCCTTCGTCTTCCCTGCCTCCTTCTTCCCACCATTGCCTTAGGCGTCCCGCGAGTCGGAACTCTGCGCAAGCGAGAGAGAGAAAGAGAAGGGAGATAGGGAATGTACCTTGCCCCCCTGAGCCCGAGCGCACCATCATCCTTGATCCCATGGCCAAGTTTAGCCTCGTCGGCCCCGATGATTGGCCCGCGTCCTCGGTGACCGCCTCGCTCCTGACGGGCTTGGTGGAGAGCGGCCTCCTTCGGCCTGTCACCTCGGCGGAGCGACCGGAGTGGGTGCTGCCGTCGCCGGACCATGCCGAGCCCAACCCGCCGGAGGGGTACGTAGTGAGCTTCGAGATCTTCCACCGGGCGGGACTAGGCGCCCCGCCTAGCCGCTTTCTGCGCGCACTTCTCCACTACTACGGCATGGAGCTCCAGCACCTCACCCCCAATGGCGTCTGCCAGGCGGCGGTCTTCACCGCGGTGTGCGAAGGCTACCTCGGGATGGAGCCCCACTGGGAGTTGTGGCTCCACATCTTCAAGGAAAGCATCTTCCATGCGTCGGTCGACAAGGGTACCCGCAGGACGGTCAGGGCCGGGTGCTGCTGCATCTCCGTCAAGCGGACGGAGTGCTGGATCCCGGGGAAGATGTCGTCGAGCCACTCCGGATGGCACTCCGGTGGTTCTACCTGCGGAACGACGACAACTTGTTCCCGGCATACACCAGGAGGACGATCGACGCGCAGCCAGACCGCTGGGGGTACAGCGTCCCGACGAACAAGCAGCAGCGCCTCGAGAACCTGCTGGACGCGCTCAGGCGTCTGAAGAAGGAGGGACTCACGGCGGAGATCGCCACGTCGGCGTTCCACCGGCGACGGGTCGTGCCGCTGATGGCTCGACCCCTCCGCATCGACGAGATGGGTCCGGGGGTCGATCTCTCGGGCTGTTGCCTCGCCGAAGACGAACTGGCCCCGGATAGGGTGGTCCGCCGCGTCCGCTGCTTCTTCGCGGGCTCGTTCCCTGTCAAGAACGTCGCGAAGATTCCCATGAAACCGGATGAGGGCTTCTTCAAGTTGGTAAGATCCTCTCCTCTTGTTAGAGTCCTCATGTTCGCCCTTTCCGTCTCTTTTGCCTGCATTCTGACTGCCTCGCGTTCCGCAGGGGAACGTCTCCTTCCGGCCCTCGTCCCCACCGGTGAAGGAGGACCGGGCCGGGAAGCAGGTGAGGCACCTCCAGACGGAGAAGCAAAAGGCGAACAAGGACAGAGCCAAGGAGGCCACGGCTAAGAGGGCCCAGGAGAGAGAGGCGAGGGAGCAGCGCCGGGCCCGACAGAGGCGGGAGGGCCTCCCTGAGGAGTTATCGCCCTCGGAGGATGAGGACGAGGAGGAGGAGGATGAGGAGGAGAACCTGATCGAGGAGGGACAGACGGCGCCTGAACAGGCGGCCGTCGGAACCGGAGGAGGGGAGGGGTCGACCTCGAGGTCAGCCCCTACCGTCGAAGCTGAGCCACGGGGGGAGCGCCCCGTGGCTTCTCGGGAAGAGGTGCCGCGGCCGACGCGCAGGCAGGCATCGCGATCCCCGTCAGGGGGTCGATCGAGCGAGCCCTCGGCGCCTGCCGCGTCAAGCGCACGGGCGCCGGGCCCGTCGGCGCAAGAGGAGACCAGTAAGGGGACGACGGTGGCGCCGCCGGCCCCTGCCCAGGAGACGGTGGCGCCGCCTCGACCCCCGCCCCCCGGGCGGTGGTGTTCAAGAGCTCGACCAGCCCGACGGTCGCCGGGCAGAAACGCCGGGTCCCAAGGGGGTAAGTCACCTTCGAAGGTGTTGTTCGTGTTTTCCTTTTTGTTGATAATGACCTGTGCTCATCGCTGCGCACGGGTTTCTTTCTCAGGTCGAAGAGCCCGCAGGGAGACGCATCCTTCGCCCCTGCCAAGAAATTGAAGGTGGGGGCTGCCGTTGAGGCGGCCGTCGAGGTCGGTCCCGCTGCTCCTCCCCCTTCGACGCTCACCCCCGAGGCAGCACGGGCAGCCACGGCCCGGGAGGCAATGGAGCGGGGACGGCGCAGGGTGCCTTGGCATCCGCCCCACTGGCAGAGGAGACGGGCCCGTCCGCCCTGCCCGCGAGGGCCACCGAGACAGCGGGGGTCGCCGAAGCGATGGTCGCGACACCTGCGCGGCCGTCGGAAGGAGTCGCGCTCGTCGCCCCGGAGGGCGCGGGGCTTTCGTCGATGGCAGTTGCGGCCGAGGAGGTGGAGGCGGTCGTGTCTCAGGCCCCCGTGAACGAGGGGGAGGCTCCGGCTCACCCGACACCGGGGCGGTGGCCCGAGGGCCTAGCCTCGCTGGAGGCTCGACTCCGGCTTGAGCGCGAGGGCACGACTGCCGCCGCGCCCGAGGGCCCTTCGACGACGCCGGAGCTCGAGGCGGGGGGTCCGGTCGAGCGGCCCGAGGTGACGCCCGCACCGGCGCAGGGCGGGATGTTGATGGAGTCCACCCCCGCCGAAGTGGACGAGATGGTGGCCGAGCTAGTGGGCTCGGTGGAGACGACCACCGTCGCGGCTCCTCGGGCGAAGCCGGAGGTGGCTCGGCCTCCCCTCGAGGCTGGGGGGCCGTTGTCTCGAGGTAAGCCATACTTCGACTTAGTCGAGACGCAGTGGGTTTGCCTTGCTGGGTGCTAATTTTTTCGAGTCTTTCACCGCGCAGGGCCGTTCTACTGGTCGGGTTTTCCCTCGCCTGGCGGCGACGGCTCGACGGGGCCCTCGACGTCCTCGCGGGGTGGCCCTGAGGATGGGAGAGGAGAGGTGGAGGAGCCCTCCCCCCTCTCTGCTTGGCGAGAGGAGGTCGAGCGGCGCGGGGGTCCCGCCGCCATGCGCCAGGGCGTCACGCGGACGGTCGAAGAGAGGATCGCCGCCCGCAGCGTGGCCTGGGGCCAGGAGGTTCTCGAGCTGGCGGACCCTCAAGACCCCGAGTGGCTCTTCCTCACGCTCGACGACCAGGCCGAGCTCCGACGGTGGGAGTACGTCGAGGAGTATCGGGCCTGGTTTGAGCACTCGGTACGCCGCGCCGCGGAGGTCGCCGCCATGGACATACGCCATGGGATGGAGGTGGGTCTCGTTCTCCCTTAGATTGTACTTGGATTGTCTGATTTCTGTTTGCTGACGGTCTTCGCTTTTATCCACGTCAGTCGCTGCGGGTGAGGTCTTACGAGAAGTCCCAGTACATCCTCCGGGTGCAGGAGCAACTCCTGACCCTTCGCGCCTCGCTGGGTAGGGCGGAGGATGAGGTCGCCCGCGCGAGGGCTGAGATGGCGGCCGTCCGGGAGGATGCCGAGTCAAAGGTCGCCCACGCGAGAACCGGCTACGAGGCCGTGCAGAAGGAAGCCTGGGCGGCCGTGCAGACGGCGCAGGGGAGGCTCGACGTCGCCCTTCAGTCGACCATCACGGTCGGGCAGGAACGGGACGCCGCGCTCGAGGCCAAGCGCAAGGCCGAGGAGGAGGCCGCCCGGCTGAAGGAGTAGCTGGCCCGGGCGACGGAGGGCATCCGAGGGCTCCGGAGAGACCTCGGCGCCATCTCCCGCGAACGCGACACGTTGGCCGCCTCGGAGGAGAAGGCTCGGACCCGCGCGACCTCCCTGGGCGTGGTGGCGATGAACTAGAAGAGGGCCCTCGATGACGCAAGCAAAACCATCGAGGGCCTCGAGGCCAAGGTCAGGGGTCAGGCCTCCGATCTTGTCGACGTCCGCCGCCAGCTCGAGGAGACCAAGCAGGCCTACTCCACCCTGGATGTGCATGCCCAAGGTGAGTGTTTTGAGAGTGTTGTAGAATCTGTCCTGCCTCGACCCTCTTTCTGCTCTTTTGGATTTTGACTGTGTGGCGTGCTTGTTTTGGCAGAGCTCGCGACGGATAATGCCCGCGCCCACGAGGACCTAAACAATCTTCAGGGCCTCCTCGGGACTGAGGCGAACCTCAACGCGAGGCTTGCGGACGTCATCAATACCTTCTACGATGACCTCTCGGTCAAGACGGAGCCGGAGGTTGAGGGCGACGCTCGAGGGGACTCCCTGCTGCGCCGCTTCTACTCCATGACGCAGGGGGTGACGGAGCACGTCCGTGCTGCCCTGCATGTGGGCGTGAAGCGGGCCCTCGCGGTCGTCAACTCGGTCTACAATGTGGACCTCAACCTCGTTGTCGACGGGTTTGCCACCGACCCGAGGCTGACCGACGAAGAGAACGACGCGAGGTGCCAGGGGTTGATGGATCTCGCGGAGGTGCCCGGAGGCGAGCTGGCGAATCTCTTCAAGCTCGAGGTGATCCCCTCGGTGGACGGAGATGGTGCCGAGTAGCTCTCGGAAGGTGTCGTTGACTGACGGCGACCCCCTCGATGAGTAGTCCCGGGCCTGCGAGCCATATCTGGACAGGAAGGTCCATGTAATAGTTAGGCTTTTTGTACTAATACAATGCCGAGCCTCCGAGGGCTTCTTGTGTATAATGCATTTTGATCGAGATGCACATAGTTATTTTTGTTTTTCGAGCTCTCCCTGCTTTTCTTTGCCTGAGTCGACGCTTGTGAACTAAGTATTCGACGTATGCTCGTATCCCTGGAAGGGGGGGAGCAAGCGGGGATACCGTAGCTCTGGGGCGTAGGTGAGTCCCTGGCTCGACGACACTCGCGACCCTTAGGGAGTTCGAGGCGCCTTTACTTAGTCACGAAGCGTACTCGAGGGAAAGAACGAGACGGAAAGCCGAATTTTGAAAAACGTTCGAGTTTTTCGGGGACTTAGGAGGGGGTGCCCCCCCTGTTAGCCCCCGAGGGAGGCTCGAGTTTGCTGAGGCAAAGTCGAGGCTACCTTAGTGCTGTAGATGGGTGCGTCTCATTGTTTCTACTTCTCGAACTCTCTCTGCTTTTCTTTGCCTGAGTGGACGCTTGTGAACTAAGTATTCGATGCACGCTCGTATCCCTAGAAGGGGGGTGGCGAGCGGGGATACCGTAGCCCTGGGGCGTGGGTGAGTCCCTGGCTCGACGGCACCCTCGACCCTTAGGGAGTTCGGGGCGCCTTTACTTAGTTATGAAGCGTACTTGAGACAAAGGTCGAGAGGGAGAGTCGGGTTTCGAAAAAACGTTTGGGTTTTTCGAGGACTTAGGAGGGGGGTGCCCCCCTGTCAGCTCCCGAGGGGAGCTCGACTTTCCCTAGGCAAAGTCGAGGCTACCTTTGAGCTACAAACGAAAGTGAAATGTGTTTCGAGAACATTTTATTCATTCGAAGATTTGTACATAAATGCAAAAATGTACAGGGCCCTGAGGCCTCAGGGATAGAAGCGACGTAGCTGTTCGATGTTCCACGCGTTGGTGAAGATCTCGCCCTTCTCGTTCTTCAGCTTGTAAGTGCCGAGCTTCAGCACCTCTACCATGATGAAGGGTCCCTCCCATGGTGGCGTCAACTTGTGGCCCCCCTTGTTGCTTTGTCGACGGCGCAGAACAAGGTCGTCGACGTTGAGGTCCCTTTTGCGCACGTTTTTGTCGTGGTAGCACCGCAGCGTCTGCTGGTACTGTGCCGACTTGAAGAGGGCCATGTCACGGGCTTCCTCGAGCTGGTCGAGGGAGTCCTCTCGGGCTACCGTGTTGGCTTGCTCGTTGTAAGCTTTCAGTCGAGGGGACCCGTACTCGAGGTCGGTAGGGAGGACGACCTCGGACCCATAGACCAAGAAGAACGGAGAGAATCCCGTGGCTCGACTTGGTGTCGTTCGGAGACTCCATAGCACAGCGGGCAGCTCATCGACCCATCTCCTGCCATGTCTGTTCAGCCGATCAAAGATCCTTGGCTTGAGGCCCTGCAAAACCATACCATTGGCACGCTCGACCTGACCGTTAGCTCAAGGGTGGGCAACTACAGACCAATTCACCCTGATGTGGTGATGGTCACAGAAGTCCAGGAACTTTTGGCCGGTGAACTGCGTGCCGTTGTCGGTGATGATGACGTTGGGGACCCCGAAGCGGTGGATGATGTCGGTGAAGAATAGCACGGCTTGTCGAGATTGGATGTTGGCGATGGGTCGAGCCTCGATCCACTTCGAGAACTTGTCGATAGCCACAAGAAGGTGAGTGTGGCCACCCTTGGTTCTTTTTAGGGGGCCGACCATGTCGAGCCCCCATACTGCGAACGGCCAGGTTATGGGTATCATCTGAAGAGCTTGGGCGGGTAGGTGGGTCTGCCTGGCGTAGAATTGGCATCCCTTGCAGGATCGAACGAGTTTGGTGGCGTCATTGATGGCCGTCGGTCAGTAGAAGCCCTGTCGAAAGGCACTTCCTACTAGCGCTCTCGGCACTGCGTGGTGGCCACAAGCCCCCGAGTGTAGATCTTTCAGCAATGCCCTCCCCTCCTCGAGGATGAGGCAGCGTTGAAGTACACCCGACGGGCTACGTCGGTATAGCTCGCGGTCGTCCACATACAAGACGTAGGTTTTGGCGCGTCGAGCTACACGACGGGCTTCCGTGCGGTCTTCTAGGAGTTCGCCCCGTGTCAGGTACTCGAGGTAGGGTGCGCGCCAATCCGTCGGGGGGGTTGGCGCTGCGACAGCCTCGTCGATCTCCATGACCTCTCCCTCGCTCGAGGGGGGGTCGGTCGAGGGGGGTGGATCGACCCCTTGCTCGAGGGCGGGAGCCCCCGAGTCTAGGTCGACGGTCGGCTTGTAAAGATCCCTCGAGAAGATGTCGGGAGGGACCGTGCCTCGAGTAGACGCGATTTTGGCCAGCTCGTCGGCAGCTTCGTTGTACCGATGGGCGACGTGGTTGAGCTCAAGGCCGTAGAACTTGTCCTCGAGTTTTTGGACCTCCCTGCAGTAGGCTTCCATCTTGGGGTCGTGGCAGCTCGAGTCTTTCATCACTTGGTCGATCACCAACTGGGAGTCCCCTCGCACGTCGAGGCGTCGAACCCCGAGCTCGACTGCGATGTGCAGGCCACTGACGAGGGCCTCGTACTTGGCGACGTTGTTGGAGGCGGGGAAGTGGAGGCGGATGACATAGCGCATATGGACCCCTAAGGGTGATATGAACAGCAATCCGGCGCCCGCTCCCGTCTTCATCAACGACCCGTCGAAGTACATGGTCCAGAGCTCGCTCTGAACCTATATTGGGGGTAGTTGAGTGTCGGTCCATTCTGCAACGAAATCTGCCAGTACCTGAGACTTGATGGCCTTCCGAGGGGCGTAGGAGAGAGTCTCCCCCATGAGCTCGGCCGACCACTTGGCGATCCTTCCAGACGCCTCCCGGTTCTGGATTATCACTCCGAGGGGGAAAGATGAAACCACAGTAACCGGGTGGCCCAGGAAATAGTGTTTGAGCTTACGCCGAGTGAGGATGATTGCGTACAGCAGCTTCTGGATGTGGGGGTACCTCGTCTTGGTCTCGGAAAGGACCTCGCTCACGAAGTAGACAGGCCTCTGAACCGGCAGGGCGTGTCCTTCCTCCTCCCTCTCGACTACTATGACCGCGCTGACTACCTGGGTAGTTGCTGCGACATAGAGCAAGAGGGGCTCGGCCGGACTCGGGGGTACCAAGACCGGGGGCGAGGTGAGCAAGGCCTTGAGTCTCGAGAGCGATTCCTCGGCTTTGGCGGTCCACGCGAAGTCTTCCGTCTTCTTCAGGAGGCGGTAAAGGGGTAGGGCTTTCTCGCCGAGCCTCGAGATGAAGCGGTTGAGGGCGGCGAGGCACCCAGTGACCCTTTGCACGCTCTTGAGGTCGTTGATCGGGCCCATCCTTGTGATGGCGGTTACCTTATCGGGATTGGCCTCGATTCCGCGTTGGGAAACTATGTACCCTAAGAGCATGCCTCGAGGGACCCCGAAGACACACTTCTCAGGGATCAGTTTTATGCGATTAGCCCTGAGGCACCCAAACACGATCTCGAGATCTCCGACCAGGTTTCCGACTTTTCTGGATTTGACCACGATGTCATCGACGTAGGCCTCGACGGTCGGCCCTATGTGTTTCCCGAAGACGTGGAGCATGCATCGCTGGTAGGTGGCCCCGGCGTTTCGCAAGCCGAAGGGCATGGTGAGGTAGCAAAACATGCCGAAGGGAGTGATGAAGGAAGTCGCGAGCTGATCGGACTCCTTCATCTTTATTTGGTGGTAGCCGGAATACGCGTCAAGGAAGCAAAGGGTTTCAGATCCCGAAGTGGAATCCACTATTTGATCGATACGTGGTAAAGGAAAAGGAACTTTAGGACATGCTTTATTCAAACTAGTGTAGTCTACACACATCCTATCCTTCCCATTCTTTTTCTTTACAAGCACGGGATTAGCTAACCACTCGGGACGATGCACCTCCTTGATGAATCCGGCCTTCAAAAGCTTGTCGACCTCCTCCCCGATGATCCTGCGCTTCTCCTCGTCGAAGCGGCGCAGGCATTGCTTCACCGGTTTGGACCCGGCTCGGATGTCCAAGGAGTGCTCGGCGACCTCCCTCGGAATGCTCGGCATATCCGAGGGACTCCATGCGAATACGTCGGCATTCGCACGGAGAAAGTTGACGAGCACTGCTTCCTATTTGGGCTCGAGGGTGGCGCTGATCGTCAGCGCCTTGCCATCCGCGAGGCCGGGGTCGAGCGGGACGGTCTTTGTGTCTTCCGCCGGCTTGAAGTTGCCAGCGTGTCGCTTGGGGTCGGGGATCTCTCCGGACAGGTCATCGAGGGCTGCGAGGATTGCCGAATCCTCGTGGGCCTCGGCTTTCTCCACGCACTCGACGTCGCAGTCGTATGCGTGCTTGTAGGAGGTGTCGACGGTGATGACCCCCGAGGGCCCCGGCATCTTGAGCTTGAGGTAGGTGTAGTTCGGGACCACCATGAACTTGGCGTATCCCGGTCTACCGATGATGGTGTGGTAGGTGCCTCGCCACGCGACCACCTCGAAGGTCAGCTCTTCCTTTCGGAAGTTCCAGGGGACGCCAAAACAAACCGGTAGCTTGATGCGGCCGATCGGGAGCGCCTTCTTCCCCGGGACGATCCCGTGGAACCCCCCCGCGCTGGGCAGGAGCATGGTCCTCGGGATCCCCAGGAGGTCGAGGGTCTCGGCGTAGATGATGTTGAGGCTGCTCCCCCCATCCATGAGCACCTTGGTGAGGCGGGTGTTGAGGATGATCGGGCCGACGACGAGCGGGTAAGCCTCTGCGTTGGGGATGTGCAAAGGGTGGTTGTCCTGATCGAAGGTGATCGGCGTATGGGACCAGTCGAGGTACCGCGGAGCCTGGGCCCGAACGGAAAAAACTTCTCGACGCTCCCTCTTGCGCTGGCGCATGGTGAGGCGAGTCGAGGGTCCCTCGTAGATCATGTAGCAGTCGTGGATTTCGGGGAAGCCTCCTTTTTTGACATCGCCCCTGACATGGGCGTCACAGGGCGGGTCTTCTTTGCCGTCGTCTCTCCTGAAGCCAGGAGGGACGAAGTGCTTTCGGAGCATGCGGCAGTCCTCGAGGTGGTGGTTGGCCGGCCCCATATGATAGGGGCAAGGCTCCTTCAGCATCTTATCGAAGACGCCCCCGTCGGGAGGGGGCCCTCGAGGCTTCTTCTTGTCTGCCGCAGCGACAAGGTCGTCGGGCTCGTCGTCGTGCTCGACGTTGCGTCGGCCCGGTTGGTTCTTCTTCTTCTTCTTCCGGCCGTCGTTGCCATCGTTGTTCCTTCTGGGCCCATTGTTCTTCTTGGGCCCGTCGTCCGAGCCTCCAGGCTCATCCGCCTTGCCTTTCCCCTTCCCTGGGGGAATCTGGAAGAACGCGCCAACGGCCTCTTCGCCAGCTACGTAGTTGGCGATAATGTCCATGAGCTCGTTGGCGGTCTTGGGGGTGTTTCGCCCCAGCTCCCGCACCAACTCCTTCCAGGTTGTCCCGGCGATGAACGTCGTGATGACCTCGTGGTCGGAGATGTGGGTCAGTGCGGTACGCTGCCTCGAGAATCGGCGGGTGAAGGCGCGGAGGGTCTCCCCTGGCTTCTGCTTGTAGCTGCGAAGGTCCCAGGGGTTGCCTGGTCGCTCGTAGGTGCCCTTGAAGTTGCCCTCGAAGATCCTGACCAGGTCGGGCCAGTCTTGGATCAAGTCTGGGGGCAGCTCCTCGAGCCATCTACGAGCGGTGTCGGAGAGGAACAGAGGGAGTTGTCGAATGATGACGTGGTCGTTGTCGGCTCCACCCAGCTGAGATGCTAGCCTGAAGTCGGCAAGCCAGAGCTCTGGCTTGGTTTCGCCGTTGTACTTGACCAGGCTGGTGGGTGGACGGAAACGGACGGGCAGGGAGGCCCGCCGGATGGTTCTACCGAAGACTCGGGGCCCCGGCGGCTCCGGAGACCGACATCGGTCTTCATCGCTGTCGTAGCGCCCACCACGGTGAGCGCTGTAACCTCGAGCCTCGGCGTCGCCGTACCGACGTCGGTTGTTCACCCGAGGGGGGAGATCGTCGACGAGGCGTTCCTGAACCGGTCGTCGCTCGACCTGGCCTTGGGGCGCCTTGTTCTAGTGGACGGACGCCTCTCGATTTTGTCGGGGGGGCACTGCTTGTCGCTCAGAGGCAGCCCCTCGACGCCTCGAGGCTGAGCTCTCCGCCTGCTGCACGGCCACAGTTTGGAGAAGCCCCTAGATTTCGTCCCTGATACGCCGTGCTTGGGGGGTCGATAGCGTCGGCATGTCGCGGAGAAGCATCGCGGCCGCTACGACATTCTGGCTGGCGCGGTTGAAGACTCGGGGTTCGACGACCCCCTCCTCGACGATCTGCCGGTGGACTTCCCGGGCCCGCTCGCGAGCTCCTCCACCCTAAGGATGCCCTCGATCCCGCTCGAGGGCGTGCTCGAGCTGCTGAAGACGCAGGCGCTCCTCCTCGAGCTTGCTAAGAAGCTCTCGGACCTGCGCAATCTGGACGTCTGGGGGTGGATCGACTCTATCAGGACTTGGGGGGTTGGCATCTCGAGCTGGTGTAGCGTTGGCCCCTCCTCCTTCTTCGGTGGCCGCGGTGTCGTCGACGTAGTCCTGCGGGTCGGCTTGTTCGTCGAGGTGGAAGCATTCCCGGGTGGAGTCGTAACTCTCGTCGGGAGAATCCGAGTCGGGGTCGGCGTGGTAGAATTGGGGAAGGATCCCCTGCGCTCCTCCGCCAGGCGCCGACGTAACGTGCCCCAGGTACGGGGTAGTCCAGGCTCGCCTGGTGAAGGAGTGGTGATGGGAACGGCCGTCGCACGCGGCGGAGTCCCTGGAGACCCGCCACGTGTCTGTATCTGCAATCCTGCGAGGGCGGAGGAGAGCCCTGCGCTGTCGTGGTGCCCGCACGGGAATGTGTCACGCGGTGGTGATGGGGTCGAGTGTGTCGGAGAGGCGACGGGGACCCCTGGGGACGACGATGTGGCAGAGCCAAAGTCCCACTCAGAGGGGCGCCCGCCCTCAGCCCACAAGCATGGGTCAAACGGACTCCTAGGAGAAGGGACTGTATCACCAGCTGGGGCCGGGGAAACGACGTTCGGCACCTCCGAATCCGCGCGATGACGAGCGCGTCGGAGCCGCTCACGCCTCCTCCTGATCGCAGGCCAGAGGCGCAAGTGGAGGGACCGTCGCCTAGTCCTTGCAGGCTCCGGAAAACCGGTGCTGCTGACGTTCAGACCACGAGCGGAGGGAAAGACTATGAAGTCGCCCTGGTCCGTGGATACGAACCCCAGACTGCCGAACCAGACGACAGTGGTGAATGGAAACGGTGGGATGGTGGAGTCCATCTGAGAGAGTAGTTCGGAGTTGATTGACACGCAATGGCCCCTACCCGGTCGGTGTTATGACCCGGGGTCAAGACCACCAACGAGTAAATTTTTATATCGCGTGCTCCCTCTCTCAGACGTGATGCAAGATGGACACAAGGTTTATCCTGGTTCGGGCAAAGAAGGCCCTACGTCCAGCGGGGGAGGATGACTTGTATTATCTCGCACCCAAAACGTGCTCGTACAAGGGGGGTACAAGCTGTGTTACATGGGGTTTGCCACCCGAGGGGTCGATCGAGTGGCTGGGTGTGTATGCGTGGAGCGTGAGAGTCTGAACTGAAGTCTCTGAGGTTTCAGGATCCAGCCGTCCAAAGAGAGATCCGTCCCTTTCTTCTACCTCGGCGTCCCCTTTTATAGACCAAGGGGAGGTCCGAGGGTACAGGGTCCTAACGGTGGCGGTATGGGTGGCGTGTCCGAGGCACAGTGTTGGCGGAGAGACGTTGAGCACTGTGGCGGCATGGCCTTCCCGTCCTTCTGGCGTCCCCGGTCGTGGTGGCAGTAGAAGTCGCTGCGGCACAGCGTCCGCAGACGAGCACGAATCCCACGGCTGAAGCGAGACGGGGCGGATTGGACAGGCCCCATACTGGAGTTGTCGGAGAGAGGGGTCGAGCCCCCCGGTCGAGGGAGGGGTCGGGCCCTGCGTGGCTCTGTCGCATTCCCGAAGTCGTCGTCGAGGGCCGCACTGTTCACTTTCCGAGGGGTACTGCTGGAGTCCGTACTCGCGTAGTGGTGACAGTGACGGCATAGTTGATAGGAATCGGGGACTTGACGGGGAGTTGGCGGATTTGATAGCGGACGCGGGCGCCCATGTTGTTAGGTGGTTTCACTTTAACCCATGCCAGGAGCAGTTGGGTTAATCGAGCCTCTCGTCCGGGGGTCGTCCGTTCGACCCCTGGTCCGTCGATCATCGTCGAGGTAGGGTCGGAGCGGAGACGGGGTCGGAGAGGTCGAGGTAGAGGTTGGGGGGTCGCTCGTTTGACCCCTCGTCCGTACTTTGTTCGTCGAGGTAGGAGCCGGGGGATCGTTCGCTCGCCCCCTCGGTCCGTCATTTATCGTCGAGGTAGGAGCCGGGGGCTCGTTCGCTCGCCCCCTCGGTCCATCATTTATCGTCGAGGTAGGAGCCGGGGGGTCGTTCGTCCGACCCTCGGTCCGTCTCTTGACGTCGAGGTGGGCCGGCCCGTGGCTTGTCGCCACAGCTGGTGTAGAGCAGCCCCTCGAGCGATGGGACGTGCCTTACTGAGCGGTGGGCTGGTCCCTGCCTTAAAAATAGTTGCAATGTTTAGCGTTAATTTATCGAAGGGTTTAGGGTACCCCTTACCTTCGTACCCGACAACCTAATTATGGTATGCTTGAACTATAGTAAAGTTTTCATACTCATTGGATCATCTATAACTTAGTTATATATAAATAACAGATTTAACAAGCATGAAATTAGATTTTTCTGTATTAAAGTTATACTTTATCTATAACTAAGTTGTACATGGTCTAGTGAGTATGAAAATTTTACTATAATTTAAGCATACAATAATTAACTTACTATAAAAATTTCACCAAAATTGGACCATAGAAGATGTGGCTATGAATTATTTGAACTAATTACAGGCAAAATTAGAGTTTTCAAATTAATCTATAGCTATAACAAAAAACATTATACCAAAACATAACGTATTATATGTCCATTGTGTAGTCCAATAAAATTTAGTTTTTCTATTTTAAAGATTTAGCGAAAACAAATAAAAAAGGTAAAAGATAAAACCACCCTATAACAAAATCAGCATCCAAAAATTAATCTATAGCTATAACAAAAAAAATTATACCAAAACATAACGTATTATATGTCCATTGTGTAGTCCAATAAAATTTAGTTTTTCTATTTTAAAGATTTAGCGAAAACAAATAAAAAAGATAAAAGATAAAACCACCCTATAACAAAATCAGCATCCAAAACCGCATGAGGGCACTACTACAGAATCATACATCACTCTTACGAAGCAGTCCGTTCCTCAAGGAGATAAACCAATAGGATTAGAGTAATCACATCCACACGGATCTTAAGCCACGGATTAGTGACGTGGATTAAATCCTAGCCTTAGATCTAATCTAACCATCATTGTAATATCCCTATTTCCCTAACTGACATCACCGGGAGGGGCAACCGTTCGGCGACTGCGTTACCGCGTTCCCGAACGGGCGCTTCCTACTCTCATGGCATCTCTTCATCTTGTATAAATATTAGAGATCATTCAATGGAAAACTCACTTTGATTCATTCTTGTTCTCTCGATTACACCACGCTCAAATACGTTATCAACACTGCTCTAGATCGAGAAGGAGAAGATGAAGGAAGAACTCCCGTCGAAGAGGTGAGGCTGGATCCCGACTCACCATCGATCATGACTGCCATCCTCCTCCGAATGCCGCTCACCCACCGCGCTCCACTTCTCGTCGACGTCGTACGCCTGGCGGAGAACCGCTCACAGCACCGGCGCATCTTCGGTCGCCGTCGTCGTCGTGGACGCCACAACCGTCGCCGCTCTCGTCGTGGTTGGGGCATCCGCGCTCAGCGCCTCGTCGCCTCCAGCGTCACCTGCACCAGTTGGGCCACCGACTCCTCCGGCAACGCCAGTCCGCTTGCTGTCACCGACTCCTGGGTCCTTCACCCTGGCTGTTGGACTAAGGGGAGGCCCCGCGCCGTACAACTTCATGGAGGCCGGCCAGATCTCGACAGGCTTCACAACCACTGGATCCAGCACCACCGCGGCTCCTACAGCTTTCTTGGCGGCAACTCCAGCGGATCCGGCACCCGCAACCCCACCACCAGCCTGGGAGCGTCGCGTTCGTCGCCGGAACACCACCGTCGTCGCAGACTACTGTCCCGGCCTCCGTCCCGGCTCCTGGACTTCAACTTTCCAGCGGCTCTCCGACGGCGTTCTCCCCTGCAGCTTCAATGGCGAGGCTGGTCCCTCTGATGTGGGGGGCTACTCTCCCAACTAAGCAGCAACAAGGAGGGAGCGGAGGCAGCAATGGTGGAGCGCTTCGTGGAATGGAGCAATGGCGGAGTGGAACGGCAGCGCTTCGTGGAATGGATATGTTCTGAACCATATCCCCACAATACTTTATTCTGTTTCCTACCCATTGACCGGCCAGACAGCAAGCCTGTCATCCACCGCCTATAAATAATGGTCCTGTTTGATTCTTTAGTCCTAGGGACTAAAGACTAAAACCCAGACTTAATAAAAATCTTTATTGGTGTTTGGTTCTATGAATTTCTATAGACTTAACATCATTTAATACACCCTAACAAAGACCATTGTACCCCTATATGGACAGACAATAATGAAGGGCAAGGGGTGTCAATTGTGGTCCAAAAGTCCCCATAAGCCTCACCGCTTAGAGACTACTACCCATCCCAAAAAAGTCCCTAAATAAATCTCTAATGTTTGGTTTAAATAGACTAAAAGGAACTTAAAATAAGTCTTTAGTCTCTCTTCAAGAGGAATCAAATAGGGCCTAAAGCTGCCCCCTCCATATGTGTTTAGTTTATTATATTCTAATCAGGACTTGTGACTTGTGACTATAATTAGCAGCCAATTCACTTACAAATCCTCTTGGATTTCCATGTAATTAGCGTTGCATGTTGTGTTAGGAATTTGGATATGTTCAAAGTATTTGTAACCAGGCAAATTCAATAGCATATGTTCTCGTTCCATTTTATTGCAATTATTTAAATTCTTTATATTTTGCAATACGACACAAACTTAAATCAACTTTAACTATGCAAAGTTGAAATATTTAAATATATGTCACAATCACTTCACATGTACCTTATATTGGACTTTTAAAATTCTTTACCTACGCAAATAAGCAATTCACTTTATATGGCCTACAAATTATGTAATGACATAATCATTACCTATAAAAGTGTCTTTCCAATATTTAGATTTCACATTAAATATATCATTCTTGATTTAAATTTAATGTGTATTTTATGGTCCACGTTAAAATTCAACTTTTGTACTTATATTTTACATATATTTTACAACACAAGTGCCTTACATTATAAACATTTATACAAATGTAGGCAAAATGTCCGATGTTGGCAAATTAAAAAATAAAAAATTTGACCAACTTGCTCTTGATGGACATAATTTTCCAACATGGTCAATGGATCTCAAAGTTAGTCTCTCTTTACGGGGATTCTACCATGCTATTGTTCCACCAAAAGAGGGTACTTCAGCACCTGATGACAAAACCAAATATAGTGTCTTATATATCATAAGGTCTCATATACATCCAGACCTCAAGTCTGAATATTTGATGGAAGAAGATCCACTTGTTTTATGGAACCATCTTCAATAACGCTATGAACAGCAAAAGGCAATTGTCTTGCCTGAAGCTTTGCATGAATGGAATCATCTTCGTCTACAGGACTTTAAGTCTGTCGGGGAATATAATCATGCAATTCACAAACTTTGTGCAAAACTCAAATTTTGTGAAAAAGAACCTACTCATTCAGAAAAAATAGAGAAGACTTTATTTACTATGATGCCTGCAGACAGAATCCTTCACCAACAATACCGTGAGCGAAAATTCCAAGTTTATCCTGAGTTAATTAATACTTTACTTCAGGCCGAACGGCATAATGAGATCCTTCTTTGGAACTCAAATAAACGCCCATTGGGTGCTGCCACATTACCTGAAGTACACACAAACACTCAAAACACAAACAAAATGGATGGTGCCAACAGGAAACCATTCAGGAAATTCAAATGTAAAGGTAAAGGAAAAGGTGACAATAAGCGCAAAAGAGAGCATAAGCCGCATGATTCTTCCAAGGGAAAGGACATTCCTAAAAAGAATTTTGACAAATCCAAACTTTGTCAAAAGTGTGGTTGCTACAACCACATCACTAAGAAATGTCGCACCCCATGTCACTTGGTTGACTTGTACTTAAAGTATGTTGGTCATAATCAACCAAATCAAGGACAAAAGTATGAAGCCCATTTCAACTTCCAAAATGATGCTACGATGCAAGATGTTGCTCCATACAACTTTACCAATGACATTGTTATGGCAGAAGCTAGTTGCTCCAAGAGTGTCCCCATTGGACCAGGCAATCACAAGACTCTACCACCTGCGGAAGACTTAATGGACACGGACAAGATGCTCGTGGAGTTTGCCTCTACCGACATGTTTCGAGATCTCAATTAGACTCCTATAGTCCTTAGCACTACGTGCTCATTTATGTCCCAATAAAGTGTTGTAAATTATTGCTACATATAGCAGTCTTGTAAAATATTTGTATCTTGCTTGCTATATCATATATATAGCACGTATGTATCAAGCACAATTGATATTCAATAAAGTATGTATATTATATATATACATATATATAGATGTCATTTCAGATTTTAAATAAATTATTTATTCATATATATAGATTTCTACAGGATAAATCCAATGGAGGAGGAAATGTGCCTAGTAGATAGCGGTACTACTAATTCTATACTAAGGGAAACTAAATATTTCCAAACTCTAACTAAGAGACAAGGAAATGTTCTAACAATCGCTGGACGCGATGCAACGATAGTAGGCTGTGGATGCGTGTCGGTGTCTAAAATGGCGGGGTCTAGACGGCCAACGAGTAAATTTCTAAGCGTGTCGGAGATCGGATGGTTACGCTCGGAGAACACAAGGTTTATACTGGTTTAGGCATGAATGCCCTACGTCCAGTTTGTTGCGGGGTCGTATTACTGAGCGCGGAGGACTCGTAGAGGGGAGCTACAAGCAATGGTGAGAGAGGAAAGCGGGTTCCCAGGTCTTGTGCGTATGAGGTTCGTGGTTGTGGTGAGAGCTCGCGTGAATGCGAGTGCGTGTGTGTTGGAATGAATCGAGAGAGTTCAGAGAGAGAGATTGGAGGTCCATTATCCTCCTTTATACGTAGGGAGAGATGGAGTACAGTAGAGAGAGAGATAACGTGGGCCCGGTATGGGCTGTTGACTTGGGGACGCCTTGGGCTTCTGTTCGCCTTCCTTCCCGGAGAAGACTGCGTTTGTTGGCACGCTGCCCGGGTCTTGTTCGTCCTTGGTGCAACTATAGCCACGCGCCTTGTAATCGGTGACGTCCCTGTTGCCATATTTGGGCATGGCCGGAGGTTGGCAGAACATGGCTAGGCACCCCCGCGTTCCGTCATACAGGGCCGAGCATGCCCTAATCCCTGTTCAGATGTCCGTCGGAGGCATGGCGAGTATCAATCGGGGTTTAGACAACACAGGGAGCTGTACAAGAGGGATTCAACAGGGGTAGGTATGGCGATCCACGTCTTGACCACCCATCCCTCAGGAAAAACGACATTGTGGACCTTTTGACTATTGGCAAAAGTGCACCATGGGTCGGTGACGCCTCCGAGGGCGAGTGGCGTCACGGATGACGTTACTCTAGCTCGGGCGAGGCGGGAGAGCCTCCAAGGATACATGGCGCCGCGGGTGACGTCACTATGGCTCGGACGAGGCGGAGGAGCCTCCGAGGGTAGATGACGTCACGGATGATGTCATCCTAGCTTGGACGAGGCGGAAGGTCCTTCGAGGGAGTGCCGTTGCCTTAGCCGGTTTGGGGCAGAAAAATCCCCAAGGGTAATGACGTCACCCTGGCTCGGGCGAGACGGAGATTCCTCGGGGATGATTTTTGTTTTCGCGAAGTGCGGCGTTGGGGTACCCTATTCTTATGTATCCGACAATGCGCTACTAGCTATTACACTTCCCATGGGTACTCAACTTACAATTGAGGATGCATTATTGTATCCTGATTCAACTCGTACCTTACTTAGCTATAGAGATATCCGTAAAAACGGACTTCACGTGGAGACACATGAAGAACATAAAGAGGAATTTCTTCTCTTAATCAAAGATACCGGATATGGCAAACAAATTCTCGAGAAAATTCCCTCTTTACCATCTGGAATATATTATATATACATCAAACCCGTGCCACATGTTGCCTATAAAATAATTTTCCAGAATATCAATAAATTCTAAACTTGGCATGATCGCCTTGGTCACCCTGGCATAGGGATGATGCGAAAAATTATAAACAATTCCCATGGTCATGACTTAGCTAATTCTAAGTTCCCAGAATCTTCTGATTTTATATGCACTGCATGTGCCACTGGGAAATTGATTTTAAGACCATCTTATCTTAAAATCAAAGCTGAACCACTAAAGTTCCTTAAAAGAATTCAAGTCGATATTTGTGGTCCAATTACTCCATTATCTGGACCATTAAGATATTTTATGGTTCTAATAGATGCGTCTACACGATGGACTCACGTGTGCTTACTATCCACACGCAATCATGCTTTTGCAAAGCTAATAACTCAAGTTATTAGACTTACAGAAAAACATCCTGAACATCAGATAAAATCTATTAGAATGGACAATGCTGCTGAATTTTCCTCAAAAGCTTTCAATGACTATTGCATGGCTCTAGGAATTCAAATTCAGCACTTAGTTTCTTATGTCCACACTCAAAATGGTTTAGTAGAAGCACTGATCAAAAGATTTAAGCTAATAGCAAGACCACTATTGCATAATTGTAATCTACCAACTTCATGTTGGGGTCATGTGGTCTTACACGCTGCTGACTTACTACAATTGCGACTAACTGCATATCATACAGCTTCCCCACTACAATTAGTACGTGGAAATCCACCAAGTATTTCCCATCTGCGAAAATTCGGTTGCGTTGTATATATACCTATTTCACCACCAAAGCGTACATCTATGGATCCACACAGGAAATTAGGGATAGCGTACATCTATGGGTCCACACAGGAAATTAGGGATCTATGTCGGGTATCAATCTCCATTGATCATTAAATACCTGGAACCCCTTACAGTGGATCTATTCACGGCCCGATACGCTGACTGTATCTTCAATGAAGATCACTTCCCGGCATTAGGGGGAGATTACAAGTACCAAAAAGAATGCTCGGAAATAAATTGGGATGCACAAGACATCTCCACTAATGATCGACGTACACAAGAATCTGAACTCCAAGTTCTAAAAATCATAAATTTGCAAAATATTGCAAATAATCTACGAGACGCATTTACCGATTATAAAGGTGTCACTAAATCCTATCATCCTGCTAGGATTGTGCCCGAAAGAATAGAGGTACCAAACAAAACTATTCAACTCCCACCTCAAAAACCTATTCAAGTCAAGAGGGGGAGAAGTAAGGCCGTTAATCTGGATGTGGCTCCTAAACACCAAAGGAAACAGAATAACAAAAAATCTAAATTAGTGAATGTAACTCAACAACATGTTTTGAGACACCAAGTGAATAAACAAAATTCACAGCCCACATCAACAATGCACTCAATATCTGTTGTTGGGACATCGGAACGCTCTGACGCTATCGTATTGGGAAATAACGAACCGTCGCAAGGGGTGCAAGAAATTTCCATAAACTATATTGATTCTGGAGAATCATATGACCGAAAGACTACATTTGTCGACATATACTTTGCCGAAACAATTGCGGAAATAATCCAAAGTGATCCAGATCCCAAAACCATGGTAGAGTGCAAAAATCGCTCAGACTGGATTAAATGGAAAGAAGCAATCCAAGCAGAGTTAGCCTCGCTCGCAAAAAGAAAGCTATTTTCATCAACAATACCTACACCTTCAAAAATCTTCCCTGTGAGATTTAAATGGGTTTTCGTCCGAAAGCGGAATGAAAATAATAAGGTTGTGAGATACAAAGCGAGACTTGTAGCACAAGGGTTCACGCAGAGACCTGGTGTTGATTTCAATGAAACATACTATCCAGTTATGAGTGGAATAACATTCCGATATATAATAGCATTGGCAGTTCAAAATCATCTATCCATGCAGTTGATGGATGTAGTGACAACATATTTATATGGGTCACTTGATTCAAACATTTATATGAAGGTTCCTGATGGAATCCCTATTCCGAATCCTAAAGCAAGTCGCGCCACATATTGTGTAAAACTTAATAAGTCATTACATGGCTTAAAACAGTCGGGACGGATGTGGTACAACCGACTGAGCGAATTCCTATTACAAAAGGGATACGCCAATAATGATGATTGTCCATGTGTTTTTATAAAGAAATCCCAAACAGGATTCTGCATTATATCAGTATATGTGGATGATTTAAATATCATTGGCAACCCACATGATATCAATGAAGCACGCAATCTCTTAAAGATGGAATTTGAGATAAAAGATTTAGGACAAACTAAATTTTGCTTGGGTTTACAAATCGAGCACCTTCACTCAGGAATTTTAGTGCATCAATTTGCCTATATCCAGAAAACACTAGAAAAATTTAATATGGATAAGTCATATTCATCCAAAACTCCCATGGTTGTTCGTTCTCTAGACATGGAGAAAGATCCATTTATACCAAGGGACGATGATGAAGAGATGCTTGGACCCGAAGTTCCATATCTCAGTATTATTGGAGCACTTATGTATCTTGCAAATCAAACTAGACCTGATATTGCATTTGCAGTAAACTTACTAGCTAGACATAGTGCCACTCCAACTAAACGTCATTGGACAGGAGCTAAACATATCTTACGATATCTCAATGGTACCAAAGATCTTGGATTATTTTTCCAAAGAAACCAAGATCCAACTATGATTGGATACACTGATGTTGGCTATTTATCTGATCCCTATAATGGTCGATCCCAAACAGGTTTTGTATTTCTATATGGAGGAACTGCTATATCATGGAAGTCTTCTAAACAGACTCTAGTAACAACCTCCACAAATCTGTAACACCCTAAAAACATGCACTTTTCAAAATAGATTAAGATTAAGATTGAATTGCATTTTATGTGGGCATTAAAACATAGGGAAATTAACTAAAGGTTTCATAAAATAAAAATGACCATCATGTTAGAAACTTTGTTGTTGCATTCATGCTGATGCATAGCTTTTGGTATTGTCTGGATATTTGCAAAGTTCAAATTTGGATTCAAAGTTTATTTGAAAATTGAGTTTGGAAATTCAAAAAAGAAAAGAAAAACATTTTCTCTCTTTTCTCTCTCTCTTTCTTGCTTTCTGGCCCGCAGGCCACTCCCCCAGCCCAGTTCCCTCCCTCCTCCCTTGCCGAATGGGCTCTGCCCCGGCCCGTTTTCCCCGGCCCATTGCCTTCCCGAACTCCCTCCCTCTCCCTCACTGACAGACCAGCCCCACCGGTCAGTTCTTCTCTCTCCCGCTTACAAGCCGGACCCGCTCGTCAGAACCATCCCCTCTCCTTTCCTTTCTCTCCCCTTTCCTTCTCTGTTCTCCCGCGCCGGTGGATCCTTCTTTGCTGAGCTCGATTCGGAGTAGGAGACCCCCCCTTTCCCATAACCGGCACCGAGCCGTGACGTGCAAGCTACGCGCCGCACCACCGCCTTCCTTCCTCCCTTTCCCTTTCTCTTCTTTCCTTTTCTCCGGCCGCCGCCTTCTCTTTCCAACCGAGCGCGAATCCTCGGCGGATCCCGCCTTTCCTTCGAAATCGACCCCCCCCCCCGAGCTATTTAAGTGGAGCATCGCACCCTTCCGTCCCCGCAATTGTCCCTTGGAGCTCGCTGGAAGCACACCAGAGCTGCAGAGCCCCTCTGCGCCACCGCAGTTGAGTAGCGCCGCCGCCGCCGTCGATTTTGCCTCTACCGAGTTCCTCCGCGCCAACCAGCTGTTTCTCGAGCCTCGCAGTGAGGTAAACGACTCCCTGAGGCCTCGCTCTCCCTCCCCGACCTCTCTGCTGCTTTGCGCCGCGACTGCCGTCGTTGCAGAGCCGCCGTGCCACGCGGTTATCGCGTTTCCGTGCACAATCGCCTCGACCAAGTGCGCCATCGTCTTCGCCGTGACGCCCTCTCTCTCCCGGACCTTTTTGCGTGGAGTTTGATGCTCTGAATCGCCAGATCGTGTTGCGCCGCCGCACGCCGGCCATGGTGCCGCCGCGTCTCTGACTCCGGCCGCCACGCGCCACCCCTCTCCTCCACCGGTCTAATCTGGTTCGTTCATTTTGAATCGAACGGCCATCAGCGCTTCATACCGGTTCGGCCGGCAATCTTACAAAAGAAACCCCGCGGGTTTTAAAGACTGAACCCGCAGTCCCCTTTTGCGTATTCCGAGTTCCCGTTTCCTCTGCTGAAAAGCGTAGTTCCTTTTCAGTTTGATTTAATTCGAAAATAAAAAGAAAACCTTATTTACAGTTTTGCCACTTTATTTCAATTGTTTATAAATTGTTCGTTTTAAATCCAAATCGACCCGTTCAAGTTGCGTTAGATCCGTATTTTCATGCTCTATCCAGTAGTATAGGTTTCATCTATGTTAATAACCTTTGAAAATCAAAGAAAATTATTTCTGTAATGCTTAATCTTGCTCTATTCAAAATCCCGTTTA
Source organism: Microstegium vimineum (assembly GCA_022036555.1). Classification (NCBI taxonomy): domain Eukaryota; kingdom Viridiplantae; phylum Streptophyta; class Magnoliopsida; order Poales; family Poaceae; genus Microstegium; species Microstegium vimineum. The sequence continues at coordinate 9,441,485 of CM039125.1, read as the reverse complement.
AATCATATCTTCTTCGTTATAGCTCCGTTTTTCGTGATTCAAGCGTCTTTGTGATCGTAGTGATACGTAGTTTTGTTTTATAAAATTTTACTTTTGTTTCATTATGTTTGGTGTACTGTTCTAACCTATAGCCTTGTTTGTTTGCTTGTTATGTCTCTGCGTGATTGCATGTGATGTGATGATCGAGTACAGACGGTGAGCAGTACGTGGGAGACCAAGGGTTTTGCTTTGAGTAGGAGCAGCAGCAGGATCCCTTTGAGCAAGGCAAGTATTATATGGGATCTTCCTTGATGTCCTATTAATGAAGCTTTTCCAATGAAATCATATGCATGTGTCTAATACTGTTACCATAGGGCTTACCTAGATTTGTTTACCCCTATCCTTGAAAGCCTATGGGTTATCTTTGCATCTGGGTAGTTATTGCTAGTGCTTCACTTTAATAAGCATGATCCGTTAATCTTGATTAATGATTACATGAAATGATGAAGTAAAACTTGACTTTTTAGCAACATGGATTTAGGACCCTTTCTGTCAGCAAAAGCTGGGACATACAGTACAACCATGAGGGCTATATGGCTCTAGCTTTAGTTCAGTATTAGGGTCACTCTCTCGCATGCGGCAGTTCGCGAAAGTTGCCATTGTCGAGCGGTTGCGGAGCGGCTGGAGTGGGGACCGCTGCGTGTGTGTACCACCGAAGGGCTCCTATATACCCCTTGCCCGTGGATCCGTAGTGTCTGTGGTATGTCAGCGAACCCCTTTGAAAGACTTCATAGTGTTCCCTGCCCGCTCACCTCGGCAGTGTTAAGGGAGTCATGATCCCGGGGCATTTGGGCAAACACGACTCGTGGGTAAAGTGTACAAACTCTGCAGAGTATTAGAAACTATCATGATAGTCGTGCTCACGGACACGAGCGGCCCGGAAAACTCACAGAACTCTTTGGCTACTTGTTGTTTACCTTTATGAATCACTTTATCATGGAATTATGTTACTTGTTCAGTTGTTTACTTGATCATGCAATTTAACTTGGGGACTTAAGCATAACTTTGCTCTACCACTTGTAAAGTTTTGTTACAAATTAAAATGCTTACCGCAGTAAACCAGTGTCATACTCTTTGAGCCTCATGAACCCCATATATACTTGTTGAGTACGAAAGTACTTACGCTTGTTTTCTTTCTTCTCAATTCTTGTATAAAAATCCCGGATGGGTACCAGATTATCAGAGTTATGAGGAGTATCCAGAGGACTACTAGGTTTGGGGTCAACCAGTTGACGTCCCTGTGCTATGGACCTTCGCGAGAGTTATCATATATTTCCGCTATTTTGTAATAGATATTTATTTAAATACTCATTCGCTATGTATTAAGCACTTGTGATGATACAATTTTGATAATTTGTCGGCTTATGTGTGTGACTGATCTCTGGGCACACATAAGATTATTACATCCCATTTTGTCTTTAAAACTGGGTGTGACAAAATCATTCTGAAATTGTTGCACTATATGAAGCATCACGTGAGTGTGTATGGCTCCGCAGAATGATTAATCACATACAACAATCTAGTGGAATTGGTTCCATTGAATCACCCACAATTATCTATAAAGATAATTCTGCTTGTATTACACAAATGGAAACATGTTATATCAAAAGCAATATGACTAAGCATATTTCTCCTAAGTTGTTTTATCCTCATGAATTACAAAAGAGCGGAGAAATAAAAATCTTGAAAACAAAATCTTGTGACAATCTTGTAGATTTATTCACTAAGTCATTACCAGGTCCCATGTTCCAAAATTTTGTTCACGGTATTGGTATGCGACGACTTAAAGACTTGCAAGTTTCAGAGGGAGATACTCTCTGAAGAATAATCATTTATGTTAAATATTATATTGCACTCTTTTCCTATTATGAGTTTTATAAATTTTCTCATAAATAAGGTTTTTAATGAGGCAATATCAAATAATGTGTCATATTTCTTATTTTCCTCATAAGAGGTTTTTAAAGGGAATATCAAAGACATTATTCCTTCTCATATTTTCCCACATGGTTTTGGGGAAGGCTATAGATGATAATATTGTTCTAAACTAAATTATGGGCTTTTCCTATAAAGGTTTTCCCATATAAGTTTACAATGAACAATAATCTAAATATATGTCATATCATTTCTCCTAATTTTCCCACTAGGTTTTGAGGAGTTTAATGACATATCAACAAACATTATCACATCATATTTTTCCTACAAGGTTTTTGGAGGCACTAAAGCTATTGATTGATCTCGAGACTGGATGCGATCAGGGGGAGTGTTACGAAGCAATCCGTTCCTCAAGGAGATGAACCAATAGGATTAGAGTAATCACATCCACACGGATCTTAAGCCATGGATTAGTGACGTGGATTAAATCCTAGCCTTAGATCTAATCTAACCATCATTGTAATCTCCTTGTTTCCCCTAACCGACATCGCCGGGAGGGGCAACCGTTCGGCAACCGCGTCACCGTGTTCCCGAACGGGCGCTTCCTACTCCCGTGGCATCTCTTCATCTTGTATAAATATCAAAGATCATTCGATGGAAAACTCGGTTCGATTCATTCTTGTTCTCTCGATTACACCACGCTCAAATAATCACTACCGGCCCATCACTGCCGGTTTTGTTTGGGCCGGCAGTGATGCCTCTTCACTGTCGGTTCGTGGCAGAACCGACAGTGAAACTCATCATCACTGTCGGTTCGTGGCTGGAACCGGCAGTGAAAATTTTCTACCTTTTCACTACCGGTTCCAGCCACGAACTCATAGTGAAGCTCATCATCACTGCTGGTTCGTGGTTGGAACCGGCAGTGATAACCTGGACACTTTCATTGCCGTTTCCAGCCATGAACCGCCACTGATGATGAGCTTCACTACCGGTTCCAGCCACGAACCGCCACTGATGTACTTATACACTGATTTTTTTTATTTTTGTAAACGACTTCTGATGGAAAAACTTTCTACATGAAAGATGTAGATCTCAAAAAGTTATGAAACTTTGTAGTTGACAACTTTTTTATTTGAAATAATCTTGTCATCGAAAAATATGTTTGAATGTGTCAAATTTGAAATTCAAAATTTTGTAAACGACCTCGGATGGAAAACCTTTCTACATGAAAGTTATAGATCCTGAAAAGTTATGAAACTTTGTAGTTTACAACTTTTTCATTTGAATTCGTTTAGTGGCTCAAATAATCAATTTACAGTCGGTTTAGTATAGAATGAGGTGAACTAAAACCGAATCTAGACACAAGTGAGTCATGAGTGGAGTGGTAGAGGAGGTACTGTGCGAGGCTGAGGTCTGAGGTTCGAATCCCCGCCGGAGCGCGTTTGCGCGACTTGTGACTTGGGTCGAAAATGGGCGGGCGGGTTACTAGTTGTGATTTTACGCGAAAAAATGAGCGACTTGTGGTCAGAGACGGGCGGGCAGGTTACTAGTGGCCTCTTCCAGAATTTAAATCTTTTTTATTTTTAAAACGCGATTTCGGACACCATCATCACTGTCGGTTTGGCATAACCGACAGTGATGTGATCACCTCATCACTGCCGAGTTGGTTGTGCAGGTTCAAAAACCGCCACTAATGGGGGTTTTGAACCGACACTGGTGTCGTGTTCTGGAGTAGTGGGGGTAATTTAACCGGTTTTGAAAAATTCAGTGAGTAGAATACCTGGTTTTATAGTTGAGAATGTGAAGTAGACCGCGCTACATAGGTGAGGGATTAAGTAGACTTTTTTCCAAATTTTAAAAAATGGAAAAGTCTACATAACCCCCTGAACTTTGAGGGGTGGACTACTTAACCTCCTGAACTATCAAAACCGGACAAATAACCCCTCTAGGCGGTTTTGAGAGTGGTTTTGTCTTTTTCTTTTTTATTCATTTCGGTTGAATCTTTGAAAAAACATAATAAATCATAGAAAAATCGTAAAATAGAAAATTCAATTTTGTTGGACTCCACATGAGTAGCCTGGTTTTATAGTTGAGAATGTGAAGTAGACCGCGCTACATAGGTGAGGGGATTAAGTAGACTTTTTTCCAAATTTTAAAAAATGGAAAAGTCTACATAACCCCCTGAACTTTGAGGGGTGGACTACTTAACCTCCTGAACTATCAAAACCGGACAAATAACCCCTCTAGGCGGTTTTGAGAGTGGTTTTGTCTTTTCCTTTTTTATTCATTTCGGTTGAATCTTTGAAAAAACATAATAAATCATAGAAAAATCGTAAAATAGAAAATTCAATTTTGTTGGACTCCACATGAGTAGATCTACACATTGAACATATAATATGATATGCTTTAGTAAAAAGTTTTTGCTATAAATTTAGTTATATATTTTTCTATAATTAATTATAAAAATTCATAACTGTAAATTTTGTGGTCCAATTATGGTGAAATTTTTATGGTAGGCTAATTATTGTATGCTTCAAATGTTGTAAAAATTTCATACTCATTTTTACAGTTATGATTTTTTATAATTAATTATAGAAAAATATATATCTAAATTTATAGCAAAAAATTTTTACTAAAGCATATCATATTATATGTTCAATGTGTAGATCTACTCATGTGGAGTCAAACAAAATTGAATTTTCTATTTTACGATTTTCTATGATTTATTATGGTTTTTCAAAGATTCAACCGAAATGAATAAAAAAGAAAAAGACAAAATCACTCTCAAAACCACCTAAAGGAGGTTATTTGTCCGGTTTTGATAGTTCAGGGGTAGAATAACCGGTTTTGTAGTTCAGGGGTTAAGTAGTCCATCTCTCAAAGTTCAGGGGGTTATGTAGACTTTTTCCGATTTAAAATGAATACACTGTCTAAAAGTTATAAAAGGAGTCACACGGACATTCGCCGCATTCCAATCATATGAACGACCGTGTGGAAATGGATTCCGGTTCTATATCTACGGTTTAACTTTTCTAATCTTATAAGACATAGAGGTAGGTCAGACAGTGTAGAAGAACGCTCACGTACACATGTGCTATCGAAGTATACGAGAATGGAGATTTTTGATGTCGTCGTGATGACCATTGCTCTCCCTTGGCCCCACGTCTCTGACATACACATCACCTATATATGGACTACGGTTGCTACTTGATAAGATAGGATATTTGTTATCTAGATTGCTCTCTACACGTGATAGCGAGCTCCTTTGTACGAGTCAATTTTTGTCGTAGCTGCTGGTTTGTATTGTGGGATAGGAGTTCCGAATTTTGTACCCTGTTTTATCGTTTTAATAAAAAAATATATGTTCCTTGTTACAAAACACGACAGGAAACTTACGTAGAGCCACCAGGCCGGCAGGCTGCAACAGGAAACCCCCCCCCCCCCCCCCCCCCCCCCCAAAAAAAAAGACCCATATACTAGCCTTTTATTGAACTCCAGTCGAAGGGGCCCTAAAATTTGGTGGGCCAGTGCTGTCGCCCCGGACACTTGCAGTAGACCAAATATGTACGGGCCTGAACAGTACATTTTATGAAAAAAATCCACCTTTTCTCTTTCAACTTTTGCGAAAGTCAATTTCCTCTCCAAAATCAGACAACCCAGCTCCCTCAACCGTTGAAGCCGTGCATTTTACCTCCCTTACCCGGTTATAAGCGATTTTACAGACGATCTGTCTTTTTATTTTCTATTTATCTCGGTTGAATCTTTGAAAAATCATAGTAAATAATGTAAAAAACATAAAATGAAAAATGAAATTGTATTAGAATCCATATGTGTAGATATACACATTAAACATATAATATGATATATTTTAGTAAATTTTTTTTGTACATTTAGATCTATTGTTTTCTGTAATTAATTTGAATAATTCATAACTACAGATTGTATGGTCTAATTTTTATGAAATTTCTATGGTGGCCTAGTTATTGTATGCTGAAAAACTATAGTGAAAAATTCATACTAATTGGATTATGTATAAATTAGTTATTTATTTATTTATATTTAATAAGCATAAAAACTAAATAAATTTATAACTAATTTATATATGATTCAATGAGTATGAAATTTATACTGCAGTTCAATCATACAATAACTAGGATACCATAAAAATTAACAATAACTGAAACATAGAAACTGCAGTTATGAATTATTTAAATTAATTATAGAAAAGAATAGATCTAAATCTACATAAAAAAATTATACTAAAGCATATCATATCATATATGTTCACTATGTGAATCTAGTCATGTGGAGTCCAATAAAATTAGATTTCCTATTTTATATTTTTTCTATAATTTTTTAAAGATTGAACCGAAATAAATAAAGAAAAAGACAAGACCGTCTCCAAAATCGCTTATAACAGGGTCAGAGAGATAAAACACATGGTTTCAAAAATTGAGGGATATGATTTATCCAGTTTTGATGTTTAAAATTAGACTTTTGCAAAAGTTAAGGGACGAAAATCAGATTTTTTCCTACATTTTACGCTACTACAGAAAGCGTAATCAGTGCCGGTTCAAAACCACTCATCACTGTCGGATTTTGAACTGGCACAACCACTTCGGCAGTGATGAGGGGTAACATCACTGCCGGTTATGCCAAACCGACAGTGATGATCCGCATCACTGTCGTTTCGTTACAAACCGGCATGATGGATGTCCAGAAGAAATCGTGTTTTTAAAATCGAAAAAAAATTCAAATTCTGGGAGAGGCCACCAAGAAGTCGTAAGTCGCGTATTTTTCCACGTAAAATTTGTGAACGCGCTCTGACGGGGATTCGAACCTTAAGACTTCAGCCTCGCGCGGTACCTCCTCTACCAATCCACCCATCCTCATATTCTATACTAAACCGAGTGTAAATTGATTATTTGAGCCACTAAACGAATTCAAATGAAAAGGTTGTAAACTATAAAGTTTCATAACTTTTCGAGATCTACAACTTTCATGTAGCAAGTTTTTTCATCCGAGGTCGTTTACAAAAATTTGAATTTCAAATTTGACACATTCAAACGTATTTTTCGATGACAAGATGATTTCAAATGAAAAGGTTGTGAACTATAAAGTTTCATAACTTTTTGATATCTACAACTTTCATGTACAAAGTTTTTCCATCGGAGATAGTTCACAAAAATCAAAAAATTAATTGTACAAGTATATTTTTGTCGGTTCCGGCCACGAACCGGCACTGAAACTCATCATCACTGCCGGTTTGTGGTTGGAACCGGCAATGAAAGTGGCCATCACTACCAGTTCTAGCCACAAACCGGCAGTGATGATGAGCTTCAGTGCCGGTAAGTGTCGGTTCGTGTGGAACCGGCACTATATAGAGTTAATTTTTTTGATTTTTGTAAACGACTTCGGATGGAAAAACTTTCTACATGAAAGTTGTAGATCTTGAAAAGTTATGAAACTCTGTAGTTCATAACTTTTTCATTTGAAATCATTTTGTCATCGAACAATACGTTCGAATATGTCAAATTTGAAATTTAAATTTTTGTAAACGACCTCGGATGAAAAAACTTTGTACATGAAAGTTGTAAATCTCAAAAAGTTATGAAACTTTGTAGTTTACAACTTTTTCATTTGAATTCGTTAAGTGGCTCAAACAATCAATTTACACTCGGTTTTTCGAGAGAGGTTTCACTGATTTTTCAAATTACGAACCGGCAGTGATGAGAACCTTCACTGCCGGTTCGTGGATGGAACCGATACTGAAAGGCATCACTGCCGGCCCAAACAAAACCGACAGTGATAGGGTCGGCAGTGATTGCCTATTCTGTAGTAGTGTTATGTCGGTTAAATTGAAAAGAAACTATATAGACATGTTGAGCATCAGGTTATTAACATCCTAAACTCTAGGCTTAGTAATTTTTTTTTTGCTACAATTCACAACCAATGAGCACAGCCAAATATACACAGAACTATGTCAACTAATGAGCTAGTTTAACTTGATACACAGGAGCGATCTAGCTAGCATTGCTAATTTTTGGATAGAAGCTAGGGATAGGGAAGGGAGGGAGGGGAGAAGAAGTTGCTTGTACTTGTACGTCGTACCTAGCTAGACCTGCCACAGGTTTTATCGTCTCAGAAGGTTCACCATCTGAGACACCCGAGTCCTAGACATGGCTCAACAGGCTACACTACAACAATGGCGCACCTCTCGTACGCATCGTCCTCCTACAGGCTACAGGTTGTACCACGCTGGCTTATGCGGTCTGCTGGGGGTTTAATGTTTTGTTTTAGGCTATATAGAAGATGCCCTCTCCCTTTCTTCCCGCGGCCATCCATCTGTCCGGCTCCGTCCGCGTCGCTCGCCTCGCCTCGCCTCTGCCGTCGATTCTCCTCGGCCGGCCTGTCCACGTTGCATGTCAAGCCATGAGCGAGGCGGGCATTGGCAGGGAAGAATCGAGTAGAAATCAAAAGAGCACGGCTTGGTAATTTTGCCTCCTTTTGAAGACACTCGGCGCAGCTACTCCGTGGTCTCCGGCCGGCCGCCAACGTTTCCCTGCTCTCCCTGATCGGCTAGCACCTGATGAGCATTCCGTTTTGCTGCGGATTTCGTTTCCAGTTCCCCAGACATAGGCAGGTGGATGCATGATGCGAACTCTCTGTAGACGTGACGAGCGGGACAAACGACATGCGCGTACGTGGGCAGACGTCCGTATAGGCGTAGACCGACAGGACCCATATATATACTTTAGATGAGTATATAAGAGATGGGCATATATGTGCCAAAGAATTCAGTCTGGTTTGATTTGACGGGCCATATGGCACCATGTCCGATCCACAGCTTGTCGATCAAGCTTAGGTAGCTTAATTAGCAACAATACTTAACTATATAGTGATCCCCTATCATTATCAATTTCATGGCTGAAATGACCCCCCCCCCCCCCTCCTCCATCAACATATAAACAGCCCGTCCTGCAGGACACCTTCAACATTCATGTCAGACCTCAACCTTACCGTGATAGGCAACACATGCTATGAGTCTGTGTGCGGTGAAGATGGCGATGTCTGTGAGGAAGAGAATCACATGGCTCAGCCTCCTCTTCTTGGTTGTTGGCATGCTGCTCTCGCAGCTGACTTTGTTGGCAGAGGCACGGGAGGGCGCTTTGGTGGTGCCCCTTGGGCATGATGTTGAGGAGAGACACGATGCCATGGTGTTTAGGGACAACAACAACCTTGACGGCGAGGGTACTGGTGGCCGCGGCGGCCGCGGTGGCCGCCCCGGTGGCGGCGGTCACAATGGCAGCCCTGGCAGCCCAGGCGGCCTCCCCGGCAGTCCTGGCAGCGGGGGTAGTGGTGGCAGCCCCGGAGGTAGCGGTGGAAGCCCCGGCAGCCCCGGCGGTAACGGTGGCAGCCCCGGCAGCCCCGGCGGTAATGGTGGAAGCCCCGGTGGTAACGGGGGAGACCCCGGCGGTAACGGCGGCAGCCCCGGAAGCCCTGGTGGTAGGGGCGGTAGCCCTGGCAGCCCCGGCGGTAGTGGCGGAAGCCCTGGTGGTAGCGGTGGTACCCCTGATGAACCTGGCAACGGTGGTGGTAGTGGTGGTGACGGTGGTGGTGGTGGTGGAGGAGGAGGAGGAGGTGGTGGTGGTGGTGGTGGTGGTGGTGGTGGAGGAGGAGGAGGAGGAGGATGAGGAGGAGCCATGTGATGTGCCATAAAGTGTCCTTAACCAAAGAGTGTGGTGTTAGTAAACCAATAAATGTTCTTGTCATGATGTCTTGTTGTGTCATCATGTCATGTATGAATAAATAATCATACACCTGTTAGTCGCATTTTATCATATATGTCGTGTATGAATAATAAACGTTCTTCATATATTATTTAATGGTTGAACGACTTGTTTTAGATTGCTTACAGTATGAATAACATCAAGCTAATTACTAGCATGGCAGAACGGCGGCCACGATGCTCGTATTCCTGGAGTTAGGCTGGAGGAACCCTTTTGCAGTTGACGAGCCAAAGCCCAAGTGCTTGTCGAGCAAACGTCCAAACAAGCAGAAGTCACATCCCGTTGGCCTCGCGCGCCAAGGAAAATCCAAGCAGCTAGTCGTACCCTATTTATTTTTTAGATGAAAAAATGCTTCCACACTGAACACGGTGTCCATGCAAATCACTGGATACAATACAAGAACAAATACATGATCTGGTACCTGGTGCACCGTACGTCCATCATATCTATGACAAATTAGGACCAGCATTACAGTTCCTACCCAAGGCTACTAAAGAATGTTACTGAATTTACATTCACATGGTTGTTGAGGCAATAATCACGCCCTATTTTGATGTTGAATGACACCGATATGTACTTCTAGACATTAAAGCAGCAAACAGTTTATGGATCTAGATAATCTTCTACAGTCGCAAGCATCGAGGTTATAGGTCATCTGAACAGAAACATTGTTAGACTCTTCTAGTCTTCTTACATGGAGCCACAAAACTGTGAACGTGTAACTGTCCTGAAAGAAACATAAAACCAATAAACTATGGTCCTCAGCAATCGTTTAGTGTTGCTAGTAATAATTAATTAAGGCACAAATGTTGAGCATCAGGCTATTAACATCCTAAACTCTACGCATAGTAACTTTGCTTTAGCAACAATTCGTTCACAGCCGAATACACAGAACTATGTCAACTCTGAAACTACTGCCTTCGTGACAATACAGGGCTAAAGCGAAACTAAAAAAACACGAAGGCAGTATTAGTCTCAAACACAACCTAAACCAAGCCTTGGATTTCGCCGGCACGACCCTAGTCGCAGGCATTCAATTAGCGTCTAGGAATCCATGCAATGCGGGTGAGCGGCTGGCAGCAGAACATTGCAGGGTCCACTTTTTTCAACATTTTAATAATTTTTTACCGTTGGTTCTAAGCTGTGATGATGAAGATAATCATCACCGTCAAAGCACAAAGTCAGCGGTGATGACGATTTTATAGTAGCGCATGACCTCCTTGATTCTTGATATTCGAATTAAAGACCAACAATAACATACCTCTTCATATAAATTAATACTTACTATTGATATTGCCAAATGCCGCCAATTACATGAAAAAACTTTGATCCCTTTTGAAGCTTACATTACCCATCCCAGTTTATCGATCAAGATCGACAGCAGGATGTACATTGTACTGTATGAGACAACGACTTTGAGTTTGGTTTTCCAATGTGACAGGGTATGGTTGTGTTTCCTCAATCCAAGACACCTGCCGCCCTGAAGGATTCGACGCTGTCCCTGAGGGTCTCCTCAAACGGCCTGAATTTCCAGCCAAGCGCCTGCAACTTCTTGGAACTGAATGGGGGCTCGTGGGTCACTTGGACAAACCTGCCATTGGTTGGGGAACAAAATATATGCAGTACGTACATCAGATTGCAGTGACCGCCCCAGTAACACGATTGCAGTAACGTGGGTCACGTGGGGCTCAGATTGCAGTAACACGATTGCTGATAGTCAAGAACAGGCTTACTCGGTGGCATATTGATAAGTCGGGTACCAGCTCTTGAGTAGCTTTATGACATCAGATACCAGCCTTGCGTGCGAATTGCAGATATACCTCCCAGATGCCTCCGTGGTCTCGTACACTTTTTTTTTATCAAACATACCCATATTCAGATTAAGGAATACATACAAAGACCCATAAAAATACAGGTACGTCCCAGTAGATACCGAGAACAGTTGTTCCCACCAAACCACACACAGGGATCTACAAAGAACAGAAATTACAAACAAGCCCAAGAACCATGTGGTCACTGAGGTCGCCTGCATCAGCCACCGCCGAACCCCGCCGGGAACTGAAGCCGCTAGGCACCATCTTCCCCAGATCCGAGAGGACTCCATCGCGCAAAGGCTTTACATAGAGCCGAAATAGACACTCATCCATAAGAACAAGATATGTCGTCGTTGAACGCTCGTCGGCCGGGGCTGCGCCCCAAGCCCTCTGAGTCTTGGATCAAATCTCGTCGTTGACGACAGCCGCCGCCATGGGGAAATCGAGGTCGATCCATCCTCCACGTTGCCGCCGACCCCACAACCATCTCCGCATCCTCGAAGCAAAACGCCGGAACCCACCATGTCTCGGCAAACACCAAGATTGATGGCCGCCGACCACTGACTCCTACGCAGGGACTCCACACAGGGAATACCACCTCCACGGGCTCGCCGTCGTCGCCGGAGTGAAGCTTCAACGGGGTGAGGAAGAGTCTGAGAGGACTTATTCACCGCCTCACCGACGCCGTCAGGAAACCTAGACCTAGAAACCCTAGGACCTAAACTACCACCTACCCCACCCGTCGGCAAGAGACCGACGGTCTCCGCCATCTCGCGATGTCCCGCAGGCCATCGGAGGCGGAAGAGACCGCCAGCTCCGCCGGCGACGACGAGATTTCCTTTTTTCCCCTCTGTCAACTGTAGCAGGAAGAGGCTTCGAGAGAAAGAAAGGTAGTAAGACGCTAAGTGTGGTCTCATACACGAGGAGAAGAGCATTGGCGACATCGCGAACATCCACAAAATGTCTCAGTTTCATTTTCACCAAGCGATCTCCTGTACAAATCGAGACAACACAACCCACGTCATCAGGTCTCAAATCCAACAGGATGTGCTACAAATTGTGCAAGAATTCATCGGAGGAAAAAGAAAAAAGGTAGTAAAACTAACCTTTGAGGAAATCAACCACGACCGAACTGCTCGCGTTGACTGTCGGTTGCAGCAAGGGCCCAATTACCAGGGATGGGCAGACTGACACCACATCGATCCCAGTTCTCTTGGCGTAATCAAATGCCTCCAGCTCTGCCAGTGTCTTGGAAAGGCAATACCAGTCCTGGAAGAGTGAAATTGGGGGAGAACAAAATTGTTATGGGAGAAAAATCACATGTTTGCAGGTATTAAAAGGAAAACTTAAGAACCCTTCCAATCAGAATCATACGCATTCTTGTTGTCCGAATGACCTATAATATATCCAGCTAGTGATTATTTATCTCTGATTCTCTGGCTGAAGTCACTGACATTTATAGTACAATAGCTGAATAGCAGTAGCAGCAGCACTAGGGTTAACTAACAAAATCGATCTAGCTAGCATCAAAGCACAAGCAACGTCCCTATCATTGTCACTCCACAATCGACATCAACGAGTATAGGCACTTTTCCCTACAAATTTTTAACCAAAATCAAGCTAGCATCAAAGCACAAGCAGCATCCCTATCATTGTTGCTTGACAAGACATCCAGTGATTATATGTACTTTTCTGTACAAGGGTTTCTTTTCACCAACACATAGGAAAACTATGTGTCATTATGTCAAACGAGATAAATAGTTTTGATTACGACTTACTATAGACACAACACACAAATTCTGTTAATAAAACATGTGTGTGGCACACGCGTAAGGGTTTGTTTGACAGGGGGGATTATGGGCCTGTTTGTTTCTGGGCCTCACTTTGCCAAACTATGCATGCGGCTACCACAAAAGTGAGGTTGTTTATTTGATTGAAAAAATAGTTGTGTGCCACAAGATTCTCAACTCATTCACGTATCAATTCTCGCCACAACTATGGCGTCCATTTTCTTTGGCTCATTTGCGGTGGTGCTACAACCAATGTGGCATGTGTTGGTGGTAGAGATGGCAATGGGCCCCGATCGCCTATTTTCTATGGAAGATTCTCCTATTAGGAGACATGGATGAGACCAATTTAACCCGAAAAGAAAAAAATAGTCCCTGTTGGGTCGGGTCCATGGAGACAGATGGAAAACCATCCCTTGTCATGTTCCACACATACCTACCCAATGAACTCAGTCTTAAATGATGGAGAACCAAACAAACCCTAAGTTCATCAATTAGGCATCAGCAGCAGTAACTCATTGGGCCACAATGGGTGTGGTAGAGGACGGTTGTGGCCTAAGCATCGGTGGCTAGTCTTCGGCGGGGAGAAGGCGGATCCAGTAGAGGTGGTTCTATAGGCGACCATGTCCTTGGGGCGGTAGTGACGTAGGAATCCAAGAACTCCTCAGTGGCAGCGACAACCCTAGGGGCAGTGGAGGCCTGAGCGTCGGTGATGATCTCAGCAAGGAGGAGGCAGATCACGTTGGCAGCAGCGCCCTAGGTGTGGCGGAGGCCTGGGAGTCTGTGTGGGAGAGCATATCCTCGGCAGCATGATAGAAGACTCCACCGGAAGCAACGACTACGAACCCAATGACAGCAGTTGCCCTATGGGCGATGGAGCCTTGGAATCTCAAGAAGCCAAAGTGGATTTATTCGGCCCATGTCCATTTTGCTAGTTCCTATTGCACGACGATGGATGAAGTAACTGATGACACATTATGTCACCTCACTTGAAGGGGATAAAGATGGCACCATGCAAAGGTTCGCAGCGATGGCGCACTAGGTGCGGCGGCAACTTGAAAACTTCCACTCAATGAATCTAGTCATGTTAGAAGAGGATGTCTAGAATAAGGATATGTTGAGCTAGTAAATTTTTCCTCTTTTGGTTGTGTGTTATCTTTATTAAGGAGAGTCACTTGTATTTTCTTTTGATAGTGTATATCCTTTGTGAATATAGAAGGCAGATTAGTGAGTCTTGCCAAATTCTCCAGCTCCCGAGCCGTTTACCATTCGCAATGCATAGGTCGATACCTTGCCCTCGCCACTCATGTCGATGGCAAGGCCATGCCAGGACTCCACCAGAGGCAACGGCTATAACCCCAATTAAGATAGTCTCCCTATGGGCAACGAAGCCTTGAATCTCAAGAAGCCAAAGTGGATCCCTGTCGGCTCGCATCCGTTCCGTTAGTTCCTCTAAACAACGATGGATGAAGGTGGGCTAACCGACGACACATTATCTCACCTCACTTGAAGGGGATAAAGATGGCACCACATAGAGGTTCTCAACAATGGCGCACTAGGTGCAACGGTGACTTGACGACTTCCACTCGCCGAATCTAGTTGTATTAGGAGAGGATGTCGGGAAGGATGATATGTTGAGATCATAATTATTTCCTCTTTTGGCTTTATGTTCTCCTCTTTATTAAGGAGAGTCTTAAGTGTTCTTGTATTTTCTTTTGATGGTGTATATCCTTCATGAATTTAGAGACCGGAAGAGTGAATCTTGCCAAATTCTCGTGCTCCCAACCTGTTTACCATTCACAATGCATAGATCGGTACCTTGCCCTAGCCACTCATGTCGCTGATGAGGCCATGCCAAGAATCTACCAGAGGCAACGACTATGAACCCAATGACAGAGGTAGCCCTATGGGCGATGGAGCCTTAGAATCCCAAGAATCCAAAGTGGATCCCTGTCGGCTCGCATCCGTTCGGCTACGTCCTACTGCACAACGATGGATGAAGGTGGGCTAACCGACGACACATTGTGTCAACTCACTTAAAGGGGACAAAGATGGCACCACGTAGAGGTTCGCAGCGATGGCGCACTAGGCGCGGTGGCAACTTGACGACTTCCACTCACCGAATCTGGTTGTGTTAGGAGAGGATGTCGGGAAGGAGGATATGCTGAGATCGTAATTTTTTCCTCTTTTGGTTGTGTGTTCTGCTCTTATATTAAGAAGAGTCTAAATGCTCTTGTATTTTCTTTTGATTATGTATATCCTTCGTTAATATAAAGGGAAAATTAGTGAATCTTGTCAAATTCTCGTGCTCCCAAGCTGTTAACCATTCACAATGCATAGATCGGGACCTTGCCCTCGCCACTCATGTCGTTGACGAGGCCATGCCAAGACTCCACCAGAGGCAACGACTATGAACCCAATGATGGCAATTGCCCTATGGGCGACGGAGCCTTGGAATCCCGAGAAGCCGAAGTGGATCCCTGTTGGCTCGCGTCTGTTTGGCTAGTTCCTACTCACGACAATGGATGAAGGTGGGCTAACCAACAACACATTGTGTCACCTCACTTGAAGGGGATAAAGATGCATGGCACGACGCAGAGGTTTGCAACGATGGCGCACTAGGTGCGGCGGTGACTTGACGGCTTCCACTCACCGAATTTGGTCGTGTTAGGAGAGGATGTTGGGAAGGAGGATATGCTGAGACCGTATTTTTTTCCTCTTTTTGTTATGTGTTCTCTTTATTTATGAGAATCTAAGTGCTCTTGTATTTTCTTTTTATTGTGTATATCCTTCATGAATATAGAGGTCGAATTAGTGAATCTTGTCAAATTCTCTTGCTCCCAAGCTGTTTACTATTCACAATACATAGATCGGGACCTTGCCCTCGCCACTCATGTCATTGACGAGGCCATGCCAAGACTCCACCATAGGTAACGGCTATGAACCCAATAACAGTGGTTGCCCTATGGGCGATGGAGCCTTGGAATCCCAAGTTGCCAAAGTGGATCCTTGTCGGCTCGTCCGTTCGGTGAGTTCCCACTGCACGACGATGGATGAAGGTGGGCTATCAGACGACACAGTGTGTCACCTCTCTTCAAGGGGATAAAGATGGCACCACGTAGAGGTTCGCAGCGATGGCACACTAAGTGCGGCGACAACTTATTGACTTCCACTCGCCAAATTTGGTCGTGTTAGGAGAGGATGTCGGAAGGAGGATATGTCGAGGTCTTAATTTTTTACTCTTTTGTTTGTGTGTTCTCTTTATTATTAAGAAGAGTCTAAGTGCTCTTGTATTTTCTTTTGATTGTCCTTCGTGAATATAGAGGCCGGATTAGTGAATCTTGCCAAATTCTCCTGCTCCCAAGACGTTTACCATTCGCAATGCATAGATCGGAACCTTGCCCTCGCCACTCATGTCGCTGACGAGGCCATGCCGCAGCACAAGAACTTCATCAAGGATATATATAGACCTTACAACATAATTGGAAAAAAAGGACAGACGTCACAAGCAACAAAAGCATATGCACAGTACAACCATGCAATTGCATCTTGCATTGATTATGCAATAAAATTGCATCTTGTATTTTTTTTCACCAAAAACGCTTCAGCCATTGCAATGAAAGATAATTGCACGCACAGTACAACCATGCAATTGCATCTTGCATTGACGCCCGATTACGATAAACCGTTATATATATCAGCAGTATGCAGTGGGACTTTAGTACATCTTTGCTGATATTGTTGGCATGCGTTCATCCAAGAAAATAAAGTCCGAGCAAAGATACAGTACTAGAAACATGGTCAATGTGTTATAATTTTGTATTTGAAAATAAAGATGAATTATAGTCTCGGTTCTATATATTAACCGGGACTAAAGTCCTTTACCTAACGGCTACGGTACTTTTAGTCCCGGTTTGTAACATCAACCCGGAGTAAAAAGTCTCTTTTAGTCCCGGTTGGTGTTACGAACCGAGACTAAAAGTCTCTCTTTTAGTCCCGGTTTTAGACCCGGTTAGTGTTACGAATCGGGACTAAAGGTTCTTCGTTTGGTTAGTTCAAAAGTAAAATGTCTCATCTATTGTCAAATGTGTTGTGTAGGTGGGGTGGTAAGCTATACCTGAGGCTGTGCATGAGTTTCTTGGGTTTGAGTCTCACAGATCGCAGCGGTGGGTGCATTATTTTTTTTAAGTTGCGTAAAGGCCGAATTTGTATTCCCGGTTGGAAAATTGGGACTAAATCCCGTTTCCAACTGCGACTAAAAGCTAGTTCTCTACCGGTGATAGTTCAGAACCATGCCTTTGTTTGCTCGTTCTATTTGTTTAAATTTATGAGCACAACTTATCAATAATAGTATTTCACAACAAAACAACACCGGTCAGCTTATCAACTATAAAAACAAAGCTTAGTATACTGTATTGTTAGAGATATTTTCCTTTTTGTATTTACTTTTTTGTACAACATTGGATAGTTACATTACTTCATAACATAGATTTTTAATTCTTTATGAAGGTTCTGCTCAGTTTTTCGAGGAAAAAAAAAAGAAGGGTATGGGTGCTATGGAGGGCCGGCTGCAAAGGGAGGGGACGAGAGTGGACCCTGTGTTGCGCGTGGGCAGCATTTTGTTGGCCGGGCCACAAGCCAGACCAAGAGAAATTGGGCCAGCGGCTAGGTCAAAAGGCCAGCCGCGTGAGTGGGGAGGGAAGTGAGAAGACAAGCTACGGCTGGGCTTCCCTGCCATTTATGCCATAGTATGATTTACACTTCTCCCTCCTCAACCTTTTCTTAACCCCTCCACGGTCATTCAGATTCACATGACACTTGCTGTGTTCATTCTTTTCTATATATATACTCCTCTCTCCTCACCCTTTTCTTTTTTTCTTTTTCCTTTTTTGCGAGGAACTCCCAACCCTTTTCTTAACCCCTCCACGGTCATTCAGATGACACTTTGCTGTGTTCATTATTTTCTCCGTGGCAGCATGACCTTAATCCAACGTCTTAAAAACAATTGGTTGTCTTCTATCAAAACCTTGTCGCCGTCCATAAATTCCCTCGTCACAAGTTCACCATCGAGAATCCATTCCAAATTATATATGTATCTAAATATAGTATATATCTATCTCTAACAAATGCAATGAATCTAGAAAAACCAAAATGTCTTATAATTTAAAGTAATTTCATGTTAATGATCTCAGGACACACATGATTCTACAGCACACTGGTATCGGCTTGGTCATCCCAAGTTAAGTGCAGTAGTGCAAGATAGTACATTTCTAGCTCTATCAATGATAGTACGCCAGAAGCCCCGCCCTGCCCCGCCCTGTTCGCTTGGCTTATCGGCCACTCAAAACAGTCAAAACAACATCAGTCGGCTTATCAGCCACCGAAACGATCACCGGAATAGGATAAAACAGTCAACACCAGCCTGCTCATTTTGTACAGAATCCCAGATATCACTGAAAAAAAATACAGTGCGATTCCAACATGATGCAATTATTGAATCTTATATCAACATGTTATGTTTCAGGGTTTACATGAACCAGATAGGGATTGGACTGTTGGAACTGCTGTTTCACTCTCCCAGATGGATGCTCAATTCAGGATGCCAAATGCTTTGTAGGATTCAACACTATCACGGAGGGTTTCCTCTGTAGGCCTGAAGGTCCACCCATCAGTTGATTAATACGCTTTATGGATAATCAGAAATAAGAACTAGGCAAACATTATTGACTAGATTATCATTTTAATCATATAACTGAATGCAAGCCAGTAGAAAACTAAGATGACAAACATTATTGACTAGATTATCATTTTAATTATATAACTGAATGCAAACCAGTAGAAAACTAAGGTAGCATAGTAGTAAACTAAGATGACATAGGATTATCCTATACCTTTGAAGTAGTTAAGGAGTATTTTACTACTCGCATTTATTATAGACTGCATCAAGGGTCCAAATACCAAGGTCGGGCAAATAGTTACAACATCCAGCCCCGTTTTTGCTGCATAAGCAAAAGCCTCACGTTCGGACAGAGTTTTGGAAAGGTAATACCAATCCTGCACGATAAAACAAATATCTTTTTAGGCAAGCCAGGTCAGCAAATTTACTATGAAGAAACACAATAATAGCAACATTTTCTGTGGTTAGTACAAGGCCATTATATGATACAGAAAATCAACTGTTAAGCTTCCCCCTATTACAACCTATATAATGTGCACAATCAAACTACCCAAGGGAGTTATAGAGAACATTGACAGGGTAAGAAAGCAGTGCCTCTGGAGAGGTAATTCTGAAAATAAGAAGGGGGGGAATCTTGTAGCCTGGTCCACAGTTATGCTACCTAAAGATAAGGGTGGCTGTGGCATCATCAATCTTAGCCTGCAAAATCATGCTCTTTTAATGAAGAAATCTGAGCAAATTCTACAATAAGGATAATATCCCATGGGTAAAACTCATCTGGAGCAAGCATTATGCCAATAAAGTGCCTCATGCTAGCAGAGAAGTGGGATCCTTTTGGTGGAAGGATGTCCTAAGACTCAGCACAATTTTCAGAGGGGTAACTAGATGCACAATTGGAAGTGGTCGATCAGCATGCTTCTGGAATGATCTCTGGTCACAACAAGTTTTATGTTACAAATACCCAAGGCTGGCATCTTTTGCCATCTCTGATAGCATATCAGTTTTTGAAACTATGCAGATCAGGACAGTGAGGACAAGTGGACGCCATTATGGGGAGACAGATATACATCCAGGAAATTTTATAAACATGTGTTCATGGGGATGGTGGCACATCCCATTTATAGAAAGCTATGGAAATCAAGATGTACTCCCAGAATCAAGTTCTTTGCCTGGCTGATGATTGTAGACAAGCTGAACACCAAAATAATGCTTCATAGAAGGAAAATGCAAGTGGAGGGTGGTTTAAACTGCATTATGTGCACTGATGGAGTAGCAGAAACAATTGACCATCTCCTTTTCGATTGCCCCTTTTCCCGTGCTTGCTGGCAGAAGATTGGTATATCTTGGGATCTATCAATTGATATCAAGGACAGAATCATTGAGGGAGAAAATGTGCATAAAATCCCTTGCTTCACTGAAACAAGTTTGATTGCGGCATGGGAGTTGTGGAAGCTGCGAAATGATAAGGTTTTCAATAGAAGAGAATCGACACCGACAACCTGGTTTAGTATCTTTAAATCCCAATGTAATCTTATTTCAATTAGGCTTAAAGATGACTTGCGATCATCCTTTTGTTTTTGGCTGGATGCTTTTAGCTAATTTCCCTCTGTAAGTACCCTTGGACCCTTTTATCTATAAAATCTCGTGGTGCACTGTGGGGATCTCCCCCACAGTTTTTCGTGTCAAAAAAAGAAACAGCAGGGGCAAACCCCTACTGGATAAATATATATATTAGAAAAATAGTTAACAACTGACCAAACAAACAAAGAAAAGGAAGCCTTTCCTACAGATATGGTAGGATACGGATGCAATCCTAATCTACCTAATATACCCCTAATATACTCTAACACATATGGACTATGAGGATTAACTGTAGACTAAGACTGCAATATTGACACAAAGATGTACTAATCAGTTCAGCCCTGATTTGGCCAAAAAGGAACTCAGACAAGTCAAACTTTCATGCAAGAATGTCAAAAGAAATTCCTATGACAGTACATGATAATTCTTTCTCTATGCTATGTCATTATTTGCACAAGCAACACCATCATTTTACTAAGGGACAACTGTATCACCTCATTCTTCCTGCAGTAATCCTCATCTGACCAACAGTCTTCATCAAAGGCCTTGCCCTTAGGCCAGTTAGGGTTACTGGATATAGCTGCAACAGAAGACACCACCACAACTCGCTTAACTTTTGCCTCATAGCAAGCCTTTAACACATGGGTTGTTCCTACTACAGCAGGACCTACGACCTCCACCTGTACATCAGAAATATTTGGTGAAAGGCAAAAGAATGATAAACTATCATATCACGTGCTCATTAGTAAGCCAACCAACTTTTACATATGTCTACAGGAGGACCAGATAGCTAAGCCACAATGATGCTGCACAGGGAAGAACTGATAAAACATTGTCTGTTGCCACTAATTGAGTTGCAGTTAAAAACAGATACCCTTAAGGAATGGTCAAATGTTGCATCTCTCACGCTTGTTTCAAGACAGTAAATGAATTCTGCATGTCTCATATGAATTAGAATAATTTGAGGACATTCTGATTTTTTTTCCTGGTTTATGAAAATAGATGCTAAAGAAAATTCCATGTCAGATTAGAATTAAAATTAACAGATAGCTAGAAGTCTTGAAAGCAAAGCCTTGCCAGGACACATTGGTTGAAACAACTGTGTTCCAAGCCTCCTTATTTAACCTCAAAACTTCAGGAAACGAAATATGAAATAGATGTTCTTGACAAATTCACCTCAGGGTTGGAGGACCGACCAGAAGGAACAGGGCTAGCTACATGGAAGACACCCTCACAGCCGGCAATTGCTGATGCAACACTGCTGTAATCCAACAAATCAACCTTAAGAAGCTGCAACCTTTCCCCAGCTCCTTCCAGTGCCTTGAGATGAGCATTCTTGCTAGCACCTAAAGCACAAACAAGATATATCTTTTTTTTTGAACCGGACAAACAAGATATATCTTCATCATACATATAACAAATTTCTTGGTCCATGATAACAAAACAAAAATATTGATCCATCATAACAAAAAAAGGGATATATGTTCAGCTTTTTTTATCAGGCCCTGGTTTTTTTAGCCTGCTGCCAGTGCTCCTCTCCATTAATTTTCAATTTGTTTCAGCCTCAATGGAACTTTTTCTTTTCAGTGGGAAGATGTGTAGTTATCCCCTCTGTGTATCCTCAAATAAAAAAATGTGATTCCACATTCCTAATGCCTCCCTCTCCGCGTCTGCTCACTGAAAAAAAGTCGAATTCTGTCCACGGACATTTTTTTTGAATGGAATTCTGTCCACGGACATGCCCCTGTACTCCATTTCAAAAGAGTGTGCATCTCGATTTTGGATATGTCAATCAATATTAAGTTGGAGTGGTTTTATAGAAAATAATATAAATATTTATATCTCCAAATAGGTTTAGTAGATTAATCTAATGATACTTATTCGGTATCATAAATGCTAATATTTTTAAAAATGAGATTGCCTCTGCTGATATCGAAAGCAAGTAAAGGTTTAACAAGATTCTGGGGATACCAGATTACAAGATATGCAAAGAAAACAAGCTTCACACTAAAATCCTATTACGAAAGTATCCTTAAATCTCCTCTACATCTGTTGGAATCAGCATCGTAGGACTAAAATCATGTAGCTCAGTCGTTTGTGATCAGAAATGATCGCCGTTTCTGCAATAGATTCACACCAGCATATAATACATCAGTTTGTTTCTTGGGGAACCAGTGCTCTATTGCCATCTTGTTTCAGTTGTTCCATAAGGCCCAAGCAGAACATGCAAACACGAAAAGGCTTAGCTTCCTGAGACCCCAAACTTGTTGCCGATTAAAAAAAACATAAATCAGCTGTGGACACTGGAAACCCCTGCCAATGCGGAGCTTCCCTCAAACAGGACCATAACATCCTAGCAATGGAGCAGCTGAAGATATGGTCAGTATACTCTAACTCTCCACAAAGACAGCAACTCTTGCTACCCTACAATCCTCTCTTCTTCAAACACATTGCCGATTGCAATCTGTTGTGGCAGAGTTGCCATATGAAAACTTCTATTTCACAGCAAGTTTACATTTCCAAATGGTTATTGCTTGATAGATAGTCAATAACCCCTCCATGGGACATGAATCAACAAAGGGACTTGGTAGTGAAAAAATTAGACTTGCTACTGCGTCGGCATACATCCAGGGTAGGAGCCAGGGTAGGAGCCATTGGAGGAGACGGCGCTCCTCTGATAGTCGATACCCTGGGGAAGGCGTATGACACTGATAAACCTCACTTTTCTGATAATTGATTATCATCCCAATCCCATACATCCATTCAAAACAGTATAAGATCATTTTTAAGCTCATAACTGATTTATCTGATCCATCAATCATAAGCATGGTGACATCGGCATACTGAATATGGGATATGCCCAAGGCATTAGGTCCGCTAGAATTCTAGTGATATCCTCTTTGGATATAGCTTTGTCCATCAAAGAGCTCAAGGTATCAGCTACCAGGTTGAAAAGCAAAGGGGATAAGGGATCTCCCTGCTTCAGCCCCTTGTATAAGTCCCTGCTTCATATAAAAAATAGCTTCTTTGTTTCATCCTCCTCAAAGGGTTTCAATAAATCCTCCCCTGACTGAGTCTTTAAAAATTGTTCTGGCCCCAAAAAAATGAACTCAGGTGTACGCCTTTATCATGTTCATATCCAAATAGGTCCTTATAGAAGTCCACAATATGTTTCTGGATCTCCCCTTGATCCACCAGGACACCAGACAAAATCTCGATACTGAGAATGGTATTTTCCTTCTCCTTCCATTAGTGTATTGGTGGAAAAAATGGGTGTTTGAATCTCCCTTCAGCACTGAAGAATTACCACATCTCTGATACCATAAAATTTCCTCCATTTGATATAATAGCTCCAGCTTTCCTTCTAGTTCATACCTAGTTTTCCGTTCATCTGTGGTTAAATTTCTGATATCAGACTCCTTGTCCTATCTATCAAGTTGATAAAGCAGCTTATTTGTTTCTCTCTTTTGCTCCCATAACATTTTCTTATTCCAGTCCCATAAAAACTGTTTAAGGAAATTAAGGCCACCGTGCCAAAGGTCCAAAGAATATCCTTGAAGAGATCTCTCCTTCATTTAATTTCCATTCATTCTTCCTGTACCATCTCCACAAAGCCGGGGTTAAGCCACCATTGGTTCTCAAAGAAGTAGCTATTCCTATTCACCTTGGACTCCCCTTTGTCCAGTATCACTGGTGCATGGTCAGAACTCAGAACTCATCCTAGTTAGAGGGTACTTGTCTTTCCAGGAGATAGGTACAAGAAGTCAATCTAAGCTCACCCTAACCGGATCAAGCCTTCTATCAGTCCATGTATATTTGAGACCAGCCCTGAGCCCCTGATTATCTCCCTTAGCTGAAACCTTCCAATAAAGCCATTGAAAAAATCCATCATATGTTCACTACACAGATCAGAGATCTTATCCTTGACCTCCCTAAGAAGATTGAAGTCCCCACAAATCAACATAGGGAGTCATACCTTGTCACACACCTCAGAGAGTTCATGGATACAGTCTACAGAAAATTCATGCTGAGCAGGGCCCGTAAACAATTATCAGAATCTCCTCAATCACCTGAAGGCTACTGTTAATCCCAATCTGCATGCCTCCTGATTTGCCTCTAGCAGGTGTCCAAAGCCACACCATGGTTTTGCCCTCGCTAGGTTTTCATATTGAGAGATGTTCTCTTTAATGGTCTGACCCTAACATTCCAAGTCAAAAAATCCTCATTATTTCTTCTTTTTGGTGGTCTGCCCTTGTGGGCTTACTGAGCACATTTTCTAGCTGCTGACTTCCATTAGCCCCTTGACCAATCATATCCGTATTGAAGCTACTCCCTCCGTTTCAATTTATAATTCGTTTGACTTTTTTTATCTCAACTTTGACCACTCGTCTTATTCAAAAAAATTGTGCAAACATAGTCAAATTTAATTCATTTATGTAGATTATTTATTAAATAAGTAAGTTATACCAAAATGATATTTTACACAAAAATTTGAATAAGACGAGCGGTCAAACTTAGGGTTAAAAAAGTCAAACGAACTATAATTTGGAACGGATTATGTACTTATCAGCAAGACCGTTTGAGGTCTACGGTCAAAAAAAGAAGTCTCTTATCAAATCTAAAAATACATTTTTTAAACCAGTAGGGTGTTATTCCTGTTTCTTCAGAGAAAAAAAATCTAAAAAAGTATTAGTACATTTTATATTTGATAAAATCAGTTGATTCGTAGAAAAAATAAGACGCGCAATCCTTTTAGACGGAGCGAGCACAATAATCGCCCGCCGAGGGGCCAAGAAACCACGGGGCGCAACGGGTCGATGAGATAGAGAGAGGTCTGAGGGCCTTACCACTTTACCAGGGTCGCGCACGGTGCCGCGAACCGTGTATTGGCCACGGGAGAGGAGGAGCTTCACGAGCCACGACGCGATGAAGCCGCCCGCGCCGGTCACGCATACGCTCTTCGCCGCCGCCTCCATTGCCTTGGTTTAGCGCTGCCGCTGAAGAAGATAATTGTGGAAGTCGACGGTCGACTCCAGAACGTTCAGCGTTCTGACGGTCGAAGCCGCCCGCGCCGGTCACGCATATGCTTTTTTTATTTCGCGCGCTTTGCACGAACCAACTTTTATTTTTATTAGATTATTTTTTAAAAAAAAAAAAGCTCAGTCTCAATGCAACCCTTGGAGAAGTGGACTGATTTTTTTGGACAAAACAAAGTTCTGTACTAGCATGTGCGTGAGTATAAACGAACAAGTGATTGTATAATATTATCTTTGTCTAAAAAAATATCCAGTTAAATTACTTCAAATTTAACCAGATTTCTACGGAGAATAATAAATAGTATTCATATTTATAACTATAAATAATTATTATAAAATATATTTCGTAATTAATTTAATAATATTTATTTGATATATAAAATATTAATATCTTTTAATTTATAATTAGTCAAACTTGGTATGTAGTATATATGACTACAGGAGAGTACCTAATTATGGTAATGGGAAGTGTCAGTCAAGTTGAGCACATGACTTGTTAGAATATTATAATTAACAACTTTGGGGATTTACGTTACTTAGCAATAAGCAAAATACATATTCGGTCCCTTAACTTGGCGTAAGGTATCATTTAGGTCTTCAAACTTTTAAAGTGCTATCTATTAGTATTTAAACTTGGTAGATGGTATCATTTATTATTATTTTACATCAATACCACTCCCCTACCAAAGCTCCCAACCCCAAGCCATTAGCAAAGCAAGGATTCAAACCATCCGGTCGATCAAAGAAAACATGCGTTTATGATAATCATAGTTGTGGTAGCGAAGCAGTTGATCAAAGAAAACATGCCTTTATGGCAATCGTAGTTGTGATACCGAACTAATCAAATGTCAGAATAACTATGACATGACTAACTTGTGGCAATCGTTTCAAGGGTCGTTTTAGTGATGTCGATGTTTGGAGTTCTATAATAACGAAGCCCATTGTTTCGAGTCCTATAATTGTAATTTTCTCTGCCACAGCAGTTCGACTAACTGACACACAATTCCACTAGAAATACATCCAGCCGGTTCAGATTTGCATCACAGGTGCATGCCGTGGCAAGATTTCAATACAGGAGACTAAAAAAAGCTAGGTTGTTGTATACTCAACTTTTGAGAAGTTTCATATTTTACATAATGGGGGTCTGTTTGGTTGCCAGCCACGACTAAGGTTAGGTAAAACCATACTTGTGGCAAGCCACATTCTGTGGCAAAATTAATGTGTTTGGTTGACAATGGCAAAATACTGTGGCTGTTGTTTGGTTTAGGGTTACAAATGTTAGGCAAAAAGTTGTGGTAACCGTTTGGATTGTAGCCACATGTTAGTCAAATTGTCCCAATTCCATTTATTACGAATGCCACAAATATTTGACACGTGCAAATCAAAATTCACAAGTACTCTATCTGTCCCTAAATAACTGTTATTTTCGATTTTCATTCCGTAAATTTAATTATATTTTTTAAAAAAATACGTACAATATTTACATATTCATATAAGTTTATTATAAAAATAAATTCAACATTCTAATGGTATTAATTATATACCAAATTATCACATATGATATAAACCATATTATGTTAGGCAAAAAGTTGTGGTAACCCTTCGTATCTAATTTAGAAATTATTTTGGATAACTTTTGGGTTAAATATTGGGAATAAATCATCATTGACTTTTAAGTTGTTGAGATAGCAAATGTGAAAAATTATTTGAATATATTTGTCTTGAAAAAATATTTTCTATAAATATACATATATCATTATTTCATAAATATTTTTATAAAAATAAGAGGTTAAAGTTGTGTTTGAGTTTAGAGACCGTGGTCTAAATAACTTTTAAATCAAATAGGAGAGAGTATATAATTAAGACTATATCCTTCTAATTTTGTTTTTTTTTTCAGATTCTTCACTTATCTATTTTCTTCCACACTCTTTCTACCCTATCTATCCATCGCACGACAGCAAGAAAAACAGATTACGCAACCTGTATCCGAGCAGGCAACCTGTATCCGAGCAGGGGCAGTGCAACGCGGCAGTGCAGCGCGTGCCGCGTGGGCTAGTCCTGAAGCAGGTGTGGCGCCGTGGCAGGAGTGAGGCGAGGACGAAGAAAACGCTCGCCACAGATTTGCTACAGAAAAGTGTGGCGGATGCTCCTCTCGGCGGTGGCGAGCCAAACTTTAGTAGGAAACCATTAGACGTGGCAACTCGTGGCCGGAAACCAAACATGCCCTTGGCTGCTAAATTTTAGCCAACCTCTTGAAGATGCTTTTAGGTTCACAATCGAATTTGACTCCTGTATCTTTTTTTCATTTAATGATCACAGGACACGGCAAATGATTCCAATCTACAGCAACCAAAGGGACACTACTACACTCTATTAGTCTATTTCCCGTAGTATAGTATCACTCTTCACTCTCCACCGACCACCGTCCCCCGGCACCGACTTGGTCATCCCAACTAGCTGTCGATCTCTGTGTCAGACAATCGTATACTGCATCTTTCAAAAGCTCAAATCAAAATGCATCAGAATGTTGACAAGTCAAGTGCAATTGTGCAAGATAGTAGGCCCATTCTAGTTTTAGCGATGACAATAGGCCACAAGCCACAAAACAGACAGCGTCAAGCCTAATTATTTGGTCCTGAACCCCTAGATAATAATGAAAAATAAAGAGAACTGCAGTGCTGTTCCTGCACGATGCCCTTACTGAACAGATAGGGATTGAACAGTGGCACTGCTGTTTCACTGTCTACATTATTCAGAAAGAGTTCGGAGCAACAGCAGATGCAACAGTCCCAGTTGGATGCTCAATTCAGGATGCCAAATGCTTTGTAGGATTCAACACTGTCACGGAGGGATTCCTCTATAGGCCTGATAGTCCACCCCAACTTCTGCAATTTCTCAGAGCTGTATACAGAGTTGTCATCCACTTCCACAAAACTACAAAATAACGAGATACAAAAACATACAGGTTGCAAGCAAGTCAAGAGAGTGCAAAACTATGGAAAAATAATATGAACAAAAATCCAGCGTCACATCAATACTTTCAGTTTCAGAGCTAAAATCGAATCCTCCAAAATTATGTGCATGCATGGTCGCATGGAAATATTTAGTTGATATATGAATGTCGTACTCATATAAAAGGCTTTATTCAGTAGCCACCTCTACTTACCTAGTTACCTAGTGTTGCAGTTACACAATGAATTCAATAACAAGTATAATAACATGAAAAGACAAATTTTATTGTTTGTTAAATCAGCTGCATTTTAGCATCCTTTTCTTGTAAGGACTCCATCAGTACAAAATCAACTGTTGATGCAAAGAGAGGAACGAAACTGAATGCTTAGAGACAACAAAACTATTTCAGAGCGTGGGGCTTACTTTTTGGGATAAGGGTAAGATGGATATAAGGTCTTCAATATGTTTATCATATCAGAAACTTTTATTGCATGTGAACTGCAGATGTATCGTCCAGACGCTTCTGGTTTTTCGTAAGCCAGAAGAAGAGCATCAGCAACATCACGAGCATCCACCATGTTTCTGAGTATATTTTCAACAGTCTCACGATCTCCTGAAGAAGAAATGAATATACTAAAAAAATAACTAAACACCCAAACTAAGAAGGTTAACTGTGTTCTGGAATCTTTTCTGGGCAAATCACGTGGGCACATGCGTACACGTGGGAGGGAGAATAAACAAACAATCGGGAGAAGAATGTAGACACAACTTCACTGTCTCTGTTCCATCTATAAAAGGAGATCACCGGGTGAGATAGAAGTGGACTGAAGCTGTACTTCGCACAAGAGAAAGAGATAAAGAGCTCCCTCTCCTTCTCATTCCCTGTGTTCATAGTGCTCTATGCATGTGCATACACTAACCAATAGAACGATTTCTCAACAAACTGAAAGCTTGCTCTTAAGTAGATAAAGTACTTTGCAGCAACTGATTAATGTGCTTTATGAATAATCAGAAACAAGCATAGAGAAACACTATTGACAAGATTATCATTTTAATTATATAACTGAATGCAAACCAGTAGAAAACTAAGATAACATATGATTACCCTACCTTTGAAATATTTAAGGATGATTTTGCTGCTCGAATTTACAGTAGACTGCATCAAGGGTCCAAATACTAATGACGGGCAAATAGTTACAACGTCCAGCCCTGTTTTTGCTGCATAAGCAAAAGCCTCTCGTTCCGCCAGTGTTTTGGAAACGAAATACCAATCCTGCAGGATAATAAAATATCTATTTAGGAAAGCCATACCAGGAAGTTTATGATGAACAAACACAAAACGCCAAGTCAGTAACAGTTTCTGTGGTTAGTACAATGACATGATATTATACAGCAAACAGACTGTTAACAATTGCTTCCCTTTTGGAGGTGCGATGAGAAAAATAACTGTATTACATCAATAGTAGGTTTTGACTACATCCTGGATATAAAGCTGTACTAATCAGTTCAGCCTCCAATTTGGTTAAAAAGGAAGTCTGGGAAGTTTAAATTGTCATGCAAGTCAACTTGATAGGACAAGAAAATTCTTTACTCCTTTCTATGTTATGTCGATATTTGGACAAGCGACATCATTGCTTTACTAAAGGACAACTGTATCACCTCATTCTTCCTGCAGTAATCCTCATCTGACCAGCAGTCTTCATCAAAGACCTTATCCTTAGGCCAATTAGGACTAGCGAACACCGCTGCACATGAAGACACCACCACAACTCGCCTAACTTTTGCTTCATAACAAGCCTTTAACACATTGGTTGTACCTGTTACAGCAGGACCTATGACCTCCACCTGTAAATCAGAAGTATTTGGTGAAAGGCAAAAAAGGGATAACTATCATATGACGTGTTCATTAATAAATGAATCAATTTCTTTATATAATTACATAATAGTAACACTGGAGAAACAAAAACAAGCAATATGTGACCAGATACATAAACCACAATCATAGTTAAACACAGTACCATCTCAGGCTTGTTTCTAGATAGCATGTAACAGTCACTGTTTCTGATTGTCCGATTAATCGTCCTTATCGACACTTAGCACTCGATTAGGCCCTTCAATTCGATCAGAGCGATCAGGAACCTGATCGTCCGATTAATCGTCGATTACTTGCGATTAATCGCCCGATTAGGCCTCTTTGCTGATCAGCACTAAATAGGCAGATAAGCTACTTCAGTTTAATGGGCTATATTTATTTGTGCCAGGCCCATTAGGGTTTCTACCTCACCCCCACTCTTTCTCTACTCACTCCTCACTCCTCACTCCCACTCCAGCCGTCAGCTGTGTGTGGAGCTGAGCTGCATCTCTTCCCTAGTTCCCTGCTGCATGGATCTAGCTCCCTCCTCACTCCCTTCCATATAAATATAGTCTTGATGCTCCATGTCTACTATATAAATCTAATATATTATATATACCATATATACATGATATATACTTATATAGTCCTGATATATGCTGGGTGATTATATGGACGATTAGAACGATCAGATGTCGATTAATCGTCCTGATCGTCGATTAATCATCCTGATCGAAAACACTAGTCTCTGTAAGAGCTAATGATAATTTGAGGGAATTCTGATAAATTTCCAGTTTATGAAGCTAGAGGCTTAAGAAAATTCCATATGTCTAGAATTAAAAAGCCTTGAAAGCAAAGCTTTACCAGCAATAACATCAATTGTACTAGTTTATGAAATAACTGCATTCAACCACCTATACCTCCAT
Organism: Microstegium vimineum; assembly: GCA_022036555.1. Lineage (NCBI taxonomy): Eukaryota > Viridiplantae > Streptophyta > Magnoliopsida > Poales > Poaceae > Microstegium > Microstegium vimineum. Next base: position 9,410,159 of record CM039125.1, on the reverse strand, counting down.
ATTTGACCTCAAAACTTCAGGAAACAAAATATGAAATAGATGTTCTTGACAAATTCACCTCAGGGTTGGAGGACCGACCGGAAGGGACAGGACTAGCTACATGGAAGACACCCTCACATCCAGCAATTGCTGATGAAACACTGCTGTAGTCCAACAAATCAGCCTTGACAAGCTGCAACCTTTCCCCAGCTCCTTCCAGCGCCTTAAGATGATCATTCTTGCTAGCACCTAGAGCAAAAACGAGATATATGTTCATCATATATATACAATAAAGTTCTTGGTCTGTCATAACAAAAGAAGGATACTCATTCGGTTTTTGTTTTATCAGGCCATGGATTTTCTTGAGCCAGCTGTGAGTGTTATTTTCCTTTATTTTTTCTGTTTGTTCAAATTTCATTTTTGAAAACTTCTTTTCAATGCAAAGAAGTGTAGGTGCCCCTGGTGTAGACAACATGTATATTATTCTAAAAACTTTCTGAACTCTCGGTTTGTATCTCATTTCAGGTTAGAAACTATGTGAATTGTTTTACAATATTTTCACCAAACGAATGGAAGTAAACTTATTTTTCTACGTCAGTTATTTTTCCATAGCTACCGCATGAACGGTTCCTACTAGCAATTTACTAATATGACACCCAGTTACTCCTGTATCAAGCATTTTTATAACATTAAGTACTTAGTTAGACCTTGCAGCTTAAGGACTACTCAGGACAATATATTTATTCCCCCAAGGGACCGCACTACTTGTTTTTTTTGTGTAAAAGAATCTGGAGCTTCTTTCAACTTCCAAGAAAAATGCGATTCCACACTCCCATGTCTCTGCCCGCATGTGTTCATTGCGAGAAAAAAATCGATTTCTATCTACGCACATGTACCTCGTGTACACACCAATCGCCGCCGCGCAACCAAGAAACCAGGGGCGCGATGGATCTATGAGAGGTAGGTCTGCGAGCCTTACCAGGGTCGCGCACGGTGCCGCGGACCGCGTATTGGCCCCGGGAGAGGAGGAGCTTCACCAGCCACGACGCGATGAAGCCGCCCGCGCCGGTCACGCACACGCTCATCCCCACCGCTTCAATTTGCTCTCGGTTTGATTGCTCTCGGTGTCACGCCGCCGCTGAAGAAGTGAACGGCAAGTCCACAGACCACAGTTTAGAGCGGGCGAGCGATTTCTATTTCTTTATTGCTACAGTGATTCTACTGAGGGCAAGAGAGTAACGACTGGAGCTCACGTGATGGCATCAGTTGTTGTCGAGTTTTACAGTGCGGCAGTGTCGCAGTGATATGATTAAAAATATGGAGTCCAGCTAAACACGTGCAGATCTAGTTAATTGGGCCTCAAAATTAAAATAAATTATTAGAAGAGTACTTTACGCGTTGCTACAGGACTTTCAAATAAATTGTTTATGACGAGAAATGCGATAGAGAAAAAAGTACAATATAGGTATCTTTGTATGATGACAGACTAAATATAGTAATTACATTTAGTGGAAGATGGTGTACTAATTAATTATTAGGGAGGATGATGTGGTACTACGGAGTAGTATGCCATATGGATGGCCTCCATGTGGAGATTTAAAGATAGTGAGGTTTAAGTTTATATATGAGAGTATGAGACTAAGAAAAGTAATTATGTTTAGTGAAAGATGATATAGCAATTAGGGCATCCACAACGGTTAGTTCAAATAGCTAGCTTATGTGGAGACTGTCAGCAACCCTGCTACGACTACATCAGAGAGAACGACGCACTCGGGCCTGAGCCAAGGCGAAGCACGCGGGGCAGGCGGCCCAATCCCAGGAACCAAGGCCCAGAGTGGGAATGAGCGGGACAGCTGGGCGTGAGCCATCAACTTGGGGTATAAGAAATGTCGAGAGAAGAGAGAGAGGGTATCAAACAATTACAGAACTCTTGTAATAGAATTTAACCCTCCTCTGTTCTTAAGAAATTCGTCCGAACTATCTCTGTTTATTCCTCTATTTCCATTCCCATCCTAGCTACTGCTTACATCTGGTATCAAAGACAGGTTCGATTCGCTCGTTTGATCCACGGATTGTTGATTTGTTGCAACGCCCCGGGTTGTGAGTTCGGATCGCTCCCCGATCCTCGATCTCCGTAATTCCCAGCAGCGACAGATCCGATTCGTGGTGTGTCGTCTTGGATCCTGCTTCCCGACGCCAGGCCAAGCCACCTCCACCGCCGCCGCCGCCGCCGCATCCTCACTATACTCGCTTCGCTCGCAGCCGCGACGCCATGAATCCCGACTCGAAGATCCTCCTCGACGAGATGCATCACCTCTTCACTGAGTCGGACCGCAAGTGGGACGCGTGCTTCGCCGAGGCCGATCGCAAGCTGGATGAGCGGTTCGGCGACAGCGATCTTCACCTTGAGCAGCGCCTCGGCGAGATCGACGGCGCCATCACCAAGCGCTTCGTCGACGCCGACATCTCCCTCACCGAGCACATCGCCGAGTGCGACCTCAACTGGGAACGCCGCATCACCGACTCTGAGATCCGTCAGTCCGAGCTCCTCACCGCCTTCGACAACGACAAATGTTCCGCCTTGATGCTGTGGTGAAGGCCACTGGGTCCCTGGAATCATAGCGCCAGGATTCGGAGGGCGAGGTTGACGATCTCAAACTGAAGATGACCAAGCCCACCAAGTACATGGATCGCTCAATCCTCGACAACCCCTCGGCATCGACCGGATTACTTCATCATGAACCAGTGGTCGTGGAGCAAGCCGCCGCGAGCTCACCTGCGGAAATCATGGCTGCTCGGCTCAGCGGACACGGCGTTCCCCTTACTACATGGGTGGATGGATTTGGGACACAGTTCTCCCACTTCCATTCCCCGGCACATGGTATGACCATTCATCCCCATATGTCTGTACCTGCTGGTTCCTGTCATGAGTTGCATTCCATTCAGCCACCCCCTGACACCACCCATAACAACAACCACCGTTTTCTCAAGTTCAATTTCCCTACCTTTGACGGTGAAACCACTAAACTGTGGATCACACAAGCTGAGGACTATTTTGACATGTATGGGGTACCACCATATCTGTGGGTTAAGGTTGCTGGTATGCATTTCAATGACGCTGCTAAACGCTGGATTCAGTCCCTAGACCGTCTCACGCACCTTATTCCTTGGACTGAATTTTGCACTATGCTTATGGATCGTTTTGCGCGCAACCAACACGACACTTTACTTCGGCAAATGTTCCACATCCGTCAGCTTACTACTGTCACTGATTATGTGGAACGTTTTTCATCTCCCTTTGATCAACTCAAAGCTTACACTACCACTCCCGATATGCATACTTACACCACTCGTTTTGTCGATGGGCTTCGCTTTGATATACGTTCTGTGGTTGCAATGCATTATCCCCCAAACGTCGATAATGCGTATTCCTTGGCCTTGTTGCAGGAAGAGGTGTCTGCACCTATGAAGACCACTGAATATCCCCGGTCGGGATTCAAGAACATTCCGAGGACTGCATTACCGCTGCCTCGTCCGCCCCAAGATGACAAGCCACCGGAACCAACCCCCACACTGAATACGCCTCTACCAGCGTCCGCAGACAAGCTGTCGGAATTACGCCGGTATCGCCGTGCGCAAGGGTTGTGTGATCGTTGTGCGGAGAAGTGGTTCAAGGGGCACAAGTGCCCACAGACTATTCAGTTCCATGTTATGCAGGAGTTGTTGGATTTGTTTCCTCAAGAAGCTTCATCTGAGCATTCTAAAGAACCGTCCGAGCAGTTATTGCTGGCACTCTCGCCTGATGCGCGCATGGGGTCTCATGGTCCGAGGACAATACAGTTTCAGGGTACTGTTCATGGTCACCCAGTTGTCGTTTTGGTTTATTCAGGCAACTCAGCATCTTTCTTGGCTGCATCTGTCGCCGATGTGCTACCACAGCTGCAGCGATCTCCTCTCAATGCTGTTGTTAAAATCGCTAATGGGCAATTGATGCGCTGCACATCAGTGATCACAAGTTGTCAGTTTGTTCTGGATGGTCACCCTTTTCAGCATGACCTCCGCATCTTGCACCTGGATTCGTATGATCTGGTGTTAGGCATGGATTGGTTAGAACGGTACAGCCCAATGCACATCCATTGGCAGGCGAAATGGCTCTCCCTACCATTTAATGGTTCCTCAGTTTTACTACAAGGTCTGACGGCACCTCAAGAGTCCGATCTGGTATTTCAGCTGTTGACAGTAGCAACACCCGAAGATCCAGTCAGCAAACACGACTTTTCACCGGACATCACAACATTGTTGCAGCAGTTTCCAACGGTTGTTACTGCCCTATCTACTCTACCTCCACAACGGTCTTGTGATCATAGTATTTCGTTGGTTCAGGGTGCTTCACCAGTCAATGTCCGTGCCTACCGCTATCTTCCAACCATGAAAGATGAAATCGAAAGGCAAGTCAAGAAAATGCTAGATAAAGGCTTCATTCAATCCAGCTCTTTTCCTTTTTCCTCACCTGTCCTATTGGTAAGCAAGAAGGATGGTACGTGGCGCTTCTGTGTCGATTATCGCTATCTCAATGCCATGACAGTCAAGTCAGTTTATCCAATTCCAATATTTGATCAATTAGTTGATGAGTTGGGCTCGGCCAAGTGGTTCTCTATCCTGGACTTACATGCTGGTTATCATCAGATCCGTTTGCAATCCGGTGAAGAGTTCAAAACGACTTTCTCCACACATGTCGGCCACTACGAGTTCACTGTGGTGCCATTCGGCTTGCCAGGAGCTCCCGGTACCTTTCAAGGCGCGATGAATTCTACACTGGCTCCCTTACTGCGCCAGTGTGTCGTGGTGTTCTTTGATGATATTTTAGTTTACAGTGCCACTTATGAGGATCATTTGACACATTTACATGTTGTGCTCAGTCTTCTTGCCAAAGATCACTGGATTGTCAAACTGTCCAAGTGCAAATTCGCTCAACAACAAATTCACTACCTCGGTCATATTCTAAGTCCCCAAGGGGTACATACTGATCCTGAAAAAGTTGTTGTTGTACAGCAGTGGCCAACTCCTACCAATACACGGGAATTGCGGGGTTTCTTGGGCCTCGCTGGGTTCTATCGGAAGTTCGTCAGACATTTCGCCATCATTGCCAGACCCCTTACTGATCTGCTAAAAAAACACACCCTATTTGTCTGGACTTCTGATCACCAAACTGCTTTTCAAGCTCTCCAGCAGGCTTTATGCTCGGCACCTGTTCTGGGTATTCCCGACTTCTCCAAACCATTCGCCATTGAAACGGACGCTTGCCAGAAGGGTGTGTGTGTGCTGTTCTATTGCAGTCCGGTCACACCCTCGCATATATCAGTAAACCATTGGGCATCAAGACACAAGGTCTGTCCACATACGAGAAAGAGTATCTGGCCATTCTAGTTGCCGTCGAGAAATGGCGCTCGTATTTACAACTCGCCGAGTTTGAAATCCACACCGACCAGAAGGCACTCATTCACTTGAATGATCAACGACTGCATACAGTATGGCAGCAGAAGGTTTTCACTAAGCTTCTAGGCTTGCAATATCGCATTGTGTATAAAAAGGGGACTGAAAACAGTGCCGCCGATGCCCTGTCACGATGGCAACATCCTGACAACTCCTGCTTTGCTCTGTCAGTTGTAACACCTTCATGGTGTGCGGACCTCTGTGCCGGATATCAGTCGGACCCTCAGGATAAGCTCCTTCTGACTAAGCTCGCTACGGATGCAACAACAGTACCGCACTTTACTTTGGTGGATGGCGTCATCCGTTTCAAAACCCGCATTTGGGTCGACAACAACACAACATTGCAACAACAGTTAATTGCACAACTGCATAGTTCCCCTATGGGTGGGCATTCAGGGATTCCAGCCACTCTTAAGCGTATTCAGTCGCTGTTTGCATGGCCTGGCCTCAAGAAGCAAGTTACCCACTTCGTTAAAAGCTGTCCAATTTGCCAGCAAGCCAAACCTGAACGCGTGCGGTATCCTGGGTTGCTGCAACCACTTCAGACTCCAACGGCAGCTTGGCAGGTGATCTCACTCGACTTTGTTGAAGGCCTACCCCACTCTCATGGCTACAACTGCATTTTGGTTGTGGTGGATCTCTTCTCCAAGTTCAGCCATTTTATCGCTTTGAAGCATCCCTTTACGGCCTTATCGGTTGCCAAGCTTTTCATGGTTCACATATACCGCCTACACGGATTACCGATGGCTCTGGTCTCTGATCGCGACCGCACCTTCACGAGTCAGTTGTGGAAAGAGTTGTTCCACCTAGCCGGCGTCGAATTGCGCATGAGTTCTGCGTACCACCCACAGTCTGACGGGCAAACCGAGAGGGTGAACCAGTGTATGGAAACCTTCCTCCGCTGTTTCGCAAATGTTGTGCCTTCCAAATGGTTTGAGTGCTTGCATTTGGCCGAGTTTTGGTGTAACACCACCTGGCATTTGTCCCTCCAACAATCCCCCTTCCTGGTCTTATATGGACACTCTCCCCGCCAACTTGGTATTGATTCCACTGCTGCTTGTTCTGTGTCATCTCTGGCCGAGTGGATGCAACAGAAAACTACTATTCAGGCTCTGATTCAACAACACTTGGCCCGTGCTCAGAACCATATGAAAGTTCAGGCTGATAAGAAGCGTACTGAACGTGTCTTCAAGATTGGTGATTGGGTTTACATTAAACTTCAGCCCTATATTCAGACTTCGGTTGCACCACGAGCTAACCAGAAACTGGCTTACCGTTTCTTCGGACCCTATCAGATTCTGGAGACCATTGGCACAGTGGCTTACAAATTACAATTGCCAACAAAATCCGCCATGCACCCGGTGTTCCATGTGTCGCAACTGAAGGCCGCCATTCCTGTTGCTCATGCCGCCACACCATTACCAGTTTCCTTCTCTGGATTGCAGGTTCCTGAACATATCCTCCAGAAGCGAGTGGCCGCCACAGGCTCTGATGTTCGTTTTCAGGCCTTAGTTCAATGCTCTGGTCTGCCCTCCACGCTTGCTACCTGGGAAGACGTCGAAGCCCTTCGTCAACGCTTTCCACGATCTCCAGCTTGGGGGCAAGCTGGTGCTTATCAAGGAGGGGATGTCAGCAACCCTGCTACAACTACATCAGAGAACGACGCACTCGGGCCTGAGCCAAGGCAAAGCATGCGGGGCAGGCGTCCCAATCCCATGAACCATGGCCCAGAGTGGGAATGAGCGGGACAGCTGGGCGTGAGCCATCAGCTTGGGGTATAAGAAATGTCGAGAGAAGAGAGAGAGGATATCAAACAATTACATAACTCTTGTAATAGAATTTAACCCTCCTCTGTTCTTAAGAAATTTGTCCGAACTATCTTTGCTTATTCCTCTATTTCCATTCCCATCCTAGCTACTGCTTACAGAGACAAAATAAGATTAAAAAAAAGCACTCAAATCTACATGGCTTGGAATCACGGGAGGGTCAGAGACCCAGAATTCTTCGATATGTGTGCGAGACTAGAGCTTGGGGTAGCGAGATCATTTTTCTCGTTCTCTCTCTCTGCCACGTTGGATAGATTTGCATGTTAGCTGACCATTTCGACAGTCCGTTGGGGACGCCCTTATTAGGGAGGAATGTGGTACTTAGAGGAGTATGCATGCCACATGGATAGTTTGCGTGTGGAGATTAAAATATAGTATTGTTTGCTTTTATAAAAGATATAGGTATGGCCTTAAAACTTGAGTTGAGGCAAAATGAAGTCATGGAAACATCAAAGTATTTCATATAAAGACTATTTGAAAAATAATCGAGTGTCCTGTGTCCATATATAATGGTGATGGTTAATGTGGCGGTCAACCTATGGAGGTATCTCTCAAATGTTTATGTAAGAGAGAATAGATAGAGCTACATTAAGAAGGATATGCTCTTTGCTCTTGAGTTTTTTTTTCATACTAGATTCGTGTTAGGAAAAGAGAGACTTGTAATCGAACATCTTGAGGTAATCCAAGTACCATCTTATACAAGTTTATCCCTCCTCTATCTAAAATCAGAAATTTATCCTTTTTGAGAGAGAGCTATTTTTGGGAGATTTCTCATTTGTTGTTTTGGCAAACATTTTGGCATGCTTTACAAGTGATATTTAGGGCATGTTTGGATCCCCTTGGCAAATTGGCAAATTGGCAAAAGAGCAAAAAGAATTGCTATTTTTCTGGCAATTGGATCCAAATATGCAAGGCAAAAAATGGCAAAAGAGCAAAAATTTGTCATTTGCCAAGTGGCAAATAAAAAATCCCCCCACTCATACCCCTCCCTCCTATGCATGACATGAGAATGAAAGTGCAATTATTAGAGGTAAAATTGTCTTTATATGTGTCATTTGTCATTTACGAAGGGATCCAAACACTAGAAATTGACAAAAGATTTGCCAACTTTATTTGTCATTTGCCATTTGCTAAGGGATCCAAGCATTGCCTTAATCTTTGGGGCTTTGTTCATATGTCTTAAAGTCCATCTTTTATCTCCCGAATCTATCCCTCTAAAACCATTTGTTTTGAGTGTTTGATGGATTTCATGAAAATCTTTGAGCTAGAGTTCTAGTGTTATTGACTAGTTTCTAGGTGCTACGAGGTCTTGCGAACATATCTAGGATCGCCAACCAACAAACACCTTGGAATATTAATTCTGTTGTTTCTTAACAAAACCATATTTGGAGAGAGAGAAATTTCAAAACTCTTGATCAATATCGGACTTTTTTTCCAAGATCTCTTAGGAATGCCTTCACCATGGGTTAGGAAAGGCATGTGCAAAATTTCATGTTTTTTGGAGCCCGTCGATTGAGTTTTGGATTTTCTCTGTACGTATGTAACTTTGTTCTTGTTCATATATATATATAAAAAGGAAAAATGGGTAGGGAATTTCCCTGCCGTTTCCTTCATTTTTTTTATTTTCTGTCTTGGTTCATTCAAAAAACTACTCTATCCATTTTATCTAGTCGCTCTCACTTCTACAGAAGTCAAATATATTCAACTTTACTTAAATATATAAGCAAATATTAATATTTATAAGACATAATTAATATAATTAGATATTAGATACATCATTAAATCTATTTTCTGAATAAATTTATTTAAAAATACAAATGATGTTAATATTATACAAACCTTTAACAAGAAAATTTGAGCCGTACATTTTCATTTTCTATAGTGACAAATATAAACGGATAAAGTTCTATCTGTGTTTTTAAACATTTTGGGGAACTTCCACGGATTTGAACTTCTAAACTTTTGTGCTAGTACTTCCGCACTCCAAATACCGCATTACTACTTTCCAACATTACGTGAAATTTTTGCACTTTAACTTCCACACATTTGTAGAACTCCTAGATATTCATGTTAAATTTCAAAATCCCGACTCAGTTGTTTCAATTCAACATTTTTAGTTAGTGACCGGATGTGTCCGGTCAGAGTCTAACATGCAACGATTACTTTGACCCGACTCTGATTTGCGTCCGATCAACACTGACCAAATGTGTCTGGTCAGGATCAGTGATGGAGGACAGATAAAATTCAAGGTGTGTCACAGAGTTAACCGAGCTTGATTAATGGCACAACCATTAAGAAAAAAATACATGACGTAGCTAAGACAAAGAAGAGTAAAAAAAATTAAGGTAGGGCGGCTGCCACACCTAGCCCTACCGAGTGCTCCGCCGCTGGTCAGGATTCTCCCCCTCTGGAAACCTCTCTGTTCTTGACCGGACTCTGGCCACCGCACGTCCAGTCAACTCTAGTCTAGTCAAACCTGCATAGTGTCCAGTCCAATGAGGCTAAGTACATTAGTGTTATCTTATAAGTGATCTCGTAAACTGCCATATAATTTAAGACGACTTAACAGACAATATATATAATGATTGTTTTTTGAAGTTGTCCCGTAGTAAGTCATGATTCTTTAATTTATGCATGGAACAAAAAAGAACTTGTGAGCTACATAACAACAACTCATACAATGGTATAATAGCTGTCTCATAGTTATAAATCTTAGCTCATGAGGTGGTTGTTTCGCGAAACAACGACCTTTTTCTTTCCCACCTTTCTCTTTCCTCCTCCACATAAGCAAAAATCCTACGTGGGATTGCATGAGACGAGGTACGAGACTGCTAACATGTAGCAATGTACCTTCCCTAAGGAGAGCAAACCCTAGTTTGCAAAGTGTCATAGTCGAGTTCGGTCCACACCTAATGCCCGCGTCTAGTGAAATTGACCAGACGCGTCTGGTCAGGAATGCACCACCGTCCTGTCCCACTATAAACCCTCCATTCACTTCTAATCCAAGTTTTTTTGTGAATTAAGAAGACTCCAAACAATCTTTGGGATGTTCCTGCACTACATAGAACTAAGTTTAATAAAAGTGCACCACACATAACACCCTCTCACCTTGGGCACGAAATACCGAAAACCGAGAACCGAACCGAATTTACCGAAACCGAAAATTCGGTTCCCAGTTCTCAGGTACCGGATTTACCGAGGTATTTTCGGTTCTATACCTCGGTAAACCGAAAGTACCAATCTGTACCAACAGCCCAACAAAGGCCCATCTAAAGAAACCCTAGGACTCATTCCCAATTTCCCACCTTCCTAGTCTACCCTCGGCCTCTCACTCGCACCCGCCCCTGACTCGACTCGGGGACTCCCCAAGCGTCGCCCCGACTCGGCGACTCTAGGTGTCGCACGCCGCCCGCACCCGCACCTTCCTCCTTCCTCGTCGTCGTCGACGCCCGACGGTCCCTCGGCGCCCTCACCGCACCGCGTGCCTGCAGCCCCGACTCCCAGACCGCGTAGGTGGACCTTCGTCCTTCGTCGCTGTCGCCGACGGTCCGCCCGCACCGCGCCGCGTGCCCGCTCATCGGCCTCGCCCTCGCGGTTGCGCCCGACACCATCTTCATCTCTCACACGGTTCTACTATGTTTGGTACTTTCGGTAAATACCAGAACCACACCGAATTTACCGATACTGAAATTCGTCGGTACCGAGGATTCTGAGGAACCGAACGGTGCCGAGTTCATCATGAATCGAACTAGTGTGGGTACCGAGGAACCGAACCGATCGGTTCGGTAGTACCGAACGCCCAGGTGAGAGTTCCTATGTGATTTTGGTAATTGAGTGACAACTTAGGTGAACTAATATGTGTTTAAGTGATATATACATAGGAGATTAGTTCATATGTGATTGTGTGATGAAGGAGCTTATTGCACATGAGACATGACATGGAGTCATGTGATCAAGGTGGAGAAGATCAAGATGAGGCTTGGCTTGACTGACCGGTTGCAAGTGTGAAGGGCAAGCGGGTGATGCTTGGCGTCGATGGACCAAGGCAATGGTGAAGAGCAAGTGAGGTCAAGATCGATGAACCAACACGGTCATGTGATGATATGAAGTGAATCATATCATTTGACAAGTGGTTGGTGCATGTGTTGCATCAACATGGGAGAAGGAGATGGAATGGAATGCGCAGGGCAAAGGTATAACCATAGGGCATTTCATTTCACCGGTCATAGGTGTGTAGAGAAGATTATGACCGGGTTTAGGATAGATAGCCATACTATCAAGAGGAGCAAACTTGTTTGCATATCGGTTATCTAGTGCCACCGTGAGCGATCTAACTTTGCGATGAATTAGGATCGAGTGGAGTGGTGAGAAGCAAGTGAAAATGCTTTGAAAATATTTGTGAAAATGCTAACACACTTGCACAAGGTGAAGAACACATTTGTGTTAGCACATGAGAAGCAAGGAAGAAGAGGCAGCTCGGTTTGGAACCCTGAGGGGCTCCGGACGCAAGGTCCGGACGCAGGCCAGACGCCAACCGGACCATTGGTCTTGCGACCGAAGGCAAACCCTAGCCCTCGACCTCTCTGGACAGGAGGTCCGGACGCTAAAGAGCATCCGGACGCTGACTCCGGTCGCGGGTCCAGAGCTCGGCGCTCTCTAGAACCTCTCTGGAGTAGAGGTCTGTACGCACGTGTGTTAGTCCGGTGTGGCACTGTTGAGTGCGTCCGGAGGTGCTGCGAGCTCTCGAGTGCTCTCGGGTGTTCGGGAAATATTTCCGGACGCTCGGTGAAGTGCGTCCAGACCCGGTGAATAGTAGTGTCCCGAGGACGCGTGGCGGCGATCGGTGAGCGCGCCAACGGGAAGTTTCAAACGGTCAAGAGACCGGACGCAGGTTGCATGGTCCGGACCCGCACTGTTGCGTGTGTCCGGACCCTCTGCAGAGAGCCCAGTGAAGGGGAAAACGGCTAGTTTGTTTGGCTAGCCTATAAATAGTTGTTGGCCGGCCCTTGGGGCTGGTTGAGCACCTTGGGGTTGTGTTACCCTTAGTCGTGCTTGGTTGGAAGCCCTCTAACTCACACACACTTGATAGATTTCATCTGATTGTGTGAGAGAGCGATTACTAGTGCGTTGCTTTGAGAGATAGCTTCGTGTGGCACTAGATGATCGACTTGCAAGCTCGTGGTGCTTGTTACTCTTGGAGGTTGTCACCTCCTAGACGGCTTGGTGGCTTGTGGCTCCGTCGAAGCGCGCAAGAAGATTGTGCGGCGCTCCGGAGAAGAATTTGTGAGGGGTGTTGTGCTCGCCTTGCGGGAGATCGTGAAGAGCAACTCTAGTTGAAGGTATCGTTGAGTGCCCTCATCTTGTGTTGGTTAGGCGGCAACCCTTGAGGGGATTAGGCAGTGAGGCCTGTAAAAAGTCGTAAACCTCCAAGTGAGTGAGCCGATACAACGGGGACTAGCTTGGTGGCGACCAAGTGAACCTCGGGAGAAAAATCACCGTGTCAACCTTGTGTACATCTTCTCGGTGGTTTGCATTCTCCAAATCACTAGCTTGTATTTACTTATTCATACTTGTGCTAGTGTTTAGTTGTTGCTCTTGTAACTAGTTTGGCTTGTGTAGCTTTCTTAGTTACCTTCTAGCTTGTGTAGCTTAGAAGTAGCTCTTGAGTGGCTAATTGGCTTGAGTAGCCTTGTTAGTCACATTGCTTAGTTTGTGTAGCTAAGTAAGTTGAGCTCTCTAGTTGACTTGTGTAGTCTTGCTAGAGAGCATTGCTAGTGAGCTTAGGTGTTTTGTGCTTTGTTTACTAGTATATGTAAGAGCTCCCCGGTTTGCTTAGAGTACTAGTTGCTTAGGTTTGTGTGACCTTGCAACCTAGACTTATTTAGGTGAACCTTCTAGCTTGGCACCTTAAGTAACATAATAGACATCTTTGCTAGGTACTAAAGTAATAGATAGAGGGGTGTAGTCTTGCCTAGACCGATAGTTTTAATTCCGCAATAGTTTCGGTTAGCCAAAGCGATTAAGTTTTAGAAAAGACTATTCACCCCCCCTCTAGTCCGTCATCTCGACCCTACACCAGGGTGATTAGACTCACCTAGGTCAAGCTACTAGTTTATACTCCCCTTCATATATAGTACAACCAAGGAAAAAATAAAGTTCTAATCAATTCTAATTTCTAAGTGTCTCTTAACACCAATCGACAATTAAATCTAGATTGTCCTTAATCTTGTCATCCATCCTTTGATTTAAGTCAGCTCAAACAATAGGGTCAGATTAAAATGTATAAATATTTTTTATATTAAATAAACATCATTAGATTAATTACAAAATATATTCATAATAAATTAATTTAAAGTTATAAGTATGAATATTATTTACTAAAAAATTGATCAAACATTTTAAGTGGCACATATATCATTGTTGCATTTTTTTTAGGATCGAGGTAGTAGTTGATTTTAAAGTACTAAAATTTTCAGAAATTTGTACCAAAATTTAGGGGATGTTTTGAGCATGGTGGCGTGCGAGTGATAACTATTTACATGTCAACGTACACAGTTTTTCCACAGAACGTACCTGGTGACAAAATGGCGCATCACACATGCTTGGAAGAACGGAAGCATCAGCAGCACTCAGTTGTACCTGCACAATATCTTTGATACGGAATAGTCATGTCATGCCTTTTATTTTTGGAGCCTTCTTCCCCGATGTCTTTTCAAATAAGAGTTGAAATCTGGCAATACTTGCACGATTGTACTTAAAAGAAGAAAACCGATTGCACAATTGATGTTTTATAGGGATAGAAATAGAGATAGAGATTTTATATAGGAGTAAAGAGAGATAGAGATTATATAGTACTCCCTTCATTCCAAATTATAAGACATCCAAGAATCTTGGAGAGTCAAATTATTTTAAGTTTGACCAAATTTATATCACAAAGTAACAATATCTATGAGGTTAACTAAGTATTATTTAGAGAGAAATGCTCAGGTACTCCTCTTTATAAAAATTGCACAAATCTCAAAGCGGTATATTAACTAATTATTAATTATTTTTTAATTATTTATCTCTTGGTTCCCATGTGAGTCTGGACTGTCAAGCCCAGCCCATGCCCAGACCGGCCTAACGCCCAGATCGATTTGTTTGGGGGCAAATCTGTTTACTCATCGAAGGAAACGCATGCGGAGGCGGTGAGCGGCTGCTTCATGTTCCGCTTTGGATCGACAGCAAAGCAGGAAGACCTAGAGGATGCTGTGCACGACGAGACTCCCAGAGCGTGCATGTAGCGGTGCGGTATCCCCTAGTGTCTCGGAGGAAGACATTATTGATGGTAATGAGCATGAACCGGTGCAGCAGATGCCATAGGCCCAGCTCCGGCCGGCATGGTCCTGGAATCTGGATGTAGACAAAGATGGTGACGGCGAGGCGAGGATCGTGTCGATGCTTTTGAAGAAGGAAGCAATTGAAGAAGAGGCCCATAGCGGCACGCTCTTAAAACTGGTCGATGTTGAAGCCCGAGACGCTGGACTTGAGCCCGCCGGTCGGGCGGCCTGCGCCGAGCACGATGAGGTAGAGCTGTAGAGGCGACATCGTATTGACGTACAACACGCACCATGAGCCCAGTCCCAACCACACCAGGTCCAAACCGCGGCGGCGGCAGGTTGCGCATCACCTCGTGCATAAATGCAAGGAGCCACTAGTCGTCAAGATGACCTCACGGCATGTCGGAGCTCGCTAGCAGCAATCGAGTTTGCGTACAGAGGAGAAGACGAACTAGGCAACCAGAGTTCGCGTGGGTCGGGACTGGACATGAGATAAGCTTGGATGGACCAGGCCCACGCGGATCCAAAGGAAAAAAATAATCGAGAAAAAAATAAATAGTAAGACATGGTGCTTTAAGATTTGTGCAATTTTTAAAAAGAGGAGTACCGGAGCAGTTGCCCTATAATTATTAATCAAACTTGATATGTTTTATCTCTCCAAGATTCTTAGAACGTCTTATAATTTAGGATAGAAGGAGTAGATCTATAGCTTGATGAACGGGAACCCATCACTTCAGCGGAGCTGACCCAAGCGCCGTCTCCTACGACTTTTGGCATCAAGTTGCTCGTGCATTATCCACGCTATTTAACTCTGTTTTCTGTTCCTTTTCGGTTACGCAAATAATTGAAGGACCATGCCCTATCTCCAACTTGCTACCCGGCCCTTTGCACATATAACAATGAAAGAACGACAGAAAGTGTCCATCCATTGATCAAAACATTGCTCCACCAGCGTGTAACCAGAGTATCAAAGATGGAGGCGATCTTTTCTGCTGTTTTAGGTGAACTTGCTAGCAGATGCCTATCCTTCCTGATCAACAAGTACTCGGAGACGCAAAGGCTATCCAAGGTGCGGAGCCTGCGGCAACTGGAGCGGGCACTGCTCCGGGTTTCCATCATCGTCGAGGAGGCTGATCGGAGGTACATCACAAACCAAGCAATGCTTCGGCAGCTGAACGTGATCAGAGAAGGCATGTACAAAGGCTACTATATCCTTGACAAAGTTAGGCACCTCGATCATGAAGAAAGGAAGAGCAACGATCATCAAGTGAGCTGCTCCTTAGGCCCGTCTACATCCAATCCAGGCAAGCTTTGTCCTTTCTTTCATAGAAGAACACACTACGAAAAGGAGTTAGGACAAATAATTGATTTTATACAGAGCATGATCGCTGATATGAACGAGTTTGTAGAATTTCTGAAGAACTATCCTCCGATGTGTCGTCAACCATATAGCATGTATCTGTTACTCGAAAACTGCATGTTTGGTCGCCAGGCAGAAATGGAACGAACTGTATATTTCTTGCTGCAGAGGGAACCTCCTGGTGAACATAATCTTGGTGTCCTTCCAATCATTGGTCAAGGAAAAGTAGGAAAGACCACATTTGTTGAGCATGTTTGCTTGGATGAAAGGGTGCGTGATCATTTTTCTCAGATTGTATTTTTCAGAGGAAACAAATTTCGAGGAGAGAAGCTAATTAGCACCCTGACAGAGGGAGGAATAATCAAGCATCAAAATAGTGCACCGAACATAGAAAAAATGCTGATTGTCGTTGAGCTAGATGGGAGTGTTGATGAGGATGCATTGAGAAGGTTATTCTCTTCCTCCCGGAGACGTATTCCAAGTGGTAGCAAAATCATTATCACGGGTAGTTCAGAGAAGATCACAACCTTTGGCACCACACAAGCTCTTAGGCTAGAGTTCTTGCCTCGAGAAGCATGTTGGTATTTCTTCAGGGTGCTCGTCTTCGGAAGCACAAATCCTGAAGAACAACCGAAGCTGGCATCAATCGCAATGGAAATATTTGAGCTGTATTTCGGTCTTGATTTATTTCGTGATTTCACTGGTTCTTTTGCGAATTCAAAAAACATTGCTGGTTTTCTAAGACCTAACTCAAGCACACAGCACTGGCGCAGGATTCTTGCATGCGTCAGAGGAAATATGCAGGAAAACCAACTTCCAATGATCACAGGTTCAGGTGATACATCTGTGGAAAATAGACATTTCTATCTCAGGAGAATTGCTAATATTTCTCAGTATTGCGTAGTTGGCAGGCAAAACCGAGAAGAATTTACTCATGAAAGTGCTGCAAAAATTACTTTGGATGAGGTCATGTCTGGAAGTCTTACACCACAAGGGAAATTTGAGGTTGTAACATGGAAATCTCATTTGCCTCCTTACTACAGCTATATAACCAGCTGTGAGATTCTTGATTCAAAACATATGCACCAGAGGAATAAGTTCTGCAAGAAGAGGAAGAATTTTATTAGTTAATTTAACACACTTAGTCCCAAGAAGATGTTTTACCATAATGTGTCTGACACATTATATCTACAGTTTACTTATTATTTGTTTTCGGCAAGATTGTAGTACCAGACCAAGCTCTTAGAATCAGTAAAGCAGACGACTTATTATGTAACACCTATCTTTACATGGTATTTTTATGAAACAAGTGGTAATTTAGATACAGATTTGAAAGCATTACCTAGATTCTCTATGATAAAAAAAAACTCGACCTGCGGGGGTAAGACAGCCCCCGGGCATTGCATTAAGAAGAAGACCTTCTCACGCAGGTCGAGAAAACCCCCGAACCCCTGTCCCACCCATACACAACGGCACCGTAGCCCATGTGAGACGACCACGACCGGGGCCGGGCCTTAGACCTGTGCTTTGGACATGGGACAGACGAGGGGATTTTTTTAACCCCATCCTGAAATTCGGACATGACAAGTGGCCATCGTGCCATGCCGTGCTAGCTCGTGACCAGGCTTTGTGCCTAGCCGGGCCGTGCCTAGTCGTGTTTCGTGCCTGGCTGCCGGCCCAAGCCACGACCCACGGGCCGTTTTACCGTGTCGGACCGGCCCATGGTCCGTCATGCGAGAAACACTTTAAAATTCTCACAGGTGTTCATCATTTTCAGTTTTTCACAAGTGTTCATCGTTTTTAATATGTCACAACTCAATTATTAGTTATCACAAATCATTTTAACAAGTCATTTTAACCAAATTAATCGTTGGAATCCTAATAACCGGGCCTCTTATGTGCCGCCTATTAAATCAGGCCGTGCCCGTGCCGTGCCACGTGCCTAGGTGACGGCCCAGGCACGGCCCACCTAACGTGCCGTGCTCGGGTCGAACCAAAACGTCGTGTCATGGGCCGGGCCGTCGTGCCCCAAGTATAGCTGCAGCTCATCACCGATGTGGGTGGCTGGAGGGATATGGTAGTGTTGCCCTTCTGCTGGGCCACGAAATGTGCATATCATCACTTGGGCCAGATAGATTGGAACTAAAAACTGGCAACGAGAGGGTGTGGTCCGGTCCGACTAATTGGTAATTGGGCCGGAAGATTGGTGCTGTTTATGCAAGAGATACATCTGAGGTGAAGTTAGACCAACAACATTTGTAATTCACAGACAAACAACATCACAAGTCACGTCGATGCTAACTAGATTATGCATATCTTTCTACTCCTAGATTATGCACATCCTAGTAGTTGTAAATTTGTGGCTAGCCAAAATGCCAATGATCCATTTGGTCCGATCTGGGTTTAGACTGGATTCAGGTTGATTCGACCGTACGCCAAGATAACTCCTCTCCTCTGCTGCCGGCTGTGGCAACGCAATCTGGCAGCCCACGCCTACGCACGCACGCGCACCGAGGCGCAAGCCATGTGGTCACACTCACTGGCCGCTAAAACCCCCTCGTCGTCGGCGTCGGAGCAAAGGATGCGGCGGGCGAACAGTAAACAACTAGGATTAGACCCCGATGATGATAAGATTAGGGCCGGCCGGCTTTTTTTTTCTCTCTCTCTCCAAGGGCGTGCGTGCTTTCGCCCCATGTCGGCTAATGATCCCTGCCACCCGGTGCCGCGCACATGGGCTCCCACCCCGGGCCACGGCACGGCGCCGCTCCGGGCCACTATAATACGCCGGCGAGCCGGGACACGTTACACATCGGCGGGGGCAAGGTTGTTGCTGGCTGATCGCGGGAATGGGATTAGCACTGGTGACGAGCGGATTTGTCGGCTTCCAAGCGGTGGGGTGGCGGGTGGCCATTGGCAAAGCGAGCATGCATGTTACTGCTGACCTGCCAATGGGGTTTTAATTAAAACTCGCTGGATCGAGGTAGAGCGAAAGGGACGGACGACAGGGCTGAGCTGTTGGGTGTGGGGGGAAAAGGGCGTGCTTGGCGTGGACTAGACTGGATGCAGGAGGACGAGCTCGGGATGTGTTGGATCGGCGTCAAAGTGCTTAGCTTTATGTTGGTGACAACTGACAAAGAATAATCACTTGACGATCGATGCTGGTTGAGAGGAAAAGCCATTGTTGTTATGGCATACATGAACCTGGAGATGGAGAATATAGTACTGCATGCGCCCAGATCACCACGCTGCCGCTTTGAGCGGAAACATGGACTTTGGTCATTATACATTACAATTGGAGTGTGCTGGACATGCATTTCCTGTGCTTATCTATGGTCTCATGAGACCTCAGTTCCGGTTCTAGTGTTAGGTCCTGTTTGGATCCGAGAAAATTTAAAGAAAAATTACACGAATTGAAGATGGAAGGAAATGATGTTAGCATGAGCGTTTGGAACTGAGGATCATGAGAAAATGTTTTACCTTTGGAACGCGGTTGCCCGAGGCAACACCAACAAAGAAGAGAGAGAAAAGCAAAGCCGCACATTATGGAAGATGAAGAATTTGGGCACCGCTATCATTGCCCTCTCGTACGTAGAGCTTGTTACCAATTGCCATCACACTAAAGCTAGCTAGTCTCAATGGAGTTTTATCAAAGTTTATGGACATTAAATATGTTGATGTGGTAATGTATTGATGAAGAGAGAGATGATGAGAGTTATATGGGGATATAGAAAAAATTATGGGGATGAAACTCTTTTACATTGTTTCAAAATATAGTTGTGTTGAAAACTGAGTCATAAAACTCCCACTGAGGATGGTCTAGTGATGAGGCCTATGCTTGTAGGGACAACATGTAGAGATTCCATTTGAAAAGCTATATGTCCATCTGTCTTTTTCATAGGTAGAAGCCACTTAATTCTTGCTTCATGTACTTTATTCATGTGTTCCAAACATCTCTTTCTATATTTTTTTTCTTTGGATCTCTATTGTAACACCCCTGGTGTTTAAGCACTTAATTAAAACTTGATCATGCCATCATATGCATTAAGCATCATTCATTTGATTGAGAACCTTGTTATGCATTGAACTAAAATGAGTTTACTTGGTTGTGTTTGAATCATATGTGTGAATGCTGATCATCTTTTCAAATTCAAACTTTCAAATTCAACTCCAAACCCTAATTATCAAAGGGGATGGATTAAACCCTAAACATGAATTTCAAAATCTATAAAGAATTTACATATGGTTGTTTAAGCATTGTGGTAGATCTCTGTTTGAATTGCATTTGTTGTGTTTACAGAATTTCAAGTGTTATTCAAGTTTTTAAAGTAATTAGAAAGCGGGTAAATCTTTTTTAAAAAAAGTTTCAAATTTCCAAATATGCATTTTCATTTCTAGGCTGAATTTGAAAATGTGCATATCACCAAAAATGTAGATCATGAAATTTGGAGAAACTTTGATGTTCTAAGTTTTTCATGAAAACCCTTGGAAGCTTGAGCAAATTGCAAATTAGTACTAAGGGCAGTTCAGTCTTTTCATCGAACACCTGCATGTCTAAGCTTAGCCATGGCCGTGACACCTGGCCGGCCACCTGCCGACGCCGCTGCACGCCTCATGTCCGCGACGAGCGTCGCATCAAGTGCGTGGCAACACCACGGTTCCGTTGCCACCTTTCAAAACAGGACACTGTATCCTCCTTGCTCCTCTTTCCACGCCGCGACGCTGTCTGCTCTGCTCCGCCACGTGAGCGCTTCGCGTTGACGAGCTCGCCCGAGCTCGTTAGCCTCGTTCAAGTCTCCAATCTAGTCGCAAAGTCTTCGCCTTAACCCCGCACACCTTCCACGAGAGTTGGTTGAAGCAGTCGAGTCATCTTTTGCCCGGCGCAACCGTTTCTTCTTCGGCTCCGGCGAGAGCGTCGCTGTTCGGGTTCGCGATCGTTCTGGCTACGCAGGAGCCGCATTGTCTTATTCTTTCTTGTTTCATGTTCTTCGTTCGTTGCTGATCCTCGAACGCCTCACCGTTTCTCCTTTGGTGGTCTGCAGCTTCAGGAACGCTGTCGTTGCCGCCCTGCTCACCATTTCCGCCGGCACGGTCTCCGTCGCCAGCTCACTCTGCTTCCTCTCCGACCGAGTTAGCAAGCGCTTCGTGTTCGGGGTAAGCTCCTCATGCTCGTAGAGTAGCTGGTTGTAGCTGATTCTGAACCGTAGCTGTGGTTCCCTTTCGCTCTGGCGTGTCAGCGCCGCCACGTCGGTACTCACCGCCGTGAGAGCTCGTTCGTTGGTCTTTTTCGAGTCTGGGTCTTGCGCTAGCTTTGCCTAGCTGTCCTGATCTTGTCGAAGTGTTGGTTGTTCGAGCGTGTGCGCAGTTTCGCCGGCACACGTCACGCAGACCTCCGTCGTCCGCCATGGCCGTCGGCGAGGGTGTTGCGCTTAGCTCTTGGTTCGTTTTGCGTGCGCTTCGCGTTGTTTGGGGGCCGCTGAGTCTGTTGGGGTTGTTGGTCGAGCCGATTAGGGCTTGTATTCGCCGGTACATATGCAGCCACGTGCGGGTGCCGCCATTGTCGTCGGCGAGGTCACCTAAGGAGGTTATAGCCTCGTTTTTTTTGTGCGTTTCGTTCGCGTCATCTTCCTGAGTCTGTTGCGATGCTTGGTTGAGTCTGGTTTGGTCTGTGCTTTCCGACGCATGAGCGGCCGAGCTCAAGTCGCCGCCATTGCTACCGGTGAGGTGTTTCTGCGGGATGGAAATGGTCATGTCGCACTTCGTTGGGTTCAGGGTGAAGTGTAGAGTCCAACGCAGGAATCGGTTGGCCATTTGGTTCACCGACGGCGACGCGTCGCCGTGTTCTTTGGTCGTCGGCGCCGCTGTCCTGTTTTTGTGCCACTGACATACAGGACCCAGGTGTCAGTGAAGGGTTTTTCTTAAGTTCCAGTTTTGCACGGTAATGCTTTTTGTTATTTTTGTATGTTTATTTCTGTGCATATTTAAATTCTATAAAAAATTGTGTATGCTCTCTGTGATGGGTAGTATTTAAGAAAAATATAACATGTCCATGTTCAGTACATTTTTAATCGTGTAAAAATGCTAAAATAAATTAAGAAATGACTTTTCTAGGATTTTTCATGCTCTATGTAGTGCTCCAAAAATTCTGGGAATTTTTGTGTAACCTTTATATACTTATACCTTGCTGTACAAAAAGTTTGGGAATTTTTGGATGAACTATTATACATGGCTATTTGTATAATTAAATATAAAATGATTAGAAACCCTAATGACTTTAGGTTTTTAGTGATTTTGGATTGTTTGTTGTTAATGGTCAACTGTCCAGTGACAACCACAGTGTGGACATGTTTGATGTGTTGTTGTTTGCTCAGTTCTTTTGGACATAATTATTAATTTAGGTAATCAAGTAATAAGAAATGAATTAAATTATTTCATGTTTTAGTTTAACTCTTACTTCATGAAGGAAAGTTGTACTCAAGGTTGTAATCTGTTTTACTCAACCTTTAAATGTTGTTTGTGTGTTGCAAATCATCATGTCTATCATTTCAAGCATCATCTAAGCATATCATTATATCGTGTAGATTATTTGTTTGTTGGGTTGGATAACCCCTCTCTTGAAGGGAATTTCTCTCTTGCTGAATCTGAGTCCGAGTTTGTTTATCCCTCCAACCAAGGCAAGTCCCGGTGCATTTAAACCCTACCTTGTATTTAAAATCTTTTATTTAAATATACTTATGGTTATATTATTGTATTATGGTAATTTATTAAATTCCTACTTGATGCATAGCCTTATCCTTATACTATTGTACCTTTACCTTGTCACTAGTTTAAAGATGAAAACTTTTGCTAAAAATGCTTAGTATGCTTATAGTTTTCTAGTAGATGATTTCCGGTCACTTACACATAGCGTATTGCTTCGGCAAATGGTTATGCTCTTTTGAGAAAGGTTTGTTGTTGGAAGTAATAATTCGTGACCGGGCGGACTCAGTATTGGTGAGCCATCAGATGTGGATATCTGGTGAGCGGGTTCTTTCCACCTGTGTTATTAGGGACCGTCCGTTGATGCATGACTAGGGTTGTGACTTTGGAGTACTTATCACATACTTTTGAAAGCCGGACTCTGGCTATTCTCGTCTTAAGAATGGTCAAACCGCACTGGAAGTGGAGAGAAGGCGAGAGTAGTGTGTACCCTCCAAGTTAGCGAACTAGGTGGAGGTGTATTGTGCTCTCGGGTGGCGGAGCCCTGGTTTTGACGAGAGGATCCAGGAAAAGGTAGTCATATGCGTGCTTTAGTGTTGCATATGTCGTGTGTTAGGGAAGCCCCAGCTAGGATAAACCAGATCGAATCGTCGTGTTCCTCGGATATGGAAACATAACCCTGTCTTCTGCATCGTAGCTAATGAAACTTAAATTGGATACTTGTTGGTTCCTTTCATGGATGGTTTATTACCCTGTTATCAATCATAAATTTAGATTGGTACATGAGTAATCTTTTAAATGAATAAAATGAATTTCAATTCTTTTTATAAATGCTCATTTATGCAAAATACTTGATTCTTGCAAACCACCCCTTGAATCCTATGACTTGCATACCTTTTGTCCACCAAATATTTTCTTTTGTCAGATAAGTCTTGTTGAGTACCCCGTACTCAGGGTTTGTTAACCCCTGTTGCAGATGAGGGTCCCAATCCGATCTGTGTGGCTTCGTGCTGCATGACTGTTGTTTCAGTCGAGGATGAGGAAGTTTAGTTGTCTTTGCTTGACTCTTGGGCAAGAGTACTTCAGTTGTTTGTTTATACTCTATCAGCAACTTGATACTATGTTATCGTATGACACTTAAGTTATGTTCCAAAACTTATGGTTTGTAATATAACTCCAAATTTCCGTTACTTTGATGTAATAAAATTTTATCGTATTACTTCTGCAATGTTTGTAATGAGAAGATCTTGTTCGGAAAGAGGTGAATGACCCGCTGCAAAGTGGTGACACCTGACGAACTAATTAAGAATTGAATCATTTGTTTGGGATTAAGTCGGATGGACTATTAATCCTGGCAAGTGGGCCTATTCTTAAAAGGTTATGTCACATCTATTCCTCCCTTTCTATGTTTCCTTCATATTCCTATATTTTTCCCATTATTCTGTTTTGAATTCATGTGCTCCAAACATATCTAGTTTTGGATAGCTTTATAAAAGATACACAAGAATCTATAACGCCAAGCAAGATTATAATGTAGTATATCAAGCAAGATTAATAGGTATAACATAAAATATATATAACATCAAGCATATATCTACTCCTAGGTTTTCTTCCTTTGGTTGTGCATTGATTTGGTATTGTAGATGTTATTATATTTTTATATAAACTCAATTGAAAATAAATAAGTCTGATTTAGAAAAAAATCTAAGATGACTTATATTTTTTAGTCGTGAGAGTATCCTTTGATATGTGTGTCCGCTCAATTTTATGATGATGATTGTCCCTTGTTTCTAATCTAGGAGACTTTGAATGCCGATTGTGGGACTTAGAGGAGAGAAAACAGATGCACATAGAATAGAACGCCCATGGTAGCTTATCTTCTCAAGTGAGGACACACATGGGCAAATACAATACTAAGCATTATCGATCTCAAGGGATGTCATATGCAATACCTGAAGAAGAAGAGTAGTTAGTTATTTCAAAAAACAACCATCTTTAAAATTAATGACTACCAATACAACATAATTCTTAAACAAGAGTTATACATTATTGTCATACAAACTAGTCAAATTTATAGAAAAGAGCACCAATATTAATGACACTAAATTAGTATCACTAGATATATCATTAATGTATTTTCCATATTGTACGTATTTAGCATCATAAATGTTATCGTTTTCTATAAATTGGTCAAACTTAAGATAGTTTAACTTTAGATGATTCTAGAAATTAATTTATTTTGGAATATAGGTAGTACATCGCAAAGACTAATTCAAAAAAACTTAAGATAATTTGATCTAGAGTGATTCGAGGAATTGATTTATTTGGGACATGAGTAAACTTTTCTTCACATTGGCTCAAGTGGATGAGAAACCATGAAGTGTCATAGCCATACAAAAATCGCTACACTTGAACTGCTAAGTAACCCCAAATATTGGGTAAGCTGCAAAATCTAATATCTAGAGAGCTCACTCATGGTATGTATAATTCCACAGTGGAACAACCAGTAACATTAAATAAAAAGTTTAAACTAGAATGAACAATAAGTCCTTCCATATACAAATAGAAACAATATTTTCAACCTCTTACTTAGGAGAGAAAATTTGTTGGAACTCATTTGAAGATAGACTATACGTACATATTCCAAAATTAATTTGGCAACAGGAAATTTGTTAGAACTTATTTAAAGATAGACTATACATGTTCCAAAATCAGTTTGACATGTTTGTGAATCTATCTAAGACGTTTTTTCCTAGAAACAATCGTGTCTTTTGACCATTTTTGAGTGACAACATACACTTCTTGTTTTTAGTAAACCTTGTATACTAAAAACATTATTATAACCATAACAATCTAATGATACTTAATAACAATATTCATAGACTATATTTTGTTCTAAAGGAGATAGTCATGTTATCGGTCATAACTTAAGTAGATGTAGAGTCCACCTATTTTTGGCTTACATACATTTTTTTGCGGATGTTGACTTCTGCTGTAATAACCTCTATTTGTTGTTCTATTAGTCTTTTTTTGCGCATTTGTTGCATTCTATTTTTGTATGTAAGATATTCATAAGGGACACCACTTGGACCATAGATGTTTAAGTATTCACTTGCTTCTCTTCTCACTTTTATTTTATCATGAGAAGATGAGCTTTTGACCAGATTATTATTAAGATTTTTTATCAGTCCTGTTGATGAACTATAGTTTGAGTATGAAATTGGATATTGAATAATATATTAGTGCATATGCATACTACTGTAATACTAAAGTGAGGAAGGGCAAGGTTATAACCAACTCCACATAGTAATGGCCTATAAATAGGGTAAGGTATGATGCAACAACATGAATACCTTGTGATTGATGACCTGATTGTTCTTGATATTTTGCTGATGTCTTCAAATACTTCTTGCTTGGACAACTATTTTTCTTCTGATTAACTTGATCCTTCTTATATTCCTAAAAGCCTCACATCATATTCGTCTTGGATTTGGAATTTTTTTGCAGATCTTCTTGATAAACCAGCAAAGACAATTTTCAAACTGGCTAGGTTGGTTTTTGTAATTGGGCAAAAAAAAATTTGTACACCCACGAAACGTCCAAGTTTTCAATGTAATAGCAAAGGTCTTCTTCATCAAATCTTGCTCACCCCTCTCTATGTTTAGGCTTTTCTTCACCAATGGCTCCAATTTTTCCTTTGGTTGATTCATCCTGACTTTGCTGAGCTAAAACCTTTGCACTTTATGAAAATCAATAAGATTCATGGCAAAAATGGATTGCTATAAATTTACATCTTTTAATAGCCAATTGTCCTTCCTTAATGGCTCGTTGTATTTTTCTGATTGCAATCATTGATTGCATGAGAATAAAAAAATATGCTACATGTAATAAGCATGTTTATTTAATTCATTAGGTGGTGGTATAGCATGAGACAGTCAAATCCTCTCATTCCTACAAAAAAATCATGAAAAATCCTCCCACACTTTACCACATCAAAGGTACCTTTAATATTTTTCTACGAGTTGCTATGAATCGGCTTGAGAGAAAGACAAGCGTGGGATTTTTCTTTGGGAGACCCAACAAATTCGTCAACATATACACATCTTCGTCTTGGTCAGTTTGGATTGTCAACCAAGTGTGTAACACATGACGACTAGACTTCTCAATTGATTTCTATATTCTTTGGTTCGGCTTTCATTGACCAGAGCTTTTTGTAACACTTGACTAACATCACGAAATTCTTTTAATTTAGATCCTTCTAGTTTCTTTATAAACATCAAGTAAATTAAACTAGAGTAAGCTAGATCAGTTAAATCTTAAACAGAAATTGCCAAACTATAACATCGGTTTCTAGCATCTCTAATTCTTATATGGTATTCCGTATTCTTCATAGACAATTTTACGCATCTATGGTTTCACCGATGTAAGATGTGACAACTTGATTTCAGTCTTTGTTATTTTGATGACATCATGTGGGCAACAAGATTACACTATTCAGTGTGTAAAACCATTCCCCAATATAAACTCTGAACAATTGGATATTGATTGTGTAATACTCGTACTGATCATATCATCAACTCAACGGAACAGTGTGCTGCCTAACCCGGCCTGGTCATTAGTTGTGCGCTGCAAGTTGCTGTTGGCGGCTTTAGAAAACTAGTGCCTGGATCAACGAGTTGACTAAGGGCTACTTGCCCTCAAGTGTATAATAGTATTATTGATCGAGCAAAGCAAGATAATCCTATTCTACGACTGCAGTTTTTTTATAAACCACGGGGTAGCAATCAAATGCAAGGTCAGGTGCAGCGTCATTATGCAGTGAAGTTCTGTTTAGTCCAACTGGAACAGGACAATCTTGTCAATCAAGCCATTTTATTTGTAGCTAATGGTCGTGTATATATTATTTTGATACACGTACCCTTGTGTGTCAATGAGTAAATCTCATCGGATCCCCATTCTTCGATGAAATCAAAGCCTTAATTAAGTGTGTGAACTGTCAAGTGCCAAATATGGAAGTGCGTGTTCGTCGTGCTGGTTTCTCGAAAGTTCTAACTTGTACTACTGTTTATTAAGTATGACAGTGCCATGCTTACATACCTACTAGTTGATAAGTACATAAAACTCCATACTGTGAATTGAGTTCAAGAACTAGCTAGTTAAACTTTAAAGAATATTGTAAGGGGTAAATAAGCCTCAACGACCACATCGAAGGCATGGAGAGCTTGGATGGATGTGCATATGGGATTTGGGATCTGGTTACAGCGGACACTGACTTTCGCACCGGCCAGCAGTAGGAACGTAACGGGGAGGGGAGCGGAACCTCGCAGGAAACGGGGAGCGGACACAGATTTCTTTTTTTCTTTGACAACAAACAATCCGAGCGTTACAGATTGGGCGAGGGCGCTCTCCTCGGCCTGCACGGCGCCTCCTCGCTCGCAGTGCTCCACCTGTCCCGCCGTCACGAGAGGCCCCGGCCCATCCCATGCTCCATCTCCACTGGATACAATACAACCAGGCGGCAGCGGCAGCAGCAGCAGCAAAGTGCAGACGGAACAGACGCTGCACAGCACTGCTCACCACCACCTCCCCGCTCTCCCTCCTGTCTCTCTCTCTCCCAGCTGCTCCCTATCCTATTTTGTAGATCCAAGAGAGAAGAGGGAGGCAAGAAGGCAGAAGCAGGAAGTTTTGGAGCTGTAGGAACACTGTAGATCCAGCCAGTGGCAGATTTGGAGGGTCCGGGACTCCAGCTACGTGCATGGCCAGCAGCAAGTGGTGGGAGCAGGCGGCACTGGACTTCCCGCCGCCGCACCAGCACCAGCACCAGCACCCTCCGCCACACGAGCCGATGCCGCCCATGCCACCGGCGCTAGCCACGGCGCCGCCTCCCACGGCTGCCTCACCGGAGGGCGGCGGCAAGCAGCAGCAGCAGGCGGGCGCAGCGGCAGCGGCGGGGGCGGGGGCCATCGTGCCACTGCGGAGGCCACGAGGCCGACCACTGGGGTCAAAGAACAAGCCAAAGCCGCCGGTGATCATAACGCGGGACAGCCCGGACGCGCTACACTCGCACGTGCTGGAGGTGGCGCCAGGCGCCGACGTGTCGGCGTGCGTGGCGGAGTACGCGCGGCGCCGGGGCCGGGGCGTCTGCGTCCTGGGCGCGTCGGGCGCGGTCGGGGACGTGGCCGTGCGCGGCGCCGCGGCGCCGCTCCGTGGCCGGTTCGAGCTCCTCTCCGTCACGGGCACCGTGCTTCCGCCCCCGGCACCGCCTGAGGCGTCCGGACTAGCCGTGCTCGTCTCCGCTGGTCAGGGCCAGGTCCTCGGTGGCTCCGTCGTCGGGCCCCTCGTCGCTGCTGGACCTGTCACCATCTTCGCCGCCACGTTCGCTAACGCTGTCTATGAGCGCCTCCCTCTCGCCGCCGATGTCCCCGAGCTCGACGTCAAGCCTGACCTCTCCACCACCGCTACCTCGGCTGGCCAAGATGTGCAGCCGCAGCTGCCAATGGCGCCCTCCGCCCACTCCCAGCAGCAACCCATGGGCGCCACCGCGGGCTACGCTGACCACCGCTCGCCGCCGTACCCGTGGGGAGGCGGCGTATGAGATCGACGAGCAACCGATCGATGCATCCTCCTTCGTTCTCGGCCGGCCGGCGTTCTTGGTTTTCTTGGTCCTAACATTGACTAGAGAACTAGGTTTTGTCAAGGTAATTGCTACTGGTACTGCATGCAGCATGCATGTAATTGATTCATTGGAGCCTCTTCTTGCATTGGGCTCCTGTAATTTCCTTCTCCTTGGATTTGTGATTTGTCTTGTGGGAAATGGAGTGATTTGGCCACATGGGATGGGAGCCAAACAATTTGGTGCATGGAGCATTATTAGATCAGCATGCTAGCTGGTGCTTGCAAATGACTCTAGTAAATGCAGCAGCTGGGCTAGCTGGAACCAAAGTGTTTTAATTGTGTGGTTAAATGAGGCCGGTGAGTGTTCTTGTTCAATGGAGATTATTGGTATCTAGGCGAGTCAACGAAACTCACCTAGCTCTAGTACATCACATTTCTTCTCTTTTGATTTGGCAACAGAACACTAGCTGTCTACAACATGTGATTAATGCACTCATGAGAAAAACTGAGATTCTGTTGCTAAATTATGCTGCTGTGTCACTACTTGCTGACTAGCCCCATGGCCATACATCGATTTAATTTCATTTGATCCTTCTTTTATTCTAGTGTACATACTCTTGCTGATTACTCCGCCATCTTTCGACCTGCTTTGTTCTCCGAAATTGATGATAATTTGCTTTTGCTTTTAAATCCATCGCTTCCATTTTGCCATGCTCTATCCCACTTTATTACCCATGGTACAACGCGCTTTCTGATTGGTTTTGCAAAATGCATGTACTTCCCTATAGCTCAAATCCTAGTAAGTATTGCTACAATTTACTGATTTTCTGATTTTTTTACTCTCTAAAATATATAATATTAAAATATTAGAGTACTCTAAAAGAGTATGTCAAAAGATGTATAACTACTGAAATAGGTTATCCAAAATTATAGAGTATAGAGAGAACTATTAAATTTGAAGTCATTTAGACGTTTTTTTTAACAATAACCAAATTTAACTTGATAAAACGATTTGGTTAGTCTCATATAGATGCTCCAAGCCAAGAGCTAAGATCAAGCTTAAGTCAAACTGACGAGCCTAGTGTGATTAAGCTCCAAAAGCTTCAGTATGTTTGAGATCAGCGCGAGGTCCACAAATGCATTATCCAAATCCTCTATATACACAAAATGTTTAAGGCTTTTCGAACTACTGAATTACAAACAAGGAGAATTCTTTATATATGGATCTGGCATTGGAAAAAACTACATGTGCTATAAAAAAATGAAATCCTAGGCACTATTCATATATTTTAATCTTTTTTTACGCCATTGTGGATCACATTCTGATAGTCTTGGCTAACAGATGACATAAAAAACAATTTATCTTTTCTCTTAGTTGTATATAAATTTAGATGCTTCTTTTTTTTTTATCACACAGAAGATATTACGTGTGCTTGTATTAAGAGAGAGAAACTGGTTTACAAGGAGACGACTTAAAAGGTTTCAAATAAGATCAAAGTCTCACCGACATGACTGTTATTAGTTGGACAACCAAGGTGATGCTCGACCTGGTACTTGATGGTCATCAACACTCAACAGCTAGTACTTGAGTGCTTGCTCCCCGGAAGCATCTCCAATTCCTTTCTTTTCATCAAAGTTCCCAAGCAATCCAGACAAAGAGAGAGTCTGAATCTTTTCTGCAATTGCCGGTCTCCTCCCACTAGTCAATGATGGAATCCACTGTGAATAACCAAGATGCTCCCTTTTTATACCCTCTGAACATATGATGTAGATTATTGTGCTAGTATGAATATATGATGTAGATTATCGTACTAGTACGCGACCTTTTTTTTTGACGAGATACTAGTACGCGACCTTGAAACTTTGAACAATCTATTAAGTACATGTGAGGAGTATCCTACAGTCAAATTGTAGCAGAGTACGTGCATCCAACGACCGGACCGAGTAGCAGCAACCGCACAGCCCACATCCTCAACACATCGAGCAACCCACAGAGTTGACAACCTCTAGTAGTCTAAACGCTGCCCTGTTCGCTTGAGTTGACAACCTCTAGTAGTCTAAACGCTGCCCTGTTGGCTTGGCTTGTGTTTTTGTCTCACACAAAAACAGTCAATACAGCATCAGCCGCGGCTTATCGGTCAAAAAACGGGCGTTGAGCCATCTATTCACTCATTGTTGATCACTTTTAAGATTTGAGGATGACTAGAGTAGGATCGGAGTAATACAAATATATAGATGTTTATAGGCTTACTTGAACAAGATTTTTATCTCGCAATAAAATAGCATCAGTCGGCTTATCAGTCGTAGAAATCAATCGAACAGGTTCAAAGAGAATCATGATTTTTAGGTGGTAGATAAAGAATTTAGATCTATAATAATGAAATATAAGGATTTTTCTCACCAAATATGTTGTCTTAGGGCTTGACTTCAGATTGACTTGTATTAGAAACAAGTCTGAGTTTGAGTCTAGTTGTAGGCACAAACTATTTTAGGTCTCAGCTTTCACCTTCTAATAGCCTGATCGGTTTGATCGTTTCTGCGGCTGATAAGTCGGCTGATGTTAGTTTTAATTTTTTTGTTGTGACATAAAAATATTGTACCATATCTGATAAGTTAGACTGATAAGTCAAGCAAGCTTGAGGCGGCATGCTTACTCGAGCTCGGCTCTTTAGCATGCCTACTCCTAAACCTGTGGTTATAAGTAGTTTCTTTGACTTGTTGGAATTGAGACTTCCATTGTTTTTGGGACAGTTTGAAGTACAAATAAGACTAGCTCCTAGCTAGCCAAGATTGAGATGGTGAAACTTGTATTGAACCTCACCTGAGTAATCATCTAGCATCGTCTATTTGGAACAGAAAAGAAAAAGAAATCTTGTTTCTATGTTTATCTATAAAATAGAATTGATTTTATAAAGTTCTTGTATGATCTCTGTACGATCCTAACAGGCCTGAGTTGATGTTCTCGGGCTAGTCTTTGTTCTGCTTTCGTGGTAAAGCAACCATTGTATCGATGTTTTGTAAAGCAGATACAGCCTGCCATTGAAGCTTCCAAAGCGACTATCGTTGCCTTCCATTTCCTCGCTTTCGAAGTCTTTAATTTTACACATCAAAGGAAAGAAAGAAAGGAAAGAAAGAGATCAGCGGCTCTATGCACGCTGTCAGTGCCCGGAACTCTTTACCTCGGACACTGCGACCTGCAACTTTACAGTACAGGCTACAGGGTCTCAAAGCAATGCAACAGGAGAGTTGAACTGCGCCAAAGAGCAAAGATGGCACGATCTACTGTTGATCGATCTATAACCACAACGAAAAAGCCTAAAGTTTTGCTTGAGTTTTGAGCGATTGGAGATCTGTGAGGAGGGCAAATGATGCCATCGCAGCTGGGTGCCTGGGTCAAACAAACCACAGACCCACAGTACAGGGAATGGAGTGTGCTCGTCGGACACGAAAGGTAGCAGCGGGCAGTAATGGTGTCTGAATTTGTTTTCTTGTCAGGCTAGCATAGCACTCTCTTCTTCTTCTTCAAGGGACTGGGAGGCTGCGCCTGCGCCGCTGGGCGCTGGGGCTCGCCAGTAGTAGAGGTCAGGGCAGCTGGGGGCAGGGCAGCAAGGGGCGCTGGAGAAAGAGCAGTCCAAAGAAAAGATTTGGTGCATCCGGGACCCAGATTGACCGAAAGATTCTGCAGCTTTATCGATCCCTGGTTTTCGCTGAGTTCCAGGTACTGTGCTCATGGGCCCGTTCTTCCTTTGCTTGCAGCCTTGCATTGCATTGCTTCTTTCGTGTCTCGAAGCAGGACTGCAGGAGGATCGGTGCGTGCAGCCGTGCAGCGCCAGCGTGCTCTTGTGGCTCTCCTCTGTGCAGCCCCCCCTGCTCACTGCTCCCTCTTCTGGTGTGTCTCGGTCTCTCGCACGGCCTATGCTGTCAGTCTGCCATTGCTGTTGTGAGCTCGCCAAGGAGACTGTATGGGTTAATTTTTTAGAAAAGTTAATTAGGTTTATAAAAACATTAACTATATTTAAATAAATTACTATAAAAATTAATTCAGTTCAGCGATATATCCAATAATACTAGTCCGTTTTCAGAGTCGCTTTAGTAGTTAATTGGATACAGTGAAGATTCTTTCAACCATGATCATACCTACTCTACTCGAACTACATAAATAAGTTGGTGAATCTGGACACTTTATGCGGAGGCTAGAACCACTTTAAATACGGGACAGAGGAAGTATATAATATAAATATTACATACTATTTTTCTTATATATATAGTATATATTTAATTAAAATTAAAAATATTTAACTCATCGAAAACAGGCTCAGATCTTGCTGTAATTAGTGGAGACTTGAAAAAGAAAGACCATATTTTTTATTAATCCTTAAGGGTCTGTTTGAAACACAGGATTTTTATAGAAATTATTTAGAAATTTCACATGAATTGGTTCATTTTCATAGGAAAAACGTAGGAACAAGAAAAAAAATCTCGCATTCCAAACAAACCTATGCGGTCATGAGCCTAGAGGCTACAGTAGGAGGATAATTAGGAGGCATACTTTTCTCTCTCCACTGCTCATTCATGTCACGGGACAATTTTAGTTTTCAGTATACTCCTCCGGTCTACGTCATTCTCGCTTTTTAAAAAGTCAACTTTTTTAAAATACCGATAATTATGTATTAAAATATATAAATAATTATATTAAGTAATTATTATCATCGGAAAGATATTTAAGTCTATTTTTTTAACAAATTTATTTGGAGATATAAATATTGCACATATTTTGTATAAATTTAGTAAAAGTTGAAAAAGTTTGAACGTCATTTCTTTAGCATGGTGGAAGTACCGTTCTTGAATCTAGTTAAACATAAAAACTACCATTTTCAAAAGGTTAACAATTTCGTATTCATTAATTATACGAATCTATAGAAAATCACGTGGCAACCGTTTTCGTTTTTTTACACCTACCTACGGCACCGGGCGGAAGAAGATTACGACGGTTGAACCCAAGTGCAAAATGGCCCCAACAGGCCAAACACTTCGATACGACGGGCTTTGACTCTCGCTTTGACCGTATCTGCCCAGTCGGCCATTAAAATCCCTCTGTAATCTGTGCGAGTCAGGATGATGCGTGACTCTGCCTGCCTGCCTGCTGACTGCTGACTGCTGACTGCTACTACTATTACTGTCTGTCTGCTCGTGCAAATTCACAAGCAAGGTGAAAATTGACGCAGGTCGCAGGGTGAAAATGAACGCTGACGCGATCCATCAAGTAACCAGTGGTTACACCTTTTGGTCTTTTGGCTGGTGCGGCAAGTTATAGGTTTTGACGACACGCATCTTCTGCCTGGTTACTGTGCTAGCTTTGGGGTGCTTTGGATCGCCAAGCCGGTCAACACTCAACAGTAGCCCAAGAGGCAACAGTAATAGTTTTTTTTTAAAAAAAAAGATTCAACAGTAACGGCACTTGCTCTCCAATCTCCATGAGCTTGAGTGCAGTGACCCAATGAGCTTTGCTTTACTTTGATGCTCCTGTAGTGTATAAAAGCACAGACATTTTTTTTTTTCGTTTATAAGATATGGCACAGAGGTGAGGCACAAGACCGGATAAGCCTCTTTCACGCAACGGCGGCCCACTTAATTAACTGGGTTACCTGTTGGCCCATCTAGATCTAGGCACGGAGGCCAGGAGCCCAAGACTACTCCATAACGCTCCAATTCTTCAGCTCAGCGGTTTTTTTTTTTAACGCAAAACGCATATTCATTAGACACAAGGCTCAGGCAAATCGCCTAAAACAAGTTCACTTACAAACTCAGGACTTTGACTGGTTAATAGTTCAGCATCATAGGACAACATACAGATTCCATAATCAGCCAAAGCATCAGCCACCTTGTTACAACATACGCTACAATTTGAAATAACACACGATGAATTTGTTGAGCTTGTCATATAAGGTCTCCAACACCACTCTGGTCAATTCCATTTGCTTTAAGAGCAGAGGCTAATACAAAAGCCTCCATCTCTATGGTTGTTGACCCTTTCTTCTTGTACATAGTTAATACAACCCTTTTTCTGTATATTGTAGGCATCCATGCTTTGGGGGAAAAGAGTGATTGTACTAGCTTCTGAATTCCCTGACATTGAGCTCTCACACATGTATGTTGATAATGCTGCGATGCAGCTTGTTAGGAATCCTAAGCAGGTTTGCTTCTCTTCTTTCCCCTTTTCTCTTGACTTAATTCATAGCACCCTGGCTAAGCATCAAGAAGATGTGTTGATCTTAATTTCCTTTATTACCGCAGTTTGACACAATTGTCACAAACAATATTTTTGGTGACATATTATCTGATGAAGCATCAATGATTACGGGAAGCATTGGAATGCTTCCATCTGCCAGTGTTGGTGAATCGGTAATTGAATCCCTCCAATGCTTTGGAGTTCTCCAAATTGTTTATAGATGGCATTATATTCTGCTAAAAATTATAAAGTGCAGCTGAAAATGTCATTCTGTTTCTGTGCAGGGACCTGGTCTTTTTGAACCATTCATGGCTCTGCCCCTGATATTGCTGGACAGGTTGAGATGACTTCTATTTCGAAAAATTCTGACATTAGATGGGTTAAATTATGTTTGTCTGAAATTCGCTTCCCCTCCTGTTATGTGTTGATTGCAAAACAAGGCCAATCCATTAGCTACAATTCTTAGTGCAGCAATGCTACTGCGATATGGCCTAGCAGAAGAAAATGCTGCGAAGAGAATTGAAGCTGCAGTTACAGAAACACTGAACCATGGGTTCCGAGTTGGGGACATATATTCTACTGGAACAGGAAGATAGATAGATTTTCTTGCAGAACCATTATCAATGAATTATGAGAGTGTTTGGTTTGAGGAATCACCTCGACCTTAGTTGAGATGGTCCATCATGAATTCATCCCATGAATTTTGGTGGAATGAATCCGACCTTCATGCTTTTGCATTGCTTAGTTATAATGAGGTTTTATTCCTATCTTCTCTATAAAAAGGGTAAAAGTTTTTATTGTACATGTTTAATGTCAAGTACTTGGTCGTCACCTAGAAGGTATGAAGATCCATGTTAGACAAATCATTCATAGTGCTTCAATTGGCAGACATGTCTCCATGGAAGAAAGTGATAGCTAGTTTGGGAAGGCATGATTGTATTCGAATTTTGGTTGATCTCATTCTGAGGGGCTTATGTTCTCAATTGGCAGACATTGGTTGGATGCGGGGAAGAAGTCTTGAAGACAGTGGAGTCACTAAAAGAAGTGGCTGCTATAAACTGATGCATGCTGGTACTTAATTTATAACCCTAGAGGATGGGATGGTTGAAAGGAATTTACATTTTATTAGAAGTTGAGCCTGGTGGAAGAGAGCAGTGTGTCTGGTTTATTGTTCCCGTTGAATTGAAACTGTAGTGTCTGAACCCATGGCCTCTCTTCATTTCTGTTGTTTGTTGGTCTTCCTGTAACTTAATTTTGTACAAGGATAAAGCATATGTTCCCTCAATAAAATGGAATGGTTTATGACAGCTGAATAAAAGATGGGAGTTTTGTCTCAGACTAAACATCTTTATAGATATGCCTTCAATGTATATGGGATACCTGTACATGTAATGATCACTTGACATGGCTGGACTCATTAGGCCATGTCCCAGATTATTTGAAAAGGGACCAACAATGTTGTTGGAGTTCATTATCTGTTGTGTTGTTATACACCCATGACCAACATTCTTGATGACTACACTGAAGTGACAACAACAGGGCAGAGCTGGCTAGTCTACTATTAGCAGACTGAAGTAAACACGAGTTGATCAGATGAAAGTGAAACTAGGGGAAAAAAATTCTACTACAACATCTATCAGTTCGCTTGAACTAAAAATCGGCTGCCGCTGTGACTGCGAGCCACTGAGGGCGTCCTCAGTGAGCATGACAAATCGCCAGCTTACGTGGTGTAGTGTAGAAATAAAATAAGGCCAAAAAATATCAGCTATGAAGGCGGGTCATGTGATCAGAGACAAAGCAGTTTATCGGAGTGTGTGCGAGCTAGCGAGATGCAGGGTTTTACTAACCGTTTTGCCGACGGGAACCGGTGGCCGGCGGTTTGCCGGTTACCGACGGTTACCGGTGGATTTTGAATTCAAACGGCGCAGTTCAAACGGTTTGCGACTGGTAACCGATCGGTTAGGGCCGGTTACCGTCCGGTTTGGGCGGTTACCGACGGTACCGCCCCAAACCAAATTTCAAATTTGAATTTAAAAAAATCGAAAATGCTGAAAAAATTCCTAAAAATAGTTCATGATTTATAGAGTCGAATGGTGTACAAATTTTTCAAATTGGAGTTCGTTTGCTATTTATTTTGACGTGTACAAGTTTGGGAAAAAAAGAAAAAAGTTTTTCTTTTTTTCCCAAACTTGTACACGTCAAAATAAATAGCAAACGAACTCCAATTTGAAAAATTTGTACACCATTCGACTCTATAAATCATGAACTATTTTTAGGAATTTTTTCAGCATTTTCGATTTTTTTAAATTCAAATTTGAAATTTGAATTCAAACCGGTACCGAAACCGAACCGGTCAGGGGCAGTTTGGCCGGTTACCAGTCGCTGGCGACGAGATTTTCTGCGCTCTCTCTCCTCCATGTAGGACTCCTAGCTAGCTCGTAGTCCCTTGTTGGGGACGCCCTCAGCATAACAATGTGGAATGGTTGCAGTTGCTGGACTGGCTGTCTGTCAGAGGTGATTCCATTCAGGCAGGGGCAGAGCAGGCAACGTCGTCACCAGTAGTCCTTGCACGTGCAGGCGCCATGCTCAAACCTGATCGGCTCTCCGTGCCCGCCGCCGTCCACGCCGTTGCGCAGCAGCCACAGGCCGACGGCGAGCCTCTCGCTGTGCGACCGCAGGCCCTCCGCGCGGGACTCCTCGTCGACGTCGTGCAGCACGAACTGCGCGTCGCCAGCGCAGTACCCGAGCTGCTCCCGCATCCTCGTCTCCACGTCCCTTAGGACGCGCCGGATGTTGCCAGCCTGAGGGTGCGTCTCCTCGTCGCCGCCCCCTAGAAGAAGTGCACCTCCTTGCCGACCTCCACCTCCCTGCTTCTTGAGCCCCCTGCCGCCCTGCGCCTCATGCAAGAGAAATACCGGCGGCACTCGTCGACGAGGCCGGCGTGGCTGCACGCCGACAGCAGCGCCAGGAACGTCACTCGTCGGGCTCCAGGCCTCCGACTCGCATTTCCTCGAACAAGGCGACGGCTTCACGACCAAGCCCGTGCTTCCCGAGGCCATTGATCATCGTCGTCCACGAGACGACGTTCGGCGGCGGCATCTCCAGGAACATCCCACACTTGAGGTACATGTCGACGATGGAGTTGCCCGCGGACACGTCCGCCACGGCCGGGCTCTTGACGGCGTAGCAGTGCACCTGCCTGCCATGCTCCACCAGCGCAAAGTCCGCGAGCACGCCGACGACGCTGGACACAACCACCGTCATCCACTGGATGACGTTCTTCCTCTCCAGCCTCTCGAACACGTACATGTCGACCAGCGCGCCAGCGAGGATAGCGTTAGAGGCCTTGGAGAACCCAGTAGCCGCCATGGCCGCGTGAACCTGCGCGCCCTCGCGTGTCACGCCAAGACCGCCGCAGGCTTTGAGCATGCTGGCAAAGGTGAACTCGTCAGGTTTATACTGATGCTGATCCTCGTGCCACCTCCACCGCCGCATCATCTCCCGGAACAGGAGCAACGCGTCCCTGCCGTGGCCGGCGTGCGCGTACCCAGAGATCATGGCGTTCCAGGTGGCGAGGCCCCTCCCGTGCTCGGCGCCGGCGCCGTCGAACACTCGCCGCGCGTCGCCGATCCTCCCGCCCTTGGAGTAGACGAGCACCAGCGAGCTGGAGACGACGTCGTCTGCCCGGACGCAGAAGCCATGGACCCCGACGCTGGCGCCCGTGTTGCCGGCGACGCAGCAGGCCTAGAGGCTCGCGGAGAGCGTGTACTCGTTCGGCGCTGCCTCGGAGGCGGCCCGCATGTCGCCGAGCAGCCTGAGGCACCCCGTGGCGTCGCCGTGCTGCAGGAAACCCAACATGAGGGCCGTCCAGAAGACCACGTTCCTGTCGCGCATTCCGCCGAACACCTCGCCAGCCATGTCCAGCTCCCCGCACTTGGCGTACATGTCGATCAGGTTGTTGCCCAGCATGGTGTCGGACCCGAACCCCAGCTTCGTCAGGGCGCCGTGCAGCTGGACGCCGCCGCGGAGCGAAGACATTTTCACGCTTGCCCTGAGGAGGTCGGCGATCATCTTCCGCCGCTCCATTGGATTCGTGGGAGATGCCACTGCTCATGCAGATAGATACCAGCTCTGCTCGGAATACTGAATGAGAGCAAGGTGGTGAGGTGAATCTCAAGGCAAAAATGATAGCGGGCGAGGGCGATTGCGCTCGTAGCACAGCAAGAGTATATTACTCCCCCACAAGGCTGCTGCTTATAAGCATAAAAATTGCAGCCAAAAAAAAAAAAAAACAATCCCACATGCAAATAGGAAAAAACATTTGGCTTGGCTCATAGCTAATCTTGGGAGTACTCAAACCACGGCGAATAGTATAAAAGGCTGAAAATGCCCAAGTGAACACAGTATCAGGAACACACGGTAAGAAAATATTGTACTGCTTCTGAATCATTTAAAACCACATCATAACATTTACCAGGTACCCCATCATTTTGGAAATTACTCTAGTGTTGGTCTCCAACACAGAAGGCGCAAAAGACCAGTTCCTTCATATTTTGTCCCTTTCCTGCCCTTACCTCTCAATGTAATAACTAATTAAGATTTTTATTCAAGAATCACACCGCAATGCAGCAGGAAAGGTTGTCTATCTACTACAGCCACATCTATGACGTTATGGTAGGGCTGTCAATTGCAAGCCCCATTGTATTGAGTCCGTTGTCAACATAAATAGTCGAGCCAGTGATGGCAGAAGCCAATGAAGAAACCAGGAATGCAGCTGTGTTCCCCACCTCATCTGTTCAACAAGAGTATACTTGTTAAGAAAAAGAGAGCATTTGAAGAAAAAGGTTGCGCATTTCAAAAAGGGGGAAGAAACAAGTCACGAGTGACAAAGGAAGGAGGCAACTCTGACCAGCCAACAGTTCCTTCTGCAATGGTGCATTAACATATGAGTACTCTATCATCTTCTCAATAAATCCAATTGCCTTAGCAGCTCGGCTCCCAAGAGGGCCTATAGAAGTGTAGGTTAATTGTCAAGACATAGAGGAATAGTTTACAAAAAAGGTATACTGCTAATATTCTTTTTACTTCGGCAGTATTACTTGAAAGTACCTGCTGATATGGTGTTAACTCTGATTTTGCCCTTTCGTCCAGCTTCAAAAGCAAGCACCTACAGTCGACAGGTTTATAAATGTAAAAATGAACAAGAATACATGGGAAAATGAAGAAGAACTACACAATTTTGCAAGACCATACCCGCGTATCACTCTCAAGAGCTGCTTTAGCAGAACTCATGCCACCACCATACCTATCACAGAAAAAAATCAATATAATAGTCACAAGATACAATAGCACAGAAATTAGCTCCGTCACAAAACCTCAACAGAATATTTTACCCAGGAATCGCCCTTTCAGATGCAATGTATGTTAGAGAGATGCTAGCACCACCTGCAAAAAATTGAAATGCATGAAACAGTGTCAACATAAAGGTAGGCAATACACTACGATGATTCAAAACACATTTCCTCTATTAAAAGATAAATGAAGAGGTCAAAAAAGGTGAAACCAGAATAAAAGTTTCACCCACACGAAGTACGTTATAGATAGCTAGGCAATACACTACGATGATTCAATGGCTTAAGGAAAAAAGGCAAGAACAGCAGTATTCATCTTAGCATGGGAAATAATGGTAGAAGCGCCAGCATAGCATAGGAGATATGCACTACCAGGATTCATTATAGAAATGAAGTGCTGAAGCAATGAAACATAGGAGTAACTGGATGCTGAAATCGCCGCAAGATAGCCTCTTCTTGAGGTTTCCAACAAAGGCTTCGTTACCTACAAAATGAAGATAGGTGATTTTTAAGATGGTTAGACAATGAGTCTACTGTCACAAGAAAGAGCTGCAGCACACCACTGCATGCACGTATACACAGAGCAAGATGGACAGAGATTGTACCTCTGGGCCATTAGCAAGAGAATGCACTAGTATGTCAATGCTGCCAAAATCATTCTTCACTGATTCAACAACTTCCTGTTAAATTAAGAGAGATCAATGTTATTGTCACTAAAGCTTTTATGAGAAACAGATAACACACTGCAGTTGTATTTTGAGCATTTTCTTCTAGCAAGCATAGAACCAGCTATACATATGGAAAAATGATTGGCAGCTACACACCTTTACTGTCCAGTTTGATGACCCTGCATATCTTTTGTTCGATTTGACCTAATAGAGAAATCAAAAGTTAATTATAAAGCCATGTTGCACAAAGGGGATAAAAAAATAACATTACATCTTCAGGAACATCATCAGGGGAATCATAGACAGCATCAAGTGGATAGACTTTAACAATATCCATAAGAGATCCATCTGGCAGCCTGTATCAACATTAAGTTAGACACCTGCTAAATTATCTGTATGATGAATCTAATAAAGAACTAAAATACAGACTTCCGTGATTCATCAAACTTTCCACGCCTCAGACTTGTCTCAAATATGTTAAGTGCCTGTCAAAGAAGAATACTACATAAGACAATGGATCGTTAAAAGTGTCCAATGCAAAGAAATCTGTAAGAGTCTGATCAACATACCGGCACCCATGTACCAACAAGAATTTCAGCACCAGCTGCAGCAAGTGCCTTTGCAATTGCCCATCCATAGCCATTATCATCAGCAACTCCAGCGATAAATGCCCTTTTACCTGAAACATTTAAGTATCTGAGAAAATTTGTAGTAACAGAAAGCTTATTGTCAGAGAGCAGACTGACAAAAAGATTCTTTTGTGTTTTCATTCTTTTAATAAAGGCTACAAAACAATAAATAAAATACTCCGTGCTTGACATGAGAATACTACACAATTTCCAGTAAATTGACTGTTAGTCCTAATAATAGCTGAAGTATTTTTCTTCTGCTGCTTCTAAATTGATTTTCTTTCTAAGGCATCATGCGATATCTTTTAACATATGTTAATCATATGTTGGTTTTTCCTTTCAAGGCACCACTAACAGGTTTATTCTACACTCCTTAAAACTATGCTATCCAAAAAATCAGATTTTTTTATTACTAATTGGAACCAAGGATAATAATAAACAAGACCTAAATATATGGTTCAGTTTTACCATTATAAACTAGATGATATGGAAAACACAATCATTCCAGGTATCTAATGTAATGATGTTTATATGGTTCTCAGCTGCTTATGGAAAAAATGTCAGGATGGAACTTTAAGCTATTAACTAATGTCTTGTGCCTGACTGCCTAAAATGGCCACTCCAAATGTTCTTGTTTCAGATTAAGAATTGAACAGTAGCCTTCGTGTTACACGGAATTGCCAGCAATTGAAAAGTCAACACTAAAAAACCATATGCAACAAACAGAAAGTAAATACTTTGCATCATACCAATTGCTATTTGATTTACCTCTGAGATCAATGGGAAGCCCCTGCGAGCCACTCTCTCCTGATATTGCTCTTACAAGAACACCATTGCGCTTAGAAGGCCAGGAGTAACTGATTTTGGGGAAGGTAGCAGTGGTACTGAGCATGCAATCAGTCCTAGAAAGTGCTACCCTAGCAGCAAGAATTCCTTGCGAGGCTGAGATGCAAGGGCGTGCAGCCACCATCTGCACACCAGCAGCTGCAGAAGCAGCCATCGTCTCCAATACCAACTAACCTATCCAGACAGAACATGAACAGAGTGTTTCATGAAATTATGTGTCTGAGTTCACTATGGCTACAAGAGCATGAGGCATTGTTCAAGTTGAGTGTAACAAAACAAAACTTAAATCAACACCAGCATAAATAGATGGTTGTGGAGTTCTTATCGAATTTCATAAAGGAATCTTAAACATTTTGGGACAAACAAG
This sequence comes from Microstegium vimineum, assembly GCA_022036555.1. Taxonomy (NCBI): domain Eukaryota; kingdom Viridiplantae; phylum Streptophyta; class Magnoliopsida; order Poales; family Poaceae; genus Microstegium; species Microstegium vimineum. The sequence goes on along the minus strand of CM039125.1, from coordinate 9,366,781 downwards.
TAACCCTTTTCTGGAAGACACCTGCTATGTTAACGAATCGGCGAAGGATCTTGTAAATTGGAAGCTCAACCAGTCATGCCTAAAACCTGGGACCATGATTTGAAATTTTCACGCCCCCGGAACTAAAAAGATAACCTAAACACACATCTCTTGAAGCCTCTCTCTCTTTCTCTCCAGGGGTGGCGCCAGGGGTATTCCCCTGTATTCATGGAATACCCATGTTTTTAGTAACAAACAAACATAATTATATGTATATATGCATAAATGGCACATCATATGCAGTTTGTGAGACGTTGCAAATATGGCCCTTAACCCTAATAGAAAACAAACAGCAGTAGCAGCCCAAGAAGACAGAACAAAAAACCCATCCCTCGGTACTCTCTGTCTCTATCTTTGGTTCACTTCGGCTACGATCCGTGGAAGGACGGAAGCGCTGGCGGCTGGCGGCGCAGGCTCGTAGCAGCACGGCAGCCTCCCGTCGATGCTTCTCTGGCTCTCTCTCTCCCTCTTTCTTGCGCCTTGTGTGGCTACGCGACCGGTGCCCAGCTGCGGCCAGTAGCAGCAAGCAGCAACGCTAGCCAGCGATCCGGCCCTACCCCTCGGCCCTCGCAGTCCTAGCTCGAGCTCCGGCTTAAAGGTTGTAGGCAGGACTAGATCGGGAAGGGCGATTTACCTGGCCGGCCTTGGGAAATGCGGGACGGGATCTGAGAACACGATGCCTCGAGTGGTGCCTGCGTGGGTAGGATGGTGGAGAGAAGAGGAGAGGCAGCAGAGGAAATAAAACGAGGGGGTTTTCGATGAGACCGAGGGAGGAGGGTTTGGAGCAGCTGAGAAACCGAGGAAGGAGCCGGCTGTTGCCTGTGCGTGCCTGTTGTGGGTGGAGAAAAACTAATATATACAATCATATTGTCTATGGAATTTTAAAACTCTTAGTACTCTCTCTCAATATATACATAAATTTGAGTTCCTTTATAAAAAATCGAATAAAAATAATAAACTTATGTACTTTTAAGAAAAAAAATGTTAATTTGATATCAATATTTTAGGTTGAGTTTGCATCTCAAATCTTGTGAGAATGTAATCTAAAAATCTACTATGGATGTGTGTATATTTTACTTTAAAAAAATTCTAGTATACCTATAGATGTTCTACTAATCCTTGTGGAAAAGAAGAATTTTATAATAGTGCTATAGTTATTCATGTGTCACAATTTGGAAAGGAAATTGATTCTTCTGTTTTACAATAAAATAGTTGTGCTAAAATTAAAAAAAATCCTATTGTCGCTGAAAAAGATGAGCTAAAATTATTATCTTTTTTAAATACATTGGGTTATATAGAATTCGATATTTTGTGTGCTCTAAGTAATCTCTACAACTAAAAAATACGGATCTATTCCGTCCATCCAGCGACACCAAAACACCCGCGACGCGAACCCACTCCGCATGGGCGGAGCTCAGTGGAGGCGAAACTGAGCTCCAGACCCTGCTTGCCTGCACCAAAGTTATGAGTTAAAAGGCTTGTTACTAGGAAAAGGGGCAGGGAATCATGATGACTTGCTAGCTTTTGCATTCAGTTCTCATCGGAAGTACGTATAGTTCCACGTTGTTGCTAAAAAAGTCTATAGTAATTATGAATCACTGTTTATGTTTTATAAATTCACATGTCCTGGTGCTTAGAATAGAAAATGGGACAAAGTTTAGCACTGAATTAGCCCCCCTTATGTTGAGTCACGCTCCGCCACTGCCACTCCGGCTACGCACGCAAAAAAAAACTCACACAAAAAGAAAGAAACCCGACGACGCGAACCCCCCCGCCACGAAAAAAAAATCAAGCAAAAAAAGAAACCCCCAACGACGTGAACCGTCGGCCAGGCAAAAAAATCTCACGCAAAAAAAAAAAACCCATATCACGCAAAAAAAAAACCACGCAAAAAAAAGAAGTGTTGTGGTTTACTAGCCCACACGTCCTATCACGATCTCATCTCTTGCCGGTGTCGTCGACAACTCCCGCGCAGTCGTTAGGCTACCTCCGTCCACGCAGTCGACAACGCCCGCGCAGGCTGATGCCGTCGATAGGCTGCCGTCGTCGGTCACGATCTCATCTCTTGCCGGTGTAATCTCCAGTTTTCTCGCCGTCGTTGACAACGCCATCATCTCTATTGTCGTCGTCGTCTCTATTGTCGCCGTCGTCAGGCTGCCGCCGTCAACAACACCCGCATAGTCGTCAGACTACCTCCGTCGACGCCATCGACAACGCCCGCGCAGTCGTCGACAACGCCATCAGACAATACACGACCGAAAGAACCGAAAGGCCAAGTCGAGACGTCAGGCTGCCGCCGTCGACAACGCCATTATCTCTATTGTCGCCGTTAGTACATATCTCCATCATCGGCGGCAGTATTTGACGAGTAGCGCAAGCTATCACCGTCGACAACGCCATCAGGCAGTAAACGACCGGAAATCGAGCCGTCAGGCTGCCGCCGTCGACAACGCAACCCCGACAGATGTGATGGACCACATCAACTACATCAAGAGCATCGTCTCCTAAGTACTTCGCATCTCATTCGCATCTCAATCATAATATTGTTTATCGATTCTGTAAATTAGAACTACGTAAAAAAACCAATCTAGAAAAATTACCAATGATCATCAATCATGATGGTGCTTTAAAACGTACACCATATCAATCATAAGCCCCTTTTTAATCATGATTAATTTGATTTGCATCGTAATTGTTTATGTGTGTTTTAGTGTTTTAGTTATATTGTAATGTTTAATTCCCGTTGCAATGCACGGGCATTTACCTAGTTTGAAGTAGAAATTTAAATGTGTTGAATTGCATTGGTTGTCTAGATGTACATATTACTTTATTGGTAAATATAATTATAAAGGAAAGTATATGATGCATCGTGTCTATATTTGTTCAAATATGAAATCTTCTTTTATTATGCATAAATATGATCAACTAGAGTGTTGCAATCAGTGTTTTTGTTACCGATCGGTAACCGCGGTAACCGGTCGGTTACCGACAAACCGGCCGGGACCGGTTCGGTTTCGGTACCGGTTTGAATTCAAATTTCAAATTTGAATTTTTTTTTAAAAAAAAATTCTGAAAAAATTCCTAAAAATAGTTCACGATTTATAGAGTCCAATGGTGTAAAAATTTTTCAAATTGGAGTTCGTTTGCTTTTTTTTGGACGTGTTTAAGTTTGAAAAAAAAAGAAAAAAGAAAAAAACCGGCCGGCCATTTAAGGGCCCACGCGGCCCATTGCCTCCTGTCGCCTCCTATTTAAGCAGCTGTCGCCCAGGGGGGGGGGGGGGCGACGTCCGCGCCCCAAACCCTATCCGCGCCCGCCCCCTTCCATTCCGCCCCCGCGCCGCCCGCAGCCGACCGGGCCCCTCGGTAACCGACTGGACGGCGGCGGTTACCGAGAGATTTGGTCGGTAACCGACCAGCCCGCCACGCGCCCTCCCCACCGGCGGTTACCGACCGGACGCGGCGGTTACCGACCCCCCCGAGCGGTTACCGACCGGGTCGTTGGGTAAGGTTTTTTTTTTGTTTTTTCCATTTCCTTGCATTTGTAGTTGCTATAGTTGTAGGATTTAGTTATAATAAGCTATAGGATGTAGGATTGATGGAGTATATGATGTAGAAAATATTTATTGTAGGATTTAGGTAGGATTTGACTTAGGATGTATCTAGGAGTTAGGTTTATTTGGTTTAGGATTTAGGATTTGCTATTGGATTTGCTTTAGGATGTATGTAGGATTTAGGATATAGGATTTAGGATTTAGTACGGATCAATATTGACACATGATGTAATTCCCATGAAATATGTTAAGGTAAACAAAAGGTGCATCCTTGAAAACTATTTTTTATAATAAATATAGTACTCGCTCCGTCCTAAAGATGATATTATTCTTAAATAGTGCTGAATCAAATAGTCTTAAATGTAGTTGAATTTATATACTAAGATTTTAGTATTTATTATAGTAAATAAGTACCATTAGATTCTTTATAAAATATATTTGTTGTATTTCTATATATTTGCGGTATGATTTGATGCATGTGTTCGATTTTTTTATGTTGTCCATTTGTGCAGGAAGATGCCGAGAGACCGCAGGGACGTGGTATGGGAGCATGGTGAGAATCTTGCTCCCGGTTGAAAATGCAACTACTGTCTTAAACAAAAAGCCGGAGGTGGTGCTTCCCAATTCAAGCAGCATTTGGCTGCGCGCGGGACGCAAGTGATCCACTGCAGCAAGGTGCCCAGAGACGTCCGGGAGTACTTTCAGCAGGATCTCGACAGAACTAGGCAGGCAACTAGTGACCGCTCTCGGCAGAGGGTTGCACGAGAGGCTGTTGCAGCGGAGGGCAACCACCCCCTTGACGATGACGAGTACGAGGCTCAGTTGGAGGCAACAATGAATCAGTCCAGGGCAGAATATGAGTACCAGGAGGGAGTGCAGCGGAGAGGAGGCGCTTACGAGCGTGGAGGTGGCAGTGGTAGTGGTACTGCTTCGCAGGGGGGCAATCCTTTGCAGAGGATGTTTCGGAGGTCTAGTTCACAGAGGCAGACCCCTGCGGTGGTGGAGGACTACAACTTGGCAGCCGGTACGAGGGGTGGACTCCAGCAGACAAGGATTGATACAGGGTCATGGACGCAGAGGGGAAGGACCGTGAAGGATGCAATTGGGAAAGCTTGGGGAAAGTTTTTCCATACTGCAGGAATCCCCGGGAGACAGGCGGACAATCCGTACTTTGTTAGTGCGGTCAGGGAGACGCAGAAGTGGGGTAAGTACATATACTCGGAGACTTCAATTCATTACGTATATTTCTCTATTCTCATGATTCGCTTACGATTGCAGGTGAAGGCATCGCGTCACCCAGTGGAAAGGATATAGACGGGAAGTACCTCGATCATAACGAGAAGGACCTGCAGATCTGGTATGCAAAGTTTAAGGAGGAGTGGCCCTTGTTTGGGGTCACCTTGATGTGTGATTCGTGGACGGCCCCGACAAGAATGACTGTCATCAATTTTTTGATCTATTGCAATGACGTCATGTGGTTCCACAAGTCAGTCGATGCGACGGGCAGGAGCCAAGATTCATCTTATTTGTTGGGGGTACGTCCAAAATATTATGCCAATTCACATGCACTATGTTTTCTCGGTTCCACTAAATGTTGTGCCTACTTGTGCAGCTGATTCGCAAGGTGGTTGAGGAGATAGGTGCTGAGCATGTCGTGCATATCGTCACGGACAACGGCGCCAACTTCAAGAGAGCATGTCATAGATTGAACGACGAGTACAAGCATATTCTTTGGACACCTTGCTTTGCACACACCATCAACTTGATGCTGAAGGACATTGGTAAAAGGCCGGAGCATGCAGGTATGATCTCAACATGCAAGCGCATTTCAGCTTGGCTGCACAACCATGGCCAGTTGAATACAATGATGAGGGAAGCCATTGGTGGTGAGTTGGTCAAATGGAATGCCACTAGGTTTGGGACCAACTACATGTTCATGGAGAGCTTCCATCGGAAGTGTGATCGTTTTATGCAGTGGATGGGATCTTCCGAGTTCTTGCATAGCAGGTGGGGAAAATCCGAGGAAGGTCATTATGCTCACGCAAGGCTGTCTAGCATACAGTGGTGGGACACACTCAAATACATCATCGATTCAGTGGCACCAATTTACAGGTTCCTTCGGTTCGCTGATCAGGATAGGCGACCTAACCTATGTGAGGTTGTCTACAACTTCCAACAGTGCAAAAATGAGATGGAGAAGTTCTTTGGAACAAATGTCTCAACATGGCATGAGTACAATGCTATCATGGATGCTAGGATTGCGGACGTGTACCATGGCACGCATGTGGGCCCAGGTGCGATCACAACCATTGTTAAAATAGCAGTCTCTACATATTGAGTATTTACCATTTGCTAATTTGTCGTGCATCGTATGTTGTAGCTGCTGTACTGAACCCAAGGCTTGTATACCGTTACAATCCAACTCCGACCATGTTTGCTGGCCTCAAGGAAGCATTTGGGAAAATGACGGATGTGCACTCCGCTGTCTTGGCATTACAGGAGACAGAATCATTCCGCCTACACCTTGGGGAGTTTGGCAGTGAGTTGGCCATTAAAATGGCCACGGACCCCAAGACAACCCCATGTAAGAGTACTTTTGAACTCATTTTTTTGTCTTTTTCAGCGCGTACCTAACATAATGGGTTCCACTTGCAGCTCAATGGTGGATGTTGTTCGGCAGGAGCACTCCAAATCTGCAAAAACTTGCGCTGATGCTTGTTGCACAGTGTGTATCCTCCAGTGGATGCGAGCGCAACTGGAGTACATTTGCTTTGGTGCACACGAAGGTTCGGAATCGCTTGTCCTATAAAAAACTGAACAAGCTAGTGTATGTGAACTACAACCTTCGGCTGCGACTCGCGGATGCATCCGGACCACCTAGGCGTGAGGAAGAAGACTTCATTGACCAGTTCACGCAGATATCCTTTTACGAAAGGGATAATCCGGTTCGAGAATGGATGGAGTATGGCAGATCCAACCAGGCTCCAGTTCTCGACGAAGAGGATGAAGAAACGGACATCCCTCTTCCGTCCCATATCGTGAGGTACGTTGATGTACTTTGTTAGACACTAACGAACCATACTTTTAATAATATGATTCATTCTTTGTCATGACAGAGACCAAGTGGACCCCGACGATCTTGGGCCCATCAGTGATTGGGCCCGTAGACATGTGGGTGACACGCATCTTGGGAAAAGAAAATACCAGACGGGACCTAGCCAGAAAAAAAAGGGAAAGCGAGTGCAACAACCTGTCACCAGCGATGATTCGACAGATGATGGCGAGGAGGGTGAGCAAAGTCCACGGTACCAGGAGTCCGATCACAGCAGCTCAGCAACTGACAGTGGAGACGGTCATAGTGGTGACGATGACCCTGGAGCTGTTGTTGTTGTTGGTGGTGGTGGGGCTGGGGGTTCTGCAGATGGTGCTGGTGGTAGTGGTGCTGGTGATGCTGGTGGACTTCGTTTCACAGGTATGGATTGTTACAAACATTTTTTTTAATGTCTATGCCTATTCACTAGTACTAATTATGGTCGGCTGCAGGCGAGACGGACTTCACACATGCTACTTAGGACCGCGACCATGGGCAGCCGGAATCGCAGAGGAGAGCGTACGACCCGACGGACTGCTACGACACGCCACAGTACTCCTCTTCCTCGTACAGTGATACATCGTACGGTGGTGGTTATACCTACCCCGTTCCTGACATCAGCACGCAGCCGGCCACTAGATGGGTCTACGAATGGCAAGACTCGGATTTCTACAACATGTTAGTGCAGGAATGGGAGACCACAGCTCATTGGACGGGCCAATCATGGATAGAGTACAAGGCCGGGCTACAGTCGCGCGGTATCGCTCTAATGTCCACCGCGGAGTATGAGGAGGGGTGCTGAAACGGGATCTTCCCTTATATGCAACGCCAGTGAGTAGTGACCATGATGTTCGCATGTCTACGACACGAGGTATTTCCATGGACGATTTGTTGTTGTTGCAACGGTGAACTACGTTATTTCCGTCGTGAATTTGTGGCTAGTGCATCACTATGATATTATTGTGGGGTTGGCCATTTGTATCACACTATTTTACATGAATTGTGTGTTCTATTTACATCATTATGCACAAAGGTCATGCAAAAAAAATTGATTTTTTCAAGCAAAAAAAAAACCACCCGGCGGTTTGGACCGGTTACCGTTCAAACCGGTCGGTAACCGGCCCTAACTGACCGGTTACCGGTCCAAAACCGATTACACTGCGGGGTTTGAATTCAAAATTCAAACCATTCGGTTTGGACCGGTAACCGGTCAAACCGACCGGTAACCGCCCGTCCGGCCCCCGGCGGTTACCGGTTTCGGTTCGTAAAGGTAAACCCTGGTTGCAATAGCTATAATCTTATCATGTCATGTTATCCTAGTTTGGTTTTAAAGAAACAAGATAAGTCACGGGAAGGAAAGCACTCTTGGTTACTACCTACTATAACATATCATTCAATTAAGGCCAAACCAAGGACAGTTTATTGTCAAGAAGGAGAGAATAATGAAGATATAACACCTTCGGATACAATCAATGAATATAAGGTGAGCTCGTTCTTACATTTGTATAGTGATTTTTGGTGTAATTTACTTGGTCTCACATGTACATATTATTATTAGCTTGTGGGTAAAAATATATCTCTAAATACAAGCTCATCAAAATCCAACATTTGGTTCGTTGGCTCTCGACAATGCTTCATTTTGGAAGGCCATAACTCATCTGTCTGGAGTGTGATTAATGTTAATGAGGACTTGATGGAAAGAAAAACTTTCAAATAGATCTAGTTCCACCTCAATATCACTGAAAGAATCAAGATGGCTAAGAGGGGGGGGGGTTGAATTGAGCTTTTCTAAAATCTATTGCAAAAGTTAAATCCTAATTCTAAAAAGTCCACCCCTTGTGCCTAGAAGTGTCATCTAAGTGTTCTACCGCACAAAAGTTTAGCAATCTAGTTCTATTTCTACTCTAGCATAGAAATTTTAAGAAAATAAATGCAAAAATTGAATTGAACAAATGAAACGCTCAAAGTAAAGGAAGTGACAAGGCGATATTTTATTGATGTATCAAGCAATCAACACTTCCCCTAGTCCTTGTTTGAGCACTCGTGCAATGGTATTGCACCCCCTTGGTTCGTGCAAGGACCAAGTGCTCTCTCTGGGTTGATTCTTTGCCACTCTGGCTCGGTGAATCGTCCAAAACTGATCACAAGATGAGTTGGGTCATCCACAGGCTCCTATGGATGATCACCAAACTATCGTCACCGAACCGTCTAGGTAATTTGATCATCAAGAGTAACAAGCACAAACACTCATTGGACTCACACATGTCTAATGAGATGTGTGGATGCACAGTTGCTACTCCATAGCCACTAATGAGGTCCTTAATCTTGAGATTAGAAAATCACAACTCCTCACTAGGACCTTGCTCTCCCTTATGATGATGACCCGTAGGGTTCATTGGTCGATCTTTCGATGAGAGATGGCGATAAACTCGACCAGTGGATGTAGACGACATTCACAACCCGACTACAATTGTCAAACGACATTGTGCCTTAGCAACTGATACACCACCTCTAATGGTCGTCGTGATCTTGCAGTATGACAACCAGCCACTTGGGCACCCATCTTGCAAGCAATCAAAGAACCAAGAACAAGAAGAACAAGCACCCAATTGCTACAAATATGAAGGTTTCAACCTAAGAACCTAGGATGGCGAGGTTCTAAAGATAATCAAACATGTTCATCTAACATGCACGCTAAAAGGCGGTATCCATGTGTTAACGGTCGATAACATCCAATATAAACTATCTACATATCTTGTATAAATGACTAAAATGAAATTGAAGGACCAAAATAGAGACCAGAGGGGGGTGAATGGGAGTCTCAAATTTCAATTAGAAATATTCGGGCCACTCTTTCCCAAAATCAAACCCCAAAAGCAAACTCTTCAAAGTATAAAAAGAACACACCACAACTAGTTCACGCGGGCTAACAAATAGCAAGATAGACTAGTTGAGGGTACTCAACCTCTCCCGAGCGGAGCGAGGGAGATTCAAACGAAACCAGAGAAAACTGAGCTCACTGATAGCGTCGGACAAAGATGATGCATTCACGACCCAACACATGGGTGGATACCTTAGGATATGTCCTAAAATTACAATGGAACAATCAGAGAAGGTCAACAAACAAGCCCCAAAAGAAACGACTCAAAACAGTGGACTCAGCGGTGCTCAGAGTCCGGTGCACACAACTGACCACCGGACCCTAGCTCAACGGACATGCATACACCACTAGACACTTTGAGCGTTCGGTGCTCACCCAGAGTCTGCGAATACCCTTCACACTAGACTTTGGCCCATGGGGACGAGTGCATCCGGTGCCAGCGTCTAGTGTGACACGTGCGCAAAAGACACGTACCAGAAGCGTCCGGTGCTTGGTAGAGCGTCTAGTGCTAGCGTCTGGTGCCCCTGAAAACTACACAGATCACACAAAAATTGTTGGATCTCTTTCAATTCAACTCTGATTGATCTAAGAATATGTGGGGAGGTTTGCAAGGTAGATTAGAGTCTACTCCATGAAGATCAAGATCTTCCTTCCCTCACAAATCTTGGATTCAATAAAAACGAAAGAACGAGTCAAAACAAAGAGAAACACGAAACGCAGCCGATCTAAGTGCTCACCCCAAATCAAACAAACTCCTTTGGTGGAAATCCTCAACTGGACGATGCTTTTGTAGTGACTAGAGTGCTGTCGCACCCGGTTTTAAGAACAAAACCAGGATCATCATATGTGTGCCCAGGAAGTCCACACATACAACAACAGAAAAGAAGAATATCAAAATCAATGTTATATAGCGAAAACATAGATACATTAACACTCACATCAAAGTATAGCGGAACGATTACTAAACTTTCTTCAAGCTCCAACTTCACAGGGACAGTTGATTGGGGGTTGCATATGCCTAGCACTTCTTCCAAAACTCACTAGATCCACCTTCTGTTACTCATCCGGGATTTTTATCCAATAATTGAAAAGTAAAGCAAGTGTAAGTACATGTCGTACTCAACAAATATAACATGGGGTTTATGAGGCTCAAAAGGTTGACACTGGTTTAACTGCGTTAAGCTTTTATTGAGTCACATTATTAAGCCATTGAGTAGTAGCAAGATCATCAATAGCCCCAAATAACCACATGATCAAGTGAACAAGATGTAATGCTTATATGAACAAGTAACAATAATCAATAACAACTGATGAGTTATAACATAAAGACATCACATAGTAAGGAGCCCAAGCCGCTCTTAACCGTGAGCACGCCTATTATAATAGTTTTTAACTCTGCACAGAGGTGTACATCTTTACCCACAAGTCGTGAATTGCCCTTTCGCCCGAGGAGATCAGCCTCTTAACCCTCTACCAAGGAAGGTCGGCAGGGTTCACTACGAGACCGTTCACAGGTTCCACTAATAGGTAACAACCCGCTACAAGTTTCCTTTAACGAGATCGTAAGAACTCCCCTCCCAGAAGTCACCGCAGTGCACCTTCTGGCAGGCCAAGCCCCCACTTTCTCAGAGCCCTTCTTGCGCCCTCTCGGGTAAGTTGCTACAAACTAGCAAAAGCCTAATACTGAGTCAAGCCAGAGCCCATTAGCTTATGGTAGTACTGTTTTCTCGGGGTAATCCACTTACAGAAATATCCCTATGAGTGAGAACACAGGTGTGAGTTCCTGATATTCCACCTATAGTCCACGTTGCTAAAAAGTCTTCTTTTATCGTTATTGCATATATCATTAGTCAAGTTACAAGATCATGGTTATTCTTTATGAGCACTAGCTTTAATCTACCCAATGCAATCTTCCCATGGTGACAAGGCACAAGATAACAAATATCTAGGAGATCCTTACGGGTAACAAGGCAGACACATGCATATGATAAATGGTGATTAAAGTGAATAGGACAACAAGGAAGATCCCATGCTATACTTGCCTTAAACACTTGCTCAACTCTCACGTCATCAGCTTCGGGTCATCACCTTTCGATCTTGAACACTCACAAGCGATTCTCATTCTACTCATAACAAGCATCACACATAGAAAACATACGAGCAAACAAAAGAGACAACTAAGAACAATACACCATACAAAAGAAAATAGTCTATTAAAAGAAAGCTCAAAGCTACGACCGAGAGAACACAAGAAACACTGATAACGGAACTATCGTTGAAAAGAAACAACTATCATGAGTTTTACTTTATTATAAAGAAACAATTACATGCTTTATTCATTTTAGATAAACTAAATAATGGACAAGTTACTAGTTCACATTAAATAAATCATATTTGGACTTTAAAACTATGTCGAAGCTAATCATATTTTATTTATAAACATTATCATATAACTTTATTAAGCAAGTGAAACATTATCTTTAAACATGTGAGAGCATCTAATAAAATATATGATACATATTTAAACCAATCAAAACATAATTTAAGAGAATATTAATATTAACAATTAACCATATTAATATTTATATACGAAAGACCGGAGTATAAACACCTACTTAGATTTAGTTGTTGAACTAGTTACAAATATATTTAATTAATGTTATATTTAAGTATAATAGGAAAAACACATGACATGAAAACATCAGCACTATGCAAAAAGGAATTGAACTTAAATTGCTTTTAATTAAGTAAATAGCTACTGAATAAATATTAAGTAGATTAATATTTAGATGAACGGAAATTTATAATTAGATTACATGAAAATCATTAACACTATTACGAAGAGCACGTCGAATACGAATCTAACGCAACTGAAACGAATGCAAGATTGAAAACGCTAAAACTGGCTGCTGAGATATCACATTGGATTTTGCTTTTCACGAAAAACAGAAACAAGGAAAAAAAGAACCTCACTTTGCATCCAGGTTGATGCAGCAATTTGTTCTGAAAAGCGGTGCAAGTATCAGAAGACCATCACTGTCTTGTTGGTCGGCTGCTTGATGTCCAGGAGACTAGCGTCTTCTCAATTTAGCAGGGGTGTTAGGCAAGGCTTACAGGGGCTGCTGGACAGGATGATGCATACAAGAGGAGTCCAGCTTCTGCTGAGCACTTGAGCAGCAGACAGAACAGAGCTTTGGCGGCCCTTCACACGCCTGCATATGCGAGCTTCTCGGCAGCAGATCGATCTCGTTGGAGGCTTGGTCAGAGATAACCTTGTCGCCAGTGCTTCATCATTGGTCCGATGTCAGCGACGTGGCTTTCGACTATTGCGAACCGGCAACAGATCGATCGAGGTGTGGATTGGTTCTTCATTTGGCGGCGGCTCCTGGAACAAGGCTTTAGTACGTGATGCTGAAAAAGATCTGACTCCTGATTGCTTGGATGTTGATGCCGGTGAAGAAACGACAGCAGTCGGCCACGGCGATTAGCGGCAGCAGATGCAATCGGATGGCTGCGCGACTTCCTTGCCGGAGGTGTCCGACGAGGCGACGACCAGAGTCCAAGGCTGCCGAGCATTAGGGACGAGCAACGATAAGGACGGTGGTGATAAGATTTTCACATCACGTCAAAGAATAGATTTAGAAAGAAAATAAAAGAGAAGAATAGATATGGCAAGTATCAACGATAGAGAGGATTTCACAGGCCTTCATAAAAAAAGGAAAATATTTGGTGGAAGGTGATTGAGAATTAAGATTAATTATTTTTGTAATTATTTAATTTCATGCATACAAATAATTCTAGAAAAAATCTAGAATTAATGTTTAAGCCACGAAAAATACTTTGAAAGCTCCAAAAATTTAGGAATAATTTTCAGAGACACTTTGTGATACGATAAACCCAAATAAAGTATTTGGAGCTCATGAAAAGATATTTTGGAGCATATAAAATTAAATATGCTTACAGATAAATAGGAAAAAGATTTGAAAAAATCCAGAAAAATTCCCAGAAAGAATTTAGAGACATATTGATGAATGATGAACTCAAGGGAATGATTTGGATCAAGAGATAAAGGATCTTGGGAATGTCCAAACAAAAGATTAAGATCGAGAGAGCTAGAATTGATTAAAGAAAAAGATAGAGACTGCCGGAGACCGATAAACGACTTACTAATCGCATTTTAAAAACTTTATACACTCACATGCATCAAGATGAGCAACAACCAACCACCACAACAATCAAGCCTGTCAAATTGATTTAGAGAAGTTTATAAATTCACTTTTCCTATACTAAATTTGTGCAAACTTAAACTAATCTTGGAAAGTTTTATATCAACATTGGAAATATTTATTTTATTTAGTGTTTTCTAAGCACAACCCAAAATAGGAAATTTTGGGGTGTGACAAGTGCTCTAAGAACTTTATCTTTATTATTATGATGAATGATCAATTACACTTATCATATATATATATACATACTCCCTCGGTATCATAATTTGATGACGTTTTGGACAATCTTTGAGTCAAACATTGGTAATATAAATAATCAATAACTTTTAAGTTGTTGAGATTCCAAATATGAAAGTTATATAAATAGATTTGTCTTGAAAAATACTTTCATAAAAGTACACATATATCATTATTCCATAAATAATTTTATAAAATAAGATGTCAAAGTTATGCTTGGGAGACCGTGTCGCTGTCCAAAATGTCATCTAATTAGGATACGGAGGGAGTATATGTGTGTGTGTGTGTGTGTTTGTGTGTGTGTGTTGCTAAATATTTGTTGCTAGCATATACAACGCTTACATACCCCTCTTACCAACACATATGTATGTGTGTAACGCCCTAAAATATGCTTTCTGGAAAATAGAGTTAAATTGATTTAATTCTTAATTTTGTGCTCATGAGAATTTAGGAGAAATAAAAACTTTTCATTAAAGTTAAAATTAACCCTAGGGTTAGATACATTGTTTGTGCATACATGATGGTGCATTTGTTTTATTGGCTTGAGTGTTGGTTTCAAAATTAAAATTTGGAATTCAAAATGCTTTTGGGAAATGTTTTTGAAATGGCTTTGAAGTAGAAGAAAGGTAAAAGAAAATAAAAGAAGGATCTCTTTTTCCCTCTCCCTCTCTTTCTCCTGTCTGGCCCAGCAGCTCTCTTCCCGCATCCTTTTCTCACCCGCAGGCCCAGGTGTTGTCGCAGCTCAGGCTCTCTCGGCCTCTCTTCTCTCGAAGGCCCAGCTTCACCCTCCCCTTCTACTTCCCGCATGGGCCTTTCCTGACCCAGCTAGCCGGCCCGCTCAGCTCGCAACACGCGCGCGGACGCGTTCTTGTCCTCCCTCTCAGGCTGGCACCGCGACCCCACCCATCAGTCCTCTCTTCCTCCTTTCCTTTCCTCCTCCCTCCTTTCCTTTCTCGCGCACCGACGCCTTTCCTTCCGCTGAAGCGTGATTCAAGCTCGCGATTGCACCCTTCCCTCTCTGCCGTGCCCTCTGGGCTATAAGTAGCCGACCATCGCACCCCCTCCGCCTCCGTTTCACCCCATCCGAGCACTGCAGGGCCTCCTAGAGCTCCGCCTCCAGCCCAGCAGAGCCGCCGCTGTCGCCCCTCCGCTGCCGAGCCCCTCCGCTCCGTATGATCGACACGCGAGTCCCACATCGCGGTAAGCAAGGCCCCAAGTGCCTTATTGCTCTCTCTCTCGCTCCCTATCCCTCTGTTCTTGTTCGCCAGAACCACCGAGCCGCGCAACCGCGAGCACCGCCGTCTGTGTCGCGATATCGGTTCAACCGATAGCACCAACGTGCTCTCCGTCTCTCCCTCTCTCTCCCGGTCCTTTTCGCGTCGAGAATCGTAGATCGTGGCCTCTGATTGGATCGCGCCGCCCGCGTCCGGCCATGGCGCTGCCGTGTTCCCTTCCTGCTCCGGCGAACTGCCCTCTCTCCCTCCCCAATCTAATCTCTTCCATCCGATCTCGATCCAACGGCCGAGATCGTCAGATACCTGGCCCATGTTTTTGCAAAAGAAACCCTGAGCTTTTTAATGTATGAACCCGCGGTCCCAAAACGGTTTACCAGTTCACGCCTTCTCGTTTTGAAAACGCAAACACCCTCTGTTCCATTCGAAATACGCTTTCTCTTTTTGGAACACGTAAATCCCTCTGCTCAGTTTCTAAGCATGCTTCATGAATTTACAAAAATGCCACCAACTTCTTTTGCTTATGAAATCTCCGTTTCAACTCCGTTTTTATCCATTCAAATTGCGTTAGATTCGTAACAACGAGATCTTCATGATGAAACCCTGATCACTCATGTTTTTGAACTTTGAAAATATAGATTTATTTAATGTCTTTTTAAACCCTTGTTTTAATCTCAAATCTCGTTTAAATCGTAACTTCTCCGTTTTAGATCCGATTCGATCCGTTCAAGTTGCGTTAGTCTCGTGACAAATTAATCTTTGAATTAGTGATATTTAATAACATGTTAATAGCACTGTATTTTCATGTTTTCAAACCCTAACTTGATTAACCACTATGCAACTTGTTTTATACATAAAATAACGATAGTCTCTATTTTTGTTTTTGAAATACAAATACAAGTTTGACCTAATTCAATCAAGGTGTTTCTCTGAAATACTTTATACACTCTTTTATATATTTAAAACTAATAAAGCTCATAGTTCTTTGTTATATAAGAAAACCCTTCGGTAGATGTATCTCGATCATCGTAGCTTCGATTAGCGTGATCTCGTGACTGTGCGGTCATAGAGATGCGTAGTTTTTCTTTTTAAATCCTTTTCATTGATTGGTGTATTGTTATAATTTATCCATGTTTGTATGCTTTGTATGATCATATGCTTGTGTGGTGATTTATTAATTATTGTCCAATCGGTGAGTTTTGAGTTGGAGATCAAGAGAAGAAGTTGGTATTTTTGGAGATCTTGGAAGACTTGAACTAGAAGAGGAATCTGAGTTTAAGGCAAGTATTACATGGGATTATCCTTGTTGTCCTATTCATGATAATCACCCATTAATTATATGCATGTGTTTCCTTGTTACCCTATAAGGTTATCCTAGTATTGTACCTTATACCTTGTCACCCTGGGAACATATGCATTTGGGTAGTATGATGCTAGTGCCAAGCAAATGACTATGATCATGTAAACTTGATTAATGATATATGCAATGAAAATAAAAGATGACTTTTTAGTAATGTGGACTATAGGTGGAACAACAGGCACCTCAACCTGTGTTCTTACTCATAGGGATATTTCTATAAGTAGATTACCCCAGGACTTACAGTGCAACCACAAGCTATATGGCTCTGGCTTGACTCAGTATTAGAATTCTACTGGTTTGTGGCAACTTACCCGAAAGGGCGCAAGAGGGGCTCACCTTAGTGCCCTCGGAAGAGGGGTAGCACTAACCATTGAGGAAACGTATAGCGGGTTGTTACCTACCAGTGGAACCTGTGAACGGTCTCGTAGTGTACCCTGCTCCACTTCCTTGGTAGAGGTGATGGCATATGGGGATCACGACTTGTGGGTAAAGATGTACGACCTCTGCAGAGTGTAAAACTATTATAATAGCCGTGCTCATGGTCAAGAGCGGCTTGGGCTCCTTACTGTGTTATGTCCTTATGTCATAGCTCATCAGTTGTTATTCGTTATTGATTATTGTTACTTGTTCATATAAGCATTACATCATGTTCACTTGATCATATGGTTATTGGGCTATTTGATAACATTGACGCTATCCTAATGCTAAAATTGAGATAATATAAAAGCTTATGCAGTTAAACCAGTGTCATACCTTTTTGAGCCTCATGAACCCCATGTATACTTGTTGAGTACAAAAGTACTTACGCTTGTTTATTCTTTTCAATATTTGGATAAAAATCCCAGATGGGTACCAGATTACAAGAGTCTTGAGCAGTTAGGCTTGTGACCAACTAGTTAGTTGGTCCTTGTGGAGTGGAGTCTTCGCCTGAAGATCGGAGTTGTCTTTCCGCTGTTTGCTTCCCAAGGTTATCCTTTGACCTTATATGTTATGTATTTAAGTATTGTCTTTTGATATTGCCTTCTTCTGTGACTATATGTGGGATTTGACTTCCTGGGCTCACATATGGTGTATATCTGGTTTTATCCTTAAAACCGGGTGTGACAATGTGTTGATCCTTAAAAACCACTTTATTAAGCAATGCATCCAAGATGCGTTGGTATAGATCCAACCAACACTTATTGGGTTTGTAGAAACACATATATGTGTTGCTAAAGGGGTCTCCTCTTGTAGTGCTTGTGTCACATTGTCTCATTGATTTTCTTCATTGACACTTGCCTAGTTAGGTATATTGCCCTATCACTTGCAATTTGCCTTCCTAGTATACTTGTGTAGTGATTGCTTGATTGACTTGTTAGTTTTAGTAGCTAGTTGTTATTTCTAGTTGTAATTAGTTTACTAGCTTGCTCTCTAGCTTAGTTATCTAGCTTCTAGTTTGTTTGCTTAAGTGATAACCAATCTAAATATCATGGCAACTAGTATGTGGTAGTGGCTTGCTTGCTGTGTTATAGAGCTAGAGCAAAATTGCATTAGCGCCATCTTATAGTCTAGCCCATATGCTCTACAGTTTTTTCATAGAAATTTAATTAGGCTATTAATCCCCTCTATCCATTTAAATCCTTTCACAAGGGTCCATGTGAAACCCAAGAGTGAGGAGGGGTAAATCATGACACCAAAATTCTACACATGATAAATGAAATAATCTAACAAGCAAGATGTGCATAAAGAGTTTATGTAGTGTTTCTACTCCCACAAAGAGTTTTGAAACTTGTAAAAATCCTATCAACTAGCCTAAGAAAACCTAGGAAAGGTAAAAACACACAAACATATAAGAAAAACCATAACTATGGTAAGTAAAGGTCAAGTAAGAAAAGAGCAAACTACTGAGATGGGCCATAGTGATGAATCCCATTGTTTAGTGACAAGAACACTCCTAGTCCATGTTGGAGCTCCACCAAGGTATGCTCCTTGTCACCAAGCTTTGTAAAACAATGGTGTTGGACTCACCACCAATGATCCTGCCAACTAAGACAAGTGACATAAGCCACTAAATATCCATTTACTGCTTAACTCTTTCTATCACTAAGGCATCATCTACTATGATATTTTCCCCACTAAAGAAGGGGTATCCTTATCCCACCTACTACACGGTGCCACCATTCCACAAGAGGTTTTCCCTATAGCCACAACAATAGCCCAACCAAACAAACCCTAATAAGGCATATTGTCGACGAAATATGCGTCGTAGTCTACCTAGGGGGTACCCTACGGTAGTAGATTGTAGGCGGAGGTGTGGCAACGGCAATCAAGCGTAACACAGAGAGCGTAAACACGATGATTTATATAGGTTTAGGCTAGCAAATCACCGTAATACCCTGCGTCCTGTGTTTTGGTGGCTGGATTGATATGAGTATTAGGTTACACGAGGTGTAGATAAGATCTAAGAGGCTATGAGAGAGAGTTTTCGAGGGGGTCCCTGCTTGCCTTATATAGTTGGAGAGTAGGGTTACAGTTTCCATATCCTAACAGATTATGATCGATCCCTTAAGGTAAGGGATCTGAGTCTATCTACTAGGATCTTCCTTGACGAGCAAGACTTCTTCAGAGTCCTTGGCGGGCTGGTCGCGTACCGCAATGCCTCGTGAGCTGGGTCGTCTTCTAGTCGATAGGCCCATAAGGTCCCTGGGGATATGTCATGGTAATATCCCCAACAAGTCCCCGAGCACGTTATATTCTTCTGGTGAGCCCGCAACATTGTCCTTGGGGGTGTACAACTAGTCGCCATTATGCAGAGTCGCCGTTGCAGAGTCCCGACTAGGTTAGTTGGTAGAGATATTGCTCGGTGAAGTCTCCCGACCAGGTCGAGCTGGTCGAGGGCGTCGTAGCTTGATGTGCGAGCAGGTCGCCTTGTCGGATCTTGCGGCTGCTTGTCGGAAGGATGTGACGTGCTGAAGAAGAAAAACTTTTGAAAAACCCTTTCCTGGTGAAGTGTACCCACTTAGGCTCTGTAAAAAGAAAATAAAAAACAACAAAGCTTTGTCGAGGAGAAAATCAGTACATTCACCGCTAGGTGAAGTGTACCCACTTAGTCCCCGAGCTTGGTAGCAGGTGAAGTATGCACGTGGTGCCAAGATTTATAAAAAGATGCATAAAAGATTGTAATTAAAGACTGAAGCATGAGTTTTGTAAAAAATGACTGCGAATACCCGTAGTCCCTGAGACCGATGTAAGAAACCAGGAGATTCTTGTATCGGGATCATATATTGAAGATTGAAACATAAGTTTAGTAAGAAACGACTGCGAATACCCGTAGTCCCCGAGCCCAATGTAAGGAACTAGGAGGTTCTTGCATCGGGGTCATATTGCTTTGTTCGCAGTCTCCGAGCCTTGCTCGATGTAACTTGGACGAAGTCCCCGAGCCTGGTTGAGTTTACAGCCAAGTGGCTGAGTCGTGGTTGCGGTCGATGAAGTCCCCGAGTATCGCTGTATCGGAAGTTTTGTGAGGCTTGCCGACCAGTCTACCATAGCCATGTTATTGTAGCTGCAGAAAAGAAATCATAACAGGATTGCTCGTCCAGTCCCTGAGACTATGGTGTTAGTGGTAGTTCTGAAATTATTAACCGTAAATTGGGGAAATTAATTGGAAGTAAATACAAAATGAAAAGGTAAAAAAGAAGTGATTGGGCCAAATTAACCGCGCGGTTAGCGGCCCAGGTTGCGGCGCGAGAGGTTGGTGTCATGGCGGTTCCGTATTTGGTCGTTGCGGTTTCCCAAAAACCCTGGGAGGCGAAGCGCCGCGCCGCTTGGTATAAGGGACACACTTCAGTATTGGCGGGACGGGAAGGGTCTCGTCTTTGTCTCCTCGTGAGCGCGTGTGGGAAGCAAAGAGTTGTATTCTCATTACCCAAGGTGTACATATATGGAATACGAGGGGGCTGGGGCTTTGCTACATATTCGGGTGAGGAACGGGGTGACTTCCAGTTGCCTTGTCCAATTCTCTTCACGCTCGTTTGTCGCAAGGGGTGAGCAAAGAGCAAGAGGGGTTCGTCGATGTTGTGGTTCTACCGGGGGGATGGAATCTGGTGGCGTGCGCCTTGTGATGGGTTATGCCGCCTTGTTGATGTTGTCGGAAGACTTCCTCTTTTGGATCCTTCTTCGTGTCATCGATGATGGTGGCGATGTCCGCGAGTATTTGAACCTTTGTCAGGTTTCTCGTGTCTTCCGGAAGGTTTGTGACGATGCTACGATGATTCGGCTCTTGTCTCTCCGGCAGATTCAGGACTATTGCCGACCCTACCGCCTTTTGTTGGAGTCTGCCTTCAAGAAGCATTTCCTCGATGCCGAACATCAAGAAGATTTGTTCTTTCATGGTCTAAAGAGGTTGATGTTGCGGGGGCAAGATTCTACTGGGCAGGCGCTCATTGGCAGGGCGGTGACAGCTGGAGATGATGTCGCGATGTACTTCAGAGCCATGGTGTTGTATTATGCGGATCCGGCGAATTTGGAGCGCTCGCTATCGTCGATCGACTCAGCGGCGATGCCCTGCCAAACGGTCGATGGGGAAACCGTGGCTTGAGTCGTCTTCGCTCCCAGTCCCATAATGATCTTCACATTATTTGGCATCGGTGGGGGATCCGCTCCCCGGAGGACGTGCCAGAGTTAGTCAGCGGTCATATTTGCGTCTGGTCAGGCGGAGTGCCGCCGTTTTGGCCCGCCGGGTAACAACATGCCTGGGGTCATTATGTACTATAGTCGGCAATGTCGAATTCAACATGAATTCGAGCTCTGGACTAGGAACGTTAGTGAGGTGGTCGCCTATCGTATCGGTAGGATGAAGTTGTAACTGTTGAACGTTCACCCGAAGTGTGGCCCTCTCTTTAATGTTCAAAGATATGATAAATTTTGCTGCGAGACAACGGTGGTTTGTATCTCGGATACAAGTATTCAGACGTGTAAGTGAAAACTACAAAACTGTTATATATCCGGGGCAGTGAGCTTTTGTTTCACTTGTATGTCCTATCGTGCCTGCTAAGTCTTGAGCCGTAGCGATGAATCGTTCGGCCTTGGGTCTCAAATGGTCCATATCGTAGGGCTAGCGCCACTACACACGTAGGATACATAAGGACTCCCAAGGAGGCACGTTGCTGACAACCCGCGGCGCAGAGGGCGAACAACTCATGCACACTTAGGGAGATGCTAGGGACATGGCCTTTTTCTGAGAGGCTCGATCGTGGCGTGACTAGGGCCTGTGGAGACCATTCCTGCAGACGCTGGGCGAAAAGCCATGCTACTTGTAGAGTCGTCGATCGTACCGAGGTCGAATACAGATTCTGGGCACATAGCCTCATGGCTCCTGACCCAAATGATATCGTTCAACTTCTGGGGAAATACCACTTGGGAGGCCTATCGATGTAGTCATAACATTTAGGGTAGCTACTTCTAATCACTATGATTTATCGGCAGGCTAACTTCGGGTGCTTTCTGGTTATGGCCAGACTGTTTGGAGGAAACGCCTTATCGCGTTTTGGAGAGGTTGTCGAATACTATGAGAGTGTTTTCGAGAGGTCATCGAACGTTTGTTAGATATATTGTGGTGGTGGTCGTTCGCCGTGGGCGCCTTTGCAGTGGTCTCCGTATGCCGTGGCGTTTTGTAGTAGTCGTCGTACACCATGAGTGTTTGTGCGTTATTTGTTTCGGTTAAATGGAATATGAAGGAAACGAAGCACCTTTATTTATCGATGGAGGGGTACATAGTACAAACTTTATTGGACTATGTTTACGCTTGGAAATCTTCTCACGCCGCCGAGGGCCGGTGGTCTCTATATCTATTCATGGGATAGGTCGGCGGTAGTCGTCGTTGGCTCTGCTTCCTTCTGCTTCTTTGCGGCAGGTTTGTCGCTGGCTTTGGAGTTATACGTATCCTGGACACATGGTTTCTCGACGGCATTGATTGTCGGCACTCGTATGCGATCTTCAGGTTGGTACGGAGACTGAGGATGCCTTGTGGTGTCGGGATCTTCAACACCATGTACATGTAGTGCGGGACTGCCATCAGCTTGGCGAGTGTCGATCGACCGAGTATCGCATGGTAAGCAGTCTTGAATTCGGCGATAATGAAATTGATATTCTCGACCCTGAAGTGGTTCTTGTCGCCGAACTGTATGGGGAGGGTGATCTGGCCCACAGGTGTTGATGCCTTATCTGGGATGATTCCCCAGAAGGAGAAGTTTGCTGGGAGGAGGTCTTTCCTCGAGTAGTCGAGCTGGCGGAACGCGTCAGCGAAGATGATGTTGATGGCACTGCCACCATCAACTAGTACTTTCCTGAAGCAGCACGTTGCGATGGTTGGATTTATGATGAGTGGGAAGCGACCTGGATATCTGTAGTCCGTCCACTCATCTTCCCCAGAGAAGTTGATGGGTTGTTCCGACCAGTCGAGGTAGCGAGCATTGGCTTCATTATCTCTTGTGGCGGCGACTGAGTAGATGTCCTTGCGGACTTGGTGGCATCGTCTCTCCCCTCGACGACCACGCTGCCTCCGAAGATGGAGTACGTCGTTGAGGCTGCTCGGAACTCTAGCACTGGTGGTTCCTGATCTTTGACCTTGTCGGCGCCATCTTTCTTCTGTCTTTTGTCACCTCTTTCCCGCATAGTTGTCTCAAGGAGATCACACTCGCGCAGGGAGTTCTTGGAGTTCTTATGTATGAGGCACGGGCCATCGAGAATCTTCTCGTAGCTGACGTCGTAATTATTCCTTGGGCGGGCGTTCTTGTTGGCGACATAGCGGTTGTCTCACCTGTAGTCATACCTTAGCAAATAGCGTTTGGATTTGCCCGACCGATAATCTCGGTGGTCGCTAGGCCCTCTTTCGCCGTGTTAGTCTGGTCGGCGGTTGCTGTCCCTTGCGCGTTCCGGGGAACGAGAATGGCGCTGCCTATTTTCCCTGCTGCGGGTGGCGTCATCTTGGTTAGCGTAAGGATTCATGATCATCATCAGTTCTTCTATGGTTGTTATGCTTTTCCGAGCCAACTTGTTTCAGAGATCGTCCATTCACAGGTCGTTGGAGAATATGGCGATGGTTTCTGGGTCGCAGATCTCTGTTATGCTCAGCTGCTTGTCGGAGAAACGTTTGATGTACTCCCGAAGGCTTTCATTACTCCTCTGTCGGATGTTATCCAAGTCATAACGTGTCCCTAGATGGACACACATAGCCTTGTACGTCTTGATGAAGATTTCCTTAAGTTGCTCCAAGGTGTCGATGGTGCCTTCTGGGATCTTCTGGAGCCAGCTGTTGGTGGATGTTGATAGCATTATTGGCAGATAATTGGCCATCACATCCTGATCCCCCCGGTGGCGTACACGGAGATCTCGTACATGGACGCCCATTGCTCTAGATTTTCCTTGCTGTCATACTTCTCCACCGATGTTACTCTGAAATTCTGGGGCCACCTGATGGCACGTAGACGAGCGGAGAAGGGGCGCGGTCCACCTATGGCTCGGGGCGCCGGCGCTGGTGTTCGATCGCGTCGAGGATTATCATGCTCATCATCGTCGTACCATGGGGATCTTCGTCGGTGTTCGCTCGGAGGGCTTCGGCGCACCGGTGCTGGTGTTCGATCGCGCCGACCCCTGTCGGGTTCTTTGTCGTCGCGTCGTGGGGATCTTCATCGGTGCTCCCTCGGAGGGCTTCGGGGGTGGTTCCTACTATAGGATTGACCAGAGAATTCGGGCGGGTGACCCGCTTTATTGACCTGGACGGCAGATGCCATGATGTCGACTTCTATCTTCTCGATCTCGGGTGTGCCGGGGAGCTTGGACAACTCACAGACAGCTACCGCCAGATTCGCACTGGGGGTCGGGTACACCGGGACGTTACCCACCTGGTCGAACTCGTGCTGAAGGTTACGTCGTGGCAGGCGATCACGATTCCTCTGCTCCTGCTCACGATGTTCCCGTGCAATGCGTTCCTGCTCATGACGTTCCTGGTCGCGCTTCTCCTGCTCGTGGCGTTCTAGTTCGTGCCTTTGTGCTCGTTTGGCGTTCTGCTGCTCTCTCGTGACACATTCGGCGTCTGTCTCGTTGTCGCGGGTGACGCTGTCGGTGGAGACTTTAAAAACTATTCCTCCGAAGTTCGGAGGGAACTCCGAGAAGCTTCTCATCGATCCGGGGGAGTCTGCGATTTTGGTCCCCACGGCGGTGGTCGAGCCTGATGAGATCATGCCATCGAGGGACACTGCCTGCTCGGCATCGTTGGAGATTGCGGAGATGACGATAGTGTTCACAACGGGGGCCGCTGGGGTCTGGTCGAAGATCGATCGGAGCGCCTGGCGTTGGAAGATTGCCACCTGATTGCTGAGAACATGAGGCATTGTCGGAGGAGGGTGGATGTCCCTGGTCGTCACAGCCATCGTCTTCGTTAGGGTTCAGTGAGAGCGTGGTCGGCGATCGTGATGGCTGGGAAGTCGGCGTCGCACCGTCTGTACAAGGTCAATACAATCGATGATGCCGACATTGGAGCGATCAATGGCGTCGACCAGATCGTCGATGATGATCTTCTTTCGTGGGTGGTACTTTGGCGTGGCAGGACGGCATGCGGGCGGTGGCGCGTCTGCCCTGCGTGGTGTAGATCCGACGGTCCAGGATATGGATCCGATCTAGAGCACGGTCTCGGTCGCCGAGAGGACCATCGAATCCGAAAAGGTGACCGCTTGACGAGCCATGAAGTCAATGACACACCCCTACCTCGCCCGCCAACTGTCGACGAAATATGCGTCACAGTCTACCTAGGGGGTACCCTACGGTAGTAGATTGTAGGCGGAGGTGTGGCAACGACGATCAAGCGTAACACAGAGAGCGTAGACACGACGATTTATACAGGTTCAAGCCGGCAAATCACCGTAATACCCTACGTCCTGTGTTCTGGTGGCTGGATTGATATGAGTATTAGGTTACACGAGGTGTAGATAAGATCTAAGAGGTTCTGAGAGAGAGTTTTCGAGGGGGTCCCTGCTCACCTTATATAGCCGAAGAGCAGGGCTATAGTTTCCATATCCTAACAGATTACGATCGGTCCCTTAAGGTAAGGGATCCGAGTCTATCTACTAGGATCTTCCTTGGTGAGCAAGACTTCTTCGGAGTCCTTGGCGAGCACGACGGGCTGGTTGCGTGCCGTAAGGCCTCGTGAGCTGGGCCATCTTCTGGTCGGTAGGCCCATAAGGTCCCTGAGGATATGCCAAGGTAATATCTGAAAGTGCATCTAGCCCTTTAGTGGGTTTTGGTGAAATGAATGACAATACAATTAAAGATCTAACAAGTTTGCTAAGTGTATCAAAGGTTTAACAAGAAAAGCAAACTTGATGGTATTCCACACAATGTTGAATGAAGGTCAATTTCTATATTGTTGTATTGAAAGATCATGGGAATAATCTAGTTCAAGCAAAAGACAACAATGCAAATGGAATCAATGAAATGGCTTCTATATTGTGGGATATCATTGTATCATGTGAAAGCAAGCATGTTTGGCAAATGGAAAATGAGACATGAGTTGATAGTTATGGATTGGTCTCTATATTGGCTTGCTTTACATGAACAAGAAGAGTTGGATAGTGGACTAGTGTTGATCAAGGGTTAAATAATGAATCAATAGTGCATTAGTGAGAAAACACCAAGCAAAGGTCAAATGACAAAGGAGACAATGTATATTGGATATAATATGGTCTCTAATTTAGTTTGCTTGTATGGACAAAGATTTGGAGAATCACTTTGCATTAATATGATCAAGCTAGAAGTTTGAAGATAGAGATTGAAGTGAGTGATAGGAGTGTCAAGCCAAAATAAGGAGGATCTAAGGAATTGTGAATTGTCTTGACCATATTGATATGGAGTCTCATATATCAAAGATTTATTGATCTCAACATTCATATCTACAAGATATTCAAGCAAGGATCACAATATTGAAGGAATGATTTTCAATCGGTGTTTAATATGATGTGACTTGAGTATGGATTGATAGGGTGAAGATAGCAAGGAAAGAACTTTGAGGTACTAAGCAAAGGTGAAGGTCAAGGAGACCGAGGTACTATGGCTAAGGTGAAGAAGGGAGTACTTGCATTGAGTCGAAGTACTAATCGAGTTATGCGGAGTCATATTATGTTGAGGATCAATTTATTAGTGGAAGTGACTTGAAGCCGTGGGCTGAATTCATATGTGTTGGAAAGATTCAAGTCACAAGCTCTAAGGTGTGTTTGCTCAAAGAGATGAGATAATGATGATTGCAAACACATGCTCAAGGTATTATAAGAATGAGGACAATACATTCAATGGTGCAGCCCCAAATTATCAAAGGATGCGGTGACCAACTCAAAAGCATTTAAATTATTTGATGTTTTGAATTTAAGTTTAGGAAAGGCCATACTACAAAGGGGGATGCAATGTGCATGCTTAAATTTGCAACCAAGTGCTCAAATTCCACCAAACATCCTCTCATACCTTGCCCAGACTCCCTGCAAAACAGTTTTTCATTCGGAGCAATTTTGGGCAGCGCAGCGGTGCTGTTCCCCTGAGCAACAGTGCTGCGGTCCAGCAGTGCCGGGCCTGAGTCCAGCAGTGTCGGGACTTAAAGTGTCCGTTGGACAGTAGAGGGTATTTATTTCCCCTCCCTACTGCCCCAATGGTCATCTCGACCATTTCCCTTCCCCAGTGCTCTCAGCAGCAGCTCTCTTCCTCTCTCGAACTCCATTGGAGCCCCTCAAGTTTCTCTCTTTGATTCCTCTCCAATCCTTTGAGAGATTGAGCCTCCAAACTCCATTAGAGAGCAGCCCAAACTGTTCTTCATTGTCTAGAGCACTTGGTTCGCGTTCAAGTCGGTGGATTGCATTCGTTACTCTTGGAGCTTGCTCCTAGCCGGCTAGAGCATCGCTCGTGGAGCTTGCCAACTTGTGTGGCAGCCCCGGGAGGTTTGTAACCATCTCACTGAAGCTAAGAAATCACCCCTCACTTCAAGAGTTCACTCTCTTGATTTGAGAACGAGGGAAGGGCAAGCCTTGTGGGGCAAGCCTAAGCCTTGTGTGGCAAACCTCAACAACGTGGACTTAGGCCAGCCTTGGTGGCGACGCTGAACCACGGGATAAATCTTGTGTCACTTGTGTTTGTGTTGTTTGCCTTACTTACATTTGTCCTCAAGGTGATTTCTAGGGTTTGGTCCCGATCTACTTGGTGGGTGTGTTGCTACCACTTTCAAGTGGTGCTAGAGGTTCCCTACACCTCTAGGAAGGTTTTCTTTCAAGCACAATTTCCATTCTAGTTATACATTTTGAATTGTGCTCAGTTCTGTCTGAGGGTCTAGCACTGTCGGGCTTTAGAGCAGCAGTGCCAGGCAAAGCAGCAGTGTTAGACCCAAGGCCGGCAGTGCCGGACCTGTGTTGATAGAAAGTTTGCAAGTTTCTTTTAAACAAGCCTATTCACCCCCCCCTCTTGTTCTGTTGGGCGATATCAAGGTCCTTTCAATATCCCCAACACATATACAAACTCTTGATCAAGCAGTAAGCCTAAGCCTAAAATATAATTAGTAACCTCTCATATGGTGTATGAAGTGTCTCTTCACTTGCAATAGCTACCTTCAGCTTCAATAGACTCCAACACCACAAATTACTGGTGAAATTTGAAATGGGTCCATAAAACTATAGTTGTTGAAAAAGGCTAGCAATTTTTTCACTCACATAACAGTTTGATGCTCGTTAAAATGCTACCATTAGATAATTCATTGATGTGTATCCTTTGAACTAACATTGCTTCCTTTTGCATTTCTAATGTCTGGTGTCTTCACCGGACCTTCTAGTGAGTTCAACCTAAACCTCATCTATCTCTCATCTTTCCACTCAAGTTCAACTTCAAATCTAAAGGACAATACTTCCTATTTGATTGTACCATGAACATTACATGAGGGCCACACATGATTTCCAGTGACATGGAACGGAAAGAGAGAGACGAGGATAATGCAGAGATATAGCTTGGACTCAAAATCCAATACTAAAATCATGCACACATAATGGATTTGTTCTCGTAGGCATGATATAGAACAAATAATAGTTGTCTTGAGGACCTAGGAAACAATAATACAATCCAATATATTGTATAAGTTGTTTTTAATACATATATTTAATGTTATCCTAGTGAAATTAGGATAGTCTTAGAAATAAACATCACGATCGGACCCCTGATTGTTAAAATGCATGACAAAGATTCTTCTACGAACACATGGTCAATATGCACCCATGTCGTCTCAGTGTGATGAATGATTGTTAACATGATTCGCGTCTTGGGTTGAGTTTATGAACTAAGCTTGTGGTGCGCAGTTGTGGAGCTTAGAGGCTATGGTCAATGGTAAGCTGAAGGTCAAGTAGAGACGGACCATGCTAATGGACTGAGAGCAGTGAAGGGCGGACATGAGGCTTGGACTGAGGGACTGGAGCACCAAAGAACCAGCCACAATGGCTAACACTTGGGGACATCGATAAGAAGTGTACATGGAGGAGTGGTCGTTGTAAGGACCTGATTGGCCTAGAGGGGGGTGAATAGGCCTGTTTAAAAATCAACTCGACACTTGCTGTCAGTCACAGGACGGCACTGCTGGGGTGGCCGACACTGCTGGGCTAAGAGCAACAGTGCTGGTCACCTGAACAGATTTCAACACAATTCAAAAAGTAAAGATTGAATGTGAACTGTGGCTGAATCAAAACCTTCCTAGAGGTGTAGGAAACCTCTAGCACCACTTGAAAGTGGTAGCAACACACCCTTGGAGTAGATCGGGTCCAAACCCTAGAAATCACCTTGCACACAATATATAACAAAGTAAAGTAACAAGCACACGGTGACACAAGGATTTATCCTGTGGTTCAGCTCGCCACCAAGGCTTGCCTACGTCCATGTTGTTGAGGTGCGCCACACAAGGCTCAAGCGCGCCACACAAGGCTAGCTCTTTCCTCGGTCTCAAGTCAAGAGAATGAACTCTTGAGATGAGGGGCAATGTATTAGCAATATGGTGGTTTTACAAACCTCCCTTGGCTGCCACACAAGTTGGCAAGCTCAAGGGCGACGCCTAGCCGGCTAGGAGCAAAGCTCCAAGAGTAATAAACTCAAACCGCCGGCCACCACGCGAGCCAAATGCTTGTATGAGTTGAAGATCCAGGGAGAAGCTTCTTCTCAAAGCTTGGAGTCTCAATCTCTCAAGAATGATTGGAATCAAAGTGGGAGAGAGGGAGAGAGCACCAAGGGAGAAGGAAGAGCAAGAAAGAAGCTTCTCTTTCTGTTTCTGCGAAGTGTGAATGAGTGAGTGGCAGAACTAGCCATTGGGGGGGGGAAATGAGGAGGTGTTTAAGTACCCCTCACTGCCAACGGGCAGAATAAGTCGCGGCAGTGCCGGCCTATAGCCCGGCACTGCCGGCCTAGGCAGAACAACAAAGGTGTGATCTTCAAAAAGCTGGCTGATTTGCCCACTTTCTATGTGGAGGTATGAAGTATATAGATAGATGTTGCATTTGGTTCACTTGTTGGCATGCGTGTTGAATCCCTCTTAATAGTACGACATACCTAACTCAATTTCAAAGTATAAAAGAATTTAAACTCCTTTGAGCTTGTTGCCATGCACTTTTGTAATTGGAGGGGGTCCACCACCTGTTCATCAACCTCCTTAAGTTTAACCTGCTTGTTATACTTGTAAAGTCTCATTAGTTCTCTAATTGCGTTGTCATGTCACCAAAACCCACTTAAGGCTTGATTGCACTTTCAGTCGTGTTGACCAAGTCAAGACAATAGTCATGCAAGTCAAGTAGAGGCTATGGAAGACTTGACGGTCGGGCGATTGAGGATGAGGCAACATGTGTCAAGGAGCGAAGGATGCGTATGCAGTATGCTACTCGCGAGCGGGTTTTGGTGATTTGGATCGCAAAACCACCGGTGGATGGTTTTAGGGTTTGGGCCTCGAATCCTAGGTAGAGCTTCCAAGGAAGTGTGGTGGCACGTGGCGGAATCGTGAAAGTTGCGTTAAGGCGACGACAAATCCAGGCAAAAAGCGGAGCCATCAGATGAGATGATTAGAGAGGGTTGTGCTAGAATGTGTTAGGATTAGCTGTTTCACTTAATTAGTAGTTAGTCGAGTAAGCAGGGGGCTAAGTGGAAAATATAATAAGCCTCAATAAATTGGAGAGGGCTGCCCACTTCATTCCTTAACACAATAGCTAGTATTTTCCGGTTGCCTCTCTCTAGTATCTCTATAGACTCTGTGATCCACATATATTTCTGTAAATCATCTGTGTACTCTTGTTCAAGAAGTGAGGCCATAACCTCACTGTGCCCTCTGGATGTTTAGGAAGATTTTGTGTTGTTGCGTTTTCCCCTTTCTTTCTATTGTTCAATCTCTCTCTATGGTTGACTTTTTGGCAAACCGTTTGTTCCGTGAGGTGGTATGACTCCATATGAAGATTTCTATCAAAGGGTTTGAGCTAATTCAGGATGAGCACTTAGATCAGATATTTTTCCTTTTCCCGGGTTTTTCTTGTTCTCCAACCGGGATCTTTTGATTCTCTAAGTTATGAGGCATGAAAAATTGGGATCTAAGTGTCCATAAAATTTAGGATCAATCAGAGTTGAAACGGATCGGAGGAGATCAAATGTTTCTCATATGATTCCAGACGTGTTGCTACAGTGCACCCACGTGAACAGGATGCGATGCTGCTACTATTCACCCACGTGAATAGGAGCACCAGACGCTAGTGTTCACGTCCGGTGTGAACAGTAAACAACGTCCGATCCTTTGTGTTTTTGTGTTGTTTTATCCGTTTCTTGCTCGTTTGAACTCTGAATTGAGTTCCGCATGTTGTTGTGTTGGTTCTTTAGCATCCTAAGGAACTTTCCAAAGTACTTTTTTCACCAATTGACAATTGACAATTGACCTAATTAGTTTTAGTTGGTTTCTTGCTCATTCTCTATAGGAGTCGAGTGTTGCTTTATCGGAGTTTCGGTGTTGTGAGTGCTTTCCGCTGAGGTGTTAACTCTGTTGGTTAAGTTGACGAGCTGTGCCTCTTGGTCATCAACAAAGGTACCTAGTTATTCATTGGCTCGTGATCATAACGTTCTTGTGTGTGTTTGCTTTTGAGACGTGATTTGGCGGACAACGGTCAAATATTTTGAAAGAAATTTGAGTTGGTCACCATTTTGGTCCTTCATCTTCCTTGGTTTTGGAATTTATTTATAAAACTTATTTATTTTACCACCTTTAAGAAACCATTAGGTGAGAGAAAACAATAAGTAGAAAAAGACCATGCATAGGCATGGACATCACACATTGTTGTTTTATATACACGCATAAGGAGCAATCACACAGCCTAAACTCTTCATTGGCTGTCATATCAAATAACTATTATTTCATATCAATCATGGAAACCTAGGTACAATTATCCCACTAATTAGTAAGGCTATATATACCAAACAAAAAAAGACAAATGAAGTGACCGAAAGATAGGAGGGAACACACACTAAAGACTATATAAACCCTACCATCATTCACAGGACGGTACGCGGTAGGACGACCTGCTCTTGATGAACTCGAGGCAGTCGGCTATGGCCTCCGCGTAGAAGGAGCTCTGGTCCCTCTCGGGTTGCCCAGTCCCTGATGACGCTCTCGGCGGCGACCACCTGCAGGCCCTGCCTCCGTGGCGGCACCTGAGCCGTTCCTCCACGCTCCGGAGGATCAGTCCGACGATGCCGGATAAGCGCACGCGTACCCGGAGCAGCAGGCCCAGCCGGACGCCGCCATGGCGCACTCGCAGCCCCCAGCGACGACGGCCACGCCACATTCCTATCCTTGGGCCGTGGCAGCTCGCCTGTGGCTGGTGGATCATGATGGATTAGTTTCTGCAGAGCTGCTACAGCGCTGGTGATCAGATATGATGAGCAGTAGTACATGAGTTTCCTTGGAGGCGATCGAACTACGCTTGTTGGCTCTGCTTATATACAGTGGCACGGCCTTGGGTAGCTGCAGTGTTAGGTCAGGCGAGTAGGTGACCAGGTGCAGATGGTAGGCTAGCTTAATTAGCTAGGGTGTGATGCCGGCCGGACGTACACACACAGCACATGGACCCACGCACGTAATCACCGTTCAGGAAAAATGTCGCCATGCATATGGAGCTATGTACACTCGATTCGATATATATATATAGCGATGTACGGGTGACTCACTTCAAGGATACAAGAAAAATCTGAAGACTATTCAGCACACTTTAGTTAAGAACGGTGGATCGTCAATGCCATGTTTACGGATGTCGATATGTAATATTAATCCTGGTACCTTGGTGTTGTGGATTGACCTTTTTCTGTTCTAACCGAAGAGTCGATCGATTTATGGATATGTTGGGTTTGCAATCTCAATCTCAAGGTGTTTGTCGTTGTTGTACGTACTTGCCAACAGGTTAATAAAGCAGGGCTGAACAGCTAGCAACCAAACTTTAAAGAGTCCACAACCAACAAAATGAATGAAATCTCACCATGCAATGCAAAGTTGCAAGTTGGCACTTGCTGAATTTAGGTATGAGATGCGTACTTATAGTATGCACGGAGTATACCATGCATAGTCATTTAGCCATGGAAAAAAAACACACGTACGGTTCTCCACCAGCCGCGAGTGAGGACAGGACAGGCAGGTTCACAAGGCAACCGATCGGACGTACAGGAGCTCGGCAGGTAGGGCACGGCGCCGCGCGACAGCGACGCCTCTTCGGCCGGTCTAGAGCCCCCCGCGCGCGCCGATCCGGCTAATTTTCCCCGGGAACACGGACGCCCGGCAAGGGAGAGAGACGCCGCCGGACAAGCGCAGGTGCCCACAGCCCCCTGCCGCGCACAATGCATGCATTTTGCCCCCTGTGGATGGCATGGCTGCGTGCGGCGGTGCGGCAAGAGTACCGTCAGCGAGTGTTGAGCAAACACGAGCTCTCGCCATCGCGCGCGTCGGCGCCGCGGTACCGTGTACCGGACCTGCGCAACGCGTCCGCGCGCGAGACGTTTCCACGGCCCCACGGTGAACTTCCCCGTTGTCCTGGTTCCCAGGTCGTCGCCGATGATTCATCATCGATTGAAGACGGCGGTGCACCATCAGTTCGCACAGAGCAAGGTTAAGGTGTTACTCCGTTAGCGTAGGCAGGGATCGGTGACCTCTGCTAGAGGCTCGTGCTAGTGAAAAAAAAAAGATATATACTTCTATATAGTACTATGTGTGTAGCGTAGGTACGGTGTGGAATATTCGGTGGCAAGTCATGTCAAACATATATAGAAGAAAAACGTGCCACTGTTTTGTCATTTTTTGCCCACAGAGCAGGTGCATATGCCTAGCTAGAAGCTAGTGTGCAAAAATAACCAGGCAGGGCATCCATCCATCAAGTTAGGAGTGTGTTAACGTGTCGTGCTGTGGTAGAGGGTGCGACCTTGATGTCCCCCTCGTTAACACACAATTCCTTCCGTTTGTATCAGTTTACACTTCAATTTTTAATTGGACTATGCTTGCTTCGTTTAGATGAGACTTTTGGCCATGTTTAATTTGCTACTGTCATTACTACAAAAAAGTTCTAAGTTGCGGTGTGCAATAGTTTGTACAATCGGTTTTGATTATCGTACGTTAATAGAAATAAAACGGTTCCGAACTACCATTAGAAATCAAATTTTATAGGCAGATTTCTTAATAAATCCGCTTGTAGAAATACTTGATTTCTACAGGCAGTTATCTTAAGAAATCCGCCTGTACAAATCCTATTTTTACAACCGGTTTTCTTAAGCTTGTAGAAATACTTGATTTCTACATGCGTTTTTCTAAGAAACCGTATGTAAAACTCGAATTTGTACAAGCATTTTCTTAAGAAATCCGCCACTAAAAATAATTAGACACTCATTTTTTTTAGTTTTTCAAACAATCTCGGATGGAAAAACGATCAAAATGAAAGTTGTAGATCTCTAAAAGTTATGAAACTTTGTAGTTGACAATTTTTTCATTTGAAATCATATTTTCATCGAAAATCACGTTTGAATTTATCAAATTTAAAATTCAAATTTGTATAAACGACATCGGATGGAGAAACTACCAAAATAAAAGTTATAGATCTTGAAAAGTAACGATTTTTATAGTTGACAACCTTTTCATTTGAATTCGTTTAGGGTCTTAAACAATCAATTTACACTCAGTTTAGTATAATATGTGGGGAATTAAAATGAAATCTAAACAAGTCAGTTATGAGTGGAGTGGTAGAAGAGGGTATGCGCGAGGATGAGGTTGCGGGTTCGAATCCCTACGACCGCATAACACATGATTTTACGCGAAAAAATGCGAAGACTCAGCATCACGGACAGGCGGGCGGCTTACTAGGGCCTCAAATCAATTTCTACTTATGGTTCTCAAGTGACCGCTTGTATAGTGGGTCCATTTCTACTGACCTCCAGCGCAGGTGGTTCAAAAAATGCTAGTAGAAATACGTTTTCAACCGCTGGGTCCATTTCTACTGACCTCCAGCGTAGGTGGTTCAAAAAATGCTAGTAGAAATACGTTTTCAACCGCTTCTATAGTACCTCTGTGTACTAGTGTGTTTCATTTATAGTATGGTTTAAAATGGAATGTTATGCATTAGTAAAAAAATTGATCAAAGGCTTGTTCTAGCAAAAAAAAAATTGGCCTCGTAATTAATTTGAGATGGAGAGAACAAGCACATGGTTTGGTCATCATGCATGTTCTTAAATGACTCATGGATCGATGGGTGTATATCCGGTTAAATTCCAAATGGGACATTGCTGCGGTTGCCCCTATCCTCAACTACTTCCTATATCTCCAAACGTAATTAAGCGGCTTGGTTAATTTTTGTCATCGCTGAAAATTAGCTAGCCACAGTGTTTAGAGCATCTCAAGTAGTTTTCAAAATATTGGTAAAGCACAAGTGGCTAAAAAATGTTGGGAGCATATTTATTAGGTTTTTTTAACAGTTTTTAAAATCTCTCTCCTAAAATATAGAAGACAAATTTGCATAAAATTCTAAACTATTATAAATCACCCCAATCACTTTTATATGTTTTCTCTCTCTTGTGCAATTGCATTGAGAATACTATCTTATTTCTTTTTTTTTCTACGCCCTTCTATCTCTAGATTGGTGGATGGTTGCACACACACATAGTATTTCCAATGCGATTAGATTGTTTTTCCCAAGTGCGAAAAGATTGTGAGTTGTTGAGCAGTTTTTTTCAATCTTGCCAAAAAAACCTAAATTGAAAGTGGGTTTTGAAAACTCTTGGAAAAACTCTTAGATCCCATTATAATAAGGAATGAATGGTCCAAGTGGGAAGTAAATTAGGCTCGGAAATTTAGTGCAACAATTTAGGCTATGCAATGTCTAAACTTCCACAGCACTGTAGCACCTAAACTTTGCTACAAAAGCACTCTAGGCCATGTGTGCTAAGTGAATTTTGCTGCTAGTGTGTTGTTTTGATGATCCATAGTAATTTTGAGATTTGTTTTATGGATTTTAGTTTTTTCCTGTCTGCTAGTGTGTTGTTTTGATGATCCATGAACCAACAAAACTGGAGGTTTTTTCCTGACAGTAGACACTAGTTTTTCCTGCTGAACACTTTGTGGCAGGACCTGGTGGTTAGGAGTTTTCCTATCGACGTACAAGGAAATTGGTGTACCGACAGAAAAATTGGTCCATCGATAGAGAAAATTTCTATTTCTGACACTTTTGTTCTGTTGTTAACTCAACAAGAAAATTAATTTTTACATTTCCCTGTTAGTATTTGTATTGCCCTATCGGTTTCAAATCGATAGGGCAACTTCAGTCTGCAGTAGTGAAATCACTAAGAGTAACGAGTGTTCAATAGTATCTCAAGGAAATCCACACAAGAACAGTGGTAGCACTCAAGGCTAACTCTTCTTCTCAGATTAGTGCAAGGACCAAATGATCCCAAGAGGAAGGTGAATTAAGGATCTAAAAATTTAACCACGACAAACCTTAGCCTACGCAATTCTATCACACCCCATTTCTAGCGCTCTCTTACCTAAGGACAAAAAAGATTCACAATAACATCAAGTAGGTCCTTATGGCCATCATGCTAAACATGTCCAGCAAAGGGCACACTAAAATATTGATGGCATGACAGCTCGGCGCTCTATAGCATCAGTGGCGTGATCCTAAGCTAAGATCATCCATTTGGCAGCCGCTAGATCCCTCAGGTAGGTAGGAATAACATAGGATGTCCTCCAAAGTCCAAAGGACAAGAAAATGCATGCCCATGTTGTGATCTTCGTCCTGAGGACTGTGGCGTACGTAAGCACTAGCAGGCAGGATCGCTCGCAGTAGTCGTCGTAGGCTGATGATGTATATTCAGCAGCGTGAAGAGCGGCAATCAACGGGAGGCTACGGAGCCTACTAGTAGCTAGCATTGCAACGCAGACGACTCGCTGGTATTATTACTTTTTCTAATCTAACGCTAACAGAGTATATAATTCAGCAAGGCTTGACGCTTGACGCTTGACGGCGTCGGTTTAACGTTCTTTGCACAAATCTCACAGCGGCGTGCGATCACAGCAAAACCCTGTCTCCGGGCTTGTTTTATTTGGATTGACCAGTTGTTATTTCAAAATAAAAAAATAGTTATTTAAATTTTAGTTAAGTAAAATTTAGTTAGATGATGTTTAGATCTTAACTATTATTAACCCCATTATATAGGTTTACTCAAGTAATTGATTAATTATTTTAAAATGAGCGTAGGTTAGGTAGTTGGCTTTTATGGTGAAATTTGTCCACTTAATTCAAGTCCTCAACTTGAATTTTGTCCACTTTTTATGCTGAAATTTATCCACTAAATAAAGTAAGGTCTGTATGAGTGTCTATGTCTCATCTATCACTACTAGAATGGTGGACTTCTCCTGATGTTTTTAAGTAGTAGTAAAACACTACCACTAGTCATAACACATGAGAATTCTCACTAGGAGACATTTACTAGGGAAAGTTTATACTAAATTTTGACTAACAAAACACTAGGAGAACTCCACCTCACTAGGAGAACTTTTAAATTGTGATTCTGTGATCCTCACATTAATCTTCCTAAATTTATTGTAAGATTTAACAACATTGTTCTTCTAACAAGATGTCTGTAACAACTTCGCTAGTCTCAAAATCTACCGGCGGAGTCAGATGGGGGTGCTCGTATTTTGTTGCTCTTTTAACAAGGTGCATGTGACAACTTCGTGAATCTCGGAATCGTAGGTTGTGTATGAGTGTCTACGTCTGTATTGTGATTATGGACTAACGCTTTCCTTTCATTAATCTAAATGTGTGACCATGGCTCGGATGGTTTGTTTTTTTGTGTGGTAAAACATAGAGTTTAAAAAGTTTTGGCTTAACGTGGGTGCTCATATTTTCCTAAATTTATTTTAGAACTTAATAACATTATATTGTTATTTTAACTATATGTCTATAATAATTTTATCAATCTCGAAATCTAGTCCGGATGCACGTATCTTGTTGGATTTATTTGGCGTCTTGGTGAACCTTGAGATTGCCTGCTTTAGTTTTTGTTTTTCGAATGTGCTTGTAGTGAAAGAGTGTATGCCCATGTTTATAGAGATAAATATGTGTATGCGAATGTCATAGAAAAAAACTGATTCTTAGTGCAAGCGATCGGGCCAGCCCATGTTTATAAATCCATGGCGTGATGCCCCGCTAGCATTTCACGGTTTATAAATCTGTGGCGTGATGCCCCGCTAGCATTTCGCGGTGCCGAGAACCGACAGCCGGCACCGAGCCCATGAGGCCGAGGCCGACTGGGCGAGGATGCTGGTGGGCTCAGTTGGCCCTGGTCCCTGACCTCCCCCTCATATAGTGAGTATATACCAGAAAGGATGTTGGTGGGCTCAGTTGGCCCCGGTCCCTGACCTCCCCCTCATATAGTGACTATATACCAGAAAGGTGGTGAACACAAAATACTACTCTTGCTAATGCATTTAGTATTAGAGGAGCTAGAGCTTATATAACTCAAGAATGACAAACACTACCACAAGACACGAGACTGATAAAATCGATAGCTATGCTCCAATAACTATGTGAGGTACCGT
Organism: Microstegium vimineum; assembly: GCA_022036555.1. Lineage (NCBI taxonomy): Eukaryota > Viridiplantae > Streptophyta > Magnoliopsida > Poales > Poaceae > Microstegium > Microstegium vimineum. The sequence goes on along the minus strand of CM039125.1, from coordinate 9,328,029 downwards.
GGGGGAGACAAGGGGGCGCATACCCCCTCCAACATTTCAAAACAAAAAAATAATAGTATAGTTTTTAATTTTTATTTATATTAATAGAAAAAATATAACAAAATTATTGTCATGTGTACCCATCAATATCTCCTACTCTTACTAAATGGTAATTCTCAATTAAAGTCAAATATTTCAACTTTGATCAAATTTATAAAAAAATGTCAATATTTGTAGTACATAATTAGTATCATTGAGTATATTTTCTTAGATTTAAATGTTATTATTAATATTTTCTACAAGCGTTGACTAAAATTTTTTTGATCAGCCTAATAATTATGTTGTACCCATATCAGCACTGACACTATAGCCTTGGTGTCGTACCATTCCATGTTAGTTGTTGTTGGGTTATATAAGCTTTAGGTTCATTATATTATACTAAATGCATTAGTAAGAGTAGTGTGCAGTGTTCACCAACTTTGTGGTTCATGTGGAATGTCCACCTACTCTTAGCTCACATAAGGTGAGTATATAACACGAATGTGCTGAACACAAAATACTACTCTTGCTAATGCATTTAGTATCACAGTAGATCTAGAGCTTATATAACTCAAGAATGGCAAACACTACCACAGATACACGAAACTATGATAGAATCATTGTATATAGATAACTATACTCGAATAACTATGTGAAGCGCAACAAGGGGGTGTATGCCCCCTACAACATTTTAAAACAAAAAATTACCAGTTTAATTTATAAATTTTATTTATATTAACAGAAAAAACATAACAAAGTTATTGTCATGTATACATATTAATATCTCCTACTCTTACTAAATGGTCATTCTCAATTCTTGAAAGTTAAATATTTCAACTTTGACCAAATGTATAAGAAAATATCAAGATTTGTAGTACATAATTAGTATTATTGAATATATTTTTTAGATTTAAATGTCATTATTAATATTTTCTACCAGCATTGACTAAAGAAATTTTGATCAGCCTAATAATTATGTTGTACCCATGTCAGCACTGATACTATAGCCTTATTATGTCCATGTATTTTTGGGTCGTCTCATGCTGGCCCTTTGGGCTGGCCATTTATAACAGTGAGAAACCTAACCAATTGAGATGCGCTTACTTTTTATGAGCTAGTTGTTTTCGATCGGTCCCCTTAAGTAAAATTTCTGGCTCCACCACTGGTGAGGCATTTGAGAAATTGAGCATGCCTAGTAAAAATTGTATGTCGACTCAGTATATACAGGTAGATCGAACCCTGTTTAGATCCCTTCAAAATTCCAAAACTTTACAAGATTCCCTAACACATCGAATCTTTGGACGCATACATGGAGTATTAAATATTGATAAAAAATAACTAATTGCACAGTTTGTGTGTAATTTGCGAAACAAATCTTTTAAGTCTAGTTACTCTATGGTTGGACAATAATTACCAAATACAAACGAAGCGCTAAAGTACTTTACAGAGTAAAGTTTTTAGATCTTACACCAAATAGTTATTCAAAAGATCTTACAATAATTACCATTTCCCATGTTTCAGATCTTATATCAAATACTATTCATCTACGGCACCCTCTCATTTTCAACCACAATGATCATGCCAAGGCCTACGAGTTTATTACCAACAAATTGAAAGCCAAACTCACTACTGCCAAAGCAAATAGACTCAAATCACATTGATTGTCTCACTTATATCAAGTATGTGATGTTCTTTAACAAAACCTTCATTGATAAAATCACTTCTATCATTAGAAAATTCTAGTGGGTAGGAGTTCAAGATGAGAATCCTTTCTCTCTCATTCATTGTCGCTCCTGAGAGAATATTATTCGCTGATAAAGAAGTGGGCACGCGCAAGCGGCGCCACTATTTCTCAGCTACACATAGGTCTCATAGTCGGTGTCTCTTTTTGGGTTGATCCGTTCCTAATGCAACAACATATATTTCAGTATACTAGGGTGGGTCTGAGCATCCACGTATAATTCTTTTGACCCCTAAGATGTCGCTAAGGCATGTTGTATTAACCTTTTTTCTCCACCTTAATATAAAGACGTGCAAACCTTTTGTGTAATTGAGAAAAAAGATAAGAAATGTCTTGGTATTAGAGAGCTTTACATAGTCAAAGCCTCATCCTTCGAGCAACCTAGCTAGAAAATTGCTACTGCTAAAGACCCCCACCTTACAGCTATCCTAAAGACCAAATATTTCCCAACAAATTCTTTTTGGACAATGAAAGGGTCAAGATTCCCAAGAGAAGGGGGGTGAATTGGGCTTATTCAAATTTCTAATGCAAAAATTAAATCCTAAGAAAATGTCAATTACCCCTTAGTACCTATGGTGTGTGTCTAGCTAAAACAAGTAACTAGATGAAAGATAAAGCACAAGCACCCTATGCAATTCTACTCAATCAAGCATGAATGAAGTATGGAAAGGAATTGCTTGAAAGTAAATTTCAAGTAGTAAAGAGGAAGGAGGAAGAAGGATGTTGACACGACTACGTTTTGCTGAGGTATCGAGGAGTCGACACTCCGATCGTTGTAAATTTAACTATTACTAGGGTTCGCCGCCGCCGCCGCCCGCCCGCCGCCCTCCGCCGTCGCCGCTGGTCCCCCTCCCTTCCCCTCCGACATCTCGCCGGGGGTTGAAGGGAGCGGGGATCCATTGTTTTTAATAAGTTTCTCCAGTAGATCGAGTCCTTAAGGTTAGGGTTTCTCCATGCCAAAGCTCTTGGAATTGGAGGTTTATCTCCTCTTCCTCTTCTCCGGCAATGGTGGAGGAGAGGGGTGGAATCGTCTTCTCCATGGAGGCTTCGTTGAAGATGAGGGCGACAACTTCGGCGTCACCATCTTCATTGACATGACGACATGGAGATCTTTGTTTCCGGACGGTGGCATCAAGGCGGAGATGATGTCGCCGCCATGGAATAATTTTCTCGGTCTTTTCTTCGTTTTGTTGTGGTTAGATCTGGCCACAATGAAAGACTAGGGAGAATATCCTTCAGATCAGTCTTCCTCATTCTTCGGTGGTAGAAAGAAGAAGAAAGAAGACACCAACAAGAAGAAAAAGATACTCAATTTCACCTACAGGAACGTTGGCCGTCCGTTGGACATCTATTCTCAGGCTTGCCGCTATTGCTGGTGCCGAGTATTTGCCTGTGCGGTCATCTATACGAAGCGTCAAAAAGGTTTGGTTTTGAGATTTGGAGCTTTTCACGGCGTGGGTATATTTTAGATGAAAATCAGTTTCTGGATATATCAAGTGTAATCCAGAGTGCTTGTAATATGTTGATGTACCCAGCTATTATATAATATAATTCTTCTTTCGCCGCAAAAAAAAAGGAGTCGACACTCCCCCTAGTCCTCGTTGGAGCACCCGCGCAAGGGTATCACTCTCTCTCGATCTGTGCAAGGGTCGAGTGCTCTCTTTAGGCTGATTCTTCATCTCTCTGGCTTGGTGAATTGCCCACAACCGATCACAAAGAGTTAAAGGAGGGACATCCACATGCTCTGGATGATCACCATCTCTCCGATTGCCACCAAGCCGTTTAGGTGTTGTCGATCACCAAGAGTAACAAGCACAAAGACCTTCACTTGACTCACTCAAGGCTATGAAGGTGGATGGATGCACACTTGTCACTCCTAATCTCACTAATGGGGATCTAGGTGTTGGAATCACTCAAATCAATCCCTCACTATGCATTTGGACTCTTAAGCTCTCTCAAAGGGTTCCTTCAGCTGATCAAAAGGCCAAGAGAGCTAGAATGTATGAGTTGGGCAACTATATATAGCCCCCAACCGGCCAACTAGTCGTTACACTCAATTTCCTCTGTCTGCGAACCTCTAGACCGGATTGGTCACGGGGCTCCGGACTAATTCGCATGGTCCGGACCTCACAGACACAATAGTGTCTTCACTGTTCTTAGTACCTCCGGACCCTGAACATTAGTCCTAACCGGACCAGGTCTGGAGCCTTTTTCACCTCTTTGTACCTCTCTGTACGGCTCCAGACTCAACTCCGGGCGCAGTCCGGAGGCTTACCCTCATACAGTAACATCTCTGTTGAGCACCAGACTCAACGCTAATGGTCTAGAGCCCTACTCAGTAGGGTCTGGAGCCTCTTCTCTCATCCTCTGAGCTAACCCAAGCGTTCGGCCCCTCACTAATGGTCTGGAGCCCCTAGGGCAAGCAGTCCGGAGCTCCTTTGAGCTGCCCAATCACCTCGGATCTCGACGCTAAGTGAAGGACTTGATCTAAAGGACTAGGTTTGTAGACACTCTAGGACTAGGTTTGACAAGTGTGCACCATACATACATCCATAACCTCTCCTAGGTCAAGCTACTAATATCGTGCCTCCCTTAATAGTATGTCTAAAGGAAAATAAAGATTATAGACTACTCTAAGTGTCCGTCTCACACCATGTGACACTTAGACCTAGCCTAATCTTCAACCTTCTCACAAAAATTGCAATTATGAATTTTTATAATTAATTATAGAAAAACATAGATCTAAATCTATAGCAAAATTTTTTTACTAAAATGTATCATATTATATGTTCAATGTGTAGATCTACTCATGTGGAGTCCAAAAAAATGAATTTTCTATTGTACAATTTTTCTATGATTTATTATGTTTTTTCAAAGATTCAACCGAAATAAATAAAAAAGTCAAAGACAAAACCACCCTCAAAACCGCTTAGAGGGGGTTATTTGGCCGATTTTGATAGTTCAGAGGGTAAAATAACGGTTTCATAGTTCAAGGAGTTAAGTAGTCTACCCCTAATAGTTGAAGAGGTTATGTAGACTTTTTCCTTTTTTTAAAAGGCAACTGGAGGAGACTTTGCCCACCTGATTTCTTTATTGGCCCAAAACGGCCCGTGGTATAGTTATCAAATATGGCTGGATGTTTTGTGATTTTAAAAAGAATTTTAGGATTTTTTTTATAGCATGTCTTATGCAATAGTGAGATTTAATCTAGTGGCGTAAAGTAGGACATTTAAGCTGACAGGTCATTAACCGAAACAAGTTTGCCTCTCAGGGTCACAGGGCAATCGCGTCATAATCAACTCAGCTGCCCGCCTCTCTCTTCTCTAAAAAAAAACAAAAAAACTCAGCTGCCCCACCTCTGCTGTGCACTTTGCAGAGCCAGTGCTACGAGTAAGTAAAAGATGGTTAATTGGATAAACAATCCGGAGTGAAGTTGCCGTTACAGCAAAGGTAATAAAAAGAAAAAGAAAGAAATGGGCACTGCATGTGTTACTTTCGCGGGCCGCCAGAAGTGCGATCCAAGACGATTAACGAAGTGCGGGGCTACGCTGATCCCACAGCAAAGAGCGGTGAATACACTGGGCCAGTTTTGTTCATTAGCTTGGCATGTGTTGCCTCATCATCAAATAAAAATGCAGTATTGTTGGACGGATCAAGACGTCGTCTTGAATGGCGAGTAGAGGACGAGGACATGGGTAACGGATGGTCGATGCATCCATGCCTTTCCCAAAAGGAACTGTCCCACGTGCCCGGATTGATGCTGCACTACTGAGTTCTTCTTCAGGATACTGATTAAACATGACCCTCAGCATGTAGATCGTATTATTGTAGACTTCATCACTTGACAAGATGTATACAAACAGAAGATAAAATACAGCATGTTATTTAAATTCCTCTTTTGCAAGAGGGAGGGGGAAAACAGATCCAGCTCTGACAGAAAGATACCCCTTTATTTTTTCTGTATGTATAGGCACAGTGGCACACCCAATATTAGATCTATAATAATACTCCTATTATACTTCATATCTACAGGTATTATCCACGAAAACAGCCATTCTACATGTTCTTTGTGATCTACGAGATCGGATACCCTATTTGTCATGCTCTTCAGTCTCACTAGCTGAGCTTTCTTGGTTCCCATACCGCATCATGACGCTTTGGACATCTTTGTCTGCATTTGTTTATGTACTCTTGTTGCCATCTTGCCTACGATTGCGAGTGGCAGGGACGAGGGAAAGTGCAGGTAACGGCCACCCATTCCATTCCTCCGGGATTCCAGTACATGGCTTTATTTTCCCACGCATCCCCAGTAACTTGGCAGCAGTTTCAGGAAGCTGCTGATTTCATACAGCAACTGGTCTCATACAGACATAACACACTTGCCACCCAGACCGCAGTCCTTCCCTTTGTATCTGCGCTGCGCATCTCTGTCTGGGTGCGTCCTGCGTCTGTCATGGCTTCTTCTCCAGGCAGAGCATTGTTCTTCCTCGGGCTATCCCTGGTGCTACTAGGAGACCTTCGCTGCTGTTCTTGTTCTCAGGTTTGTTTCGGTACAACCAGTATTCTACCAACTCCAATGCGCGACACTGCTTTGTTGGATCATCTCCAAGATACAGTAGTAAACTCTTCTGCACTTCATGAGCTACCCCACTTCTTTCTTGAGGTCTTCCAGTGTTGTAACCCTTTCCAAATGGATGGCAACTCAGTGTTGTAACCCTTTCCAAATGGATGGCAACTCTAGGTGTATGTGGTTTACATGGGCAAAGGGCCGCAGGGCGACAGTAATCATCAGCATGACATCTTGAGGCTTCACCACCAGATGCTGACTGCTGTTCACGATGGAAGGTCCACAACAAATTCGTTTTCATTCCTTAGCTGTCCATACCCGCTCTAGCTTCCAGTGCTGTTACATACAGTATATTGAGTGGATGCTTCCTCTTCACAGCTCGGAGAAGGCGCAGGCATCACACGTCTACACTTACAGCAGCAGTTTCCAAGGATTCGCGGCCAAACTGAACAAAAGGCAAGCCATGCAATTAGCAGGTAATTTCACAACACATGGTTTCTAGAGTATGTTATTATATGTATGTAGCACACTGAACTGAACGAAAGGCAAGCCATGAAATGAGTCCAGCTGTGACGGCAGTGATGCCAAAAGGCTAATTCTGATGTGCGTTTCTTCAGAGATGCCTGGTGTCGTCTCAGTGTTCCCAAACACAAAGAGGAGATTGTGCACCACCCATTCTTGGGATTTCATGGGCTTGTCCACCAATGCAGAGGGTGAAGTCCCTGGATTGTCCACCAACAACCAGGAGAACATCATTGTTGGATTCATTGACACAGGTGAGTAGAATTGCAATAGCATACTCAGTTCAAATTGTCCTGAAATTTTTCAGTCAGTGTGAATATTTGTAATGTTCTTTCCATCAATAATTCTAGTTGTATTCTAGCTTACAAACTGCAAAGACATGTCAGCGTTGCAACTGGCAGTATGCACTTTTTCCTTCCACATGATGTTTGTGTTGTCATGTTCAACTTCCGCATAAAATGATTGTTTGTCCATAATGTTAGAAACGGAAAGGATGGCATCAGATTGATAGAAACATGTCTATCAAAATCATGAAATTCTAGTTAACTGTTTACCTTAACAGGAATTTGGCCAGAATCCCCTAGTTTCAGTGATCATGGGATGCCTCCGGTTCCTAAAAGATGGAGAGGGCAATGCCAAAGCGGAGAGGCAAATTCACCATCAAATTTCACCTGTAACAGGTACATGCTTTAAAATTAACCCACAGTATCCAGTATTGATTTTAGAAAGTCACCCATTTACCCAAATACAACAGGAAGATAATAGGAGGTAGATATTACCTCAATGGATACCAAACAGAAGAGAGTGGTTCAAGTAAAAATGCCATTAAGTTCATATCTCCAAGAGATAGCTCAGGGCATGGCAGCCATACTGCCTCAATAGCAGCTGGAAGATTTGTCAGAAACATGAACTATGGAGGTTTGGGCACTGGAGGAGGTCGGGGAGGAGCCCCATGGCAAGGATTGCAGCCTATAAGGCCTGCTGGGATTCTGGCTGTTATGATGTTGACATTCTCGCAGCATTTGATGATGCCATCAGAGATGGCGTCGACATTATATCTGTGTCTCTAGGTCCAGACTATCCTCAGGGTGACTATCTCAGTGATGCAATATCCATCGGATCCTTCCATGCGACAATCAATGGAATACTGGTCGTTTCTTCAGCAGGAAATGCTGGGAAACAAGGCTCAGCAACTAACCTTGCGCCATGGATGCTCACAGTAGCTGCAGGAACAACTGATAGATCATTTTCTTCATATATCAGACTGGAAAATGGTAGCTTCATAATGGTAAATATTTCATTCTAAAAAATGACACATTCAGTCTTTATACTTACGCAGTCTTAAGAATACCTTTGAACAATGTGCCTTTCATGAAGGGTGAGAGCTTGAGTACATATCACATGAAAACATCAGTTAGAACTATTTCAGCTTCAGAAGTCAATGTAGGCTATTTCACCCCTTATCAATCCAGGTAAACAAACAACTATCTCGAAAGACAATCATGATTTCAATTATCAACCAACTGAATTTCTTGTGGACTTGCTGTTAGCTTGTGTTTGGATAGCTCTTTAAATAGGACCAAGGCCAAGGGAAAGATTCTTATTTGCCGCTGTAATGAAGACTCCTCTGAATCACGTTTATCCACGAGTATGGTTGTAAAGGAAGCTGGTGCAGTTGGGATGATTCTCATTGATGAGATGGAGGATCACGTTGCTAATCAATTTGCTGTTCCTGGAGTCACTGTTGGGAAAACCATGGGTGACAAAATTATTTCTTATATCAAAAGTACAAGGTTGTCTAAACTTACTATAGGAAGTGCATTTTATTGGCATGCCAATCTTTTATCTAAAGTCAATTCTACAGGCATGCCAGTACAATGATCTTGCCAGCAAAGACGATTTTAGGGTTGCGAGATGCCCCACGGGTAGCGGCATTCTCTTCAAGAGGTCCAAGTTCATTGACAGCTGAGATTCTGAAGGTAACCAGCGCTAAACTTCAGGGAAAGACTAATATAGGTGATAAATTGATTGACATACTTTTTAGTTTCTTCTCCATGTGTGCATTTTTGTAGCCGGACGTCGCTGCTCCTGGGCTGAACATCTTGGCAGCATGGTCTCCTGCTAAGAATGATATGCACTTCAACATTCTGTCTGGGACTTCCATGGCATGTCCCCATGTTACAGGAATAGCAGCTCTTGTGAAGAGCGTATATCCATCATGGTCTCCTTCAGCCATCAAATCAGCAATCATGACAACAGGTATTAGCGGGTAACATGAAATCTCTGAACATAAACTAGTGTTGCAACCAATCTTATGAATCTTATTTGCAGCAACTGTACTGAACAATAAAAGGAAAACCATAGAAAGGGACCCTAATGGGAGGACTGCGGCAACGCCATTTGACTTTGGCTCGGGTTTTATGGAACCCAGCGAAGCTCTCAACCCAGGGATCATCTTTGATGCACAACCTGAAGACTACAAGTCATTCTTATGTGCTATAACCCAGGATGATCGCCCCTTGCATCTAGTTACCGCAGACAACAGTAGCTGCACCCACAGAGCCTCCTCTTCTGCCACTGCTCTGAACTACCCATCAATCACCATTCCATATCTGAAGCAGAGCTACTCGGTCATGCGGACTATGACTAATGTGGGTAATCCAAGGAGCACCTACCATGCTGTGGTGTCAGCTCCTCGAGGCATCAGCGTGAGAGTGACACCAGAAGTCATAAATTTCGAGAACTATGGTGCAAAGAGGACGTTCACAGTTAGCTTACATGTGGATGTGCCTCCTCGAGGTTATGTTTTTGGGTCTTTATCTTGGCATGGAAATGGAAGAGGTGCTCGCGTGACGATGCCGTTGGTAGTGAAAGTACAGACTTCTGAAAAGGCCTGATTGAAAGAGGTTGCTAGAATGCTAGATTAGACTACGAATGTAGTGTAAAGTGGTAGAACTGAATAGATGAGAAGCTAACTGCAATCAATTTGTTATAATATCATATTAACTATGGTATTTGATTTGGTTTGTAAATGTCTTGGCTAGAATGCAACCACTCCCAGAACAAGATTCTTTTTCCCCTGGTGATTGTTGTAAAATTATTTCGTGACTAAATCCAAATCTTAAGAATGCAGGAGTTGCTGCACTGGATTTAACGTTCAGCTAAAGAATGCCCCAGGCTTTTTTACCCATCAGGATTCTGCTCCTTGTAATGATCACGGATCCGACAGATCCGAACAGATTCCTATACTAGTACTAGTACTGAAACTTGGTCGCCCCGATGAAGTCCCTACGAGCTGATCCCCCCTTGTGGCAGTTGAATGGTCGTGAAATTAGGGAGAGAAATGAAGAGGAGATGGCCAGAGCTCGGGTCTCACCTGTGACATGTCTCCTCGCTGCGTCGCAATGGCGCCGTCGTCCCCCTCCTCGCCACTCGCGTGTCCCTCTGCCGATGTCCCGACCGAGCGTCTCCCCTTTGTCGCCGATCCGCCTGTCTCCAGAGAGAGAGAGAGAGTTGTAGAGGCGGCCCACTGCCAAGCCCGGGGACCTCCATGGTTGCCGCATTGGCGTACTGTGTGTGGTTATCAGACTGAAACGACAGCGTGTGCTTCCATTTATCAGGCTGCAGCGAGGTACCGAGAGTCCGAGACCGCCCGATGGTGGCGGAGGCGGACGCGGGGGAGACGGGTGGCGGAGGTGCCGATGGACGCGGAGGTCGTAACAGAGAGAGTGAGAGTGGGAAGGAGAGGTGGAGTGTACCCTGTGATGCGCGTGCGGCGGCGCGGGATTCACGGAGGAGGGGTTCTAATTTGGGGTTGGCGCGAAGATGGGGGGAGCTTGGTTGGTTGCGCTGTGGACCGCGGCGTAGAGGCGGAGGCGCATCGGACGGATGGACGCTGGAGGGCTCGGCTTCCTCGTCGCGGGCTCCCGGCGCGAGTTCGTCGTCCTCAACGTCGACGATTTCTCCAAGGTAAGCCGCCGGCCGTCTAGCTGACGAACTGTTTCCCCCTTTTGGCTTCTTTCCAGCCTAAACGGATTGTGGGTTGGTGCCAATTTTGAATACTAGTTTTTTTACACGAAAAATGTAAACTAAGCTGGAGTTGCTTTGTGGATATTTTTATCTTCTTTGGTGATGTTAGATTTGGCATACTATTTCCTGTTTGGACGGTGAATTTTGGTGATGTTTTGGTTTGGAGGGTTTAGTTGTTTGTACTATTATTGGAAGAAATGATAAGGGGTGGAAGAAATGGAGAAGCGTTGTAAACGCAATATCACTTTTGTTCCATGGGCATGTTAGTGTGCAGGCTCTTGCTCAGTTGCATATGGCTAACAAATCATGTTTTGTTATCAAACTTTCCTTGAGCTCTCACTGTCACCTCTATTTGTGTTGGCGTCACATTGCAGCAAGGATCTTCACAGGGCTGTCCAGACTATATTTGTCAGATATGTGGAGATGACATTGACATACTCCAGGAAGAAAATGAGTACTTCGTCGCATGTAATGATTGCGCTTTCCCTGTTTGCCGCACTTGTTATGAGTACGAGCGTCAGGAGGGCACACAAGTATGCCCTAGGTGCAAGACCCGGTACAAACGCCACAAAGGTACAACTTTTGCTCCTTGAGCTTGTGAGTTTTTCGGCTTTGTTATATCCAAAATGTGAAATTAATGAGTATTTCATCTGTTAGGTAGTCCTCGAGTCCATGGGGATGAGGAAGAAGAAGGTTCTGATGACATTGAGAGTGAGTTTGCTTCCAGTATAGCTGGAAGATCAAGTATAGTGCATCCATACCGTGTCTCTGTGGCAGAAAGTTCCATCAATTCATGGGACATTGATAGTGTCAGTATCACGAACAGTGGAACAAGTGGTCATTTCTATGAAGAGGTAATGAACTTTGAAATCCCAATCTGCCGCTGATTCTAGTTGTACTGGTGATAAGGTCACATGTTTGCTTTTGCAGCATGTTGGAACTCCAACAAATCATCATGCTCTTGTTGTTCACCCTAACACCGGAGAAATTGTGCGATATAACCCCTGTAAGTTTCCCTTTCAAATAGTCTTAGTTTACGCTTCTTGTGCTACTGCATCGGTAGCTTACCATCTGGTTTTGCTATTGTTTTAGTGCAAACGAGACCAATAAATCCCAATAGAGACCTAGCATTGTATGGCTATGGATCGGTTGCCTGGAAGAACAGAGTTGAGTGGAAAAGAAAACAACAGCATAAAATGCAAAAGGTTTCATCTGACGGTGAAGGATCTGATTTAAATGATTTTGACAGTGATCGCGATATCCCCAGGTGAGGGCATTATATTGTATCAGTAGTATCAGCAAATGCAAAGGAATGCCTTGTGCAATTGATTGTGCAAAAAATGTTGTGCTAGTTTTCTCAAGAAATTCTCTACTTTGGACCTTGTAAGGGCATAATATGCCTACATGAAGTAAGCATAGTTATATCATGTCACTATTGGTAGTCATCATGCTTTCACCTAGAAGAAATTTTAGAATTAAGCCATAAATCATTTTGGTGCCTTTTGCCAAACCTTCTGGAATCAATAGAAATATTGGCTTTTGAAATGTTTTGCTCTATCCTGCATCTTTTGGTTTGTATAAAGCAAGTACTTGCTTTCTCACTAAGTGTCTAAATACATTCTAGGTGTGCTGAAAGCAAGCAGCAACTGTCAAGGAAGTTACCTATTCCATCTAGCAAAATAAACCCTTACAGGATTGTAATAAGTTTGCGGCTAGCCATTCTTGCCTTATTTTTCCACTATCGGATTCTGAATCCTGTACATGATGCTCACTGGTTGTGGTTGACTTCAGTTATTTGTGAAATTTGGTTCGCTTTTTCTTGGATTTTGGACCAATTTCCCAAGTGGCACCCGATACAGAGAGAAACATACTTGGATCGATTATCATTAAGGTAATTATCTAGCTAAACTAAATATAGGCATAGAATCAGTTACATTTTTGTATAATTTGTAAAACTTTGCACCCCTTAGGTACGAGAAGGAAGGAAAAACACCAGAACTGGCCCCAATCGATATATTTGTCAGTACAGTTGATCCAATGAAGGAACATCCTTTAATTATTGCAAACACAGTTTTATCTATACTGGCTGTGGATTATCCTGTTGATAAAGTTTGCTGCTATGTGTCGGATGATGGTGCTGCAATGCTTACTTTTGAAGCACTTACAGAAACATGTCTATTTGCACGAAAATGGGTTCCCTTCTGTAAGAAGCACAAAATCGAGCCTCGGGCTCCTGAATGGTATTTTGCTCAGAAAATTGATTATCTAAGAGAAAAGGTTCGCCCAGAATTTGTTCGAGAACGACGTGCAATGAAGGTCAGTTCATATGACAGGCTAGGGAAGTAAGACTATTTGGACTTCGTTTAATAGGCTTTTTGTTTGTTCATGACTCACTAGACCTTTGCTAAAATGAAACTGTACTTAACATCATGCTGGTGTTTATCGCTTTTTTCTCTCCGAGGGGGGCGTGCCCCTCCATCTGTACATAAACTTCTTTTCCTCTCTTAATTGAAAGGTAGAGCTCCTGCCATTGCGTTCAAAAAAAAATACTTAACATCATGCACAGCAATGGTACGGCCATATGTATGTTAGTAATGAGGGGGAAAGGAGATTTGCAAGAGTAAGAACATTAAATGATGCAATTTTACTTTCACATTCTCAGTTAGTATCTGTACAAGCATGCTTGCATGTCTGTTTACATGATTGTTTTTGCACCCCAGCTTGGTTTTATACGCATTACACTTGTTGATGTGTGTTTGCAACTAATTAGACTATTTTTAACCTGCATTTTGGTTTTCATACAGAGAGAATATGAAGAATTTAAGGTCCGTATAAATGCAGTAGTTGCTAATTCAAGCAAAGTTCCCGAGGGAGGATGGTCCCTACCAGAAGGAGCTCCATGGCATGGAAATAATGTTCGAGACCATGCTGGGATGGTCCAGGTTGGGTGCTTTATTTGTCTCTAAAAGACAGTTTTTTTAATATTGCATTTACTTTTTTTATTGTTTGATGCACTTTGTTATGCTTGTTCTTTGTCAAACTTTGTTGAGACTTAAGAATTTCCATAGAAAAAGTAATATGCAAAATGTGATCCATGTTGTTTTGTTTTTTAGTTTTGAATTGGTTTTTTTTCATATGTTGTGATTTAACCAGGTCATCACTGGCCATGATTGTGTCATGGATGATGCTGGAAATAAGCTGCCTTGGTTGGTCTATGTTTCACGAGAGAAAAGACCTGGATATGATCATCATAAAAAGGCGGGTGCCTTGAATGCATTGGTAATCTATATTGTTCTATCCGTATCTTTTCTTTGAGCAAGACCACTCATATGAAGCTGTTACACCAGTCACTTCTTCCAAGTAACAATTTTTTTTTATTATTTTAGCTGCGAACTTCAGCTATTCTCTCCAACGCACCTTTTGTCCTGAATGTGGATTGTGACCACTATATGAACAATAGCAAAGCACTACGGGAAGCAATGTGTTTTCTGATGGACCCAGTATTGGGAGAGAAGATTTGTTATGTTCAATTTCCACAGAGATTTGATGGCATTGATCAACACGATAGATATTCAAACCACAATGTAGTATGTTTCGATGTATGTATGGCATGAATTGATTCTTACTTATCCGAAAGACATAGAAGATAGTGTTCTGAACAAGTTTCTGCATTATCTACATTTCTGTACAGATTAACATGAAAGGTCTTGATGGGATCCAAGGACCAATATATGTTGGGACTGGTTGTGTTTTCAGAAGACGTGCTTTGTATGGATATGATCCCCCAACTGCAACAAAACCTCCTAGCAAGACATGTAACTGCTGGCCGAAGTCATGCTGCTTGTGTTGTGGATCGAAAAGAAAATGTTCCAAAGCTAAGAAAAAGCAAGAACACCAGAAGAAAGTGAAATGCAGGGGTGCGTCCAAGCAAGTGCATGCTCTTGAAGTCGCTGGTGAGTTTGGTTCCGTTGCTCCTATTCTTCTTTTTATGTTCTCAAAAGTACTTATGGAGCCTGATCCGTATATATCTCAAAATAAATAGGAAGAGAAACTGCATCCCCTGTGCCTCAAGAAAAGTTTGAGAAGAGATTTGGGCAGTCAGATGCATTTTTGGCTTCGACATTGCAAGATAATGGTGAAGGTTGTCGCTTTGACATGCTCAAAAGCCTTGATGATTGCATCCATGTGCTAAGTTGCGGGTACGAGAATAAGACACAATGGGGGAAAGAGGTAACTTTGCCCCATCCTGTCTTTGTTTTTCCTTTTTCAATGTAGTTTCCAGATGAGACTCTTGAAATTGTGTTTGTGCCCTAGAAATAAAAGAAAATTTGCAACGTAGCACCCAAGAATCCTTTAAGCTAACTCGACGTAAATATGTAGGTTGGTTGGATTTATGGATCTGTCACTGAGGATATCCTCACGGGCTTCAAGATGCACTGCCATGGCTGGCGATCTGTTTACTGCATGCCCAAGAGACCAGCATTCAAGGGATCCGCTCCTATCAATCTCACTGATCGTCTCCATCAAGTTCTAAGATGGGCACTAGGCTCTATGGAGATCTTTCTTAGCAAGCACTGCCCAATATGGTATGGGTATCGATGTGGTCTGAAACCATTGGAGAGATTGTCATATATCAACTCTGTCATCTATCCGTGGACATCAATTCCGCTGCTAATTTACTGTGCCCTGCCAGCATTTTGCTTGTTATCTGGGAAATTTATGGTGCCTGAGGTACTGCATGGAACAATAATATCACTATATGCTACTCTGCTTGTAGGTTTTTGTTTATAGATTTTAGATGATGATATCTATTTCTTCTTTCCTTTTACAGATGAATATCTATTCGAGCATATTGTTCATAGCTCTATTTGTCTCCATAGCAGCTACCAGCATCCTTGAGATGCAGTGGGGTGGAGTCAGAATCGATGATTGGTGGAGAAATGAACAATTTTGGGTTATTGGCGGTGTCTCCTCACACCTCTTTGCACTGTGCCAAGGGCTTCTTAAGGTTCTTGGTGGTGTGAATACTAAGTTCAGGGTGACTATGAAGGGAAGCGACCCGAATGAGTTCTCAGAGCTGTATGAGTTCAAGTGGACCTGGCTATTGGTCCCTCCGATGACATTGCTCTTGCTAAATGTTGTCGGAATCTTGGCCGGTGTATCCAAGGCAATAACGGATGGATACGAAGCCTGGGGCCCACTGCTTGGCAAGCTGTTCTTCTCCTTCTGGGTTATCCTCCATCTCCACCCGTTCCTCAAGGGTGTGATTGGCAAGCAGAACAGGGTGCCGACCATTGTTGTTGTATTGTCAGTGCTACTAGCATCCATATTCTCTCTTTTGTGGGTCCGTGTAAGTCCGTTCGCCACCAAGTTTGATGGCCCGGTTCTAGAGGTTTGTGGTTTGGAATGTGAATGAGGTAGGAGAAGATACAGTTTATATAGGAAATAGATTTTACCATTTTCGTAGTATAGAGTAGTGAGAGGGTTCTATTCTTTCAGTAGCTATTCAACTTTTCTATATTATTTGGTGATCGCTGATTAGCATAGGTTTTAGTGAAGTAATGTTTTAGGAAAAATATGTGTTTATGAACAGGAGGAAAATAGAAAAAGGGAGAAGATAGTGCTGCTGTTGTAGATATTGAGACATGCACAATAGACTGACACTTGGTACATTTCTCCGTGTACATCTGTTGAGAGAACTGTGCTCTTCACTTGCACCATTTCAAACTCTGAATGTTAAAAAAAAAAAAAGTCAGACAGCTAGTACTCTCTAATTTGAGCATCCATGGAACTCAGGGGATTTGTGTTCCAGGAAGGGCTGGTACTCTTAATTCCCATTGTAATTGCTATTGCTAAGGCCAGTTGTGGTCGATGGCGCAACTCTCCTCTCCATCACTGACGAACGCCATGCCAAGCAAGACCATGAACATCATAGGGCCACGGCCACTATCAAGCTCCCTGTTGTTTGTGGAGGCGACTTGGAGGAGCTTTGTATGTACCCGGCCGGTCTCTGCATCCATGCTAGCTGGAAGCGTCACCCATCGAACCCATTCCTCTATGCATCTTGATTGTGATCCTGTCCGTGCGGCCATTCCTCTTTAGCAACCCTTGCTTTGCTGCGTGTACTAACCACTATAACCATTGGTGAAGGAGCACTGTTTGTTTTTTTCCCGGGCCACTGGTGCGAGAGTTAATAGGCAGATGACAGTTTGTGACCGGTTACCGAATTATATATTGTACTAAAAGACAATGGAAGTAGTAGTACAACTCGAGCCGATCCCTCATAACTTGCCGTCGTTCTAGTATATACTACTGTAGTAGGCTTGCTGAAGCAGCAGTACAGCTACCATTTGTAATGTTCATTATTTGCCATTAATGAGATTAAATTAATATAGGAGAACGTCTCAGTACTGCCACCATCTTTGATTAGGTCTTTTTTTAAGGTGCTTGGAGTCCTGTGGCCTAGCGCTGGAGTATCCGTGGGAAGGAGCAGCTAAGGCGTGTCATCACAACAGGCAGGCAGGACGCGCTGTGAGCCAATGTGTATTCGTACCACGGGCCTCAGCTTATAAATACTTACTGGGTACCACTGGAATTTGTTGCAGCTGTCCAAGCTAAGCTAGGACAGTTGTTGGCCAATCACATCCAACTCTCTCACCTTCATTAGATCATAGTACAGTCGTATGCGCCAAAGCACTGTTTCACTTGGTCCAGCAACAATTGTAGCATGTACTCCAGTAGCAATGTAGCCCCGGGCCGGGATGAGAGTTTTAGGCCAACACAACAGGCTCCTCGATTTTGCCTGTCGCTTGAAAGCTGGCATCTATCTACCCGCTGCATGGGCATATGCACGCGATGGAGAAAGCATTGATCACTCCGCATCGAACCGCAAGCAGAGCACCCGATCGGCGGCCTGGTCCCTGCCGGCAGGTGTGGCTGGCGTGCTGAGATCGACGTGCGCACGGCTGGTTTCCACGTTTGGCCCGGCACGCCACGCGCGTGGCCCGGGTACCTTTCCTGTTGTTGGTTGGCGTCTGCGGTCAGCCCACCCGCCCTTCTCCTCGATCAGTCCTCGACTCCCCGTTCCATCTCCGCGCCCGCCCGTCGTCGACCCTGACCGACGGACCAGTCACCGGCGCGCGAGTTGGGAGGGACACGGACACCCCCGCATGCCTCACTGAATAATGCATGCTGTGATGGCCTCTCAGCGGAGGCGGTGGAAAAATGTCGCGGCGTGGCACAGTGGCGTCCGTCGCGGCGCTATAGCTCTCCATAATTAGCGGGCATTGTGGCGCCGAAAGCAGAGGATTTGGCTTGCCATCGTCATCAGCGACACACAGTGGCGCTTCCCTGGGTTTATTTACCCTAATAGCGCCTGTTAGGCAGGCCGCACTGCGACCGACTGGGACACGGACACATTAGACGGATGGAGTTGACAGGTCTCAATACTTTAAATGTAGTTATCATCCATGTGACGTGATTCCCTAGTTATATGTCTATATGTGGTAGTGTTGGTTGTAGTTAGGTTATATAATCTCTAGTTCCATTCTTATGCTAAATACATTAGTAAGAGCAGTGTGTAGTGTTCATCAACTTTGTAGTTTATGAGGATGTCCATCCACTCTTATCCCTCATACAATGAGTATATACCACAAAGGTGTTGAACACAAGAACTACTATTGCTAATGTATTTATTATCATAGTGAACCTAGAGTTTATATAACCTAAGAATAGCAAACACACGAAACTATGATAGATTCATTGTATATGGATAACTATGCTTGAATAATTATGTGAGGCACAGTGGTGGAACCAAGGGGACACATGCCCCCCTAACATTTCAAAACAAAAAAGAAATACTATATAATTTATAAATTTTATTTATATTAACAGAAAAAATATAACAAAATTATTGTCATGTATATCTATTAATATCTCTTACTCTTACTAAATGGTCGTTCTCAATTTTAAAAATTAAATATTTTTAATTTTGACCAAATATATAAGACAATGTCAACATTTGTAGTAGATAATTAGTACATTGAATATATTTTCTTAGATTTAAATGTTATTATTAATATTTTCTACAAGCGTTGACTAAAGAAATCTTGGTTATCCTAATAATTATGTTGTACCCATATCTGCACTGGCACTATAGCCTTGGTGCGTACCGTTCCATGTATTTTTAGGCCGTGCTCATGCTGGCCCTTTGGGTTGGCCATTTATAACGACGAGAAACCTAAGCATTTGAGATGCGCTCACTTTTTATGAGCTAGTTATTTTTGGTTGGCTCCCTTATGTAAAATTTCTAGCTCTGCCACTAGTGAGGCATGTGAGAAATTGAGCATCCCGGTAAAAATTATATGTCGACTCAGTGTACAGGTAGATCAAACCATGTTTACATCGCATCGAAGTTCCAAAACTTTACAAGATTCTCTGTCACATCGAATCTTTGGACGCATGCATGGAGTATTAAATATTGGTAAAAAAATAACTAATTGCATTGTTTGTCTGTAATTTACGAAACAAATCTTTTGAGTCTAGTTACGTTATGGTTGGACAATAATTATCAAATACAAACGAAACGCTACAATACTTTATAGAGTAAAGTTTTTGGATCTTACACCAAATAGTTATTCAAAAGATCTTACAATAATTACCATTTCCCATGTTTCAGATCTTACACCAAATACTATTCATCTAGGGCACCCTCTCATTTTCAACCACAACGATCATGCCAAGGCCTATGAGTTTATTACCAACAAATTGAAAGTCAAGTATGTGATCCTCTTTAACAAAACCTTCATTAAGAAAATCACTTCTATCGTTAGAAAATTCTAGTGTGTAGGAGTTCAAGATGAGAATCCTTTCTCTCTCATTCACTATCGCTCCTGAGAGAACATTATTCGCTCATAAAGAAGTGGGCATGCCCAAGCGGCGCCACTATTTCTCAGCTACATAAGCATAGGTCTCATAGTCGACGTCTCTTTTTGGGTTGATCAGTTTCTAATGCAACAACATATATTTTAGTAAACTAGGATGGGTTTGAGCGTCCATGTATAATTCTTTTGACCCTCTAAGATACCGCTAAGGTATGTTGTATTAAACTTTTTTCTCCAACTTAATATAAAGACGCACAAACCTTTTGTGTAATTGAGAAAAAAAAGGTAAGGAATGTCTTGGTATTAGAGAGCTTTACATAGTCAAAGCTGAAAGGTCTAGGTATGGCTAGAGGGGGGGTGAATAGCCTAATTAAAATTTCTACAACAACACTTAGCAAACTTGTTACAATAAAACACTACTATAAGCAAGTTTGCACTAGCACTAAGGTTAGGCAAGCCACCTACCAATTCTAGTCACTAGCAAGATGATCTATGTCACACACAAGAGCTAGAGACTTAGAGCTATACTACTAAGCTACACAAGCTAAGCTAGAGGCTCTACTTTGCAAGAATGTAATAATGTAAAAGCCAAGCTAGAGTTAGGAAGGTTATACCGACGTGGAGAGTAGCAATAAGATAACCAACCAATCATAAGATGAAATCCTCGGTAGAGACAATGTGACACAAGATTTTTTACCGAGGTTCACTTGTTTGCCAACAAGCTAGTCCTCGTTGTAGCGATACACCCACTTGGAGGTTCACGCGCTAATTGGCAATCCAAGCCAAACCCGTTCAAGGGTGCCGCACAACCAACACAAGATGGGGATCCCCAAGCTACGCGGAATCCACTAGAGATACCTTTCGCGAATCTTCCGTGGGGTAGGTTCAAGAGCCCTTCACAATCCACCGATCGGAGCCGGAGACAATCACCTTCCTCCGCTCAACGATCCTCGTCGCACCAAGCCGTCTAGGAGGTGGCAACCTCCAAGAATAACAAGAGCTCCGCGATGACGACGATCACCAAGTGCCACTAGAATGCAATCAACAGAGCAATGCACTTGGATTCACTCAATCTCTCATGAATATGTCAAATATATTGAGAGGGATAAGTGGTGGGCTTCTCACAAATGAACACAAGTGTATGGGTGATGAGAATGTGCAAGAAGTGCCCCAAAGGGCTGGCCATATAACCTTATATAGCTCACACCCACACACTAGCCGTTTCCACCCTTTTTCCTCTTCTCTGCGTACCTCCGGACACACTTTTCTCATAGGGTCTGGACCATCATCTGTGACCAGACCCACTGCCAGCCGAGAGCCAACGGCTCTGCACAGTTTTCCGGTCGCAGGATCCGGACGCACCCGAGGTGCAGTCCGGACCATAGCACATGCGTCCGGTCTGTCTCTGATTCAAACGGCTCGGTTTCCCGCTCATGCCACAGTGCACCACGTGGCTCCGGACGCACCTGTTCACAGGGTCCGGAGTCACTGTTCCATCGTCCGGAAATATATTTCTGAGAACCCGAGAGCGGCTTCTTCATTTTCTTCCACTTCCGGACGCATGTCCAGTTCAACAACCGGACCATCAACCTGCGTCCGGATGCTCCACACAGAGAGCAACAGAGAGGGCAGGCACTCCGGACGCATGTCCGGTGCCCTGCGTCCGGACTTCAAACTGCGTCCGGATCCTCTTCCTCAGCGTGGCCAGCTAGGGTATGCCTCCGGACCCATCTCCTATGGTCCGGACCGGCCATACAACTTGCGTTCGGACCTCTGTCCGAAGTTCTTTTGAGCTGCCAAACACTTCTCCAACTTCTCCAAGCTTCCAAGAGCCAACACTAAGTGATCCCAACACTTGTGCACGTGTGTTAGCTTTTAGTTCACAATTATCTTGGATTTAGTTGGTTGTTTCCACTAGTTCAATTGATTTTAATGCAATGCATATGAACCTAGTGGCACATGATAATCGTAATCATACTTAAGAGCTCCCTCCTTGATAGTACAACTATCTATCCTAAATGATGACGACCCGTAGGGTTCGCGGTCCGATCTTTCGATGAAAGAAAGTGGATAACTCGATTGGTGGATGGAGATGACGTTCACGGCTCAACTACAACCGTCCAAGGATGCTGCGCCTTAGCAACCGATACACCACCTCCGATGGCTGTCGTGATCTTGCGGCGCGACAACCAGCCACTAGGGCTCCCTTCCTGCAAGCAATTGAAGAATCAACAAGAACAAGATGAACAAGCACTCAATTGCAAGATGAATATGAAGGTTTCAATCTGAGAACACAATATGGTGAGGTTCTGATGACAATCAGACGGAATATGGTGAGGTTCTGATGACAATCAGACGGACGGTTGATCCAACACGCGCGCTGAAAGGCGGTAGCAATAGCTAACTCGACGAAACAAAACCTAAACTGTTTGTGGCAGCTCTAAAGACTTATAAGAAGTTGGGAGGACGACCACAAGGGTGTTGGGGTCGTTCTCCAACCCTAGGACGCGTCCCTAATGGACCCAACTTGATACATGGGCCATTATCCCAAATTAAGGTGACGCAGCACCGGTGGACAGAAAAGGACTCGGTATAAAAACGACTACTCTGGATGTTTTCGATAAGATATAGCCTTGGTTCTGGATCCGTTGGAAAGTAGACTTGATAAGATTTCCAAAAAGTGCGAGAATGTCCCAATCGGAGTCTGTATGAAGTCATGGCATCCATCACAAGTTGGTGTTGTCCTGCAGTCCAAATCCAGCTAGTGCCCATCCCGTGTCCCGCTGATCCTCTCCATTGTTCCTGAGCAAAACAAGAGTGCACGTGTCTCCATTGTCTAAATATAATGGACAAGAGTTTGAGAATGAACTTACTTGATGGTTGAGTTCACGGGCACGAGCACGAGTAATAAGACCAAGTGGTGCTGGAGATGGTGTTGGTGTGGTGTTGATGTCCTCATCACTAAATGTGATCACATTCTCTATGATGTCTTGATCACCAAACCGAAAATGGTTCCTAGCAATCACCTTTGCCTTCACACCATTTTCCTTTCCACCACTAAGTGATCCCAACACTAAGTGATCCCAACACTTGTGCACGTGTGTTAGCTTTTAGTTCACAATTATCTTGGATTTAGTTGGTTGTTTCCACTAGTTCAATTTATTTTAATGCAATGCATATGAACCTAGTGGCACATGATAACCGTAATCATACTTAAGAGCTTCCTCCTTGATAGTACAACTATCTATCCTAAATGTGATCACATCCTCTATGATGTCTTGATCATCAAACCGAAAATGGTTCCTAGCAATCACCTTTGCCTTCACACCATTTTCCTTTCCACCACCATGCTAGAGCTTGTGCCATCCTCTCTTGATCCACCTTGCTCCATCACACGGCATGTACCAACCTATCTCATGATTCACACTTAGAGATCAAGGTTAGTACTTAGGCGGGTTTCATCAATTACTCAAAACCAAAACAATGGGGACTCTCAAAAGCCTCATCCTTCGGGTAATGTAGCTAGAACATTGCTACTGCTAAAGACCCCCACCTTACCGCTATCCTAAAGACCAAATATTTCCCAACATATTCTATTTGGACAACAAGCAACAATAGTCCCAAATCTATCTTATGGGTTTCTATTCTAGAGCTCCTATACACCCTAAACACTATCCAAATATTGAGAGGAAACTCAAGTATCTGTTCTTGTCCCTAATGTCCTCTCTAGGATTCAATCCACTCCCACCTCAAATTTCCAATCATGCAAACTCCACTTTCTCATAATGTTGCTGATCTTAAGATCCCAAACACACACAAAAATTAGAACACCAATCTTAGTGCCGATACTTTCACTGATGAAGCCACTTTTCTAACTATCTTGGTGCCAAAAATGTAAAATCCCATATGATGAAGCCGTCATCTTAAGATTGACACCAACAAATAGAGGCATATGTACTTCTAAAGAGGCTTTTTATTTCCTAAGTTCACAAATGCATGTACAACTTCCATTACAGGGAATCAGGAGTGTCACTACTTAGGCGATGGACATCCTCAACAAAACTTGGAAATTGAAAACACCACCTCCAAGTATCAAAACATTTTTGTGGGGATTGATCAGAAGAGCAATAGAAACCGGAGTAAGGGCAGGAAGACATTCCAACAAAATAAGTAAGCAATGCTACACTTGCAATTCAGCCTGGGCATTCGGTTCTCGGTTCGGTTCTTCGGTTTTGGAAAAAAATCGGTTCCTAAAAAATAGGAACCGATCGGTTCCAAAAAAATTTCGGAACCGACCAATTTGGTTCTCGGTTATTTCGGTTCGGTTCGGTTCTAACCGAACTAACCGAAGTTTCCAGAAAAAGTCAAAACAATAATAAATATATATGTTCTAAAGCAAATTTTATCTATTTTTAATAATGATAATTCATTAAGGAACATTAGCAATATATTAACACAAATATATAACAGTTCAAATATGAAACACCACACATAAAACAAACATAATTCTTACAAAATACAATTAAGTGAAGTATAATCCATGTAATTCGGTTAATTCGGTTAACCGAGGGTAGGAACCGAATTTCCTTCGGTTATTTCGGTTTCCCAAAATCAGGAACCGAATAAGACGAAGTGGGGTTAATTATTAGAATAGATAGAGAGAGAAAAAATCCCAAATCCCAGAATCTCAAAATACTCTAGATTTTAAATAGATTTTAATTTATAGATTCTTAGAATGCTAAAATCTAATAAAACTATTATAATATTTTTTTATTCTAATTATCAGAATCCAATCAAACGACACTGTAAGAGTAGGACTTCTTGAAGCTTCCTTGGCTGAAGAGAATGCCGAGAAAACATTCCCCGGACCAAAGGGTTCACACAGCCTCACCGGAGCACCCGGCTCGAGACGCCGGGCGCTGAAACCAAGACGGCGAGGGCCAGGGCGTTTGGCCAAGGCCGGAAACTTTTTGGCGAGAAAAGCCAAAAGCCGCGGCTAATTAAAATCCGTCACCCACCAACGGAAAACCTCGTGTAAATCCGCACCGCCCCTCTCCCAGCTCCCTCCGCTACTCCCATTTCGAGGCGGACCCAGCCGAGACCAGCCCGGCTCGCGGTGGCAGCGCGCACACGGGCGATGCGGAAGGACGCTGCCGCCGCCGCCGGCATTGCGCCGGGTTCGGCGCCCGCGCTGCTCTGCTTCGACCTCAAGCCCTTCCTCGCCGCGCTCACCGTGCTCACGCTCCTCGCCGCCGCTTGGCAGCTCCGCCCCTACCATTCCCTCCTCGCTTCCCCATTCTCCGCCGCGTGCCCGCAACCCACCACCGGGGCCTCGCTTCCCCGCGCGCTCGCCGTCCACGCCAAGAAGGCCTCACCCTCGCCCTCCTCCTCCGTCACCAACTCCACCGCTTCCTCCTCCTCGCCGCGGGAGTTCCGCGCCGTGGGCAGCGCGGCGGCGCTGTTCGTGCAGATGGGCGCGTACCGCGGGGGACCCTTCACCTTCGCGGTGGTCGGGCTCGCGTCCAAGCCCACGCTCGTCTACGGCAAGCCGTGGTTCCGCTGCGAGTGGGAGCCCAACCCCAACGGCGGCGCGTCCTCGCCGCCGATGCGCGCCGCCAAGACGTACCACATGCTCCCAGACTGGGGCTACGGCCGCGTCTACACCGTCGTCGTCGTCAACTGCACGTTCCCGCGCGTCCCCAACGGCGACAACGCCGGCGGCAAGCTCATCCTCTACGCGCATTACGGGCCGTCACGGTCCCCGGCGTCCCGCCACGAGCGGGTCGTCGCGCTGGAGGAAAGCCCCGGCGCCTACGCCGCCGCCGCCGCGTTCCGGACGCCGCCGCACAGGTACGACTACCTCTACTGCGGCTCCTCGCTGTACGGCAACCTCAGCGCGGCGCGGGTGCGGGAGTGGATGGCGTACCACGCGCGCTTCTTCGGCGCACGCTCCCACTTCGTCTTCCACGACGCCGGCGGCGTCAGCCCCGCCGTGCGCGCCGCGCTCGACCCTTGGGTGCGCGCCGGCCGCGCCACGCTGCAGGACGTGCGCGCGCAGGCCGACTACGATGGGTGGTACTACAACCAATTCCTCGTCGTCAATGACTGCCTGCACCGGTACCGCCACGCCGCCAAGTGGACCTTCTTCTTCGATGTCGACGAGTACATCTTCCTGCCCGACGGCCGCACGCTCGAGAATGTGCTCGCCGAGCTCGAACCCTACACGCAGTTCACCATCGAACAGAACCCAATGTCGAGCAAATTGTGCGTCGATAATCAGGAGGCCTACTATTCCAAGTAGGTGACTCTTTACTTCCCCAAATCGATCTGAATTTGAATCTTAGTTTCATCAGGTCGTTTTATTGCCCAAACAAGTCTGATTCTTCTTTACCTTGAACTTGTGCAGCCAATGGGGATTTGAGAAGCTGGTTTTCCGGAACTCAATCACCGGGGTGAGGAGAGACAGGAAGTACGCGATTCAGGCCAAGAATGCATACGCCACAGGTGTTCATATGTCTGAGAATGTGATTGGCAACACCACGCACAAGACAGAGCACCTCATCCGATACTACCACTACCACAACACCATCAACGTTCTCGGCGAGGTGTGCCGTGAGTTCGTCTCCATTCCACCAAAGGGTGACCTAACTTGGTCCGAGAAGACACCCTGGTACTACGATGACAGTATGAAGCGTGTCGCCGATGCTGTGCGTGAATTCGAGAGGGAGACCATTGGCGATGTGCGGCTATGATATGACTGACCAAAGAGCTGATGTACTGGATGCATTGCTGTCAGCCATTCTCAGGAGAGGCTTGGCGACTGCATTTCTGTCTTCCGGATGTTATGAAGCAGGCAGGCGTTACCTATGGTTTGGGGCTATCTGAGCTGACAGAGATGCAACGAAAGCGAAGCTGCAACCTCAAGGGAAAAATGGCAGATACTCGTGTGCCAGTGATAGCCCCGTGATTCTGATATGCGGCGAAGATGAGGAGGTTCTTGTAAACAGATATGTCGTCAGTGTAAATTCCATTGTTTTATTGCTCAAATATACAAATTGTATTCTCTTCTCAAAGTTTCAGCAATGTAGAAACCATTCAGAACCGTGTCTTTTTTTAGAGAGCGTGCATTAGCACGTTTTTCATTAAGAAGAGGGTGATTAAGTTACATAAAGTGTTAAGCTACGGTAATCCAAAGGTTACTGAGACTCACACCGAAACAACCTCACCAGACTCACACATGGTTGTAATTACACAATAAAGATACTACTGGGCACCAACAGCGTCGGTGGCGAGGAGCTAGATGTCCTCTTCCAACCCGAGCATGTTCAGGTTGAAGGCCACCGGGTCAAACTTTCCCCAAGGAGAGACTCCAAATTACTATGGGTAAAATCTGATATCGGCCCTTTGAAAGCCAACTTGAGCACACTCACGTCTCAGAGCCATCGGTGGTCTTTAGCGGCGCCAATCCTAGCTTCTGCAAGAGAACGCACTGCGCCTGCTTGGTGCTATCTGCCTCGCGCGGTTGTGCAGCGATGCGGGCACTGCGTCGTATCGTCGTGGCAGGGGCTGGTGTATTGTCTCATCAATGTGGATATGATTATGACATTATTTTTAACTTCATACTTTTTACTATAACCGAGCAACCACAATGTTGCAGCAAAGTGGTCCATAGACATTAGAATATTGAATACCAGCTACCTGAAACATTGTAGAAGTAGTCTATAGAGCGGTCCATAAGTAAAGGTATTCATAGTTCTATAGACCACCCATAAGCAATAAACAAACATTTATTCTCTTTCCTCTCTTGCCTAGCTACCGTGAGCAATGGATGAGAGGCAGCTGGTTGGAATTTTGATGATTGTTTGTGTTCATGGGTCCACACTTCTAGTCTTTAACATTGTGACACAAGAAATAGCTAAAGATTACTGGCATAAAGCTACCCCATATGGACTACCTAGTCCAAATACATTGTGGTTGCCCAAGATGGAGAGCCTGAAATAGCAAGATTGTTTAATCTGGCAGCTCTTGGGGGCCATAAAGTCTTGCAGCTAGAATCCTAGAAATACAGAGATAAAAGTAGGGACCGGAGGGTGGGCATGGTGTCATGGACTGTAGCGTTGTATGATTGGGCAAGGTTGGCTTTTGCTGGTCCATTGCAAGAGGCCGTGGTATGCAGAAGTTGTCTCCAGCTGCTGCCTTCCTTGTCATGGCATTCCTTGATGTTCCTGCTCGTTGCCTGGTGGGTCAAATGCCCCATGCCACATTTGTTGTGGTGACTATTAAGGGCCTCCTTAATTTCAACACAAACCATTGTATCATTTCGGTTCGATGTCACGTCGGCATTTTCGGGGTGGATTATTAATTAGTCGGTGTCCTATCAATAACTCGTAGATTTTTCAGAGAACTTGCTGAATTTCCCTCCGTTTCATGTTCAGATTTAGGATCATTCGTTCTGTTGGACGATTGGAAATTGTTTCAGTACTGTCATCAGAATTCGAGGATGCAGAAGTTTATGCTCACAAGTCAGAGCATCTCCAACGGTTTTGTATATTTTAATTGACAAATTTGAGAGTTTGTCAAGTCCCAAAATAAATATGACAAAGATAAAAAGAGTCAATCTCCAACGGTTTGACAAAACTGACTTGACAATTAATAAAATTGACTTGACAATTACTAAAATTGTGGAAATTGTTGCGACGATTATCAAAATTGGTCGAGCGCAGAAAATGCCAAGCGCGATCCGCTAGGCATATATGTCAATCCTTCCCAGGAAATTGCCAAGTTAATAAAAATGCAAAGTCTATTTGTCAAACTGTTGGATAAGAGTTTTTTAGACTTTTTTGCAAAACCAAGAATACAAAGCTCATTTGCAAAACCGTTGGAGATGCCCTCGCAACAAGCTGGTGAGAATGATACTTAGGTGTACTCTATATGGCAAGGGACAATCCCCACATTAAGTGGCACATCTGTTTTTATCTTGCAGAGAACAGCCTAATACATCTAGCAAGTAGGGGCAGTTTGCATGCTTGCTGTAAATTGCCTTTCTAGATTTCTGATCCAGTTTTAGAATACTGATGAATTTCCGAAACGAAATATTTCTCAGTGCGCACGCTGGATTTTAATTTTTCACTGTTCCTCCGATCTTGTGTATATAGTAGTACCACCTAATGATCTGATTTCATATTTGAAGATGCCATATGTAGCAGCAGACGTGTGCAGAAGCCCTCCATCTCCACGGATAAAACCACTTGAGTTGTATCCTTAGCAACTACTAGGAAACGATTACAGGCACGTGGAATATTTAGGGTATCCTCAAACACACCTGCGCAGGTCTTAACCTTCATCAATGAAGAAATGGATTTGCATAGGTGATCAAACCATATAAGGCCCCATTTTTTGGTACAAATCTCGATGCTTGAAAATACTGCAACAATACTATAGTTCGGAGCTACTTCTCTCTCACACATCTTCCTCTGACGAAGCGTTTGGAAGCCGGTGGAGCTCAAAAGACTAGCTTCATCGGCTTCCAAGGGCTTTGTGATAGGGGGAGTTGAGAGAGAGAAAAGTAACTCCAAGTTATAGTACTGCTACAGTGTCACATAGTGAAATGTTAGGTGGGAACCAGAGTTAACTGGATTTGTGTCAAACACATCCTAAGACTTGACCTGCTCTTCTTCTGGTATAATATAACTATAATATAATTATGGTTTTAGTGATTTTTTTAAAAAAAACACACACAAAATCCTGAAATATTAGTGGTGAGAGGTTTAAATAATTTCATGAGAGGTTTAAAATCCTGACTTTGTTCATCTGCACTACGTCTGTGTGCCACTTTGCATGTCATGTTCATGGTTCAGTTCGCCTTTTTCCGGTAGTGCAATGGTTACCTGCATTGCGCTGCTGTTGTTTAAGACTTAAATAAAGTTGCATGAAAATTGAAAAAGGACCTTCTTTGTTTTGAAAAAAGAAAAAGAAAAAGAAAAAGTTCGTTGCATTGTACCCCAGGATGATCGGCACAGGTGAAAAGCTTCGGCTTTCAGCGCATATTTTGGAAGGACGTATATTTGCATCTCCTTGAGAGTACATTATTCCAACCCATAGAAAATCTCTTTCTGGTTGAGCTGTCGGTTAGAAGAATATCTTCGTCTTCAACAAATAAAAGGTTTCGTTTCTGGGATAGTTTCTCTTTGTTTTCTCTGCACATCATGAACCAATAGTTGATGCGTAGCATTTACTATATTATTGAAAAATAATAAGGGTATGTTTAATAGGCCGGATTCAAATTCACCAGATTTGGAATCGGGAATTTGGATTCACCAAACTATATGTCAAACGCTCTTGATCCATCCGATTTGGATTTACCATTTTGGTGGACCTCTTCAGGGAATGCTTCACCAACTGAAGTTTGGTGGATTTAGAAGAAATTACCCCCTATTACCACTTGTTACACACCCTACATGTCTCATCCCCGCTCGACAGATAAGCTGGCGCCACTCCTCCTAGCTTCGTTCCCCTCCCCAGTGAGGCGAGGGCGCGCAGGCCCTGCCTCTCGCACACCTGACCGCGCCTGGCCGTGCGCCTGCCCACCGCAAGACGTGGTCGCAAGCCCTGGTCATGCGCAATGGCCGCCGCGAGCCTAGCTAGCCCCGCCGCGCCTCGGTGAGATACCTGTCTACGAGCCCGTGGCCCACATCCCCTAACGTCTCACGCGGCATGCTTGCTTGTCGTGGCCACACCTAATGAGGTCGCTTGCACCTTGTTCGTGTGCCTACAATGTGATCTGCTCGATAGAAAGAGGAAGGAAAAACGGACACATGAGCCCTATCCAAAGGCAAATCTATCCATTCCAACCAAAATATCCGCACGTGGATCCAAGGCTGTTATTTTATCAAACGGATCTCTGACAGATGCATGATGGCTCTCAGATCCACAATGGATTCTAAATTTAGATTCATCTTTTTTAGCGGTGAATTCATACCAAACAGGTCTTAAAATTCATTGCCCCAACTTCATAAGTGACAGGTGCAGCTAAAGTTAGAAAGCTTAATAAGGGGCAGTAAGGTCTTACTCCCAAAATGAATACAAATCTCACTTCTAAATGAGTCAAAAAATTTAAGTTTAATTAAAATATAGAAATTACTATCAACATTTATATATCTAAGTAAATTGTTAGTCCATACTCAATATAAAGTTAGTTATTATACATCATAATAAATATTAGAATATTTTTATATTAATTTGGTTCGAACTTTAAAAAGTTTTGACTCCGAAGCAACATGGACGTTTATTTTGACGGAAGGAGAGAGCATTTATTAATCTGTTCTAAAGGTTGCTAGAAATTTTTAATGTTTTGAGGGACATCGGAGGTACTACGTCCATAGACTATACTGACTTGATATGATCCATGTGCTGGATTGGTTCGTGGCAGGAGGACCCTTGTCTATCCACACGAAAAAAGGAGCGAAAAGGCGGACCCGGCAAGCCATACGAGAAGAGCCGAGGTGACAGGCAGCTTGTGGCCGCGGGGATTCACGGGCGCCGGGAGCCGTTGTGGACTCACAGCGAGCGCACCGGGAACTTGGACTTCCGTACGACTGTTTCACAGGCCGGATTGAGTTCCCGGGACCCGGGAGCTGCACAGCTGCTGCTGCTTGCCAGTCATCTGCATGCCGTGGTGCTACAGTTGCTTCTTTAGCCTTGACAGATGACAAGACGCGGTTTCAGGGTTTGACTGGACAAAATTTTATTAGGAGCTGCAAACAACAAAAAGATAAATGTGGAGCCCGTATCTCGATCTTTCCCTACATCCGGGCTCTATGATAAGGGATCCATTCATTTACACGATCGAGATGGTTGCACTCAACCTTTGCCTGCATCCGCTGCATAGTATGCATCGTTTCATGTTTCATCATAGGATACTGTTTCATGTTTCATGTTTCAACCTTGTCGCCTTGTTTCCCTCCAATTTGGGAATGAGTAGCCAGTACGGGAAGCAAGGGCCATGTGTAGTGTAGCGAAGCGATGATGCTGTTTTTGACTGTTTTGTTGTGATATAAAAACACTGTACCATGACTGATAAGTCGAGCTGATCAGATCAGCCAAACATACAGGGCAGATGTCTATAGCCTTTATTTATAGGGCAGAAGTAGAAGTAGTAGGTTTGGTGGAAAAGCCATCCTTCCGGTTTCAGCCAAGACGGCTCAGCTGTAACACGTACGATCAACGCATAATTTCTAAAAGATGCGTGGGTGCGTAAAACTACTAGTGGTCTCTGGTAAGCAGACGTAAAACTACTAGCGAGTTCACACGCATTTTCATTTTGTTTGCAGACAACATGATACTTGATCGCTAGCTTGTTCAAACAGTTTGGACTATCGCTATCCGAGGCAGGCAGATGTGTCGTCAGTACTAGCCTAATTCAACCTGCTGAAGCTGAACTAATCTGGGCGCAGCACAAAAAACAGTCAGCTGTACTGTAACGCGATCACGCAATGCTGCTGCTAATCTGGGTCTCGGCGGAAGAAGAAAGTATCTGTCTTTTTTACCAAGCCAAGCTATAGTAAATTCAGAGTACGTCAGACACAGGCATCGTTGTCAGTTGTGAGTCAGGGGCGAGCGAGGTGCCGGGCTCGCGCTTCCTTCCTTCCATGATTGGACCGGCCACCAAATTCAGCAAAACTAACCTTCTTCTGGATAAGCTAGCAGGATGTTTGGCCTTTTCTGTTTTTCTCCCCGTGCTCCTGCCCATGAGATGAGGTTTTGTTTCGATGTGCTGTGCTGAAGAACGAAGCTTGGTGTTGCCCAGCGTTGGTGGTGAATTTTCCATGCTGATCAAATCGAATGTGCATTTTCTTTTTTCTTGGGAAACGAAAACCTGAAATTGAAAGAAAAAAGAGAGAGAGAGAGTGGTCGGTTTCACCATCGATGCTCATGGCCGCCTATCCTTTTCATCATTGAGACAGAAGAGGCGAATAGTCGATCGACGTCGCGGTCACACGTTTGGCCACGTCTCGCATTGGGGCTTGCGGACTTGGGAGGCCGTGATGGGCCTGCAGCGCAACACATTCCCGGCCCATCTTGCGTCGCTGCTAGTCTCTTTCACAGCCCACCTATTATAGAAGGTGAAGTGAACCCAGGCAGGCAGCCTTCGTCCATCCATCGATCAGGGAATGAGGGAAACGGGGAAAAAAGCAAAGCAGCGAGCGATTAACTTGACGGTCACGACTAATCCGAGAGCAGATAGAGGCCGGCGGCGGATACGCGTTACTTTCCGGGAGTTAATTAACGGGTGGGCCGCCTGCCCTGGATTACAAGGCGGATCGCATCACCGTCGCCGTCACCGATCACCCCACGCCGCGCACCCTCCTGACGCTTCGCCGTCGTCCAGGGCCTGACCTGACCTGACCTGACCTGACGGTTCATCGCTTTCTCCGTCCGTCCGGCGTGTGGATGAACAAGGTCCTTTCCGTCCCCATTTGTGTACTGATCCAACTCGCTAGCTGTACTTTCTCTTCATCAGTGCGCAATAGGTGTATTATTACCATCTCATTTAATTATGTGCCATTTATTTACGTGTGGTGTGGCGTGGTGTCAACTACAGTACCACACAGATTTCCTTTGGACTGATGATGAGAATCTAGAGATGGATGGATGGATCGATCGAAGAACCGATGCCATCACTCCAGGAACACAGCCGCAAGCAGCTCCAGATCGACACTTCAACTTGGATGGAAGGAAGGAAGGAAGGAAGGAAGACAGCGTGCCGACCTTTGCTTTGAGATATCGCCGATCGATTATTCTACGCAGAGGCATCAGAGGCGTCTAGACCGGCCGATCGATGAATACAGCTGCTTACAAACAAAGCACGAGAACACAACAAGACGACGCACGCACAGATGATCGCTGTCCATCCTCATGACGTCAAGGCAAGGGATATAGCACACAGGTCAGAAAGAGATGGCTGGCCGGGATACAATACAATTCTATATATATATGCAACTACTACTACAAAAGAAACCAAATGAAAATTGCAGAGATATAATTACATAGCTTGACCATCTGAAAGCCTAGCACCAGCTCTAGCACTAGCACCCAAAAAAAGACTACAAAAAATCGTGCAGAAAAGACAGAGGAGATAGAGAGAATGAGATCGAGATGGAGCACCGCCATGGCTGATCAGGATGGTGGATGGAGGAGTGACAGACTGGTGGTGATCGATGGGGCTGTGAAAGGCGGAACATCTGGACAGTTTACAGGCAGAGAGGCCTTTCCAGTTTCGGCGTCGTCGTCGTCAGTCTGCCTGACACGCCGGAGATCCTCTGCTCTCTTGCTTGCCTGACAACGGAAACAAAAAAAAAAAAGAACCGGGGGCGGGGGTGAGATTCCAGGTTCGTGAAATAGACTGACACTGCGTCTCGTGCGTGGAAAAATCTACCTCTTCTTTTTGCAGCTTCTGCTTCTGTATGTGCACACTGAATTTATGATGCCAAACTTTTTCCCGGAGCAACATGCAAAGCGCCATCATCCTCGGTTCGGTTTTCTTTGGCCGAAACTTTAGAATGCTGCATGCTCTACAACTTGACAACTTTCATAAAGTTTCTGCGGTGCATACCAGAAAAGAAACGATTTTTTTTTTGGTTTAGTAGAAAGCAAAAATCGGTCCTCATTAATAACTAACTAATTGTGCAAAAGTGGAAGCCTATAATACCTGTGCTTCATCTTTTTGATTGATTAATTAATTGTAAGAGTACGTAGTAGTATTAGGCTTCAAAACGGCACAGCAATATTATCTTAGCCTAGTACATTTGAGCCAACACAAAAGAGAAAGGAAGAAGAGGAGATGAACCATGCAAAATGATGTACGTATGCAACACAAGAGCCCACACCAAGACAAAGTGCAAATTCTCATGCCACACAAAAAAAAATCGTATAATCGGTAATCACAAAAAAGAAAAAAAAAGACATAAATTCAGGTGAATGCATCCTGGACCGTACCATGTAGAAATGTGCATCGCGAGTATGTAATGCATTGTCCTCCTTTAATTTATGATGAAAAAAATGCTTAAGTCAAAGAGTTTTTTTAATAGCTATCATGACATACACATGCTGTGGAAATTGGACAAGTGTGAGCCATATATACACACAACATGCATCCCTCTAGACTAAACAGTCATAATAATATAGTCCTATCAGGTACCTGTACATGTGACGGTACACCTGTTGAGTACGTGTTAGAAATATAGGCATGGTTACACCAACATCCATATCCACTTATTGACGAACAGGACAGGTACTTGGGGGCCCAAGGTGCTGCAATTGCGCAAGCACAAATGGCATCACCATCGATCACCATGGAGATTAAATTAAATAAACCACAAGAGGTTATCCAAACGCATGGAGTTCATGAATGTATGCCCATGGCAAGGAAAAAGATACTACTGTAGTATATATGGAAGAAAAGAACCCACTCCCTATTATTACTATTTATTATTTTATTTTTTTTTGGAAAAGAACCCACTTCGTCGTCATTAAGCACTAGGGTCCTCGTCACCCCCGGATGGCCATCTTCCACAAGCTACAGTCCCTATCGAACGGTCTATACGGCTCGGCGTGGGAATCCCTTTTCCTCTTCTTTTTCTCCGCCTTCCCGTTCCGTTTTATTCCATTTTCTGGAACAAACCTCTACAAGATTCAAGTATTATAAAAAGGACCCTGCTCCTATATATATATATATATATATATATACTTCACATACATCCATACCATACATGCATTATTTATTCATTCATGGGTGTTACGCATACACATCGACATATAATTAAATTGCTACTGCTATATATATCCATAGTAATAATAAATTGCAGAAATCACATTCGTCCGCGATCGAGTAATGACTAATGAGAGTCGTCGTTGTATTGAAAAACGATTTGATTTGATGTGCCCGGGCCCCTGGGAATAATTTCATTTCATTTATGACGAAAGAAAGAAACGAAAAGGAATAATCAGCTGTGGATGGGGAATTCAGCAATTACGTCAAAGGATGGGCGTGGGGCTGGGAAAAAGATATTTCTTTTTGGGAGCTTTAGCTATCGCAGGAAAGAGCCGTCGACACGTCTCCTACGCAAACCAAACCGCCTTACATTGCATCTATCGGCGGCCACCACCGTTCCATCCGCATTTTTCTTCCTCGGTCCGGCCCATCTCTCTCGCCCTGTGTGTGCTTGTCAAGGAAATAGAATAGATATTATATTTTTTATATATACATATATATGTGTATATATATATATATAATTTTCGCTTTCTCTGGTGCGATATACTTATGCTTTGAGACGAGACGACAGCGCCGAGAATTCTTGGATTTCCAGAAGCCCCGAATCGGCGAATCATCCCCTCCTCATCTCTCACCGTACGTGTGTCCTCCTCTCCTCCCTTATCGATCCGGTTGGCCGCTGAATTCTTCTTCCTCGATCTCCTTCCCCGTCGTCGTCGTCGTCGTCGTCCTACTCCTGCCCTGTGAAGCAGGTAACGATTGATTGATAGGATAGATAGTCCATTGATACTGTTATCAACCGCCCGGCCGGGCCGGTTCCGGTTCCGGTTCCGGGCCGGGCCCTCTTCTTCTTCTTCATTCGGTCCATATCACATCGTGGAAGCAAGGTTTATCTGGATCGATCAGCTAGCTTCGTCCTGCATTCATCTTCCTTCCTTGTTGAAAGATGCCTTTTGCAATCTGTTGTGCAGGGCGGGGTTGCAGGAGCTCAAGTCGTCAAGGATATAGAGAGAGAGATCAGAGACGTGCATCAGCAGCAGCCGTAGCTCTGGAGGAACCTATACCAATGGTAAAGTAGTAAAATTCTCTTCATTTTTGCAATTCATTGATGCCTGTTGATTTGCCATAGCTTTTACACATACATGTAGTAGTAGTAGTAGTATATATGCATATATGAGGAGATAAGAACTTGCATTTGATTTGGAGGCGGCGGATCGAGATCGACGATGTCAGACGATCGACGATGGTGTGATTTGATTGATGGATGTGCATGGATGATAGCGCAGGTGATGGTGAGCGTGGCGAGCCCAAGCCCGATGGTGCGGTCGGAGGAGGACCTGGGCCCGCCATGGCTGCGGCCGCTGCTGGACACGAGCTTCTTCGTGCCGTGCCGGCTGCACCCGGAGCTGAGCAAGAACGAGTGCAACCTCTTCTGTCTCGGCTGCACCGGCGACGCCCTCTGCGCCTACTGCGTGCCGCCGCACCGCGACCACCACGTCGTGCAGGTCAGCTAGCTGCTCTACTCGTATATATATATATATATTATATGGCGGTGGTGCACTTCTTCTAGCTCGCTCCTTCGCCGCCGCCGCCGCCGCCGCCGCCGCCGCTGACATATGCATGTACATCATCATGATATACACATGCAGATACGGCGTTCGTCTTACCACAACGTGATCCGGGTGTCGGAGGTGGGGAAGCTGATCGACATCTCCCACGTGCAGACGTACGTGATCAACAGCGCCAAGATCGTGTTCCTCAACGGCCGCCCGCAGGCCAGGCCTGGAAAGGGAGTCACCAACACCTGCGAGATCTGCTGCAGGAGCCTCCCGGACTCCTTCCGCTTCTGCTCCCTAGGATGCAAGGTACCTACGTACGATTTGCAAATTTTCAATTCATTCCGTCCGTCTTCAATTCTTCCTCCATCTATCGCTTCCCTTCTCTTGTCTTTGTTCTTTTTTTTTGTTCCTCTCTCTCTCTCTCTCTCTCTCTCTCTCTCTCTACCTTTCTCTCTCTCTAGAAGCCTATGTATGGGCTGTAGTAGTACGAGTAGTAGCGGCATTTTTGTCTGAGGCTCGGCATGGGCCAGCTAGCGCCACCAGGAGCAGGAGGGGATCGCGGATCGGACGGCCGGCAATGTGTTCGCGTCGTGTCGCGTACAGGCACCGCACCGCACAACAAAGGCAGCACCTGGAGGCAT
The DNA here is from genome assembly GCA_022036555.1 of Microstegium vimineum. Lineage (NCBI taxonomy): Eukaryota > Viridiplantae > Streptophyta > Magnoliopsida > Poales > Poaceae > Microstegium > Microstegium vimineum. Next base: position 9,290,301 of record CM039125.1, on the reverse strand, counting down.
CATGCATATCGGAAAAAACAGACGAATCCTACCGCGGAAGCGGCGGGAAAGGGATTGCCGGCCGGTAGCGAACTGCCGTCGGTCTATGCATGTTTTGTGGTGGTTGCCAAAGCATCAAGCTCTTGACAGTTGACATACACCCTCCAATTTTTTAAGCATCGCTGCTGGCTTCCGGCATGGCCGGCCTTGATCTATACCTCGGATCCATAACCACCGATGATATATAATGGCTATAGCTACCTGCATTGCATGGCCGACCTTGAAAGGAAGAACCTGGAACCGCCAAGACCGAATGCAAAATCGAGTGCAAGAGGCAACGTTTTTTAAAACACAAGAATTACAATTAGCTGGAAAAAAACTGAACTAAGATATACCTCCAACAACACACATCAATCACTTCATCACTTATTAATAATCCTACTATTCCACTGCAAATCATCGATCAGTCAGTCCTAACAAAACATTCTAAAGCATGCATGCCCGGCCTGCTGCTGCTGGATATCTAGCTAGTTGCTCCTTTGATTGATGCTACATTAATTTGTGCTGGGAATGAAGGAAGATATATACAACACCGGTACGTGTCTTTCTCATGGCACACATGGCCTTATTAGGAACTAATAAAGACACTCGATCGAGCGCGGCCTAACACTCTTGTTCGTGGTCCCTCAAGAAAAAGGTAGCTGTTGATGTGATCACATATGTTTTGGCTCCACCTGAAAGCTCATTCCCTCTTTCCAGAATTAAATTGTTGATTTCCCTCGAAAATTCTTGTGGGTTATTCCAAAAAGTTCTTTTGTTTCTCACCATATATGCCATGTTCATGGAGATATACATAGACATAGGGAAAACTTGCACGATTAGTTTCTGTTCTTAGTTTTTACTTCAGTACTCTTTTTTTATTTTATCTTCTCTGTGGCATTCTATACAGATATATATACATATGTCTCAATTATTGCCCTTTGAACTTTGGGTGGGTGCGTATTGGTACGTGTGCAGCCGTTAAATGCAGCCAAATTCCATCAAGATTCTCTTGCTCCAAATAGAGACCGGTGAGCGATAGCTCAGCTGGGCAAGCTTGCTGATTTCAGCTATGCCTAGCTTGCAACTGCAGCACATTTGGTTCTCTATCTTGTCCACCTCTTGTTTTTGCGCGGGTTCTATTTTGCCGCTCAAGGGGTAGCGGAATCGGCTCTCCTACAAAAGCAATCTTTTTCTGCTCCAGCGTATCAATATAATGTAGCCCCCCAAAGCAAGATTCTTTTGTACGGTTCCAAACACCTAGCCCAGCCTATAGCGAGCTAGGCTAGAATTTTTTCTTTGCTAAGGAATAAGGATCCAAATGCACCCACATTGCACGTGTATCATTTGCTAGAATGTTTTTCTTAACCAAAAAGCTTAAGTTGATAGGAAAATATGGAGAAATTTACTTGTACTTCTCCCGAACAAATTATATTAGTCCTCAAACATGAAAATATATAGGAGTCGGCTACAATTATTTTATCCAATTGCGTCTTCTGGGATCTGGACTTGAGACAGCTTTTGGCCACAAATATTGATATATACCAGTTCAACCCAAAGCTTTTGACAGAGAGAAAGACTTTCACTTATTACACTTAGACAAAGACAATTTAATGGAGCTCAAATCACAATCCCAGCAAAAAAAATGATTAACCACGGTTCTTACACAAATGCAGCAAGTAAGAAACTAATCTTTTGCCTTGATAATTTAAGCTATATATATCTGTCTAACTGTTGCACTAGGCACTATGTATAAAGTTTCCCTAGGGAGTTGAAGCTCTCACTGTTCTAGTTTAGGATAAAGCTGCTTTCAGAGGAGTAGGTAGACTTGATACATCATATGCTTAGGATCTTCTATCGCGAATGCGCTTCTTTTCCGTTTTCTTTTTCAGCAGACCGAATCATCCAGTTAACCTTCTATCACTTAGAAAGGATGGAAAGAGTGTGCGTTATCTGGATAAAGTTGACTTCCCTGGCAGTGATGTTCTACCGAATCACCTTGTTTGCTTGTCGGATTTGGGTATGTATAGCATAGAGCTATCAAGTATGATAATAATATTGATCCTTTCAAAATTTAGTGGTTTCAAACAACGAGAAAATATATGACGATCCTTTAATTCCGGATCAGATATGCACACGGTTCATTTATGCTATATATGCCTAGAAAGTGTGGTTTAGGCTGATGGCCAGGGCTACTTAGGTCATGGAAATGTTACACTAGTAGAGGAGTGCCCTTTAGTCTCGGTTGGGAAGGCCGGGACTAAGATCCTGGGACTACAAAACATATGTGTTTTTTTTTCATCCTGAAGAAGAGGATGTTCATAGGGATTCTTTTTAGATGTTCGTAGAGGTCATAAGTAGTAGCCTAGTAGGGCTAATGTCCAATATATTGTCCATCTCACCTAGCCTATATATATTGGAGGAGGTCATCAGACGACTAATAATTGAGCAAAATATGCAGTTCAGTTTGCAAGTTTGAGAATTGGATCAACATTCAGGTGGACAGCACATTGGATCCCTTCCAGATCCTGAAAACCATCAGAGACCAACTCCAAGTTCCTTTCTTTATGGAGATCATCATCATCATGTGTTGTACAGTCTGGAGATCAAGAAATGACATGATTTTTCGTCAGATCAACCCAGAATTTCAGTTAGCAAAGGAAAACTTTAGGGAAGAGATTCAGTTACTGGTACTAAGGTTGAAAAGGAGGTTTCTTTCGGAGTTTAACCAATGGATCGACAATCTTCATTAGCCCGCTCACCTTCAGTGCTAGTTCTCATTTTCTTTTTTTCATTCTTTGTTTCCTGAACTTTCTCTTCCCTCCCTGTTTACTTGTAATTTAAACTTGTTTTGCTTTAATCTATTTATACTGTATAGGGGTGTAAACCCCTCCAGTTTCCCTCAAAAAAAAAAGTTTGAGAAAGATTATAGGAAGAGGCTAATCGATCAACGTCAGTTGGAGTGTTATTTGACAAGGACTTGCAATATTGCTGTGCTCCGGCCCTGTTCGCAGTTAGTGCAATGACGACAGATCCACAGATAATAATAACACGCTAGCTCCATCATGGAGGTTTCCTTTCTTTCTCTTTTTCATCCACACGTCCTCATCAGCTCACTTCACCGATCGATTCCTCGGACAGCTACTCTTGTGGCCATGGAAATTTCATTATTCTCATTATATTTCTTCTTTGTGCTACAGTACAGTATAGTATACATATGCATGATAAACATATTCATTATTCCCTCTCATCGATGGATGTACAGCTGGGAGGGATGCAGTGGGACCCGAGCCTGACGTTCGCCATACGGCCGAAGCGCGGGCAGGGCTCCGGCGACGACGGGTCCGGCTCCGACGACGACTCGTTCAGCCCCAAGAAGCCCCGGCGGATGGCCGGGTTCGACCTCAGCCGCTTCGAGCGGCCGGGCATCCGGTGGTCCGACGACGAGGGTAGCAGGTCCAACATCACGCCCGGAACGCCGCCGATGAACCGGTGCCGGCCGTCCAGGAGGAAGGGCATCCCCCACCGCGCTCCGTTCTACGGTTAGCTAGCTAGTCGATCTATCTATCTATCTATATATATATATATATATAGCTACTCCAGAGCATGCAATGCAGCAACACACAAGTCATCGATCAACCTGCTAGCTTTAAAATGAACTGGATCTTCAGCTAGCCAGCACGATGATGTGTGTGTGCTACACTCTCAGATGATATGAGCGAGCATCAGTGAACTAGTCAAGTACGTGATCCGAAATCTGCTACTGGTAGTAGGTCACCACACACACGTATAGCTAGGTACATATATGTTTAGCTATAGCCTGTTACATAATATATATAGTTGTATACATGCATACACAAAATAATAATGTAGTAGGCGAAAGATATCTGTACATGCGACAGTATATTGACAAAGGTTGCCATCAGTATGTGTAGTAGACATAATCTGAAAGGAGATATAGAAACATAGGTAGGGTTTGGATTTTGTTAGGTGATGTTGGCTAGTATAGTAGTAGTCGAGATCGATATGTGAAAAGGAACAAGGCAGCATCATGTATTTATCTCGGTTTGTAGTATTTGGCTGCTTGCCTGCACCACCCAATGCGTTTATTAGCATTGTGGTGCGAAGCTAAAAGTTTTTGTTAATCTCCTCCCTAGCTAGCTCCTTTTTATTAGGAGCTTATAATAATCTGTATATATACACAGTGTATGTATGCACACGTACATGTATATGATGTATGTATATGTTTGTGTACCATCAGAAATTAAAAGAAGCACAAGGGGAAGAAAAATGTCTGTAGATTTGTATATGATGACTGATAAAGTGCATGCAATTTTCTTGAGTTGAGCTCTGATTTCCTTTTGTCATGATCAGAACCGCCGTAGCACGTGCCTCTTTTAGGTATTCTAGCTCGCTCTGGGCATCATATCACCATCGTCTCCAGTACTCTATATTTGTCACATCACTGGAGTCGTGGCCGAACAGGAAGAAAACGATGCTATGCTAGAGGCCTGAACATTGACGATGCGAGTCTGAAGTCTGAACACCGCTGCCTGTGCCAGTGTCACTGCCATTTCTTTCATTATCGGCGTTGGTTAATTTATTTGGTCCCAGCGCGCGCTGCCACTGCTCTCACACACAAGAAACAGGTGAATGGCAGCTACTGCTCTGATCACAATTCACACAGAAGAAACAGGCAAATATAATGGCAGTAAGCTAATAAGCTGCAAGACCTTGTGTATGGCATAGGGCATGGCGTTTGGGTGTGCGAAGAAGGCAGTAGCGTTCTGCTCCCATCAGGAAAGTTAACCGGGCAGAGTAGTTGGGCCAGATGGATGGCCGTTGCGAGGCCCAGCTGCATTCGGGCGACAATCAAAACCGTACGAAATGTCAGGGTGATGGGGACAAAAACTTTTTGCTCGCTCGCTCCACACAATTCCTGCGATGTACTACTACGTACGTCCTCCGTTCACACAGCAGTCTCAGTTGAATCGAAGGACGAATTCTTATTTCGTATTCTATCTACGTGCAGAAATAATTCATTTACTTAGGGCTGTTTGGTTTATCCCCCTAAAGTTTATTGCATCAACTAAAATTTAGGGGGCACTTTAGGGGGGTGTTTGGTAGTTTATGGCCTAAAATCACCTAAATTTAGCTACTAAAGTTTAGGAGGCTGTAACCAAAACCCCCTTACTTTTAATAATTTTTTTATGGCGTGCCAAGTTCTAGAATCCATACTGTGTAGTAATTGTTAGGGCATGTTTGGTTACAACTCCCTAAAGTTTAGCCACTAAATTTAGGTGATTTTATAGTCCCTAAAGTGTCAAACAACCCCTAAAATGCTCCTTTAAAAAGGACACTTTAGGGGTTGTTTGACACTTTAAGGACTAAAATCACCTAAATATAGTGGCTAAACTTTAAAGAGTTGTAACCAAACATGCCCTTAGTTCGAATCCAAGAAAATTGTGTCCCTGAAGACTTGACTTGAAACGCTATGACCATTTTTTTCAAAGAAAAAAAAAACGCTATGACCGGACGGAGGTCCAGTGGCAAATGAGATCGGACGGTAGTATAAAGGCCCTGTTTAGTTCCTACCAAAATCTAAAATCTCAACTATTTTAGATTCCAAAAATTTAAAATACAAAATATTTTGGTAGAGTGTTTAGTTCTCATCAAAATTTGTCTTCCAATGATGGAGATTGTGAGGATGACACACAAACCAATACATAGATTCTCTTATTTTGACATCTTGAGTCCAAAATGCAAAATAAGGAATGGAACATTTTTTGCCAAATATTTTGGGTGATGTTTAGTTCTATTTTGCAAAATAAAGAGGCAAAACCTAAAATATTTTGGATTCCATGGGGACTAAACACCCCCAAAGTCTAGAGCCTGCGCGGAGAGACCGGAGTGTCAACACTTTTGATGACAGTGAACGAGGGCCTGTTTAGATCCCCATGAAATCCAAAAATTTTGGGTTTTGGTTTTTCATTTTGCAAAATGGAACTAAACATCACCCAAAGTATTTGGCAAAAAGTGGTCCATTTCCTATTTTGGGTTTTGGACTCAAGAGGCCAAAATAACCCAAAATTTACATTGGTTTATGTGACACCCTCACAATCTTCATCATTGGAATCCAAAATAAGCCAAACTTTGGTTGAAACTAAACACCCCCTAAAATATTTTACATTTTGGATTTTGAAATCTAAAATAGTTGGCATTTTAGATTTTGGGATGGAACTAAACATGCCATAGGACTACTAACGGCCATCCAACCAGTCGCCGGTCCCAACCGAAACAAAAAGCTAGTACAGGCCGTAACCAAATCACGTGCCGTAGCATACAAACGGAACGGGACGTAGCATAGTCACGTGACAACGGGAAGGGAAGCAGCCAAGCTGCCGTGGAAGGAAGGCGCGCAAGGGGGTTGTTTCCCGGGCGGGTCAGGCAGCTGCCGGAGCCGCTCGCGTCGCCGTCCCGGACCCGGTGTCCCACCCAGCACTCCAGCAGCTTTTCAGCAGGACGGACGAGCGCGACGGCGGCGGCCGCCGGGGAACCAATCGATGGGTTTCGGCAGGGGCGGAGGAGGGGAACTCTGCTACGGCCAAGTGCGCGGCTCCTCATCACAAAAAAAAAAAAAAAAAAAAATCCGTATGTAACGTATGGTGGTGCCTAGGGCCCAGCCCTGGAGGGGTCCATCTACACGCAGCCCATATATTATATTGGTTCTCAGATGAGTTGAAGCAGGTTTTGACACAGCCCATTTGGTATTCTTGAGTCTGCACTCTGCTTCCAAACGACGCCACGTGAACCTGCGCATGTTAGGGAAGCTTCAACCAAATTCCTGTATGATCTCTCATCCTATCCTATTTTAAGAGCTGAAACATATTAAAAACCTCTCCAACCAAATCCATATTGAAGCTCCAATGGATGAATGAGGGACTCTCATTTCTCTCTCCGGAACTCTACATGTACAAGTCCTCATTTTTCTTTCTCTTCCCATCAAGCTCACAAGTTGACCCAATAAATAGGATCCATGACAATATATTGAAGTAGGAAAAATTTATGAGATTGGTTAGAGTGCGTTGAAGAGCATGAGATGAAATATGGTCATTTGAAAGAATAGGGGCAGGTTATTTGAGGGTTTGGTTGGAGCAGTGTCAGTCCTAAGATTTTAAGGGTCCTCTCGCAAACTATTACAATATATATATATATATATATATATATATATATATATATATATATATATATATATAATGCTAATTTACTTATAAAGTGAAAGGAAATCCAACAATATATTTTAAATTAAGCATGTCTGATAATTATCAACAAACAATGTAGACTAACAAACAATATATTTGTATTTCTGGAAATATGATTAGCTTAAGGAAGAATAGAACTACTTGAAGCTAATAAAAAAAAACTTATGTATAACACCTTTTTATAATTTATGATTGAATACACATATTTCTTGACTTGTTGTTTTCTTTTCTTAGCCTCAAACAAATGTTTCTTAGGTAATATTTTAAAATTCTAACACATAAATTAAATGGAAAACATGACTATATGAGTACAAAATAATAGAAATTCTAAATACTATATAAATAATTAATTTAGATTAAAAACGAACAAGGAAAAATACCTAGGGCTTGAACACGAACCGGCGATCACAATTCACAAGAAGGTAAGAACCAAGATGTTGTCATCATGGAGCCCTGCTTGGTTGTCACCGTCGTGCGCTACTCGTCGACATACCCTTGTTCACTTCCCCTCAAAATTCTAAAGCTTTACCAGATTTCCCATTACATTGAATCTTTAAACGCATACATATAGTATTAAATATAAGTAAAAAATATAACTAATTGTATAGTTTATTTGTAATTTACGAAACAAATTGACAATATTTACTAAATAACAACGAAAAGCACTTTACGTCCATTTTTTTTTTGATTTAAAGGCACGAACTCGCAAGTCATGTCAGAGTGCGGCACGAGTACCCCTCCTTTCTACCGAGGACAGTGGTGAAAAGTAGGAAACAAAGCCTAGGCCGACGTTTCCTCTTGGCTTCATTGCATGGGCTGACCGGTTCTCTCCCTCTCTCTTGTCTCTTCTTATTAGTTTGCTATAATAATGTCTAATGGACTATATGGCCTGAAGGTTTGTATAGCCGGTCGACTAGCCACAGTGCACCGATGCTTAAATATTTGAGTGGACACCGATGCTTCATTTTCATAAATAACTACAACGTTAAAGCATCGCATGAGAACATCATGTCAGAAGCATTTAATTCACTCATCTTGTAGCAGCTCTCATCTCCTCAAGTCACCTACAAGTGGGGCCATGTTGTTTCTCCCAAGACAAGCAACGATGCATGAACTTTTTCCTCGATGCTTGATTTTTCGGTGCTTCAATTTCAGCCTACAGTGTGTGGCATCAATGCTAAAAGGCAAAAGAAGGTTTGAAGCATCGGCAAAACTACACGCTGTGTGCAGTCTTAGGCCCCTACCCTGCCTAGATCCTTGGCTGTCACTAGGCTGGAGTTGCCCTTAAATACTTGCTCCATCTTATGAAATAAATATTTTTTCTAAAAATTTCACACAAATTAATGCTAGCATTGGCACGCGTATCCATATATTTTCTGAAAAATATCTTTTAAATTAGGCGGTTATCATTTACACATGTATTCACAGATTACAAAATGAAACGTCTTATAAGTTGGGATAAGTTTCTTTTTTTGAGATGAAGAAAGTAGAATAAAAGGAAGAAATTTAGGGGAAAAAAAAGAAGGGAACACATTACCATGGAGAACACAAAAAAGGGAAATCAGGAACGGGCAAGCTAGCGCCCGGACATCCGGACTGAGCGTGCGTCCGGACACCCGCGTGGTCGCGTATGCTGCTGCACTTTTCTTCATGGGCATAGAGGGTGTGGGCAGGGGCAGCAACAACACTAGCATGTGAGTGCGATACGGAGTACAGTATTACCGAATCAGGAATGTGTGGGGTCTATTTGGAACACGGGATTTTTTCTTATTCTTATATTTTTTTTCTTGTGAAAATGAACTGATTTCTGTAAAATTTCTATGTAATTCTTGTGAAATTCCTGCGTTCCAAATAGACCCGTGACGTGTAAAATTCTAATGGAACACAGCATCTTCGCTGTCCGGCTGTCCGACAGCCCGAGTCCGTCTCGCGATGCCGACCAACTTGCTCAGCAAGAAGAGTGGCGTCATCAGAGCGGGTGGCCGGTGGCCGGCGGCCGGGTTTGACTTGACTTGGAGATGCAGTTGAATCAGGTTTACTAATCAATCGGCGTAGGAGCGACGCCAAAGGAGGCCCCAGCAGTGGAATTGGAACCGATCCAATAATTCGGAGGCGGGGGCGGCGGCGGCAGCAGCAGCAGCGCCCAACCGCAGCACAAACGGAAGCGAGCGGTTAGAAAGCGAGCGGCAGCGGGGCTACCACCAAACATCTGAAGACTCACGACGTGCTCGGCTGCGATGCATGCGGATCAGAATGATGGACAGTACGTTGACTCGACTCGGTTTTATTTTTTCCACTATTATTATAATCATCATCGGCGCAGGAAAGACGCGACTTCGGACGGCGGACAGGACAGACATGATCAGTTGTTGTTCGGGTGGCGGATGATGATCAGGCACAGCGCGGGCTGAGAAAACAATCCAAGATGGTGTGTACTCCCGGTGTCCCTAAATAAGTGTAGTTGTTGGTGTCCATGTCACAAGTTTGACTCGATTTATAGAAAAATACGTGCAATATTTGTAGTTTCAAATAAATTTATTAAAAAACTAGATTCAAAGATTTTTTCAACGATATTAATTATTGTTGACATAAAATGTGACGTACTGTGCCTCACACACAGCAAGCCGGAAAGCGTGACTTCAATCAGGTGTCCGGGTGTTTTGAAATCCGGAGACGTGCCAGTCAGTTTGACCTGAAACTAACAAGGGATGAAAATTATTAGATATAAACTGGAACGTGCCGGGTAAAACCATATATACGGCCCTGAAGCCACTTACAACGACATACAGCTATAAAAGTTGTTTGTTAACAGGTCTTATAGATCATTCGGCTAAAATAATCATAGAGTACGTGAAAACATTGATTGTCGAACGTGCATGCATGGGAAAGTACGTTTAAACAACGTGCAATTGATTATTAATTATTGATTATTAATTAAATCGACGGATCGATGATTCCTTTCGAAGAACTCGACGACACGACAAGAGGACTCGAAGTTGGCACGGGGCCGGTTGTATTGATTTGGTTGTGAACGTTTTTACAATAGCCAAGGGTTCATATTTATACCCTGGTCATGATATGAGTCCTAAGAGGACACGGTTACAAAATATTAAAGGAAAAATACAATATCTTGACTTTAGTTTCCTTCGGAGTCTCTATTGCCTTAATCGTCGCAGCTGTCGTTACCGATTTGGCTCCTACTCGCCGCATTTGTTGCTCCGACGAAAACCGCCTTTCTTCCAAATAACCGATTGTGCAATCGATTGCCGAATCTGGGAATTAACCGACCGCACGAATATCTGTCGAACGCTTGCCGAACCTGGGAATTAACCGACCGCACGAATATCTGCCGAACACTCTGAACACTTATCCCTGTAGATTCACCGTGCACTGGCCCACTCGTCATTGTGTAAAAATCCAGTGTTAACAATTATGTAACATAAATATTAATATTTTTTAATATATATTTAGTCAAAGAAATTTCTTAAAAATCGCAAACGACACTTATTTAGGGAGAGAGCATGCGCTGTGGTGCGGCGGCAGCCGACACTGACAGGGGCGCAGTGGCTCTTCGTCTCGATCTGAGCTCTCACCTTTGTTGAGACGTGGTTGCCATTTGCTAATACAGCAGCGATTTACGACGACCAACATGTCTCCATTTCCTCCTTTGATAAAACTACTGTGTATCAAAACTGTACGGACTAGTAGTATTTTTTGCCGAGCGAGGAGAAAGAGAAACTGTAGTGGTAGTCGTCTTCGTCTCCGGGTTTTACTTTGCGAGCGAGCGAGCGAGCGAATTAATTACGATTGTACGTAGTATTTGTTTACTCTATATAGTTGCACTTTTTTTTTCTGACGAAGGAAGTAGTACTCGTTATAGTTACGACTTACTCCTACGAATGAATGAAATTAAAAAAAAAAAGCAGGGCGACCAACGCGTCTCCCGTGTGACCGTGTGCCTCAGTCTTGAGTCGTCTGACCTGTTCTTTTCCTCTTCTTTTAATATAAGCAAAGTCGTCTGGCTTGATCGTACGTACTGCTTGCGTACGGCAAGGATTCATGGGGCATGGTGTGTTGCTTGTCAAAGGGTTCGGTTCGGTCAACACGTGAATGTCGTGTGGCGAGAGGGGAGCACCACGTACGCATTGGATGGGTCCACGTACCTGTGCTGTGAACCAAGCAAGGAGGTTACGAGGACATGGGATGGAGTACAGGTGCAGCAATTGGTACAAAGCTTCTATGACAGGATCGAGCGTCCTGCTAGCTAGCTCCTCGTTCGCCTCCGAGTTGTCTGATGCCAAAACCAAAGCCAAAGAGGCCCTCCGATCGGGCCACGCTAATTAGCGAACGCTCACCAGATTGAAATCTAGCGAACGATCAGACATCACTCGTAACTTTCTATTTTTAGTAAAAAAAATTCCTGCAACTTTCCTTTTTTGGAAAATTTCTATTTTTAATAAAAAATATCTATTTTTAGAAAGTTACATTATTATATGTACAAATTCGTATAACTTATATATATATATAACTTATACATATAACTTATATATATAACTTACTTACAACCATAACTTATAGACATCGACTTCATATGTCTTTAACATGACAAAAGTTACACATATAATTTATATATATAACTTACAACCATAACTTATAGACATCGACTTCATATGGTTTCAACATGACAAAATTTACAGATATAACTTATACATCTAATATAACTTATCATGTGACTAAATTAACGAGTAACCTTTATGTATAATATTTTGCAAAACAAACTTATTAACATAATTTCTTACAAAAATATAAAGATTATACACACAACTTTTTACATATATAATTAATGAATGACTTAGATGTAAAGTTAGATGTATAAGTTATATTCAAGAATTTGCATGTAAAAATTAATATCATAACATATTCATATAAAATATGAAGGCTATGTACAAAAATAATAGTATAGCATAATTTGTTTGTCTATTAGATTACGTAAAAAAGTTATCAAAAAAAGTTATGACAAAAAGTTACAATGAAAAGTTATGATGCCAAGTTCTATTCTTCAGAATTTTATATTATCGAAGTCAGCAGTATAAGTTAGAGGAATAAGTTGTGTCATGTAACGTACATGTATAACTTAGTTACTTTCCAGAAATATAAAGTTGTGAAAATTATTTTTTCCAAAAAAGGAAAGTTGCGGGAGCAGCTAATCGTTCGCTGGATTTGAATCCAGTGAACGCTCGCTGAAATGGAATTGCGCCTCCGATCACCTTTGGTGGCCTCTGCCCTGCCCCAAACACACCAAAATCTAATCAAAGGACGTCGTCTATCTAGAGACAAACACGTCCATGGACATACTCCCTCTGTTTCATTGAAAGTGTCACTTTAAAATTCGTGTCATTTTCTTGAAACATTCATCTTATTCAAAATTTTTGTATAAATATTTTTTTTTATTTTTCTATGATTTGTTTTATCATCAAAGATACTTTAATAATAATTTATTTATTTTATAATTTGCAAAAAATAATTTGAATAAGACGAATGGTCAAACACGGTGTCAAAAACGTCACTTTTTATGGGACGGAGGGAATATGTAGTAGGAATATGTGGTGGGGGCAGGATCGTACACTATGCGTCTGCAGTCACAGCTGGGTGCCAGGAATTTTCCCACTGTAGTAATAACGTTGAGGTAATAATGTTACGAAAGTTCCAGAGACACCAGAATACAGTTGAGGTAATAATATTGGTACACATATATGGTTCTTATTTGCAATCCAGAAAGTAGCTCTAAATTCAAAATTGCAACTACCTCTAATATTTAAAAATGGCTGCTATTTGTAACCAAATACTTCTAGCAACTATGCAATCAAAGAAAAGATGGTTCACTGACTCCAACTCATTACAGAATAAGCAGGATTTATCGGAAACTTTTCTTCTCTTGGCTAGATTATCCCTGTCAGATCTTGTTCTTTGTTACTCCCTCCGATCATTTTATCTGGCGCAATTTAGGATGACACGGTCTCCTAGATTACACTTTGACCGTTCATTTACTTTATATTATATTATATTATTTATGTTTATAAATATATAATCATTGGATAGTATAATTTCATATAAATCTAATGGTATAAAGTTTGTGTTATATAATATTTAAAAATTATTAGTTTAATTATAGGTCAAAGTTTTTTAAAGTTTGAGTCTTGATATGTGTGTACGTCAGATAAAATGGACCGGAGGGAGTAATAGCCAGAGGAAAATTTGTACCCGTGGTGGCCGGAGAAGCATTTTATCCCTTCATTTCAGGCAGCACACCATCTAGCAAGTGATTTGCAACCCAACCTTGGGACTGTAGCCAGCTACTGGTCCAGATGCAACGCCAAATGCCACTATCATGACTCTAGCCACTACGTGCGGGACGATACGAACGAATTTTAACCGAGAATCCTGGGCACGCATCCTTGGTTCCTTCCTTTGTAGGCACGCCCACGGCTGAAGCTTGTATGTCTTTTTTGCGTGTCTCCTTCTGTGTCTCTGTACATGTGTCCATCATTCATTCGTTCTCCGTCTGTAAGACCATAGCACATGTCTATGCACACGCATCAATAAAACGGAGCCACACATAACGAAGTCGTCCGTCTAGTCCCTCTCCCCCAATCACGTATTTTCTATGGAAAATGACGCCAATTATAATAGTAGGTTCCATCAGATTAGCATCTAAATAGAAGGGTAATTAGATTAACATTCTTCTATTTTCTATCAATACACAACAGTTGCATCTACACCGATTCTCTCCCTGCCTGACGAGACCGGTGCCGACGAGACCAATATGGAGGCATCTCAGCCGGTTCCGCCCATCCTTGACGAGGCTAATTCCTTGGAGGCCGAATGTCCAGAGGTACTGAGAATCTTGATATGACCTTTTTTGTTGTCACATCCTCACAAAACTTCTCTAGATCAACATTCCCTCATCTGGCACAATAAGAATAGAGTTAGAAAATGCTAGTCATATTGGATTACCAATCATAATCCATATTTGTTTTGTCTATGCAAATATATTTGAAATGTCTATGATGCAGACCGAAACTACTCAGTTAAAATTTTTTGTGGAAGACAGAATACCTAACATTGGTATGAAATTCTGCACTAAAGAAGAGGCATACCAGTTTTACAATGCATATGCTCGAGACAAGGGTTTTAGTATTCGAAGGAGCAGTTCACATACTATGAAAAACAGCACCACCATAAAGAATAGAACCTTTTGTTGTTCTCGTGCAGGTATTCAATCACTTCTGTATTGTGCCACTCTCTTCATCATTAGGGCTATAACATCATTTTAATCAATTACTTATTTATCAATAGGTGTTCGACGTCCGGATAAAATAAAAGAATCTTCCAGTTATAGTAGGCCAGAGACAAGATGTATGTGTGAAGCTCGCATGAAGATAAGTCTTATAGATGGATTGTATTGCATCTATGAGTTCGAGCCTGAACATAATCATATTCTTGCTACTATCAGTCAAGTTCATCACTTAAGATCTCAAAGAAAAATAACAGAAGCACAACTTGCGAGTGTAGAAAATGCTAAAGCGGTCGACATTTCAAATAAAGCTACCTTTGATCTCATGGCAAAAGAAGCAGGCGGAGTTGAGAATCTTGGATTTACTCGTGAAGATATGAAGAATAAATTGTATTCAAAGAGGTCACTACAGATTAACTATGGGGACACAGGAGGAGTGTTGGAATATCTAGAGAAGAAAACATCAGAAGATGGGAAGTTTTTTTATTCCATTCAGGTTGACGAGGATGACTTGATAACAAATATTTTTTGGACAGATTCTAAAATGGTTGCATACTATGAAGTTTTTGGTGATGTTGTTTGCTTCGACACAACATACAGAAAATTAAATGATGGACGTCCATTTGGTTTACTAGTTGGAGTGAATAATCACAAGAAAACAATAATTTTTGGTGCTGCACTTTTGTATGATGAAACTACTGATAGTTTTGTCTGGCTTTTCAACACATTTTTAACTGCTATGTCAGGCAAGAAGCCACAAACCATTCTAACCGATGAAGATGCAGCAATGGCAAAAGCAATCAAGATAGTGCTGACAGAGACTCATCACAGAATTTGTATTTGGCATATGAACCAGAATGCATGCAAGCACCTTGCTGGAGTTGTGGAGGACTATAAGAAATTCAATAGAGATTTTTAGAATTGTATTTATGATCAAGAGGAGGAGGAGGATTTTATAAATGCATGGATCAATTTGCTAGACAAATATAAGCTGCAAAACAATCAATGGCTCCAAAGATTATTTGATAAAAGAGAGAAATGGGCCTTAGCATATGGAAGAAATACATTTTGTGCTGATATGGTTAGCACTCAAAGAAGTGAAAGCATGAACAATGAATTGAAGGGGTATATTAGTGTCAAATATGACATACTTACCTTTTTTGAGCACTTTGAAAGGTTGGTGGCAGATAAAAGATATGAAGAGATAAAATGTGATTTCAAGGCAACACAAAGTACACCTAAGTTGAAATCTGACTTGAGAATACTTAGGCATGCAGCAAGAATTTATACTCCAACCATATTTAAGGTATTCCAAGAAGAAGTTTTGCAAACACTGAATTGTGATATATTATACTGTGGTGACAGTAATGCTGAAAAGGAGTACAAAATAAAGGTTTATGGTAGGAGGAATGAACATGCCGTAAAGTTTTCTGCATTCGAAGCTGAAGTGAAGTGCAGCTGCAAAAAGTTCGAATTTGTTGGAATCTTATGCTGCCATGCGTTGAAGATACTTGATATCAACAATATTAAAAAAATTCCTGAACAATACGTTCTAAATAGATGGACAGTTGATGCAAAAGTAGTTCATATAAAGAGCAATTCTGAGACACATGAAGATCCCAAAACAAGGCTATCAAATCGGAGAAAGGAGTTATGCAGAATGTTTATTCATTTAGCTACTTGAGCTGCAGAATCTGATGAAACATACTTTATGGCCGTGAATAATGCTGAGAAATTAGCAGAAGATATGGAGAAAAGGCTAAAAATAAGAGGACATGCAGATGAAGGTACCTTATCCCATCCACAAGGTTTGCACTCCCTGTGTAATAATTGAGTGAACACCATACTTATGACAACAAACTCTAATTATTATCTATTTTGTAGATACACAAGAAGAGCAAGCTATAAAACCAAAAGGCTTGAAGGTTAAGGAGAAGGAAATTCGTGGATCTGAGAGACCAATTGGTGGTTTTGAGAAGGCAACACGGCAGAAAAAGAAAAACAAGAATGGCCCAATAGCTTCTGGTTCTGCAACGGAAGCAAACACACGGCAGAAAAAGAAAGGCAAGAATGACCTAAAGGCTAATGTACCTACAGTGGAAGTAGATAATATAACATATGAGCAAGGACACTACACTGACTTGGTATGAGATTTTTGTTATATTTAATACTATCATGACTGTTCATATCTTCAATACTGATATTAGTGTTCCTTTTACTTTGGTACAGGGCCATTTAGGGACTACTATGTACCAAAATCAAATACAGATACCAGGCTACTATCCACATGGAAATGCTTTTGTGCCTCCGCCTTTCAGTTCATTCTTTGGGACCCCTAACCATGGTCAGATACAGAACAAGCAAATGTCACTCAGTTCACTACAAATCCCTATAATATGTTTGCCAATTTTAAGTGAAGGTCTCATCCCCTTAGAAGAACGGATGGGTTCTGTGCACTTTTCATGGAACCTTATGTATGAAACAATTTATCATAACAAGGATCTAGACTCTCATGCTTTGTTAATTCCGTAAGCTCAATTTTATTATGAAGAAAAAATAAGGACTAACACTAGACAACTAACCTTAGAAAAAATAATTCTGGGGAAGAGAAATCCATCGTGCCATGTTCGGCCAAGAGAGGTCCTGGACGCTAGTCCATCACCTTCATGTTGAACAAATCTACCAGCTGCTGTCAACCATGGTGTGATGATGTCAATTCGATGAATCTGAAGAAGAAAGACAGAATTGACCTTCTCACAGCACAAATCAGAAAAACACAAACTTAAATCTAGATCCCCAATCCAAAATCGAGATCCTAGCAATCCAAATCAAAATAAGCAGCTAGAATCTAGGCTCCAGTAAATCTAATCAACTCACCGCTATGAGGCTTGAGGTTATTGATGCCCAAATCGAGTTTATCACAGCAGTAGTGGATGAACGCACACAACAGTAGCTAGCCGCCGGCCCGCGGTGTGCATGCGAGCTCGAGGCCAACGATGAGCGCAGTAGCGACTGCCGGCGAGCACGTGCTGCAGCAACGGCCAGCGGCGTGCATGCGCTTGGCCTTTCCGGTGACTTAGGAGCTGACTAGCTGCGAGGTGAGAGACCGAGAGGGAAAAGCAGAGGGAGATGGCGGACGACTCACGGCTGGGGGCTGAAGCTTGTCCGAGCGGAGAGCCGAGAGGCAAAAACGGAGAGTGACGGACTAGACGGCGGCTCCGTTTTCTTCCGGCGTGTGCGGGCGGTGCGGATGGAGAACGAATGGATGGTAGACACCTGTACAGAGACACAGAAGGAGACACGCAGAGGAAACACACAACCTTCAGCCCACGCCCACCCCCACTCGGCAGTCCGCGCGGCGGCGGCACCCGCATTTCGTCGAGAAACCAGGGGAAGGAAAAATCTCGTAACAAGAAGCAGTTGCCGGGACGCGCTCAATCAAGTAGTACAGTAGTCAGCGTCGACCAACCTACTATCCTCGTACGTACTGCGGTTTTGATCGGGCCCGTGACTCAGCCACGGACGCGGTCGTGCCGGCGTAACGAACAGGTCCTCGTGTAGACTGGACATCACATATCCCTTCCAAAGTTTCGCGTGCGGCGACGAGATAATATATTTCAAAGCTTAACTCTATTTTAATTTACGGTGAGTCTTGCTAATACCGTCGTGATATATGGATGTTGTTTAGCTGGACCTTTATTTATGGCATGTTTGGATATATATTGTGATCTAATTTTTAGTAGCTAAATTTAAGGAATAAAATTTTAGATTACTTTTGCTCATTTGTATGTTGTGAAGTTTTTGTGAGGCAGTTCAAACTTTAGATAATATATATTAAATCTTATTATGTTTGGAGGCTTAAAAGCTAAAATAGCCTAAAGTTTAGTACTATAAAATGTAAATAAGGTCTTAGTAAAATTGGTTGAACCGAGGGCAATCAAACAATGCAGCTGGTTTATGGACTTGCCTTCGTTCCTAAATAAATGATCTACCAGCTATAGAACAGGACATGGAAGAAGTTTTGTTTGTTTTGCTGTGATCTATGTTTCCCTGGAATTGCTATCAAGTTGGGCGAAAAATAATAAATGGCTGCTTATGATTCCTGGAATCCTGGTGAGCAACAAAAACCAGTTGACGTAACATATCCAAAATAGTACAGTAACCAAGGGACTTAAGTGCTAAAAATGACAGCACATCCCAATTTCGCGTCAACTTTTTTTCCCTCCTCCAATTTCGGCCGCGCCTCTATATATACAGGCTGCTTTTGGTCAACTCCTCCCCATTCCAAACTGCGAACAATTCAATCCGTGTCCACCGAAACTTTGATGGGATCAGGCCTCTCAAGCAGCCACCGGAGCAGCGCGTCGCTTCACCAGCCGCCGCCGGCGACGTCCTCGTCGCCGGCGGTTCCGGCCCTGGTCATCGCGGCCGACGGCTCGCTGAGGGAGTTCGCGCCGGCGCCGCCGCTCCCCTTCTCCGTCTCCGACGTGCTCGGCGCCGCCAATGCCGACGGCCGCTTCTTCGTGTGCAGCTCCGACGCGCTCTACTTCGACGCCGACGTCCCCGCGCTCGGCGCCGACGAGCTGCTCCGCCCGGGGCAGATATACTTCGTCCTCCCCGCGGCGATGCTCGGCAGGCCGCTCTCGAGCGCCGACATGGCCGCGCTCGCCGTGCGCGCGAGCCAGGCGCTGGCGGCGCGAGCTGGGCCGCCGCGCAGTGGCCATGGACGCCCTCGCGGCGGCTGGGGCGGGTTCACGAAGACGCGCGTCGTGCCGGCGACGCGCCACCATGCGGACGGCGATGAAGAGGTCAACGAGAAGCTGAACCAGAGGACTCTTGGCGGCTTCGAGATGACGGCTTCACTTAGTCCGGCGAGCAACGCCAGGATGTCCGCTGTGGCGCGGCGACCGGCTCCGCCTGTGAGGAGGGCGCTCAGCACCATCGATGAGGATGCCGAGTGATAAAATTGGCTTTGAAGCGAGCAAGTGATACAATGCTAGCTGCACGCGAAGGCATAAGCCTGATTGATATGTTTAGTTTTTCATTGGATTAATTTTTTCTTTGTGTAGGATGTTAAAGACTTAATGATATGGAAATAGTTCGAAAAGATATGAAAATTTTGTTATTTGGTTGATCGAAGTTTTTGTGTATTTACACTAATTTCAAATTAAATAAAATTATTGCATAAGAGCACATTCAGCGACATAAGATGATTGTATCATATCCCACCATAATCCACGGTTGGGCATTGCTCATTGATTCACCGAAGCAACATGTGTCCCATGACCGCCTTTCTGTGGAAGACCGAAGACCCCGTGAGTTCACAGCTTGCGTATCAATCATTCAGGAGATAAGTAGAGCAAAACAACAAAAGACAGACGCTCCTAGGAGATGAACTCCCTGAACAGTAAGCAGGAACTACATTTTAACGAGCATGGTTAAGGGTCTGTTTGGTTCTGGGACTAGAAACTAAAACAGAGACTTAACAAAAGTTTTTATTGATGTTTAGTTTTATGAACTTGTATAGACTTAACATCATTTAATACACCCTAACAAGACTATTGTACCCCTGCCTGATATAAAGAGTGGGGGAAGGGAGACAATAATGAAGGGCAAGAGGTGTCAATTGTAGGCCAAAAATCCTCATAAGCCTCACCCCTTGAGACTATTATCTAACCCAAAAAAGTTCCTAATTAAGTCCCTAGTGTTTGGTTCAAAGAGACTAAAAATGACTTAAAATAAATCTTTAGTCCCTCTCAAAAAACAACCAAACAAGCCCTAAGTCCTCTTACGTTCTAAATAAACATAAGGATGATATTAACTGCGACCTCTGCGGCCTAGCAATGGAGGAGACAAGAGAGTCTCATACATCTCTTCTTGGCCTGTCTTTTTGTGGAAAGCAAGTTGGAGCAGTCTTAGCCTTTGTCATTCATCAAAGCAATGACCTGTTTGCCACTCTCTCGTCCTTCAGAACTCAACTACAACTGCCTTTCTTTATGAAAATTATAATCACAAAATGTGCTGGGCCAACTAGACAATTCATAATGGCAACATTTTCAGGAACATACAACCTTCAGTCATGCGTTGCAAACCAATTCAGGAAGGAGTTTGCTCAAGTTATACTTAGAGCAAAGCAAACTTATGAGCATCTCATTGCCTTTGTGTAATCTTATTTGTTTTCTTTGTTTCTTGAGCGGTTTTATTTTTTCGTCGTTTCTTTTTTTTTGATAAAATATTATTTCCTCGTTTCAATAAAATTCCAGTAGGAAGAACCCTTTCTTTCTCGCAGGAAAAAACTAAGGTTGATTTTATTCCGACTCCTTGTTTTTAAGATACTAAACACGACACATGAGAGCATACATCACAATTGTCAAGATGGCCGAGTTGGTCTAAGGCGCCAGTTTCAGGTACTGGTCCGAAAGGGCATATGGGTTCAAATCCCATTCTTGACAAGTTATTTTTTAAAATTTTTATTTTTGCCCTAGCTTACTTCTGTAGATTAACCCATTCTGACTTGGATGGACAAGCAACGTGGCAAGAAATCTATTTTTGCCCCAATTTACTTTTGTGATTTACCTGGCGATAAGTGTCCTGTGACTTTGATGTACAAGCACTATGACATGTTGTAGTTCTGAATTTTGTCCTGATGGATGCAAAGAGTCGATGTCAACATCTCAGCACAAAAGCAGCATGGCAAGAAATTTATTTTTGCCCTGATTTACTTTTGTGATTAACCAGGCGACCAATGTCCTGTGACTTCTATATACAAGCAGTATGGCATAATGCAATTTTGAATTTTGTGTTGCTGGTTGCAGAAGAGTCAGTGTCAACATCTCAGCAGGTGATCGATTGGTACGACATGAACGCGGATCCCCTTACATTATTGAATGGTAGAGGCGTGGATTCAGATCCCCTGCAGTCGGCTTCATCAACTGCAGTGTGGAGTCTGCACATCTGTGTCGTCGTTCACTTCCATCCAAAGGACCATATTAGCTAGAGAATCACATGGGACTATGGGAGGCAGCATAGCAGTCCATCAGATTATCATATTATATTGCTCATTAAAAACTCCAACTGTTAAGCAATAGCATAATATTAAAAGTGAATCCATAAGATTGCACTCAAACGATCTATTAATAAATTATTAACATATACTAAGATGTATTTGAAAAGATTTATTGCCAAAATATATTAGCATTTTATATGGATATAAGTTAATATTAGCTAGAGACACAAAATGGATGCTAATAAATACTTGCTTAAATATTTAATGTGATAACTAAGGGCCCCAATAACTATACAATATTTTATTTCACAAACCAATAAATATTTGACTAATAATCGGCAAATCGATGTGCTTAGCAATTTCAATTTAAAATATTTTTGTTGTTCACACACAATTTTCTTAACATGCTTTCTAATGGTGACTAACAACTAGGCGCATCTTTTCCTGCACAAAAGAGTGGCCCATAGTTGCACAAAAGAGTGGCCCATAGTTCAGTGACATGTGGTAAGACTTGATGTGTAATACTATATTTCATGCATTTGAATCTCATGAGATTTCTTTCCCCTTTCCCGCTAAATTTCTTCTATATAACGGATGTGTAGCGCAACCTTCTCACCATAACACATTTGCAACTAGCAAGAAATACATTCCTTGCTTGCTCACATATGACAATAATATCTTGTTGCGAATCTATGCCCTCTCCTAGCAACAGGGCAAGACACGAAAGCGGCACCGGCGTTTGTGGCTATACCTTTACCATCTCCACCTCCAAATCTGTGCAGAGAAGCCTTTCTCGTCATGGTGTGGGGCCCTACGAGGATGGAGCCTGGATCCAATGACGCAAGGGGGAGGGGGGGGGGTGGCGATGTGTAGATTTTGATAGCTCATGGGCGTGATTGTCGATGGCGCGTGGGGGTAGATGCAAATACCAGGCTTGGTAGGCTACCAGGCTCGTTGGTTTTTTTAATGCACTTGTGTCCCCATCTGTTATTTTGATTAACATAGGCGGACGTTGCACCCACATGCATTGATTTTGATTAACACATAGACTTTTCCAGGAAGGCAGACCCATTGCCCGCCTCAGGAAGGAATTTTTGCCCGCCTGCAAAGTTCCATTCTGTAGTAGTCGAAGGAATGCTAATTATGGGTGACAAACAATTCTTAAGGTGGAGTTTCACATGTTTGACATCTTTCGATATTTTTTTTGAAAGGGAGGTTCTTTTAATGTTGTAGAATAGATTTACCCTTTCCCATCTTTAAAGTTGCTTTCATGGATCACATCTTCATCGATATGACTTCAAAGCGAAACATTAGTTGCACCTATGCTGCCCTCTTGGAGTCGGGGGAGTCTGGTGGCTCCATGCTGAT
The DNA here is from genome assembly GCA_022036555.1 of Microstegium vimineum. Taxonomy (NCBI): domain Eukaryota; kingdom Viridiplantae; phylum Streptophyta; class Magnoliopsida; order Poales; family Poaceae; genus Microstegium; species Microstegium vimineum. The sequence goes on along the minus strand of CM039125.1, from coordinate 9,267,353 downwards.
GGTTGTTAGGACAAGATTTTAGACCTTCAAATCCTGTCAACATAGCTCGGAATAAAATGGTATTAGCATTTTATGATCATATTTTATGCAAATAACAACGTTCGACATGCACATGGACCTTTCATCTATGTAAGAGTAAACTAGACAAAAGTGAGTCAGTGGCATCTGTCAGGGTTGCCTGACTCCCTTGGACTCACACTCTCTGTGAAAGTGGAAGAAGCACATCAACTGAACAACTGGAGCGTTGATCCAATATCGGTAGAAATCCAGTGAAGCAAAATGAAGACACCCTCACCATCACATGGATCAAAGCCCCCCACATCTCCAATATTTTCACCACCACTTCAACCCACACGGCCTAGAAGCATCAAAGGCAAGCAGACCAATCTTCACACAGGAAGACCCATGGGTCGACCCCCTAGGTCGCCTAACCTTCCATGAAGCTTACATTGCCTTACCATCGTTCAATCAAATCATATATCATTTTGGATAGACTAAGGGAAAATCCTTGATCTATGTGAAAAAGACTATTTTGCAGCATTGGATTAAGAAAGAAGCTTCTCATGCTGAGGGTTGATAAAACACCTTGAAGGATGGTTTCCATGGATGTGCCACCAAGTGACATTCATTGAAAATGACTTAGGTGGTTACACATATATATATAACTAAGAAACATAGCCAATAAGAGGAGTTTTGTTTACGCTCCCACGGGAGTCGATCACCGTGACCAGAGATGGTACTAAGACTCATGTGACCTGATGGGCTACAAACCCATTTTCTGATTAATGATGTACAAACAGAGAAATGTTTAAAGGTTAATTGAAGTATGTTAATTGTTTAAAAAATAGTATAAAAATACGAAAAATAGCATGTTAATTGCTTCATTTTTATGAGGAACATTGGAAGCACAATCAACAATGTTAATTAATGGGTAAAACAGTGAGAAAAATGGTCTAAGAAACAAGTTTCACGCGGAAGAAACAGTCGAAAACTTAGCGCAACATTGTCAAAGGGTGCTTAGTCTGGTTGACTAAGTCACTTGAGCGACACTTTATAGGTTAGTTTTTCGAAGGTGCACATAAGGGTAGAGTTTGCGTACGTGTATTCATAGATTGAGTGTATGTGCGTTGTGTTGAATGTCTGCGTTGTACTGTGTATTTTTTTTAAAAAAACTTGGAGTTCTTTCGGCCCATGATCAACAAAGCCCGTACACTATGAAATCGTGGTTGACTCCATCCGCGCTGTTAGTAGGTCGGGGAGGGTGCTGCCCAAAAGAGGATCCCTGTCGAATCTGTTGGGCTTCACCCTCTGGCCCTGCCCTTTCTGTATGGGCCTTCTCTTTTTTTCTCATTGGTAATGGGCTGGCGTATACAGTATATGTACAGGTGGAGTAGGTTACCTTTTGGGTTCGCCGCACGAACGGAAGTTTTGCCCCATTGCATACTCTGATCTCTGTTTTTTTTCCCCAGAAAAGAAACGTAATTTCCAAGTCAAAACCCCAACAGCTGCGCGCGTTAATCAAGGACACTGAGCAAATCCGAGCCATTGACCTCCTATGTCGGTTCAAACAACGGCCACAATCGAACTTTGTCACCAACGTACGAGGCCGCAAGAAACGCCAGTCTATGAGCTATATAGCGAGGCAAGGCATCGCATCGCATCGCAGCGCAGTTCCCATCCCATCCAATCCAGATCGAACGAACCAATCCCTCCCTAAATCCGATCCGATCCGATCTGATTAGATCGGCTCCGCCATGGCCCCCGTGCTCCTCGGCCCTCCCGCCATCCGCGGCGCGCGCCCACCGCCCTCCGCCATCGCCGACGCCGAGGCCCCCGCCTCGCACCCCTTCCTCGACCTCCTCGACGCCGGCTTCAACGAGCCCGACCCCGACACCAAGGCCGCCACCGCGGGAGGCGAGCCGCGCAAGGCGCGGACCGAGAACAACTCCGCCACCTACGCCAGCTCCGGGAACCCCTGCGTCGACCTCTTCTTCCAGGTCGTCCCCGACACGCCGGCCGACCGCGTGCGCGCCCTCGTCGCCTTCGCCTGGAACCACGACGCGCTCGTGGCGCTCAAGCTCGTCGCCAACCTCCGCGGCGTGCGCGGCACGGGCAAGTCGGACAAGGACGGGTTCTACGCCGCCGCGCTCTGGATCCACGAGCGCCACCCGCGCACGCTCGCCTGCAACATCCCCGCGCTCGCCGAGTTCGGTTACCTCAAGGACTTCCCCGAGCTGCTCTACCGCCTCATCCACGGCCCCGACGTCCGCAAGCTCGCCAAGGCCAAGGCGATCGCCGACAAGGTGAGCAGGGCCGCGAAGGTTCGTGTCGCGAAGATGGCTGAGCGCCGGAGTCGTGCCCGCGAAATCCGCGCCGCCGTTGTAGCCGCCACCACGGTCCCAAGCAAGCCCACGCTCGCCGACTACTTCACCGCCTCGCTTGCCACGACCAAGTCGTCCAAGCGAAGCAGAAAAGCGGCAGCCGTGGCCCCGGTGGACACGGAGGAGGAGCCTGATCAGGCGATGGAGGTGGAGCAGCCCGAGGCGATGGAACCCGAGCCGCCTCAGGAGGCGGAGGAGGTGGCCGAGAAGAAGACCACCACGAAGAAGAAGGTGCCCAAGGCGGCCAAGCTCGCCGTGAACGCGCTGGAGACGTACTACAGCAATCGCGCCTACCGCTTTCTGTTCGACTGCGTCGCCGAGTTCTTCGCCGACCTGCTCGCCTCTGACCTCAAGCAGCTCGGCCCCGACGGCAAGAAGAAGAAGATCGGTCTCGCCGCCAAGTGGTGCCCCACGCCAGGCTCGTCGTTCGACCGGACGACACTGCTGTGCGAGGCCATCGCCCGCCGCCTCTTCCCGCGCGACTCCAACCCCGACTACGCCGACCTTTCGGAGGAGCACTACGCCTACAGGGTGCTCCATCGTCTCCGCCGCGAGGTGCTGGTGCCGCTGCGCAAGGTCCTCGAGCTCCCCGAGGTGTACATGAGCGCCCAGAGGTGGTCCGAGCTTCCCTACACCCGCGTGGCGTCCGTGGCCATGAGGCGCTACAAGTCCCTGTTCGAGAAGCACGACGAGGCGCGCTTCGGCAAGTACCTGGAAGACGTGGAGGAGGGGAAGGCCAAGATCGCGGCGGGCGCGCTCCTGCCCCACGAGATCGCCGCCGCGGCCTACCGCGGCGAGGCTGACAACGTGTCGGAGCTGCAGTGGCGCCGCATGGTGGACGACCTCCGCGAGAAGGGCTCCCTGAGCAACTGCATCGCCGTCTGCGACGTGTCCGCTAGTATGAACGGCACCCCGATGGAGGTGTGCGTCGCCCTGGGCTTGCTCATCTCGGAGGTCAGCGAGGAACCGTGGTCGGGCAGGCTGATCACGTTCAGCCACCACCCGGAAATCCACATGGTCAAGGGGAAAACCCTCCGGGACAAGTTGAGTTTCGTTCGAAGAATGGACTGGGATATGAACACCAACTTCCAGGCGGTGTTCGACCGCATCCTCCGCACGGCGGTGGACGGCCGGCTGCCACGGGAGAAGATGATCAGGACCGTGTTCGTCTTCAGCGACATGGAGTTCGACCAGGCTTCGGCGAACCCGTGGGAGACCGACTACGAGGCCATCAACCGCAAGTTCCGGGACGCTGGGTACGGCGACGTGGTGCCACAGATCGTGTTCTGGAACCTGCGGGACTCGCGCTCCACGCCGGTGACGTCGACGCAGCCAGGGGTTGCGATGGTGAGCGGATTCTCCAAGAACTTCGTCAAGCTCTTCTTGGAGAACGATGGCGTGGTGAACCCGGAGGCTGTCATGGCTCAAGCGATCGCAGGCAAGGAGTACCAGAAGCTAGCCGTGTTCGATTGATTCATTTGAGGTGATTGACGCGTACGCGTGGGGGATAAATGCTTGGCAAATGTTTTTCGTCCTGGATAGTTTCAGAACTAGCCTTCGGCTCTTTCATTTTTTCAGTTGATAGATTGTGTTTGCTTGCTTAATACGTACTAATGAAAAATAAATAAATTCGTTGTCTCATTTGTTCTCACAAAGGCTCGTCCATTTATCCGGTTGATTGTTTTTTTTTTGCTTTCTTAATACGTACTAATGAAAAAAATAAATTCGTTGTCTCATTTGTTCTCACAAATTTAAAGGCTCGTTCATTTATCCGGTTGATTGTTTTTTTCTTTGCTTGGTATTAAATAATTAAATAATAATAATAATCTCGTGTATGCAATCATGTTTACATTCAGCAAACAAGCATATACGTATCCCTCGTAAAAAACATACACGGGAGTATTTCCGCCGCAACAGGTTCATCTTGCATATCTTTGCTCATCTTGCATAGTGGCAACAGGTTCCTGCTCATCTTGCGCTCATCTATGAGGCATAGTGTAGCTTTGCTAGCTTGTTGAACACACTACAGGAGCACTCGGCAGCTTGTCAGATTTCGGGCACTCGACAACTAATTTGCCGAGTGTTATTTTTTTTTGTCAAGTGCCAGCTCAAGCACTCGGCAACTATTTTTTTTAATAATTAGTTGCCGAGTGCCAGCTCAAGCACTTGGCAACTACTTAGGAAAAAAACAAAAAAAGAGAGGCCCAGATCTAGGCCCAAACCGAGGCCCAGACCTAGGCCACGCGCCGAAGTGCCGCCCGCGATGCCCCGCGCTGCCTCGCGCCGCACCGGAGCGCCGCCGCGGCCCTGCGCTGCCCCGCGCCGCACCGGAGCGCCGCCGTCAGGGGAGAGGAGGGGGCTCGCCGCGTCGGGGGAGGGGAGGGACCGCGAGGGCCGCCCGCGCCGCGCCCTCGCTGGCCGCCGCTGGTGGAAGACAGAGGGAGGGGAGGGGGGAAATGAAGTTAGGGTTTCGGGGGGGGGGGGGTGGTTTTGATCCCGCGAATCGCGCGCGCAGCCGTCCGATCGAGCTACCCTAAATCCGACGGCTGATGAAACGCCGAGGCTACTGGGCCTCTGGGCTGATTGGTTCGCCCAAGCCCACGAATGAATAGTGGAATGATTGGGCTGATTTGGCCTGCGGCCTGAAATTAAGTTGCCGAGTGTCAACCCTAGGCACTCGACAACTTATTTAATTTTTTTTGTTTTTTTGCTCCCAAATTTTTGTGTGTGTTTAGTGAACTATTGTAAACAACATGTTCAAATTTGGAAGCTTTTTATTGCTTTTTGATATTTTTCCTTAGTTTATTTTGTTTTATTCAATTTTCCCGCTTAATGTTCATTTGAACTGCAGGTGCATGAAATAATAGATTTCTTTCGTTCTAAAAATGTTATCCTTGTTTGTTAGTCTAAATGATGGCTAAATCCATAGCCTGTCTCGAAAGTTGGATCAACGTGCTCACGGGGCAACGTCGCCAACTTCGGTGCTTGTAGTTTTTTAATTATATTAAATACAAAAAAATTCCGAAAATCACGAAACTTGTGCACGTGTCATGATCTCATGTGCGTATGTTGTGGTAAAATTTTTAAAAAGTTTCGAGTACGTCATCACGTAAGTTGTTCACAAACCTCAAAGTCCACATATGATTTCACTTGTGGGGACAAAAAAACCACCACAATGAAGACGAGAACGGACAAATAGAAAAGAGAAGGGACAAAAAAAGAAAGGAACAAACCGCACAACAAACCACTACAACAATCTAGATACAACATTCTAAAATGATTGGATTATTTGCTAAATATGAACTCTACCCCTTGTTAATGATTCTACTAGTGTGTCTGGTTGCATCGAGAAACGTCTAGACATGGTCATTTTTGTAAGACCAAAGACATTCATCCAAATTTTTTTTAGAAAACGTAACGAACACACATGATCTTAAGGCTAGGATTACCAATTTTACATAGTAGCAAACGAAAACGAGAGAAAATTAACAACCATGGACTTTCTCTCATCAACATCTCGACTATTCTAACAAAAGAGAAAACCCATCAGGACTTCACTCAACATCGAGAAAAAGATCAACTAGTAACTACAAGAGTAACAACTTTAATGCTCGCTTGATAAGATCAAGTTTATCCTCTTCCTCCAAGGGGACCAGCTTCGCCTTCAGCATAGGACGCCAAGACTTGATTAGCACTAGAGTTTTGTAAATGATCACCATTGGGGACGCCAACACCTTCTTGTTAAATGTGACATTGTTCCTAGTCTTCTAAATTGTCCACAACGCGCATGCACATATAAACAATGTTACCTTATATTTCCTTCCTTGATAGTTGTCATTGAACTTTGCTGATTTCTTCTCATGCTACTTTATTTAATTCGTTCCAATATGTTCCTTTGTTGCCGCCACCTACTTGCTTGGTTCGGGCGTCACCAGCACTAATTCCCAATATCTTCTCTATTTTCTACTCCAGTGCATGTCTCTCACTAGTTATAGTAGCATAGCACTGCCTCTGTCGTTGTTAAATCACAGAAATCTTCGTCCTCACCAGCCAGCAATCTAGCATCCCCGGTCCCCAATATACAAACCACCCATCTAACCTTTCCCACAACCTCAGTGGCGCCGCCCTCCCCCACTGGCATCTTGACCGCTATTGTTGATTCCGTGCGACACCTTCTAATGCCGATATAGTTTAACGCATGTGTCTATGTGCATGCCCAAATTTCAACACCATGCACGTGCAAAATTAAACATTTATGAGTTATTAATGGTTAAAACTTGACTTGAGAAGTTGTCTTATGCTTTTTTCCAAATATATATACCATCAAAACTACATTACTAAGTCATCCAATTTTTTTTTGTTATTTTTCCACCACCAATTATTTATAGTATGATATTATTTGGTTTAGAGATTCTGGTTTCTCCACCTGGTCGTCAATGGCACTTGTTTTGGATAAGTGTGTTCCTTTAGATTGAACGTGTTGGGGTATCTCCAATTGGTGCAAAGCTTGCAGACTATGTTGTTTTCTTCCAACATTAGTTTTCTTTGGTACAATTTATTAGGCAAATAAACTACATTTGGGCTTGATCTTTGCCTTCCAGATTGACAAGATCTTCATCTTTAGCATGTTTCCACTAAATTGGGTGAGATATGTAGTCCAAGTTGGCGTAGTTCATGTCATCTACAGTTCATATTCTCATATCTAAGTGATGAATGCAATGAGAAGGGTTGTCTGCAGTTCATATCCTCATATCGATGTGATGGATGAAATGAGAAGGGACGTGAGATTGCCTAGACCATGTCCTTACATAAGTAATGAAGGATTTATTATGTCATCAAGAAAGAGGATCATTGGCAAGGAATATGATTTGGGATGTCTTATAATTTGGGATGGAGGGAATACTAAATTTAATAGTTTTCACCTAGCTTTCATATGCCAATATATGAATCAATCAATTAATTTGATAGCGTTGGATATTGTAGCATAATACAATGCATTGTATAGTTTTTCATTTTCTGTAAAATTCAATACCCTCCATGTGATGGAAACCTATACGGCTATACATGGTTATAATACCCTGGGTGGGAGCAACCTTACCACAAAGAAGTAACACTTCATAAATATAGAGTACTTTGAACTTATATTCACTTCTTAACAAGCATGACACCGGTCAAAGGTACAATAAATGAATTACCAAAAATCTTCCATTTTAGGATTATTTAGAATTTAGGATACATGAATAAAATAGATGTTTAAAACTAACTCTTCAAAAATTTTAACAACAAAACAAATACATCAGCTACCTGGTAAACTAAAACACTGGAGACAAATGGATTGATTGATAATGTTGCATGGTTAAGATGATCTTTGAGCCGAGCCTCTCAAAGTGGAATGGCTTCTATATCTCGAGTGCATTGTTGATCAACATCTCCAACATAGGATAGATGTTTCCATCCGTAGAAAGGCTATTGAAAAAGCAGGCACAATGTGTGTAAGGATTTCTCCACTTTTTATTTGTTTTGGAGTTTATAAAGTGTGGGCGCATATATTTGGTAGAAATAGCTAATTGAAAAGATATCGATCTTTTAATTTCAATGGAACATGGCATGTACACACACAATGATCTCATGTAGATATATAGATAGAGAGTTTGTTTGGATAAATCCATTCCCTCCTAATACAAGTGTGGTTGGAGTGGAAAATAAACTAATTTCTCATTAGTCCCTTCCAAGACCTATAGATTGGTGAGGATTATTTTGTTCCCAAAATCACTTTACCATCACCACAAAAAGGTCTAATGCAACAACGTGAATGATTTCCTCTCATTTTTCTGCACATTATCACAATACAATTAGAGACAATAGACCCATCTGATCGTGTTTTTTTGGCAAAGCAATATGATGTGGACTGAAGGGAATCTAGCCTAGTTACAACCTAGGAGGAGAGAGAGGAATGAACCCACCATCAGACCCATCAGTCCATAGATGTAGACTGAAGGACATATTTTCTAATATTATCTTGTTACACCAATTAGAAATATATTTAATATAGTAGATAAAATCTAAATTGGGATATAAGAATTATAAATATAAAAAAAGGGAGTGTGAACGCCAATAGGTGGTTGCTTCCAAGCCAAATCATTATCAATAAATTAAAAGTAGAATTTTCTCTCAAGGGCATATGATCTTGTGAATGTGACCTTTGATCTATGCTTATGTTTGTACCCCTCGAATAGACACAATAACTTAACATTTCTCTTATTACTACTATATGGTGTTGTCTTGGAACATCAATTTATATAATGTGGCAGTGTTGGATAAAACATCAGGCTACTCCTATAGAGAGTATCATGTACATTTATTATGCAAGAGATTGAGATACAATTTTTTTGCATGAAATCAAATAATTTGGCATTATATTCAAAAACTTGAACCCACCATTATAAGCACAATATATGAAACTATTAGTTATTTTGATCATATCAAATATTGTGATATAATACTATGCACTATAGAGATTGGTTCTTTCTATGAATTTGATGTCCTAAGTTACATGGAAATCTTGATACGAACAAAATATCATAGATTGGGATAAGCAACTCTTGCATCAATATATTACTATAAGCTCGAACTCAGGTTCACTTCTTAACTAGCAAGAAACCAATCAAAGGTAAAAGTGATGAATAAAGAAAATTCCTATCTCCAACTTATCAAGAATTTTATACAAGGATAATAGTAGACATATCAAATTAACTCTTTGAAAATCCAACTGTGTAAACTGAATCTACAAATGAATGGATCTAGGTCAGCTCCTCGATTGATTTATTATACATGTTGAGGGAAATGTTTGATTCTTGCCTCTCAGAGTGTAATGGGTTTTGCATCTCCAGTGCAGTGTTGATCATTGTCTCCAATACAACTGAGATTTTTTCATCATCCACACAAAAGTTATCCAAAATTGGGTGCACAAATTAAACACAACATTGTTGGGATTTATCTTTTTTTTCCAATTATAGCTTTGGATCTAACAAAGTCATACCACATGTATCTCATAATAATGGGTAACTAAGAACATACTAAACAATTTGTTTTAATTGAATATGACATAAGAGTGCACCATGGTGAACTTTAGATGTTACTACTTCTATGGGTTTGTTTGAAAATTCATTCCCTCCAAATACACTTGGCTTGATGCGAAAAATGAACGAACTTCCCATTAATCACTTCCAATATGTATGTATTGATGATGATCATTTATTTATAAAATATGATAAAATGAAATCACTTCACTTTCACCAAAAAATTCTAATGAAAAAATGGACCTCTCTACAATACACCATGACAGTTAAAACAAGAAACAATGGACCTCTCTGCTCATAGGTTTTTGCCAAAACAATGCCCACGCTTGCAGGTTGAATGGAATCTGGCTTAGTTGCAACCCACATATATCCTTCAATTATTGTCTCAATAATTACAATAGTGCACCAACCTTGGAAAAGTAGAATAAAGCCATTGGTTAGAGAAGAATCACATTGTTCATAGCACCACAATGAATCGAGTTGATCATCTTATGGAGGAGAGGGGTGCAACAAAGGAGGTGGACCTTATATGCTACCGACCAAGATTTAGGGTAGCAATAGGGGTGGGAAAATGCAAAAACTAACTTCATGTCATGGATATCTACATGAAATGAATTTTTTTGATGTTTTCATATTTAAAACAAATAACATACAAAGCTTATGAGAAACCAAAAACATTGTGTTTCTCGCTAGCTCTAATAGGTGGATTGGGTTAGGGTTACAGTTAGGGTTAGGATCCAAGTTGAAGTTGTTACTTTTTGTGATTTAATTTGTGACTCCAAGGAGAAAGATCATTTGTCAGTTGGTAGCTGACAACGTTGGTGGGTTGTGCATATGGCGTGTTGTTCTAATCAATGGTAGTGAAAGAGCATTGGTTGGCCAATGAAGGAGCATATGACGCTTGAGGTAGTTTGGTGTGACAAAGGCTCACACGTCACTGGTCAATGCCAAACAGACCTACCAGCGTGGCACTGCTACCGTGCCAGGCAAAGTGGCGCAGCAGCAGTGAGTGTTTGGCTGCGCCGTGCGCGTGGCATGGCCAAGCAGATTATATAGGGAAGAAAGAGACGTGTTATTTTTAAAATATATAAAAAGATGGTTAAAATAAAAAAATTGAGGTAAGTGGGTACTGTTGACACCATATTTTAGCGCGTCCGAATACATACATGTGGGCCCTGATGACAGACTTATACGATTGCCATTTGGGTAGGCACGAATGATCGGCTAAGGTAACTAATCGAGGAGAAAGGGAAGGATGATTTCTAGGCCGGTTACCACAAGATATACACGTCGGACTCTATTGAAAGGGAAGATTGGAGTCAAGTTATATTTATTTCCTTATTTCGTTTAGTAGTCGTGTTGAGCTAGGTCTTATGATATAGTCTATAAATAGCAAAGCCCGAGTCATTTGTAAATCATCCAAAAATCAAATACAAACCCTTTCGGCTCCGGCCAAACCCTTAGGAGTAGGAGTAATTTTGATCTCGGCAAATCCTTCGACGAACAGGGCTGCATCGACCTCCGGTTTACTTGTAAGTTTAGTCATGGTTCATGCTTCGTTTGTACGGCTGCATTGTTTAATCTCGTGCAAACTCGATTTGAGCTAGTTATCGATATGAATCTTTGTTCATGAGGATGCATTGCTTCAATCTCGCATGAGTAATTGTTCAATCTAGTTATCGGCTCTATTAGATTGGCGATCTAATAGATTCATTAAGTTACCGATATTGTTCGTTGTGATCTGTTTATTTATTATAACAATATCTTGCTCAACCGCAATCAACAGACTAAACTATAATTCTATCTGGATCTATCGTTTTGTGCACATTCATGCCGTATACATGTCGAAATAATAGATCTATGATCTTATCGGCTAATCTGTTGATCATGATTGTTACATGTTGTGCGTTTGAGATATTGGACTAGCTATAAATTAATCTAAGAGTAAGTAGATTTAGGTTAATATACTTGTTATCGGTTGTATCTCCAGGACCCCACTATCAAGTATGTTAGGCTACATTTATTTAATCTTAGATCTAGATGTAATTAGGAAGATAGATCTTGTTCGTGCTTCATGGACCCTGTATCGGCTAAACAACCGATCCAGTTATGTTTTCTTCATACGATACATGAGTACTTGCTAATCCAAACATTAGATGTTTTGAGTATATTGAACTTAATTTGGCTTGTTTACTATCATAGCTGCATGAGAATACCCCACTGTTAGCGAGTAAACTATGTTATTGGGTTAACTATCATCATGGTTGTATGGGAACACACATCTGTTGATGATTAGTCTTTATTTGGTATGTTTAATTGATCTATTAGTTTGAGTTGGCAAATGCTATATGTATCACATCTTTATCAACAAATACATTGATGAGATCGGCTAATTGTATGTTTTACTGATTATACATCATGAATAGTTGTTCGAATCTTATTATTATGCTTTACACTGCTAGGAGTTGACTTTCTAGTCAATTTCCTTTGACCATCGGCTATTTGAGAGCCATACATCATGAAACTGTCTAGCAACAACCAGCAGGTTCCATAATTTGATAGTTTACACCATTGTCAATTGTAGGTCAAATTAACTGGCATGCCTCGAGATCGAATCAACCGATGTGGCATTGCCATCTGAGGTTTAGGAGATCATGATTCTGCTTCAGTGACGTTCTCTGCGGAGCCTCACGTAGTGTTGTCGCTGAAACCCATTTTTAGTGTCAACAGGTATATTATGCTAACATCCTTAGAGAGGCTAGATTAGCCCCACGGTCTATGGTAGTGGCACATATTGTGGTAAGGGAGCTATATTGCAGATGAAAGATGAGGATGGCATGGGGTGAATAAACGTGAGATGACAGTGTGAGCATAAGATGGCTAGTTGTAAGAAAGACAATGTTATATGAAAGCTAAGGTGTCACGGGCGATGGGCAGGTCGTGTAAAGACCAATCACCCATAAGGAATTTACCTAAAAAAATACTCCCTCCGTCCATGAAAGAATCAATTCCTAAAATCTATGCTAGTTAATTTTTTTTAACTTTGACCAACTTTATAAAGAAATATAATAACATCTATGACTTAAAATATGTACCATGTCAAAATATGTTCTTAGATAAATCTAATGATACTAGTTTAATATCATAACCTTTAATGTTTTATTTTAGAAATTTGATGAAAGTTCAAAAAATTTGACTTAGGACAAACTCAGAAATCTATTCTTTCAGTAACAAAGAGAGTATACAAACATGCATGCAACCAACATAGGAGATATGGAGGCACGAGCCTTTGGGAATTGCAATTTGCAAACAACTCTAATTTTACATGGGTTTTATTTTTTTTATTAATTGAAGCTAGTTACAAAACTAATCTTATTTTTTTCCGAAGGGAAGGGGATTATATTAAAACTTGGCACAATAAACCACCAAATTACATTAAAAAATCTAAAATAAAAAATACATAATATTCTATCTACATTCTTCCACATTCTTCTTCTCCAATGGCATCCCTCAAACGTGGGAACCAAAATGCAGTCTTTATGCCCTCAAGTATCCGGCCAACCCTAAAACATTGGACACACAACATCTCCAACAACTCTTCAAATTCACTTGGTATTCTTATTTTTTTTTAGAAAAAACACGAAAACACCTCTCCAACAACTACTTAAATCGACTTAGTATTTTTATCAACTTGGTAAACATCGCCCCTGAGTCCGTAAATCTCCACAGTCATTGTTCACTTGCTATCGCCGTAGATAGCCGCGACTCGCCCGTTGGTTTCATTTTCTTTCCTTTTCTTTCTTTTTTTTCCTTTTCTTTTTTCGGTGTTGCTTTTTCTCCGCGTATAGATTTCCTTTTCTTTCTTTTTTTGCTTTTCTTTTTTCGGTGTTGGTTTTTCTCCTTTTTTATTTTAATTTTTTAATTTTTTTTCTTTCATATGTTTTTGGAGGCAGGAGATGGACCGACGCGCGAGAATCCCTGGTGTACCTTCTTTTTTTCAAGTTTAGCAAGTTGGAATACCAAATTATTGGAGAGAGAACTTTTTTCACTTGCCAAATATTTTAGCAACTTGCTAAACACCATGATTTGACAAGTCAATTTTAAGGAGTTGTTGGAGATGCTCACTTCAAAACCATCAACCATAAATTTGTATTAGATCCCTATCTCTATACTACTTAAAATTAAAGAGCAAAGCATTTCTTCTGAATCTGTTTATTTCTCTTCCCAATCTTTTTTCATCGTGCTTTTGTAATTTTATAAACTATATATCATCACGTCCTCCGTATCATATACATGTGATTTGGATACATGACCCATATCCATACGTTGGCACCATAAAGCGATGACACACGAAGTTCAATTTCTGTATAATATTAGGTTTCCTGTGTTAGGGTGCGCAGCGGAATTCGGCCCAGCTCGCTATGCCTACGAGCTGGCGCCCCTCGGGCCCAGATCCACCGGAGCCCACAACATATCCAGGCCTCAGGCATAACTCAACCCAAAAGACTAGCCTGATAGGTGAGGGCTGCCCCCCGCCTTATATGTCGTGCCCCCACCACAATTACCGATGTGGGACTAAACCCAACAATCTCCCCCGCCCCCCGCCTTATATGTCGTGCTCCCCCACCATCAATTACCGATGTGGGACTAAACCCAACAATCTCCCCCGTCACACATCGGACCCAACTCTTCCATCACACTACACCATGTGATCTCCGAAGACGTTTTTCAGGCCCCGAGTCCAACGCTTATCACACAACCCATGTGACCTCCAAGCGTTAACGGGCTCCCCCGTCACATGTGACCCTGAAATTTTCTAGGTTTTCCGACCATGGGCTCTGATACCACTTGTTAGGGTATACCCACGAGCCGGCGCCCCTCGGGCCCAGATCCACCGGAGCCCACAACATATCCAGGCCTCAGGCCTAACTCAACCCAAAAGACTAGCCTGATAGGTGAGGGCTGCCGGTATGTTGTGCTCCCCCACCATCAATTACTGATGTGGGACTAAACCCAACACCCTGCAATGCATAATAAAATTTGGAGTGCGTTATAATATGAAGAACAATAGATTGTGAAAAAAGAAGTGGGAAGGCACCAATAATCGGTTTTTCAATTCCAAGCCGACTCGTGGAGTAGAAAAATAAAATTTACTATGTGTGGGTGGCCTTCGGTCTACAGTGAGGGCCTCTTTGGAACATATAAATTTTACAGAATTTATATAGGAATTTTATAAGGATCAATTTATTTTCAGAAACAAAAAAAAATCTCGTGTTTCAAACATGCTTAAGATTTATATCTTGTGGAATACACTTGCAATACAAATATACAATAAGCTAAAACATCGGTCTTATATATACAACCATAGACAAAATCTCAATGGATATCTACTATACAACCATGTATACATTATTCGTACGTGCATCTCAATAGATAATAGATATGTATTACTCCCTTCGTCTCTAAATAAAAGAAATCTAAAATCATATTAAATTAAAATTTTAAACTTTAATCAAAATTCTATAAAATAATAATAATTAATTTATGATATCCAATTAGTATCATTAAATTATTTATAGAATATATTTTTTATATAATACTTATTTTATATTATAAATATTATTTTTTTATAAAACTAATATTTTTTTTAAAAAATTGACCGATACGACAGAGACATTATTATATCAGCACAGACCCATGTTTGCTGCGGGCTTACCACACTACAGGAAATCGGGCAGTTGCCGAGTGCTGGAAGCACTCGGCAATTAGTCTTTTGCACTCGACAACTAGCACTCGGCAGAAGCCGAGTCGGCAACTAATTTAGTTGTCGAGTGCCAGATGCCGAGTGCTATTTTATTTGTCAAGTGCCGGATCCAGCACTCGGCAACTAAAATTGGGCCGTCAACCTTGACAGACTAGTTGCCGAGTGCCCGAAATCTGACACTCGACAACTAATTATTTAGTTACCGAGTGCGGCAACTATTTTTTTTATTTTTTTCTTCCAAAATTTAGTTGCCGAGTGCCAACCCTAGGGCTAAGTTACCGAGTGCCTAGGAGTTGGCACTCGGCAACTAATTATTTTATTTTTTTATTAATAATTAGTTGTCGAGTGCAATTGCCATTGCACTCGGCAACTCTGGAAAACTGGCATTTTTAGGCCCTCTGTTTCCCAGAGTTGCCAAGTGTGGCACCCGACAACTAAAAAAAATTGCTATTTTTTGTTTTTTTGATTTCCAACAAAACAGAGACAAAAATAGACAGATATATATCACATTCACCATTCAAATTATATATACATCACATCCACCATTCAAATCACACATATATCATATCCACCATTCAAATCACATACATATCCTCACATCCATCATTCACAATCCATCATATGCATATAACATCACAAACGTCCATAAGTCCATAATACATCACATACATATATAGAGTCCATAGATCCATCACATAGAGTCCATAATCCATCACATAGCTACGAATGTCACAAGTCTAAGTCTAATACAAGTCTGAGGGACATGAAAATAAACAAAGGACAAGTACCTACTACCATCCTGACCAGTCGGGCCGTGAAGAAGAGCCATCTGGCAACCCGACTTGTGGAGGAGTGTCAGTTGGCCACCCCTGGTGTGGAGAGGGACCACCACCTTGAACCGTCAGGTTCGAACTCATAGACACTTGCTGCACAAAGAAGAAGTCAATTAATGAGTATCTGCAGGAAATTAGCACAAGTGTTAGGAATAAACCACTAGACATACTTACCGGTGTTCCGAAAATAATAGGCTGTGGAGGAGGAGCCACAGGCACAACTGGGCGGAGAAGCGACTCTGGCACGACCACACCTGGAATTGCACTAAGGTTGGCCATGAAGCTGAACATGTCCTGCAGCCTCTGCTCCTCGGCCGCCCTCTGGGCTTGTATAGCCTCCCTTTCCAACTGCCTCTCCCTCTCATGTGCCTCCCTCTTCAACCGGGTCGCCTGTAGCGCCGCCTCCAACCTCCACACGTTGGCCTGCAACAGGCCACCCACAATATTTAAACAATGCAAATACAAGGTAGTTGCGTAAAAGTAATGAATAAGTACTAACCGCAATATCCGAGATCTGCTGCTGTGAGCTCAACTGCCGAGGACGTATGGGGAGGGACGAGCTCGTGCTCCCTGCCCGAAGTTCCGCAAGGTTGGGAACAGAGGCGGAGTCGAGCGCGCTGTTCGCCATCCAGTAGCGGCCGTGCTGCTTCCCTCCTATCCTCATCACGATCTCTGCATCCAGGGGCTCGGTGGCCGGATCGAAGGCCTCCCCATGCTGGAGTCGAGCCACCGAGACGTACTCCGTAACCTTGCTGTGGGCGTTGGGGTTGGTGTACACCTCGGGCGGGTGCGCTGGGTTGTAGGTGTTGTCGGGGTCTGTCGCCTTGCCCTTGTGTGCCAGGTTGTACGCCATGAAGTCGTTGCACTCCTGGCCTTGGTGCGACCCGGACTGCGAGGAAAACATAAAGGTGATTAGAAGTAATGAAATTGATAGTTGTAATAAAAAAATAAAGATGAAAACACAAAGAAAATTGCCCAGTTCGAAGCATTCTGGGAGAGGCTCTGGTTGCCCTAGTGGTGTGCGGTCCCAGTCATCTGTAGGCGGCAGTCACGACGGATCGCACTCTTCTCAGCCCACTC
The DNA here is from genome assembly GCA_022036555.1 of Microstegium vimineum. Taxonomy (NCBI): domain Eukaryota; kingdom Viridiplantae; phylum Streptophyta; class Magnoliopsida; order Poales; family Poaceae; genus Microstegium; species Microstegium vimineum. Next base: position 9,250,216 of record CM039125.1, on the reverse strand, counting down.
GGGCGAGAGCCACCTGTCCAAAATAGCGGCCCAGCAGAGGAGGTGCCTGGCGTACCAATCAGGACATCGCTGCATGTCAGCAAGTTATTGATATGTCAGAATATACCAATTGTAGGGTGGTAGTATTGATGTTTCATACTTACCAAAAGGTACTCCTCCCTGGTAAGCGTCATGCCCCTGGCCTCGCTCTTCGACACTTTCTCACCAAAGACGTCGGCACGGTGGTTGATAATGCACTGGAGCCGCGTCTCGTGGTAGAGGTGTCCGAGTCGAGCCTTGCAGACCTTGTCCTGCACTTGCGCCGCCTTTTCCTCGTGCCCTGGCTCGCACGTGAAGAAGTCCTGCATACAAACATCATATATCGTTTCATTATATCAAGAACGGCCAATGAATGCGTTTGGTTTGACAAATTTAGTGCGGTGAAGGCTCACCCAGAACTCGGCCTTGATCCGCCCTACAACGGATCCATGGTCGCTGTCCTCAGCGGCGTAGAAGTGGGCCCATGACTAGGGCGGCTGCATCACCCCGTTGAACTCGACCAATCCAGGGTAGTGCTGCCGAATCAGAAGGCCAATGATGCTATTGATGTGACGACCCTTCTGTCCGGACACAATTACCCAGTTGCTGCAAGAGTCATTAAGAAAATATGTTAGTTTGTAGTTCGATTTTCAATACTTCATATGAAATAGTACTGAAATAATACTTACTCGTCGCCCAAGGGTCGAATCACCGAGCAGTGGGGAGGTAGGATCGAGCGTTGAGGGAGCCTCGCGGGCCCACACAACCAGACTGTCGACGAGGAAGTAGAGCCCTCTCCTACCTCCTGCTGTGGGGCGCCACCGCCGCCTATGTGGAGTCCGACCGCCTGGTCGTCCTCGTCCATGGCCTGGTGGTCCTCGTCCATGGCCAGTGTGGGAGCCGACTCCACAGTCGGCCTTGCACCCCCTCTGCCGCGGCCTCCCCGGCCGCGGGGTCGGCCACGAGGTCTCCTCACTTGCGAGGTCTCCACTGCGGGCGCCGCGGCCTCGGCGGCAGAAGCGGGCGGCGTCGCGTAGAGGTCGTTGAGTGAACGACGTGTAGCCCTTCCGCCAGGCATTTTGTCGAGTGCCTGCGATTTCAAAGAGTAAACCAATTAGCATAATTAATTACAAATACTTATAAAGAGATGCAAAATGAACCAAACATAAATGCAATAATAATAATATAGTATTACATTAATTAGAAATATTCTTCATGATCGGTAGCTGCTGGATCATAGGTCTTGTCATCACTATCATATTGCACCTCTTCTACCTCTTCCTCATCTCCATCGTTGTCATCATTGCCAACGCCTAAGTTTAACCGCTCAAGCATTTCTAAGTCTTCCACATCTTGCACCTCTTCTCCCTCGTCCTCATCTCCATCGTCTCGATCAATGTCATTGTCAACTTCCATGCCATCAGGACAAACATGTCTATGTCAAACCTCCCTTCTAGCCCCTCTAATTGATAGAACTCCTCTGCGTTTGGGTCAAAGTGGTAATCCTCATCGTTTGGGACAGGCAATTTACCGTGCCGCGATACCAACTGCACAATGTACCAACCCATAAGATTGGGGTTTTTTGGCACGCCCATGGGAGGTAATAGACTTGTGTGTCCTGTTGAGCCACAATATAGACATCCTCTCCTTGATAGATAGAATCTTGTCGAATTTCGACTTGTCCAATCTCAGGAGATGTTCTCGTGACATTAGGATCAAACCAATGGACTTTGAATACGACTGGATTAGGACCTCTACGACACTCAAAGGAGAGCTCGTATATGGCTTCTACTATGTCGTAGTAGTCGCGCTCATCGGTGTCGGCCGTACGAACTCCGGTATTTGTGGTTTTCCGATTGGGCCGACTCTCCTCATAGTTTCTTGTGTGAAATCGATAGTCATTCACATCATAAACATTGAATGTCTTGACCTTATAGGCGAACCCTTTTGCGAGCCCTTTCAACTCAACATTCATGTCCCTATCTTTGCGAGCCTGCAAGGTGAGGCCAGATAGATACATTAGTCGCTCTTAGGAGCAAAGTGAGATGTCAAAGATTCAACCAGGTACCTTCGTATCGAACCAGGAAATGAAATCGGGTTTGCCATGTTTGAGAAGGTTATCTTCTTCTTGAGGGGAAGGAGCACTACTCCCTCTCCAGTATATATTTAGAAATTCCCTGAAAAAACAAGAGACAAGGAAGTTGGATACATGGAGGATAGTGACAACGTATGTAACAAGCTCATTGAGAACTTACTGCACATAAGGCTTCACTTCGTCAAGGTTCAACAACACGTAATGCATGATAATGCGCCACTCATCATTCCTTAAGGTCTTGGTGCCCGGTGCGCTTGCCTTGCCGAGTTGCCCTTTGAAAAGGCTGAGGTTCGATGAACTCTCATTCGCGTTGTAACGAGGTGGGGGATTGTGCACACTGGGAAGGTTATCCTTATAGTATGTTGTTGTGAAGTTTGATACCTCCTCCAGAATGAATGCCTCTGCCACGCTCGCCTCGATTTTTTCTTTATTTCTACACTTTTTCCGAAGAATCTTTAGACATCTCTCGATCATATAGCACCAACGGGCCTGCACGGCCCCCCACATTCGTGCCTCATAAGGTAGGTGCAAAATCATATGCTGCATCACCACAAAGTAGCCGGGTGGAAAGATCTTCTCCAGCTTGCAGAGCAACACATGTGTCACTTCCTCCAAGTCAGCAATGACGTCCCGAGACAACTCCTTTGCACAAAGTTGGCAGAGGAAATAGCTCAACTCTGCCAGCACACGCCACACATGCTCGGGCATGTATCCCGGGGTCATCGCAGGAAGGAGCCGCTCAATCCATATGTGGTAGTCATGACTCTTCATCCCTAAGACCCGCATAGTGGACAAGTTCACTCCCCGACTCAAATTCGCCGCATACCCGTCTGGGAACATCAACGTCTGCATCCACATCAAGACCTCCTTCCGTTGGTCCCTTTTCAAGACAAAATCGACTGGAGTCCTTCTCCATTTCTTACCGGGCCCAGGAGGCTTCATCACTTGCTTTGGCCTATCGCAAATCATTTCCAGGTCCAATCTAGCCTTCACGTTGTCCTTTGACTTCTCTGTGTCCATGAGTGTTGCAAAAAGTGACTCGGTGATATTTTTTTCTATGTGCATTACATCAATGTTGTGTGGAAGAAGAATGTCATCGAAATAAGGGAGCCTAGTCAAGACCAATTTATGAGTCCACTGATGTTCCAAACCATATCCAATAAAACCATCTGTATCTTTATCATCTTTGAGAGCCTCTATCTCAACACGGACCTCAGCACCAGTCATCATGTGAGGTGGAGGGTCGGTGACTTGAACCCCTTTCCTGAAGTTCTTGACATCTCATCTGAATGGATGGTCAAGAGGGAGGAATTGACGATGTAGGTCAAACAAAGAAAACTTTCCACCCTTCTTCAGATGATAGAACCATATAGCTGTCTTGCATAATGGGCATGGGAACTTCCCGTGAACACACCACGCGCAGAATATTCCATACGCCAGGAAGTTGTGCAGGGAGTACTGGTACCACACATGCATCGTCTAGTTCTTCTTTGTAGCTCGGTCGTATGTCAGTACCCCTTTTTCCCAAGCAAACATCAATTCATCAATGAGAGGCTCCATAAACACACCCATCTTGTTCCCCGGGTGTCCAGGAATTATCAGCGACATGAATACATTCTTGGGTTGAAACGAGATGCCGGGGGGGGGGGAGATTGAGGGGGATCACGAACATGGGCCAACAAGTATACGTGGCCGACATCATTCCATAGGGATTGAACCTTGAAAGTGCAATCAAGCCCTAAGTGGGTTTTGGTGTTGATGATCACTTAATTCAAGGACTAATGAGAACTATCGAGATGACATGCAGGTAATAGCAAAAATAGGAAGAGTTAGAGAAGGGGGAGGTACCCCAATTCTTGTGAAGGCTTCTCTACTCATCAAAGGTTTAAATTCATTTATGGTTTGAATTTGAGTATAGGGATGCCGTACTATTAAGGGGGATTCTAGTACTGTTATGGTCAGATGTGAATCACATGTTCAATCTTTACCAATAACATACTCTCAGCTAGCCCAGAGACATATCCAAAACTCATACCCAGCAGTTTTTCCAGACTATAAATAATGGCTGGAAAGGTCTCCACCTCACCATTCTAGTACCCCTTCGTCTTCCTCGCATTTCGACCGTTTGAAACAGAGCTCTCTCTCCCTCTCTATCACTCCATTGTTGACCTTCACCCTCCAAGCAATCCCACACTTCCAACCATAGATTCTTGAGGGAAAAGACAACAAAACACTCCTAGAGAGCGGATCTACTACTTCCCAAAGTCTAAGAGCTTGTGGTTCACGTTTGACCGGCGGTGCTAGGGTTTGTTACCCTTGGAGCTTGCTCCTAGCCGGCTAGGCGTCGCCCTAGAGCTTGCCTCTTGTTTGTGGCAGCCTAGGGAGGTTTGTAATCGACTTGTGAAGCTAAGGTATTACCCCTCATCTCAAGGATTCCCTTCCTTGACTTGAGATTGAGTTGGAGTTGCAAAGCTCCTATCCTTTGTGGCACCTCAACAACGTGGACTTAGGCAAGCCTTGGTGGCGAGCTGAACCACGGGATAAACATCGTGTCTTGTGTGCTGGTCCCCTAGGGTTTTATTCTTGCAATATATCTTGTGCTAGGGTTTCTGTTGGCGATTCAAGGAAAGAAGTGATTTCTGTGGTAACCAGTCTTCGAACTGGTTCTTGTGTTGATTTTGCAGGGAAGGACTCACCTTGGTACCTAGTTACTCCCTGCCAAACCTCAGCTCGATCTGCTTATTATTTGTAGGCCGACAGTGCCGCCCTTGTGTTTGACATCTTCTTGAAGTGAATTTTTACAGGCCTATTCACCCCCCTCTAGGCTATTTACCCTTCCTAACTTCCTAAGATCCTACAAGTGGTATCAGAGCTAGGATACTTCGTATACGCTTCACCGCGTGAAGTATGGAAACGGGTCAAGGTTCGGTGATGCCTCAAGTTGGTGAGGCAGCGGCAAAGGTGGCAGTGGAAGATGGGAGTAGCAACAACCTATCCGATTCAAGCTACTCCTCACTTCCCGCTGTCAACACCACTGAAGTGGAAAAACAACAAGCAAAGAAAGAAAGAAGAGCACTTAGAGAAAAGAAAAGAGAAGAGAAAAGAAAAGATGAGAAGAAGGAAAGAAAGGAAGAGAGAAGAATCAAGAGAGAAGAAAGAGCCAAGAGAAGGGTAGCAAGGAAGAAGAAGGAAGAAAAGAAGACCAAGGATGCTTCATCTAGTGAGCTATCAAGTAGCTCGGATGATGGTGATGATGATGTATCCTACTACGACTCCAAGGGTGGAAAGAAAAAGAAGGAGAAGGATGATGGCAGCAGCAACAACAAAAATAAGTATTCCGCCGTCTCTTTCAACTATTCTTATTTGACTAACCAAGACCGTAAGTCTTTTGTAAATGTTCCCACTGGCAAGTTACCTCATTTCGATGGGACTAACTTTGCTAAGTGGAAGCATTTGATGAAGGCTTATCTTATTGGTCTTCACCCCGGTCTTTGGGAGATTGTTGTGAAAGGTGTGCAGGCACCAGAGGATCCTAAAGAGCCAACAAATGAGGAGATGATCGCTGTCCATCTCAATGCTCAAGCTACAAGCATCCTCCTTAGTACATTGGATGGAAATGAGTACAATAGGGTGATGAATGTGGATGTGGTCAAGCAAATTTGGGACACCCTAGACCTAGCTCATGAAGGTGTGGACAAAGTGAGAAAGGCCAAGATTGACTTGATGATGGCCAAGCTCAATAGGTTTGTGATTGTGGATGGTGAAGGTGCACAAGAGATGTTTGACCGGTTGATGACCATGGTCGGCAAAATTAGAGGATATGGTTGTGAGGAGCTTGATGATCACAAGGTGGTGAAAATCATGTTGGAAGCTTACTCACCTAGGAATGAGACCGTGGTCACCTTGATTAGAGACAAGAAGAAGTTTGAGCACTTCACTCCCAATGATGTGCTTGGAATATTGTTGACCTTTGACATGCAAAGAGAGGAAGCAAATGAAAGAAGAAAGCTTGGAGAGTTGCAATCAAAGCTCGATGGCATGAAGATCAAGGATGTGGCTCTCAAGTCAAGCAAAGCTATCAAGAAAAGCTTCCCAAGCAAGAAAGAGGGCAGCAAGCAAGCATCCACAAGCAAGCCCAAGAAAATGAAGGAAGTGTAACAAGAAGATGACTTCACTTCTTCCTCAAGTGATGATGAAGATGATGGGGCTGATTTTGAAGAGATCAAGGACATGGCATTCTTCATCAAGAAGTACAACAAGGGCTTGAAGCAAAATGGGTACAAGTTTTGAAGTGAAGCTTCCCTAGCAAGAAGAAGAGAACTTGCTATAATTGTGGGAGCACCGAGCATTTCATTGCAAATTGCCCAAATGAGAAGAAAGATGGCTTCCGCAAGAAAGAAAGATAAGATGGCAAGTTTGAGAACAAGAGAAGGTTCAAGCAAGTGGGTGAAGCCCACATTGGCCATGAGTGGGACTCTTCACTAGAGAGCCAAAGTGACAAGGATGGAAAGCTTGCAACTATTGCTATCCAAGAACCATCCTCTACACATAAGCTCTTCAACAACATAAGTGATGATGATGACTACTACTCCCCTCACATTTGTCTTATGGCAAAGGGTGAGAAGGTAAAATCAAGAGCAAAACCCCCTCCTCCTTCTCATGATGCTCCTAGTAGTGATATTAGTGATACCTCTTGTGATGAAGGTTCTAGTGATGAGGAAATGGATGAAATCATAAAGAACCTAAATCCTAAGATAACACTAATAATATCTAAGCTAAAGGAGGATTAGAGGAAACCCAAGTAGAGTTGGACAATAGAGAAAATGATCTTGATGAACTTGAGAAAATGTATATTGCCAACAAGGAAGCTCTTAAGGAAGAGAGAAGTGAGGTGAAATCCTTGCAAAAGGCCTTGGCCAAAGAGCAAAGAGATCATGCTCTCACAAAGAAGGAAAATATTTCACTCCATGAAAAGTATTGTGTCTTGGATGAAAAGCACAAAGAAATGGAGCTACAATATAGCCTTCTTTGGGAGAGCAACCCACAACCCTCTACCTTAAAGGATACCTCTATTCCCTCCACTAGCCAAGGTTGTGGAAGATGATTTGAAATTGATATAAATGCTTATTCCACTAACCTTGCTAATATGGAAGCCATAAAGAAGGAAATTGCTAGGCTCAATGCTTTGTTGAAAGAGAAGTGTAATGATGACAAGAACTCAGCAAGTGGCAAAGTGGACCAACCAAAAAAGCCACAATTCAAAGATGAGAGACATCCCTTCATCAAGGATGGACTTGGCCTCACTCGTGGAGGCAAAGAGAATGGAATAAAGGTTGTCAAAGGAGTTGAATGTGTTCAGTTTGTGAGAAGTGGAAAAATAGGTACAGAGAGGCCTGCACAGACAGTGGCACAAGCCTCACCTAGAGCAGCACAGCCAACCAAGGTCAGCAGTGTCGCCCTGGAGGTCGGCAGTGCCGCTCCCCGCAGAAAAGGGAAGGCCACCTATAATTCCACTGCCCACAGCAAGCACACCAAAGAGGTGTATAAGGTGAAGAATGAGGTGCAAAAGGCTAAGGAAACAATCTGGGCCACTGCAAATAGATATTCATATCAATCCAAGGCTCATGCATCTCGCTCAAGTTTGAAGAACAACAGCAAGGGTGAAGTGATTGCCAAGCACATTGGCAATGGAAAGAACATTTACATTAATGCTTTTATTTGGGTTCCTAAGACCCTTGTTACTAACATGCAAGGCCCCAAGAATCTTTGGGGATCTAAATCAAGCAACTAAACTTGTTTTGTAGGCAACTCCTTCGGTGGATCAAGTTGGGTGCTTGATAGTGGATGTACAAATCATATGACCGGAGAAAGGAGTATGTTCAGTTCATATACCCCCTCAACTGATGCAAGTGAGAACATTGTCTTTGGAGACAACTCAAAGGGGGATGTGATCGGTCTTGGTAAAGTTGTTATAACTCTAGATCATTCTATCTCTAATGTTTTGCATGTTGATTCGTTGAGCTACAATTTGTTGTTCGTTTCACAACTTTGTGAGATTGGCTACAATTGTCTCTTTACGGATAAGGGTGTGGAAGTTCTTAAGAGGGAGGATTCCTCTATTGTCTTCACGGGTCGTTTGAAGGGCAAGCTTTACCTAGTTGATTCAACAAAAGTAAGACTAAGCTTGAGACTTGTTTAGTGGCAAAATCTAGCATGGGTTGGCTATGGCATCGCCAACTAGCCCATGTTGGGATGAGGAATTTGGCCAAACTCCTAAAGAATGAACATATCCTTGGACTAACAAATGTTCATTTTGAGAAATATAGGATATGTGGAGCTTGCCAAGCCGGAAAGCAAGTAGGTGTACCTCACCCACCAAAGAGCATCATGACCACCACTCAACCTTTGGAGTTGATTCATATGGATCTCTTTGGACCGTGTTGCCTACATAAGTATTGGTGGTAATAAATATGGATTAGTAATTGTTGATGATTATTCTCGTTTCACTTGGGTGTTCTTTGTTTATGATAAGTCTCAGGTACAAGACAAAGTGAAAACCTTTGTGAGAAGAGCTCAAAAGGAATTTAGTCTCCCAATCAAGAAAGTGAGAAGTGACAATGGGACCGAGTTCAAGAACACAATGGTGGAAGAGTTTCTTGATGATGAGGGCATCAAACATGAGTTTTCAGCTCCTTACACTCCTCAACAAAATGGTGTAGTAGAGAGGAATAATAGGACTCTCATTGATATGGCAAGGACAATGCTTGATGAATACAAGACTTCGGACATCTTTTGGTGTGAAGCAATCAACACCGCTTGTCATGCCATCAACCGTCTCTACCTACACAAGAAGCTTCAAAAGACATCATATGAACTCCTAACCGATAACAAGCCAAAGGTGTCTTACTTTAGAATTTTTGGGTGCAAAGTGTTCATTCTCAACAAAAGACCCAAAACCTCTAAGTTTGCTCCTAAAGTTGATATTCGCATATTACTTGGTTATGGATCAAATGAGCATGCCTATCGTGTCTACAACCAAACCGTTGGTAGAGTTGAGATCACGATAGATGTGACATTTGATGAATCTAATGGCTCTCAAGTAGAGCAAGTTGATGTACGTGTTGTAGGAAAGGAGGATCCACCATGCGAAGCAATCAAGGATTTGGCCATAGGAGATATTAGGCCATTGGAAGAAGAAGATGCTGAGCATGAGGAGCCTCAAGATGGTGCTACACTAGATTCCGTTGTGATACTCAACAACCAACAACAGCACACACCTGCTGCTGTTCAGAAGGTCGGCAGTGCCGACCCCAGTGAACCAGCAGCAGGCAGTCCAACAAGGACTCCATCACCTCAAGGGCTGAACCTAGAGTCTATATTTGAACAAGAACAAGATGCTAGTACATCAAAAGATCAAGGAGGTGTTGAACACCCAAGACTACGCCAAACTATACAACGGGATCACCCCATTGACAACATTCTTGGAAGCATCCACAAGGGGGTAACAACTTGTTCTCATATAGCACACTTTTGTCATTATTACTCGTTTGTTTCCTCCTTGGAACCCTTGAAGGTAGAGCAAGCACTTGATGACCCGAATTGGATTATGGCAATGCAAGAAGAGCTAAACAACTTTGAGAGGAATCAAGTGTGGACTTTGGTGGAAAGGCCCAATACCAATGTGATAGGCACTAAATGGGTATTCCGCAACAAGCAAGATGAGAATGGTGTAGTGACAAGGAACAAGGCAAGATTGGTGGCTCAAGGGTTCACTCAAGTAGAGGGCTTGGACTTTGAAGAAACGTATGCACCAGTGGCAAGACTTGAAGCAATTCGGATGCTTCTAGCCTTCGCTGCCCATCATAACTTCAAGCTATATCAAATGGATGTCAAGAGTGCATTTCTCAATGGCCCAATACAAGAGTTGGTGTATGTTGAGCAGCCACCCGGTTTTGAAGATCCCAAGTTCCCCAACCATGTCTTCCAACTCCAAAAGGCGCTCTATGGGCTTAAGCAAGCACCAAGAGCATGGTATGAATGCCTTAAGGAATTCTTGCTCAAGCAGTGCTTTGAAATAGGCAAAGTCGATCCTACCCTCTTCACTTACAAATTCAATAAAGATATCTTTATGTGCCAAATATATGTCGATGACATAATATTTGGTAGTACTAATGTTTCCTTTTGTGAAGAGTTTAGTAGGACTATGACTAAGAGGTTTGAGATGTCCATGATGGGTGAGCTCAAGTCCTTCCTTGGATTTCAAATCAAACAATTGAAGGAAGGGACTTTTCTATGTCAAGCCAAGTACACTCAAGACATGCTAAAGAAGTTTGACTTGGTGAATGCGAAGCCCATCAAAACTCCAATGCCAACCAATGGACATCTTGATCTTGATGTTGAAGGGAAAGTCGTGGATCTAAAGGTATATCGCTCCATGATCGGCTCTCTCCTTTATCTTTGTGCATCTAGGCCGGACATAATGCTTAGTGTGTGCATGTGTGCTAGATTTCAAGCTAATCCGAAAGAGTGCCACTTAGTGGTGGTTAAGAGAATCTTGAGATATTTAGTACACACTCCTAACCTTGGCTTGTGGTATCCTAAGGGCTCCAAGTTCGATCTACTTGGCTATTCGGATTCTGATTATGCCGGTTGCAAGGTAGACCGAAAAAGCACTTCGGGGACATGTCAATTCCTTGGACGGTCCCTAGTGTCTTGGGGTTCTAAAAAGCAAAATTGTGTATCCCTTTCCACCGCCGAGGCCGAGTATGTTGCAACCGGTGCATGTTGTGCTCAACTACTTTGGATGAGGCAAAGCTTAAAAGATTTCGGATGTCAATTCACCAAGATACCTCTCTTGTGTGATAACGAGAGTGCCATTAAACTTGCAAATAATCCTATTAGTCACTCTAGAACAAAACACATAGACATCCGTTATCACTTCTTGAGAGACCACGAATTAAAAGGAGATATCACAATTCGCCATGTGAGCACCGAAAAGCAACTAGCCAATATCTTCACTAAGCCTCTAGATGAGACAAGGTTTTGTGCTTTGCGTAGTGAGCTAAATATTCTTGACTCTCGTAACCTTGGTTGAACTTTAGCACACATTTGTTTGTCAACCTAGCGACATAGGAAAAGCTTTATGAAAATCTTCAATATTGTGTTTCAAATCATTTTCAAAAGACCAACTAAGGGTCATGACCATTGTCTGTAATGTTGAATGCTTACTAGTCATGGTACTTAGGCATATTTGTCCATTCTAGTATAAAGAAAAGTCCAACTGGTTTTAAGCCAGTATCTGTTTTTCACCTAGGCCGGCAGTGCCGACCTTTAAAGGCCGGCAGTGCCGACCACTGTCCCTCGGGCAGAATTGGGTGATTCTTTCGTGGGCTCGTGGGCCCTTCTAAACTCTATCCATTGCTTTATGCCCACGACCACGCCGCCTCTCCTTCGACCAGAACCCCCTTCATCTCTCTTCTCCTCCATAGAGGTTACCTAGGAGATCCATTGTCGTCCCCTTGGCCGGCATTGCCGCTCCTCCACCCTCCACCATCGACTTTCTGCGAGATTGGTGGACGTGCTGCTTGTGGAAGGCAGCCCTCTCCTCTTTCCCCTTCAATCCCACGTTTTGGAAGCAAGGTGAAACCCTAACTTAAACTTTTCGGTTTGATCTATGCAATGTGATGGTTCTAGTTGGGGATTCATGTTTCTGGGAGGTATATGAGGCGATTGGAACTAGGTTTAGAGGTTGGATTTGGTGGATTTGGATTCACCCCTCTCGGATGAACAGAGGCGGGTCAGTAGTGCCGACCTAGAGGTCAGCAGTGCTGACCCCAGCAGAATCCATCTGCTGAGCCTCAGTTTTCTGGAAAGGGTAGGCCCAGATGTGTCAAATCCATACTCTAACTCAAAGTTCTGGTTTCTGAATATTTACTACCCTTCATATCCTTAGCTAGGGCATTACTTTCTATTTCAAAAGATTGTGATTCTGTAATTTTGACTAGGTGTAGAAGTTGTTAAAATTAGGTTTTAGATAGGGAAAGAGATCTGGAGAAAATCCAGTGGAGCTACTGAGACCGGTAGTGCCGACCTACCTAGGCTGATTCAAACAACAAGCTCTCACTTGGTGTTTTCTCTAAATTTCTTCCTCTATTTAACCCCTGCTTTTAAATTTCATCTACACTCTGTCATATACAGTTTCTTATCTAGTCTATATTTGTGTTGCATAGATGAATCCTGGTGGTGAAGGAAGTGTAGCCGGTGGCAGGAGGAAGCGGGTTGGCAAGGAGCCAAGTCGCAAGGCCAGTGGGAAGATGCAGATGCCATATGATAGAGATGCAGCCTTTGAGCAAGAAGAGTTAGATCAGATGGAAGGCTATGTCATCCCTGAGTGGCCTGAGACACCCATGCACATCTCTGAGTACTATCATGGGTACATGTAGGAGGTTGAGGGTGACTATGAGCTTTCAGCACCTCATGACACAGTGCAACACCCTATCACTGACTATGCCAGATCATGGAAGGCCACAGAGGAGGCAAGATCTGTCAACCCCTACATGACACCAAAGATGAGAGGTACTGATTATAGGTTTTGGAATGTCTTTCATTCCAACTTCTATGCTACCGCCATCTTCAACAGGACAACAAGCAAAATATGCAAGATGCAGTACATCGACTTCCCAGAGCTTGAGAGCAGGGAAGACTTGCAGCTGACTGGTGCCATTAGGGTGTGTGACCGCTTTTAGATGACTGATCTCATGAGCTTCAGGTATGACTGGAACACTGATATTCTAGCTCAGTTCCATGCTACTTATCATTGGGATCAGGAGGCAGATGAGATTCACTGGATGACAGATGATAGTCACTACCGCTGTGATTATGTCACTTTTTGCCGCATTCTTGGTTTTGGGTGTGAGCACAGGGAGCTACCCAGCATTCACAGAGGTCCTAGAGCTAAGCCTTAGACAGTGAGTTTCATGTGGGAGGATCAGGTTGAGGGGGAGCCCAACTGGTCCAGGACCAACCTCAGGAGCCTCTACTACCTTCTGAACAACCGACTCTCAATCCCAAGGACAATGCCACAGATCTAAATGGATATATCACAAATGTCCTTACTCAGTTCCCTAATGGTGAGAGGTTCTGTGTTCCCAGGTTTCTTTGGGTGGAGTTGGCTATGGCACTAGATAAAGCCAACATGAGGCTTCCATATGCTCCTTACCTCCAGTTCATGATTGAGAGGGTCACTAGGAGGATTTTCCCCAAGGATTGTGAGCATACCATGTATGTGATAAAAAAAGACCAGAGGAGGTGCACCACCAGCTACTGCTCCACCAGTTCCACCTTCTACAGGTGGTGGTACCTTTTAGAGATAGAGGGATGTTCCTGAGACTTCTCGTTCTCGTTCTCGCTCTAATGTCAGATCCAGGAGTGGGAGGAGGATGAAGAAGTTTGGAGAGTGGATCAAGGCCATTTTCACTACATGCACTTATCAGGCCAGGATCACCTATGAGGAGCAGGTATCTAGCAGAGAGGCAGTTGAAGGAGCTAGGGAGTTGTAGAGACTTCCACCACTTCCTCCAGTGGTGACTCCTCCAGTGTTTCCTAACCTGCCACGCTTGTCAGTTTCCAGTGATGAGAATGATGATGATGAGCAGGGTCAGTGGGACAGTTCTCAGTGGGCTCCTTGTGACCGTGTGTATGGCAGGAGGCCATGTCGTCGTCAGCAGCAGCAGGAGGATGAGGAGGATGTTGCAGGGCCGTCTTCAGCTGCACCTCCACCTCGCCGTTCAGGCCGTCAACGTGCTCCACGCTTCACTCAGACTACACACCGAGCTGGACGCGCCGTGATCTCCAGTGATGATGAGGATATGGAGGAGTGATTGGTTCCCCTTCTCTTTTCTTCTCTTTTTTGGCACTTGATGCCAAAGGGGGAAAGTTTAGGGGGGTCAATTCTTTTTCACTGTAGGTTGTGCTACATTTCATATCCGTTGAGAGTTAGTTGATTAGCTTGTGAGGTTGAGTGCTGCCGCAAAACTCTATTTTATGTAATAAGGCACTAGTTTGACTCTATTTGTGTTGGATATGGACATGTATTTGTGGATTTCGATTTAGCTTATCATAATCTATGGCTGAGCTGTTTTAGATCTACCTTTTATTTTGTAGAAACCTGTTTGTAACCTGACTGATGTAGCCAGGTCGGCAGTGCCGGCCTCCCAGGTCGGCAGTGCGGACCCTTGCTACAACAGCCAGGTTCGGGTGAATTTTATTTGATATAAACTGTCATATGCATCACGTCCTTTTCTGTGACACTTTTTTTGTTCATCCCACAGCAAGCATGGATGTAGTGGGAGGCCCCAAATCACTTTGAATATGTGAAAATTGGTTTCTAATACCAATATGAGAATTCAAATCTCAATTCACATATTCAGGGGAGTTCTCTACACCCATGACTTGTAGTTCTCAGATTATTGATTATCTTTTGTAAGCTTGAATTGAGTTGTCATCAATCACCAAAAAGGGGGAGATTGAAAGTGCAATCAAGCCCTAAGTGGGTTTTGGTGTTGATGATCACTTAATTCAAGGACTAATGAGAACTATCGAGATGACATGCAGGTAATAGCAAAAATAGGAAGAGTTGGAGAAGGGGGAGGTACCCCAATTCTTGTGAAGGCTTCTCTACTCATCAAAGGTTTAAATTCATTTATGGTTTGAATTTGAGTATAGGGATGCCGTACTATTAAGGGGGATTCTAGTACTGTTATGGTCAGATGTGAATCACATGTTCAATCTTTACCAATAACATACTCTCAGCTAGCCCAGAGACATATCCAAAACTCATACCCAGCAGTTTTTCCAGACTATAAATAATGGCTGGAAAGGTCTCCACCTCACCAGTCCAGTACCCCTTCGTCTTCCTTGCATTTCGACCGTTTAAAAGAGAGCTCTCTCTCCCTCTCTATCACTCCATTGTTGACCTTCACCCTCCAAGCAATCCCACACTTCCAACCATAGATTCTTGAGGGAAAAGACAACAAAACACTCCTAGAGAGCGGATCTACTACTTCCCAAAGTCTAAGAGCTTGTGGTTCACGTTTGACTGGCGGTGCTAGGGTTTGTTACCCTTGGAGCTTGCTCCTAGCTGGCTAGGCGTCGCCCTAGAGATTGCCCCTTGTTTGTGGCAGCCTAGGGAGGTTTGTAATCGACTTGTGAAGCTAAGGTATTACCCCTCATCTCAAGGATTCACTTCCTTGACTTGAGATTGAGTTGGAGATGCAAAGCTCCTAGCCTTTGTGGCACCTCAACAACGTGGACTTAGGCAAGCCTTAGTGGCGAGCTGAACCACTGGATAAACATCGTGTCTTGTTTGCTAGTCCCCTAGGGTTTTATTCTTGCAATATATCTTGTGCTAGGGTTTCTGTTGGCGATTCAAGGAAAGAAGTGATTTCTGTGGTAACCAGTCTTCGAACTGGTTCTTGTGTTGATTTTGCAGGGAAGGACTCACCTTGGTACCTAGTTACTCCCTGCCAAACCTCAGCTCTATCTGCTTATTATTTGTAGGCCGGCAGTGCTTCCCTTGTGTTTGACATCTTCTTGAAGTGAATTTTTACAGGCCTATTCACCCCCTCTAGGCTATTTACCCTTCCTAAGATCCTACAAACCCATCTGTTGCAAGTGCGACATGTACATTTCGATCCTCCTCAGCTTTACCACGATGCATGTCATCGAAATGTTTCCATGCATCGCCATCCGATGGGAGTACCATCTTGTCCGGGTTGTATCTTTTGCCATGTTTGTGTCATGTCATCTGTTTCACGGACTCCTCTGTCATGAACAACCGTTGGATCCTCGGTAAGAAAGGAAGGTACCGTAGGACCTTCACGGGGATACCAAGCTGTGACTTATTGCCATCACTAGGGTCGACCAGATACCTAGAGGAGTTGCACTTTGGACAGTGTGTTGCTTTCTCGTGCAGTTTCCTAAATAGGACGCACCCCTTAGGACAAGCATGGATTTGCTCATACGGCATCTTAAGTGCATGAAGAAGTTTCTGTGACTCGTACAAGTTCTTTGGCAGAACATGACAGTCCGGAAGCAGAGATCCAACAACTGCCAACAAGGCATCGAAGTTGTCTCGACTCATGCTACACTGCGACTTGAACGCCATCAGGCGTCCCATGGCATCCAGTTGCGAAACTCGTGTCTGTTCGTGAAGGGGTTTTTGTGCCGAAGACAACATCTCGTAGTACGCCTTTGCAAATTCCTCTGGCTCGTCCTCAAATCCTTCACCGAACCGTGCCTCCTGAAAGTCATCCATCCAGTCCGCGACCCCGACATCTCCATCAAAAGTCTCCAGACGTGGTCTCACCACCTCCTCTCTAATACGATTGGCTTCACCATGGTTTATCCAGCAGGTATAGTTTGGCGTGAATCCATACAAGATAAGATCTTTCCCCACAGCCACCTTTGTCTTTCTTACAACGTTGTCACATTTGGCGCAGGAACACGGCATCCGAATGGACCCATGAGCAACCTCGCCAAATGCATGCTCCACGAAAGCATTAGTCTTATTCATCCACTCTGGGGTAGCCTGTGTACATCCAATCACGGTTCTCCATCCTCTAGCATATACATATGTAAGCGAGCAATATAACCAGCAAATGCATTTGCACAGCGTGCCTACTATCTAATAGGTGAGGATAGGTCCTAATCCCACCCACGGATGCATAGATAATGTCAGTTTCCATGCTCCGCTCCGATCCGAGACAGAATTTCGGCAGCACCTCCCCGCTGTTCTCCCGATACACGTCCCGAAAGGGAGAGTGTGCATCCGTAGAACAACAGGGAGGTGATGCCGAAATTCTATCTCAGACCAGAGCGAACCATGGAAACTAACATCATCTACGTATCAACGGGTTGTCCAAAATACGTGGACAATCCGAAACAGTTACGGTCACAGATATGCAAGGATTTTACATACCTCCGACCGTATCTGTTTCGAACGGAGATGCCTAACTTGGTTACGTGATCATATAAAACATGCATGAAAAGGAGAAGGGGGCTATACCTAAGGTGCCAATGAAGAAAGGCTAGCGAGGCAGTGGCGAGGCGATGCGGTGGCGAGACGACGCGGTGCAGGCAGACCAGCAATGCCCCCGAGTCCCTCTCACAGGTCCTCCTGCAAGAAAAACAATTGGTCAGTGTCAACTGAAAATTTTGACAGCACCTCCCCTGCACGGGGAGGTTACAAAACCTGCAAAAAACATTGACACGAAGGCCAACAACCACATATACACCAAACATATAGGCACCTTCACCAACCACATACTACTACTACTTACTAACTTCTACTAACACTACTAATTATTACTTACTAGCTATTACTATACTACTACTCTCCTCTTTCTTTATTCTAATTACTACTACTATACTACTAAGTACTACTAACCACTAGCTACTAACTACAAACTAATACTAGAAACTACTACTACTATTGTGTATACCTTTCCGGCGACGCCTGCAGCGGCGTGATGGTCGACGGGATGAGGCCGACAAGTACTTCTCCTTCTCCTTCACTATTACAGGAATGATTTACCGCAGCGTTGGCCTTAGGGGCCCAGCAGCGGACATCTTAAGCGCCCGCTGCGGTAAACCGGTGGCCCACTTGGGCAGCTGGCCACTACGTTGCCCGCTGTGGTTATTCCATTTACCGCAGTGAGCCACATAATCCGCCCGCTGTGGTAAATGAGCATTTACCTGAGCGGGCAGAGCGGTCGGATTATGCTGCCCGCTGCGGTAAATGTTCATTTACCGCAGCGGGCAGTTTATGTGGCCCGTTGCAGTTATCCCCTCCCTATATATAGCAGCAGCCCTCTCTCCTTCCCCACGACTTCTCCTCTTGCAAAATGTGGGGGGGGGGAGGTTTTGCCCGAATTTTTCACCAAATCTTCAAATTCAGTTTTAGAGCTTTGATCTAGGGGAGTAGGACACAAATAGAGGTACATGATTGCTCTCCCACCCCTCTTTCTCCCTCATTTTCTCTCTTTTTAGTGCAATTCTCCTCATGTGGATCTAGATCTAGATCCATGGGATCCACATGCATGGATCTAGATCTAGTTTATGTTTTTAGTCTAGTTTCTTTATAGATCCATGTCTAGATCATATAAAACATGTGTTTTTTCACTCTAGATTCACCGGTGTGGCTAAAGTTTTGTCGATTTTGATCTCTCATCTTGTTTGGGGCGGATAACCTTGCTGATTTTTTTCACTAAATCATCAAATTGAGTTTTAGAGCTTTGATTTGGGGAGGAGAGGACAAATAAGAGGTACATGATTGCTCCACACACCTTTATATTTTCTCATTTATTCTCACGATGACTATTGCAATATGTCTCATCATGTGTGTACTCTAGATTCATGAAGTAGATGTTTTTTTATATAGCACTTTGTTGTTTTGTCGTGTGTTAAGCTACGATGGACAGGTCCGAATGGATGTACCACATTGATAGAGTGCTTGATCTTCGGTACCTTAGCGAATTGAGGAAGTTTATGGCAACTGCGAAAGCTCATCGTGCTAGTTTGAAGCGGACAACAACCGTATGTTATGTTCTAAATGCCGGAACCTCAGAGGCTACCCAAATGGTACGGTGCAATCACATCTGATTGTCAACGGGTTTATGGAGGGTTACACGGTTTAGACTTCTCATGGTGAACAAAGTCTCGATGCGAGTTGCGGTGTATCTGGAGTGAGCTCGTCGATGGCGACCAACCAAGATCATGTTCGACCACCACCACCTTCCGTTCCAGTGCCAGCCGCCACCGACGATGGCAACAATTCTCGTGACTATATCACAGTTGAAGAATTGCTCGAGAACATTCCAGATGATGATAGTGTCGATGACGGTGACACTATTGAAGATGCTACTCTGAAGGAACCCGAAGATGTCCAGCTCTTTGAGGATCTAGTCAACCACATCGACGAGGATGATGTTATGTATGGCAACACAAAGTGGTTGGAGAATTTTAGGGAGATGAAGCAGGCGGCAATTGATCCTCTGTACCAGGATGGTGGAAAATGTCCGGAGGGGTGCACGGCGCTCTGTTTCAACCTCCATATGCTGATGATGAAGGCTCGACATGGTTGGTCAGACATTGGCTTCAACGAGCTGTTAAGCTACCTTTCTACGACGTACCCTATGGGAGGTAACAAGGTGCAAGCTAATACATATCGAGCGAAGAAGCTCATCCGTCCAGTGGCGATGAAAGTTAGAAAGTTTGATGCTTGCCCTAACCACTGCATCATGTACCGGGGCAAGAAGTATGAGAACATTACAGAATGTCCACACTGTGGATTCAGTCGGTACAAGAGGAATGCCGCTTTCCGCGTGGATGCTGACGACATTCTTCCGAACAACAACAAGAAGAAGCCCAGTGCTGCGGCCAAGCAGATCTCGGCTCAGCAAGGCGAGGAAGAAGAAGGTTACACACTAAGGAAAAGCCTCGTGCTATCCGTGTGGTAGCTACCTGTGGTTGATCGTCTACGTGCACTGTTTGGGAATCCAGAGGATGCGAAGCTGATGTCATGGCATGCATCTCCTGATCGGTCAAGAATGATGGCAAGCTACGACACCCCTCCGATGCACAGAAGTGGAAGGATTTCGATAAGGAGTACCCCGAGTTTCGTGACGAGCCCAAACATGTCCAGTTCACGCTCAGTACCGATGGGATGAACCCGTTCGGTGAGCTAAGCAGCTCGCACAGTACTTGGCCAGTCATCCTCAACATCTACAACCTACCTCCATGGTTGTGTCTGAAGCGCAGGTACCTTATGTTGACGATGCTTATCTCTGGACCGAGGCAGCCCGGCAATGATATAGATGTCCTCCTAGAGCCGCTCATGGAGGAAATGCAGATGCTATTCGATGTTGGGGTCGAGATGATGGATGCGTACAAAAAGCAGAGCTTCACAATTAAAGCCATCATCTTTGTCACCATCACTGATTACCCTGGTCTCTTCTCACTATCGGGGCAGATCAAAGGGAAGTCTGGATGTGTAGTTTGCATCGACGGGACTTGTGAAGCGCAGGTACCTTATGTTGACGATGCTTATCTCTGGACCGAGGCAACCCGACAATGATATAGATGTCCTCCTAGAGCCGCTCATGGAGGAAATGCAGATGCTATTCGATGTTGGGGTCGAGATGATGGATGCGTACAAAAAACAGAGCTTCACAATTAAAGCCATCATCTTTGTCACCATCACTGATTACCCTGGTCTCTTCTCACTATCGGGGCAGATCAAAGGGAAGTCTGGATGTGTAGTTTACATCGACGGGACTTGCTACACTTACCTTTCGAGTTCCACCAAGCTGGTGTACACTCGGTATAGAAGGTTCCTTAAGGCCAAACACAAGTATAGAAGAAGTGATATGAATGAATACTTTGACAATAAGGATGAGCCAGAACGATTTCCAATGCCGGAGACAAAGTGGGGGCCAAAGGTGTATGAGATGGTGAAGGATATGGATGACATCGAGTTCGGTAAGAAGAAGAAAGGACCAAAGGATGGGACAAAACCGACTAGGAAGCGAAAGCGCGACAAGAAGCAGGAAGCATCTCTTGATGACGATGTCCCAGTCATCCCTTTCAAAAAGAAGTCGATCTTCTTCAAGTACCTGTCGTACTGGAAAACATTTCATACACCCCATGCAATCGATTGTATGCACCTAGAGAAGAATGTGTTTGAGAGCACGACCGGTGTTCTGCTGGACATCCCGGGCAAGACGAAGGATGGGATCAATTCACGGACCGATCTTGTCAACCAGGGCATTAGAAAGGAACTCCACCCTGGAAAGCCTTATAACGGTAGAGTTGATATCCCATTAGCTGCATACAACCTCACGCATGCCGAGAAGGTGACTTTTTGCAAATTGATGAGGGTATCAAGGTGCCGACCGGTTTATCCTCCAACATCAAGAGCCTGGTCTCCATGAAAGACCTCACAATGACCGGCTACAACTCACATGACTGTCACGTCATGCTCCCGATGTTCCTTCCAATGTTGATAAGAGCTATCGGTCTAGAATATGTGAAGATGGTGATAACACGTATGTCATACTTCTTTAACTGCATCACGCAGAAGGTCATCGATAAGGCAGAGTTGCCTGCCTTAAAGGAGTTCATCGTGGAGACTCTCTGTCAGCTCGAGATGTGCTTTCCACCGGCTTTCTTTAACATTATGCCACACCTGATGATGCACATGGTTGACCAGATCGAGCAATTGGGCCCAGTGTACCTACACCAGACGTGGACGTACGAGCGCTTCGTGTCCACCTTGAATAGGTACATCCATAACCGTGCTTACCCTGAAGGTTCTATGATCGAGGCGTACACAACCGGGGAGTCAATCAACTGGTGTATGAGGTACATTAAAGACACGACGACGATTGGGTTGCCTGTTCACCCGCACGAGAGAAGAACCGAAGGGAAAGGGTGCGTGGGCCAGAAAGTGCGCACTGATATACCTAACAAAGAGGTACAAGAAGCTCATTATAGCATCCTCCATCAGTTGGTGAGGATGGAAAAATACGTCGAACAACACCTGGAAGAGCTTCGCACCTCTCATGATGGAAAGCGCACGGAGGAATGGGTCCAGAAAGAGCACAGGAACAGTTTTGTACAATGGATGAAAGACCAAGAAATATCGTCTGATGACGATGACAGTGACACTATAAAGAAGCTTGCGAAGGCCCATCGACCCAAGTCACCACGTGGCAAGGGTATGATGTGAAGGGGTACAGGTTTCACACAAAAGACAAAGACAAAAAGAGTGCGGCACAAAACAATGGTGTTCAATACGAGGGCATAGACGAGTTGACACAAAAGAGGACACAATTCTATGGGTAGATCGAACAAATATGGGACCTCAACTATGGAGTCAACTTACGCATAACAAACTTCAAGTGCGATTGGGTCAACCCGAAATCAGTTGTAGTGGACAATTACGGGTTAACCACCGTGAACCTCAAAAGCACGGGCTACAAAGATGACCAATGGGTACTTGCAACCAATGTAGCACAAGTGGCGTACTATATCTATCCACCGGATACAAAGAAGCACGTGGTTGTGTCCGGAAAGCAACAGATCGTGGGAGCTGATGGGGTGCAAAGCCCCGAGCAGTACAACAACTACGCGGAGCTCCAGCTTTTTACAGATCATGAAAAGAAGATCAAGGTAGTGGAGGTCGGTTGCAAGCATAGCAAGATGAAGCCCTGGGCACGGAGTGGTAATGAGAAGAGGGTCATAAAAGCTCCCGCACCAAAATGACATGTGTTCCACACTTTTTTTGTAATAATGTAGACGAAACTTTGTATTTGAATGCATTTAGAATTATAAAACTTGGAGTCAAACTTTTTAGACTTTACAATCTTTGAAGTCAAACAAAGTGGCTGGGACATTCATCCGACTCTGGAAATAGATGATGGGGATCATCTTGAGGCCTGGAAAAGTCGGGTTAGAACATACGAATGTGAATTGATCGAGGTACAAATGTGAATTGACATTGTGTGTGCTCGTCTGTAATGTACCTTGGAAACGTAGTCGAGAATGGGAGCGATGTAGAGTCGTCCTACAGGTTGTCCGCCTCGGTACCTCCCTGTTGGCTTGGTGCACCTGGCATTGGCTGCATCGCCTGTTCCCCCTCCGTAACTCCCACCGGTGCATCCCCTTGAGCCCCCTCCTTATTTGTCGGGGGCATAGGCTGAGTGTCGGGGCCCTCCTCATTTGTCGTGGGCATAGGATGAGTGTTGGGAGGTGGAGGTGGCCCGCTCGGGCTCGGCTGGGTTGAAGGCATTGTGTTGCCCCCAGAAGTGGCCCTTGAACCTTCTGCCTCATTGGTTGGGCCCAAAGGAGGACTTTTCGAGCTCTGAGGAGGGCTCTTGCCAATTGGTGAACGAGCTGGCGGGTCCTTGTCACGGCCTTCGTCATCTCCGTCGTCATCGCCTTCTGGGGGCAAGATCTAGCAACGGACGCTGTCGTCGTTGGTATGATCTCAAGGTCGTCCTTCATCCAATAGATGTCATCACATTCCGCTTCTTCAAGGGTACGGTGACGTTGTAGGTGGGGAACATCTAGTTCATAGTCTTTATGCTCTGGGTTAACTAACGTTATGGTCACCAGTGCATAGTTCTCAGGTAGCCGGGCCCGATATCCTTCTGGGATTTCGTTGATCGGATATACAGCTCCCTCGCCCACGAAAATCTTCTTGCTCCTGCCAAACGGAATCAAGAGCCACACTAGTGTCATCTCGTTGACCTCATCGATTGGGTGGCGCGGGAAATCCTCGACGTGGGGAATGTTCCCCCCTTGTAGACCCGGAGGGAGGGGCATGCTAGCTTGGCGGAACATCTGTGACCTCATCGCCACCATATCGGGGTCGTTGCTCGTGAAGGCTTCCTTTATCGAGCTCTTGATTATATCAGACATGCCGAGCTCATAGCCCTTTTGAAAGATGTTCGTCTTGTACCTCTGCCTCGACTTGTATGAGGAAGCGTCGGATTGCCAAGACTGAATCGCGTTCCAATTCATCTTTGACTGGACTCCACGTACACGGTCGCGGTGCTCCGGGGTTCCTAGGACCTTAGTAAGTAGGTCATGGCCCCTCTGAACCTCATAGGACCCACTGTCCTTGGAGGCTTCGATAACAGCCTTCTCCACCTCCTCGAACCCGGGCTCGTTGAACTTGGTTGCACCCTCCTTGACCTTCTTTGGAATTCGAGCTCAGATGAAGTCCTTAGCCCTAGGTTCGACGTCCTAGTACGGATCTGGTTGCCCGCTCGCTCTCATATCTTCATCTTGTTTCCGCCACTCTTCCCTCTTGCCGGCAAACCCAGTCATTCCCAAGTGGTGGGGCCACTTGTTCTTCTTCGCGAGTGCGCTGAACTTGGCACTCTTTTCTTTTTCTTCGTCTGAGCTTTTGAGTTTGCAAAAAGCCTCCCACTGATGATCCTTGATCATATTGTATTTTGTACATGGATTATTGCCCTTCTTGAACCAATCTCTCGTCAGCATTGACTTGAAATTGCGAACGGAAGTCCCCGCCACGTGCATGACCCAATCCTTGCACTTGGCCAAATCCGCGTTCTCGGGATAGTTGAACTTCCTCCTAACTAGAGTCCAGATAAGGCCCTTGTATTCCTCCGGGACAGTGTGCCAATCAAGCCAAGTGATTTCCACCTTGTCCCTTGTAATCACGACAACTTGGTTGCTGAACACTGCAATGACCTCGCGAGGCTTGACCGACTCTCCCATAGGCCCCACCTCAATGATATCATGGACTTCCTCGCCCCTGTCGATCCTGTGCCTCCCATGTTCACCCCTCCTCCATTTGGTTCCCTTAGACTTGGATGTTGAGGTCCCGGTGGAGGGAGCCGGGGCCTCTTCTTCTCCGAAAACCAGCATCCGAGTAGAACCCGGTACCTGTGGTTCAGAGATACTTGCATTCAAGTTTTCAATCGCTTTAGCATAAAGCGCAAAAAGCGTGTTGGTTGCTGCAAGTACCTCGGCGTGGATGCTATCTCGGCTCGGAACCCGAGCCGCACTTTCACCCTGTTGACACCAGTTTTTGGCATGTGTCCAATGAGCTAAGGCTTGCATTGATCGGTAACCGTTTTCTATCGGCATCGGAAGGTCATCGGTCAAATTTACCGATGAGAGTGAATGCTGCGAAAGGGATAAGTTTGTTTCCGATGGAAGCTGGGCGATTTCTTGCCGATAGGAGTTAATTGGTGAAGACAAATTACCAGTGGAGGTGAAAGGTTGCCGATTGGGAGGTATTACCGATGAGGAAATGATGCCGATGGGCACAGGGTGACATGGCGGTTGACGTCAGCAAGGGATTGCCAATGGCAATAGAAGGAAGTTGCGGATTGAAGAGTCTGCCGATGGAAAGTTTCATCGAAGAAAAGACATAAGGAAATTGGTGATTTTATACCAGTATTATTATAGAAGTTTGAGTCCGACTCTTGCATGAGTCATTTATTTTCCTTAAAAATAGAGATGTTTGTTTAGGAAAATATTCTTGTTATTTGGGTCTGACTCCTGCGCGGGTCGGTTGTTTCCTTAAAAATAGAGTTTTGTTTAGGAAAGGTATGAGTCGTGTCTGTCTACAACTCCTTTTGCTGGAGTATAAATATGTACCTAGGGGTCATGAGAAAATCAATCATACATCAAACAAATCTATTACTCTTATTTACTTTTACTGCAATTTACCCTTTTATTGCATTAGTCTTAGTTTATCTACGAGTTCTTCAAGCTTCGACGGGCTGCATCTCCTTGATCTCCGTCAAACCCTTGCAAGTTCTGCGTCGGAGTAATCTGAGCTTTGACATCCGGGCGGCTGTTGTCTCGTTCAGCTCTGCTCTAGTTATCTTGATCAAGTCTGAGTCTTGACATCTGGGCGTATCGTCGTTGTCTTGTTTGGATCTTGTTCTAGTTATCGTCCTTGTCGATTAACTGGTCAAATCGACTGGCACACCTTTGGATATTGAATTCGGGTAATAGCCCAAGGTGTTCGCAGATCCTGACATTTTTTGTGTCAACACCTCTTTTGACACACCCGGTGGGACCAATTATACATCTATCATGAGTGATCATACTGACGTCAATCAGAGGAACGTCATCGAAGTCTCCGAGGCTGATCTAAAAGATGATCATAAGCTGGCTATGGAGCGAGCTATGGAGGAGTACAAGCAATTGTATCTGAAGTCCTTCAGCCTAAGCAGGAGCGGCGAAGCCATCCAGAAGCAAGATCCGCCATTGTCGCGGCAGGTCACGTTTGATGCCAATCCTGGTAAGTTGCAAGAGATGGTTAATTCTGCCTTAAATCAAGCATTAATTAGTCACTCCAATGTGTTGTCCAATACTGTGTACAATGCTTTTATGCAATCTTTCAAAGAAGGACAAGCACCTCAATATGTTGGTCCAACGTATCATCAGCCTGGATCGGCATCTATAAACCCATCGGCAGCTCCAATGACATCTTCTACTCCTGTGGATCTGTCTGCCGATGTGGCTACACCGCCAAGGCCAAGTCCTGAAAGCGTCACCAAGCTTAGTGCAGATCCGGTGGCATCGGCAATGTCGGGACCTGCTATCCAGAATCATCCAGCTCCCGTCAACTAGTGGGATACGGTATGCCTTCAAATCCATCTACTGGTTCCAATCTGGTGCAGGGAGACAATTCAGCTTGGAAGGGCTCCATGGCATCGGCAATGCAATCACAGCTGATGATCCCTATGATGCATCACTCTACGTCTTCTCCAACTGTGCAAATCCCGTCAGAAGATCTCCAGGTGATGACTCCTAAAGTACCTCTGATGCCCCCATCGGCAAACTCTGTGCCGATGCAACACAGTATAGCAACTGGAAGTCAACCTATGGTGGTAAATCCTCAAGCCGGAGTATTAACACGTCAAGGTAACCAATTTGTTGATTACTCTAAGGTGCAGGAGCAGCAGGCGCCAGTTAGCTATCAGCCATCGGTAAGTCACATGCCGATGATTTATAATCCTGGATGGACCAGTCAGCCGCCGGTTCAACAGTCTGGCGTACTAATGTATCAGTATGAAAGTCCAGCAAACGCTCAGAGTGGAGCATCGGTACAACAATCGATGAATATGATACCACAACATAACCCAGTAAGTGTGCAAAGTTATCCATTGGTAAGTCAGCCGATGCATAATGTCCAGATGACTGGTGCTACGCCCGTGACAATCACTCTGCATCATCTTCTACCAAGACCTGAAGGGGCGCATCAGCCGGCTCCACCAGTCAACAATCAGCCAGTGAGTCGGCAAGAGCAGGATGCATATTGGACCGATAAGATTGCCGAAGTGATGAAAGAACAATTCGGCATTAAACCCAAGGTTAATACATATTCTTATCGGATGTCATATCCTCCGGCATATGACTTAATTCCCCTCCCAAATCGGTACAAGGTGCCTAATTTTACTAAATTCTCTGGCCAAGATGACACGTCAACAATGGAGCACATCAACCGCTTCATTATCCAGTGTGGAGAAGCTGCTAGCAGGGAAGAGCTGAGGGTGAGATTGTTCTCATCGTCATTGTCTGGATCAGCATTCACATGGTTTATATCATTGCCTCCAAACTCTGTAATCACATGGGCCGATCTAGAGAGCAGTTTCATAAATACTTCTTCGCTGACATACATGAGAAGAAGATTACCGATTTGGTTAGGCTGAGGCAACGTAATGACGAATCGGTGGAAAGCTTTGTCCAGAGACTGCGAGACACGAAGAATAAGTGCTACAGCTTGGTACTTGATGATCGGCAACTGGCAGATTTGGCTTTCCAAGGACTACTGCCGCATATCAAAGATAAGTATGCATCTCAAGAATTTGAAAGCCTAAGTCATCTGGTGCAAAGGATTGCCGATCAAGATGTCAAAAGTTTTGAACCCAGGAAGACTTGGAATAAGAAGGTGGCCTTCATTGGGCAAGAAGAGGATTCTGGGTCAGATGAAGAGCTGAGCATCGACGCTGCCGAATGGGTGAAGGATAAGAAATCTGTGTCTTGTCCGTTTGGCCAGAAGGAAGCTGAAAGGTTCACCTTTGATATCACCAAGGCCGATAGGATGTTTGACTTATTACTTCAAGAAGGGCGGATCAAGTTGGCACCTAACCAAGTAATTCCATCGGCCAAAGAACTCAGAAAGATCAGGTATTGCAAGTGGCACAATGCGACTTCGCACAGTACCAATGACTGCAAAGTATTCAGGCAGCAGTTGCAGTCAGAAATTGAATCTGGGCGAATTAAATTTGAAAATTCTAAAGCCCAGAAACCAATGAAGATTGATCAGCACCCGTTTCCAAATAATATGGTGGAAACTAGTGGAACAACTAAAGTGCTGACATCGGAAGCTGCCAGGAAGAATGCATCGGTAGATCCTGACCATCAAGTAGCTGAGCGTGATGAGAGGAGGTTTGCCGATGACAGAAAGGGAAAAAAGGTTGCCGGTGAAGGTAGCAGTGCCAAGAGGGCTCCTGGTGTTATAATCACGCATAAGCAGCCAAGGCAAGAGTATCGGCAATCGCAAGAGGAGCGACATCGGCAGGAAGAAGAAGAGCACCAAGAGTGGCTTCGGCATAAGGACCACTGGAAGTGTCCCTTCTTCGTTCACTGCTAGGAAGAAGGCATCAAGCTACCTACTGCCGATAATTGTACCGAATGCAATGGGTATTCCATGCCTTTCGGTCAGAAAAGAAGCCTTGCTTTGACGATCGGACATCCGGGTATGCTAGGCCTCTCAGAGAGAAGAAATCGGCACATGACCGGCTGGGGGTAAGCTCAACACACATGATAGACTTGGCAGGCGCGTTAGTCAGGAAGAGCTGGAGGAGATGGCCAATGCAAGAGTGCCCGACGAAGAGATATTCTCCAGAGAACCAAACATAAGAAGTGGTGCCGATGCAAGCAGTAAGATGCAGCACCAGCCTGTTTGGAAAACTAAGCTTCCTCAATGGTGCCCTAAGGGTCTGACGAAAACTCAGAAAAGGAGAATCCAGCGTGAACGCCAAAGTGACTTATGTGACAGTGAAAATCCTTCAAGGGAAAAACAGTGGAAGCCAAAGCGCAAGGATAGGGATCCATCGGCAGAAATCAACATGGTCATCATATTGCCGATGGAGTTCATGGCACCTGTCAACGAAGAAGCTGCTAAAATGACGCAATTAGTGTTGGACCCGATGGCAGCTATCTTTGAGAAGTCTGTCGATGATGAAAGGCAGTATCTAAGGGCTCTGTTTGTTAAGGTAAAAGTGGATAGATAGCCTGTAACAAAAATGCTGGTGGACGGTGGGCGTCAATCAATATAATGCCATATGTCATGTTCAGGAAACTTGGGAAAGGTGACCAGGATTTAGTCAATACGGACATGAAACTTAAAGATTTTGAAGGCAATGTGTCGCCAGCTATGGAAGCCGTATGTGTTGAGTTGACCATCGGCAGTAAGACTTTGCCAACGACGTTCTTCGTGATTAGTGGCAAAGGAACCTACAACTTGCTCCTAGGAAGGGATTGGATCCACGCCAATTGATGCAACCCTTCCACGATGCACCAAAGTCTTGTGCAATGGGTCGGGGACAAGATTGAAGTCGTCTGAAGTGAGACCCCATCGATTGTTGCATCGGCAGAATCGGAAACTTATGAGCAAACTAGGTGCATATCAGGTGAAGCTTGGGACACGGAGTTCCTTAAAGTTGCCGATTATCGCATTACACCGATCCGAGTAGTCGGTCCTGAAGAAGAGTTTTAATGGATCGATTTGCCGATGATGGAAAACTAGGACAGGGGTTCACATCGGCCGATGATTTATTGGCAGTAGATATCAGCGATGGTAGTAAGCATAGGCCTACATTTATTAGTACTAAGTTAGATTCCCAATGTAAGCAGCAATTGATTGACTTATTAAAAGAATATAAAGATTGTTTTGCTTGGCATTATACAGAGATGTCTGGTTTGGACCGATCAATAGTCGAACATCGGTTGCCTATTAAGTCTGGTTTCCAACCACATCGGCAACCTCCGCGCCGATGTAATCCTATGGTTTTGCCTGACATTAAAGCTGAAATTACAAAGCTAATTGAAGCTGGGTTTATTCGGCAATGTCGATATGCCGATTGGATTTCTAATGTGGTTCCTGTGTATAAGAAGAATGGAAAACTTCGTGTTTGCATTGATTTTAGGAATCTCAATAAGGCTACGCCGATGGACGGTTATCCGATGTCTGTTGCCGATCTGCTGGTTGATGCTGCCGCTGGACATCAAATCATTAGCTTCATAGATGGTAATGCTAGATATAATCAAATATTCATGGCCGAGGAAGACATAAAACAAGACTGCTTTCAGATGTTCAGGTCACGTCGGTTTGTTTGAGTGGGTCGTAATGACTTTTGGCTTGAAGAACGCCGGTGCTACTTATCAAAGAGCAATGAATTTTATCTTTCATAAGTACATCGGCACGATAGTCGAAATCTATATTGATGATGTGGTGGTTAAATTTAGAAATTTTGAGAAGCATCTTGCCGATTTGCGAAAAATCTTGGAATGCACAAGGGAGCATGGGTTGAAGATGAATCCTAACAAGTGTGCATTTGGTGTATCGGCATGTCAGTTTCTGGGTTTTATGGTACATCAGAGAGGCATCGAGATCGGCAGAAAATCTATTGATGCAATTAACAAAGTAGTTGCTCCCACAAATAAGACTGAGTTGCAATCCTTGATCGGCAAGATTAATTTTATTAGAAGATTTATATCCAACTTATCTGGTAAGATTAAATCTTTTAGTCCATTGTTAAAGCTGAAAGCCGATCAAGAGTTTAAATGGAAAGAAGAACAACAGTTAGCCTTGGAGGAGATCTAGAAATATTTGGTAAACCCTCCAGTCTTGGTTCCACCTCAGCATGGGAAGCCTTTCAGGTTGTATTTGTCTGTCGATGATGGTGTTATCGGGTCAACCTTAATCCAAGAATTTAAAGGGAAAAATGTGTGATTTATTATTTAAGCAGAAGGCTGGTAGATGCTGAAGCCAGGTATTCGGCCATAGAAAGATTATGTTTATGCTTATATTTCTCTTGCATAAAATTAAGGCATTATTTATTATCGGCTGAATACACTGTTGTCTGCAAAGATGATGTGGTTAAGTATATGCTGTCGATGCCAATATTAAGTGGGAGAATCGGAAAATGGATTCTAGCGCTTTCAGAATTTGATCTGAAGTATGAATCGGTTAAGGCAGTTAAGGGTCAGGTGATGGCCGATTTTGTTACTCAGCATTGCGATACGATAAGATCTGTAGAGATTGCTCCTTGGACTTTGTTCTTTGATGGGTCTACATGCAAGGAAGGGGCAGGTATCGGCATTGTTTTAATCTCACCCCGTGGACGGAAATATGAAATTTCACTGCCGATTGTTGCTACCTCAACAAACAATCAGGCTGAGTACCAGGCTCTGCTAAAGGGGTTGGAATTACTCAGGGAGGTACGTGCTGATGCTGTTGAAATCTTCGGTGATTCCATGTTAGTAGTTAACCAATTGATTGGAACATATGAATGCCGAAGTGAAGCTTTAATTGCAACCCATGAAAAGTGTTTGCGGTTATTAAAAAGAATTCAAAGAGTACCGCCTTGAGTATATTCCTAGGTTGCATAATGAAGAGGTCAATCGGTTAGCACAGAACGCTTCAGGATATCAGCCAATTCAAGAAGTCATGACATCGGTAATGGTTGCCGATGACTGGAGAAAAGAAATTGTCGATTACTTAAGAGATCCGTCTAAGAAGGTTGAAAGACGTCTAAGGTTTCAAGCTACCAAGTATGTGCTCCTTGACAATGAATTATACTATCGGACAGTTGATAGAGTTTTGCTCAGATGCCTTAGTAGAGAAGAGTCAAAAGAGTTGATGGGTGAGATCCATGAGGGTGTGTGTGGAGCACATCAATCGGCATTCAAGATGAAGTGGATGATTAGGCGGAATGGATATTATTGGCCGACAATTCTTGAAGATTGCTTCAACTATTTTAAAGGCTACCAGGATTGTCAGAAGTTTGGTAATGTCCAGAGGGCACCTGCATCGGCAATGAATCCTATAATCAAGCCTTGGCCGTTTAGAGGATGGGCTATTGATCTCATCGGCCAAATTTATCCACCATCAAGCAAGGGGCATAAGTTTATACTCGTTGCTACCGATTACTTCACGAAATGGGTTGAGGCGATTCCTTTGAAGAAGGTGACATCGGCAAACATGGTAGATTTTGTAAAAGAACATATTGTTTACCGATTTGGTATTCCTCAAACTATTACCACCGATCAAGGAACCATGTTCACATCGGGAGAGTTTGATGAGTTTGCTGCTGGTATGGGGTTCAAGGTATTGAATTCTTCTCCTTATTATGCCCAAGCTAATGGTCAGGCTGAGGCGACTAATAAAGGAGTTATTAAGCTTATCAAACGCAAGATTGAAGAAAACCCTAGAAGGTGGCATATAGTGTTAAATGAAGCCCTATGGTAGTATCGGATGGCATGTCATGGTGCAACCAAAGTTTTGCCGTATCAGTTGGTCTATGGACACAATGTTGTCCTGCCTTGGGAAGTTAAAACTGGGTCTAGGCGATTGTTTTCTCAAGATCAATTGACAGCCGATGAGTATGATACTCTTATGAAGGATGAGTTAGAAGACTTAGCAAGTCATCGGTTGAGAGCTTTGATCAGCATCGAAGAAAATAAGAAAAGGGTTGCCAGATGGTATGACAAGAAGGTAAAGGTGAAAGAATTTGCCGATGGTGATCTGGTGTGGAAATTGATTTTACCGATTGGGACTAAGAGTTCTAAGTTTGGAAAATGGTCTCCTAATTGGGAGGGTCTGTTTCGGATAAATCAGTCTGTTCATGGTAATGCATATATTTTGGAGACCCTAGAAGGAGCTGTGTTTCCCAGAGCAATCAACGGTAAATACTTAAAGAAATATTACCCTAGTATTTGGGTGGATGCGTAGAATACCCGTTTGAATGCCGATGGAAGAAAAAGTTATATAAGACATTGGTAAAAAGCGTACTGGCATTATATTACAAGAAAAATCAAATATCGGTATTACATTTGCCGATACAATGGATTGTAACAAATTACAACAAGGATTGAATAGCTGATATCGCACGCAGGCGAATTTGCTTTTTTTGTTCCATCTCCTTGGCATCGTCATCGGCGGATCCTTCTATTGGCTTGATCTTTTTCTTCATCCGGAGGGCTTGACATGCGTCGGCATCTCTTTCTTGTTGAAGAGTTTGGATAGCATTTGGAAGTTTGGTTTTCTGTTGATTGGCTGCAATCAAGGCTTCGTCAACTTGTTTCAGCTCTGCTAATAGCTTTTCTTTCCTTGCCGATAGATGGGCAATGTCTTGATCAAGCTCAGTACCAGAAGCTTCTAAGTGACCTATGTTCTTGTGTTTTTCGTCGGCAGATTGCTTGAATTGAAGAATTTTCTCTTCGAGTTCTGACTGAACAGTCCTATCGGCAATGCAGCGTGAGAGCCTTTGATACTGGAGTTGCTTACTCTCGAGGAACGCTGCCTAGAAAAGTGTTTCTTCGATATCGGCAAATAGATGGCCTTGGATGTCTTTAAAAGCTGTCTTCGCTGCAGTGGAGTCCTGAACGAGATGGGACGTGTCTTGTTGCAGTAAAGATAGTAGTGCTTCGAGCTTAAGTTTGATATCTGCCGATAGAGCTAGAGCAGAGCTTTCTTCATCTTCGTCTTCATCGGGGAGATTGACGGCGAAGAAGAACAAGCTGTTCGGGGAGTCTTGGGCCTGAAAAGGAAGAAGATTAGGGCTTGCCGATTATAAGTTTATGTTATGGGTTTTATGACAGTCGGCTTACCGTCTTGAAGCGGATTTCTTGCCTGGGACTTGGGAAGGCAGCTGGTATGGCATCATCTTGAAGATCGACAACAGTTGCCGATGAACTTGCCTCCGTAGGAGGAGCGGTTGGTGCTGGTGGTGCTGTTGCTGGTGCTGCCTCTGCTATGGTGGCTGGCTCCTGTGGTGATGATGTCATCCTCTGGTCAGGGATTTTATCTGGTGTAGGTGCTGGTGCCGATGCCGATGCCGATGCTGTCCCCATTGTTGCAGCTGGTTCCTGCAGCAGTGGTATCGTTTCCTGGTCAAAATGTCGTCCAATGGATGCTCAGGAATAGGCGCCGATGTTGGCTCTGTTGTTGGTGCATCGGTGGAAGTTGGTGGTGCAGCTGGAGTTAATGGCACGGATGGAGTGGCTTGCCTCAAACGTTTCTTCTTCGGGGCAGTAGTTGGTGAACCAACCCGTTTCGGTTGCGAAGCTTGGGGGCATCGACAACATGAGTTGGAGAAGCTTGTACATTCGGAGTAGCGGCCGATAACCTCGTTGCCTATAAGAGATATTTGGTGCAAGTTAAATGAAGTGAATGTTGCCGATGAAAGTTTGTGATCGGTATAAGTGAAATAAAAACTTACTGCAAAAGCTCGCGCCAAGATGGCAGCAGCAGCCGATGGAGTAGCGATGGTCTTTGCAGGTGTCAGCTTAGGCTTGAGGGTAACCTTAGGTACCCTTTGAGGCGTGAAAGCAGCCAATATAGAAGCCTTGTTGCCGATGATTGATGTGGGGCTCATTATTCGAAGATT
The DNA here is from genome assembly GCA_022036555.1 of Microstegium vimineum. Lineage (NCBI taxonomy): Eukaryota > Viridiplantae > Streptophyta > Magnoliopsida > Poales > Poaceae > Microstegium > Microstegium vimineum. The sequence continues at coordinate 9,215,878 of CM039125.1, read as the reverse complement.
GAAGTGCTTGCCGCTCTTGCTCATTCAGGGGATTGGATCATAAACCTATTTTTTTTTAAAAAAAGGAGGGTCAGATGCCGATAGTAGAAAATAATGAGAAAATGCATTAGAGTTAAGAACTTACTGCATCATCGGGAATGATGTGATCGGCGTCGATCAAATGCCGATAGTAGTGCGATGATTTAGCGAACAGTTGCCTTCTCCATTCTTGCCACCAAGATTTGTATAACTCTGTCATAAAAGATGTTGGTGCCTAGGAGGAAAGGTCGATGTTTGATGTATCGGCATGGGGAGAAAGGATGACAATCCTGTTCCAATCCATGGCACTGGAGATAATTTCTCTTGGCTTTATCACATTGGCGAAGCTGAGTTTGATCAGTAATTGGCCGAATGCCAGCTGCCTTGCTGCTGCCGATGGATAATAGAACTCATACGATGGAGGAGAGTTCTTCCCGGTTCCAAAGATGTTGACTAGAATGGCTTGGGGAACAATGCTGGCCTTCATGATTGTTTCATTCTATGGCACGTTCCAATCGGTAAGGTTGAATAACAACGGGAATCGGTTGTTCTCATCAACATAAGGCCACCAAAGCCGTTCTGCGATGGGGATTCCATTGTAAATCTTTTGGAAGAACCTACCAAATTGATCTGTATTGGCATCGGTTCCTGGTAGCACTATGATAGCCTCTCCAAAATTGAGTGGGGGACGGGTTGCCGATTCATCATCCTCAAATACATAATCCTTCGATATATCCCTTGGAAACTGCTGAATGAATAAGTCAAATTGGAGGACCTTGTACATGTGTGCGTTCAACCACATATTTATAAACCACCAAGGACCTCCAAGGTTGCCGATGGACTCGCCTAGCAATAGCTTCCTGGATACTTGGTGCAAGAGGTGGTATACCGATCCAAGGAGGTATCGGCCAAGAGGGAGTTTTGCTCCATCGGCCAGAAGCTCTGCTGCGGGAAGATACATGGTGGTAGGTCCAACTGTTCTGCCACAGAAGATGAACTTTTCTAACCACATGTTCAAGAAGGTGGCGTGCTCCCTCTGACCTACCGATCTAGTCTTTTGGTTCTCTCGGATGTATCCAGTCCAACCGCCGATATTGCGTGTGTTCACTTTATACTCGGCTTTCCTACCAAAAAGGTTGGAGGGATCGACAGAAGAGACATTGAGGCCAGTAAGCATATGCACATCGGCAAGAGTGGGAGTAGCTGGTCCGTGTTTGAATAAGAAGGCATTCATTGTATCGGACTAGAAATAAGAAGCGGCTATCATCATATTCTCATTCTTTGCCATATCGGCAATAGAGAGTCTGATGCACTGATCTAGATTGCACTCTACCCAGTAAACTTGTTGTGTTCTAATTATTCTGAGGTACCAGTTCTTCCATCCCTTGGTGGGTTTGGGCCATGAACGGAAAGCATCTTTCCATAGCCCTAGGCTAAAACACTCAGATCTGAAAGGGGTGCGGTTGGTCTCTGCGTTGATCAAATTGGTGGGATCGGTGTTTCCCATTGGGCCTAGACAGTTAAAGTTGGATTGCTCAATAGGGATTACTACCTTGTTGTACAGTTCCTAGGTTTCGGAAAAAAATCAAAGAGAGAAAGAAGAAAAGGATTACGAAATTGATACGAAACTTGCAGAAGATGAAGCGAGAAGGGAGCAGGTTTACTTTGGGAACTTCGAAGTTGATCGCCATTGAAGTTGTTCGTGCTCTGCTTGAGGGAGATGTCGTTGCTTGGGTTGCCGGAGGTGTTCTTCAGAGCCACCGCCGAGGTTGAAGATGAGGGCAAATGAAAGTGGGTTCAGGGTGAAAAACAGATTGGATGGTGGTAACTTTTATAAGCCTGGTCAGGGGTATTTTTGGAGTTTTCTTCACACTGAACAGGAATATGGAAGGTTATGCAATAGGTATGCGTGGCAATCAAGGAGATATGATTGGGCTTACAACTGTTCGCACTGCAGTCGCGGAATTTTGTTGATAAATTGCGATTTTTACGTGTGGTAATCGAGGAGGTCGTGCAAGTATCTTGGAGGGAAAGGTTACAGTAGAGAAAATTTCGGTGCATAAAATATTCTACACTCCGAAATTTGGGGGCATGTGTTGACACCATTTTTTGGCATGTGTCAAATGAGCTAAGACTTGCATTGATCGGTAACCGTTTTCTATCGGCATCGGAAGGTCATCGGTCAAATTTATCGAAGAGAGTGAATGCTACAAAAGGGATAAGTTTGTTGCCGATGGAAGCTGGGCGATTTCTTGCCGATAGGAGTTAATTGGTGAAGACAAATTACCAGTGGAGGTGAAAGGTTGCCGATTGGGAGGTATTACCGATGAGGAAATGATGCCAATGGGCACAGGGTGACATGGCGGTTGACGTCAGCAAGGGATTGCCGATGGCAATAGAAGGAAGTTGCGGATTGAAGAGTCTGCCGATGGAAAGTTTCATCAAAGAAAAGACATAAGGAAACTGGTGATTTTATACCAGTATTATTATAGAAGTTTGAGTCCGACTCTTGCATGAGTCATTTATTTTCCTTAAAAATAGAGATGTTTGTTTAGGAAAATATTATTGTTATTTGGGTCCAACTCCTGCGCGGGTCGGTTGTTTCCTTAAAAATAGAGTTTTGTTTAGGAAAGGTATGAGTCGTGTCTGTCTACAACTCCTTTTGTTGGAGTATAAATATGTACCTAGGGGTCATGAGAAAATCAATCATACATCAAACAAATCTATTACTCTTATTTACTTTTACTGCAATTTACCCTTTTATTGCATTAGTCTTAGTTTATCTACGAGTTCTTCAAGCTTCGACGGGCTGCATCTCCTTGATCTCCGTCAAACCCTTGCAAGTTCCGCGTCGGAGTAATCTGAGCTTTGACATCCGGGCGCATCGCTGTTGTCTCGTTCAGCTCTGCTCTAGTTATCTTGATCAAGTCTGAGTCTTGACATCTGGGCGTATCGCCGTTGTCTTGTTTGGATCTTGTTCTAGTTATCGTCCTTGTCGATTAACTGGTCAAATCGACTGGCACACCTTTGGATATTGAATTCGGGTAATAGCCCGAGGTGTTCGCAGATCCTGACGTTTTTTGTGTCAACACACCCTCGTTCCATGGTTCCCAACTCGGATCAGCGTCCTCCTCTGTGTGATTCTTCTTTGGCCTCAGAGGGGTAATCGAGACTTGACTGCACAGTGAGTTTAAAGAGGGACTTGGGGTAGGTGTTTTCCACTCCTCCGGGTTCTCCATTTATATTCTATATATAATGAATTTTGCTAGTTTAATATTATTGGAGTTACAAAAAAACAATACAAAGAAAAAATATGTTTGAGGAAAAATTGCTCTCAAAATAGCGGGTTACTGCAAAGCAGCCATCCAACGCTACGTGGTGATCATGGATCATTGACTAACGTGACAGACATCTTATTACCAAGTGGTGTAGTTAAAGAGCACAAGTATGGAGCTTAACAAGTTAAGGAGACTAGAAGATAACAAGATAGGAAGTTGTATTGAGCTTCTTAACAAGTTAATAACAAGTACAGAGCAAGTTAAGGATACTAGAACAAGTGTAACAAGTTATAGATAACAAGTAAAGTATTCAAGTAAAGTATTGAAGATCACAAGTTTAACCCGACTGTCACGTCGTTGTCTCACTACACCGGTTGTTATCATCGAGCAATAAGGTAATCCGCCCCAGTGCAATCACACCCAAGTTATAAACTAGCATATTGCATAATTAAAGGTCTCATATGTAGAAGTAGAAGGCAATTTAAGGCAATGGTCACACACAAACACGTAGACGGTCTACGTGGGAAGAGCCAACAGATTGCAACCAACAGATTGCAACCACCAGAATACCAACAGATTGCAACCACAGAGCCCCAGGAATCAGACACTAGTAGGTTGCAACCACAGAGCCCCAGCAGGCACCACAGACACCACCACCACCAACACAGCCAGCAGAGCACCAGCAGCCACCACCAAAGAGCACCCCCACCACCACAGAGCACAGCAGCAGAGCACCACCAGCGAGCGCAGCAGCCCAGCAGCACAACGAGGAGAGGAGGAGAGAGGAGCACCACGGCGGACGACAAGGAGACCCCGAGGACGGCCCGCGGCAGCACAGCACCGAGGAGGTGCAGAGAAGCCCCCGGAACAATTGGGTTCCGCGACGGTGGCGATGGCCCCTGGAACTAGGATTCCGCGACGGCGGAGACGAGGAGGGTGCGGACGACGGATGAGGGTGCAGACAATGAGGAGGACCCCGCGACCGAGTAGGGTGCAGGCGACGAGGGAGCGGCGGCAATGGCGCGTGGCGGCGGGGATGGAAACAAATGGGCAGCCCTTCGGGGTATGGAAAATGAGGAACCGCGGACTTAGAATTTTTGAACGGGCAGAGAGACTATATGTACAGAAGACTTTACCGCAACGGGCGCGTTACGATGCCCGCTGCGGTAAATATTTATCGCAGCGGGCGTGTAGGTTGCCCGCTGCGATAAAGCTTGTTTGACTTCAAAGATTGTAAAGTCTAAAAAGTTTAACTCCAAGTTTTGTAATTCTAAATGCATTCAAATGCAAAGTTTCGTCTACATTATTACAAAAAAAAGTGTGGCACACATGTCATTTTGGTGCGGGAGCTTTCACGGCCCTCTTCTCATTACCACTTCGTGCCCAGGGCTTCATCTTGCTATGCTTGCAACCGACCTCGACTACCTTGATCTTCTTTTCATGATCTGTAAAATGCTGGAGCTCCACGTAGTTGTTGTACTGCTCGGGGCTTTGCACCCCATCAGCTCCCACGATCTGTTGCTTTCCGGACACAACCACGTGCTTCTTTGTATCCGGTGGATAGATATAGTACGCCACTTGTGCTACATTGGTTGCAAGTACCCATTGGTCGTCTTTGTAGCCCGTGCTTTTGAGGTTCACGGTGGTTAACCCGTAATTGTCCACTACAACTGATTTCGGGTTGACCCAATCGGACTTGAAGTTTGTTATGCGTAAGTTGACTCCATAGTTGAGGTCCCATATTTGTTCGATCTACCCATAGAATTGTGTCCTCTTTTGTGTCAACTCGTCTATGCCCTCGTATCGAACACCGTTGTTTTGTGCCGCACTCTTTTTGTCTTTGTCTTTTGTGTGAAACCTGTACCCCTTCACATCATACCCTTGCCACGTGGTGACTTGGGTCGATGGGCCTTCGCAAGCTTCTTTACAGTGTCACTGTCATCGTCATCAGGCGATATTTCTTGGTCTTTCATCCATTGTACAAAACTGTTCTTGTGCTCTTTCTGGACCCATTCCTCCGTGCGCTTTCCATCATGAGAGGTGCGAAGCTCTTCCAGGTGTTGTTCGACGTATTTTTCCATCCTCACCAACTGATGGAGGATGCTATAATGAGCTTCTTGTACCTCTTTGTTAGGTATATCAGTGCGCACTTTCTGGCCCACGCACCCTTTCCCTTCGGTTCTTCTCTCGTGCGGGTGAACAGGCAACCCAATCGTCGTCGCGTCTTTAATGTACCTCATACACCAGTTGATTGACCCCCCGGTTGTGTACGCCTCGATCATAGAACCTTCAGGGTAAGCACGGTTATGGACGTACCTGTTCAAGGTGGACACGAAGCGCTCGTACGTCCACGTCTGGTGTAGGTACACTGGGCCCAATTGCTCGATCTGGTCAACCATGTGCATCATCAGGTGTGGCATAATGTCAAAGAAAGCCGGTGGAAAGCACATCTTGAGCTGACAGAGGGTCTCCACGATGAACTCCTTTAAGGCAGGCAACTCTGCCTTATCGATGAACTTCTGCGTGATGCAGTTAAAGAAGTATGACATACGTGTTATCACCATCTTCACATATTCTGGACTGATAGCTCTTATCAACATTGGAAGGAACACCGTGAGCATGACGTGACAGTCATGTGAGTTGTAGCCGGTCATTGTGAGGTCTTTCATGGAGACCAGGCTCTTGATGTTGGAGGAGAAACCGGTCGGCACCTTGATACCCCTCATCAATTTGCAAAAAGTCACCTTCTCGGCATGCGTGAGGTTGTATGCAGCCAATGGGATATCAACTCTGCCGTTATAAGGCTTTCCAGGGTGGAGTTCCTTTCTAATGCCCTGGTTGACAAGATCGGTCTGTGACTGGATCCCATCCTTCGTCTTGCCCGGGATGTCCAGCAGAACACTGATCGTGCTCTCAAACACATTCTTCTCTAGGTGCATACAATCGATTGCATGGGTGTATGAAATGTTTTCCAGTACGACATGTACTTGAAGAAGATCGACTTCTTTTTGAAAGGGATGACTAGGACATCGTCATCAGGAGATGCTTCCTGCTTCTTGTCGCGCTTTCGCTTCCTAGTCGGTTTTGTCCCATCCTTTGGTCCTTTCTTCTTCTTACCGAACTCGATGTCATCCATATCCTTCACCATCTCATACACCTTTGGCCCCCACTTTGTCTCCGGCATTGGAAATCGTTCTGGATCATCCTTATTGTCAAAGTATTCATTCATATCACTTCTTCTATACCTGTGTTTGGCCTTAAGGAACCATCTATACCGAGTGTACACCAGCTTGGTGGAACTCGAAAGGTAAGTGTAGCAACTCCCGTCGATGCAAACTACACATCCAGTCTTCCCTTTGATCTGCCCCGATAGTGAGAAGAGACCGGGGTAATCAGTGATGGTGACAAAGATGATGGCTTTAATTGTGAAGCTCTGCTTTTTGTACGCATCCATCATCTCGACCCCAACATCGAATAGCATCTGCATTTCCTCCATGAGCGGCTCTAGGAGGACATCTATATCATTGCCGGGCTGCCTCGGTCCAGAGATAAGCATCGTCAACATAAGGTACCTGCGCTTCAGACACACCCATGGAGGTAGGTTGTAGATGCTGAGGATGACTGGCCAAGTACTGTGCGAGCTGCTTAGCTCACCGAACGGGTTCATCCCATCGGTACTGAGCGCGAACCGGACATGTCTGGGCTCATCACGAAACTCAGGGTACTCCTTATCGAAATCCTTCCACTATTGTGCATCGGAGGGGTGTCGTAGCTTGCCATCATTCTTGACCCGATCAGGAGATGCATGCCATGACATCAGCTTCTCATCCTCTGGATTCCCGAACAGTGCACGTAGACGATCAACCACAGGTAGGTACCACACGGATAGCGCGGGGCTTTTCCTCAGCGTGTAACCTTCTTCTTCCTCGTCTTGCTGAGCCGAGATCTCCTTGGCCGCAACACTGGGCTTCTTCTTGTTGTTGTTCGGAAGAATGTCGTCAGCATCCACGCGGCAACCGGCATTCCTCTTGTACCGACTGAATCCACAGTGTGGACATTCCGTCATGTTCTCATACTTCTCGCCCCGGTACATGATGCAGTGGTTAGGGCAAGCATCAAACTTTCTAACTTTCATCGCCACTGGATGGATGAGCTTCTTCGCTCGATATGTATTAGCTTGCACCTTGTTACCTCTCGTAGGGTATGTCGTAGAAAGGTAGCTTAACAGCTCGTTGAATCCAATGTTTGACCAACCATGTTGAGCCTTCATCATCAGCATATGGAGGTTGAAACGGAGCACCGTGTACCCCTCCGGACATTTTCCACCATCCTGGTACAGAGGATCAATTGCCGCCTGCTTCATCTCCCTAAAATTCTCCATCCACTTTGGGTTGCCATACATAACATCATCCTCGTCGATGTGGTTGACTAGATCCTCAAAGAGCTAGACATCTTCGGGTTCCCTCAGAGTAGCATCTTCAGTAGTGTCACTGTCATCGGCACTATCATCATCTGGAATGTTCTCGAGCAATTCAACTCTGATGTAGTCACGAGAATTGTTGCCATCCTCGGTGGCGGCTGGCACTGGAACGGAAGGTGGTGGTGGTCGAACATGATCTTGGTTGGTCGCCGTCGACGAGCTCACTCCAGATACACCGCAACTCGCATCGAGACTTTGTTCACCATGAGAAGTCCAAACCGTGTAACCCTCCATAAACCCGTTGACAATCAGATGTGATTGCACCGTACCATCTGGGTAGCCTCTGAGGTTCCGACATTTAGAACATGGACATACGGTTGTCGTCCGCTTCAAACTAGCATGATGAGCTTTCGTAGCTGCCATAAACTTCCTCAATTTGCTAAGTTACCAAAGATCAAGCACTCTATCAATGTGGTACATCCATTCGGACTTGTCCATCGTAGCTTAACACACGACAAAACAACAAAGTGTTATATCAAAAACATCTACTTCATGAATCTAGAGTACACACATGATGAGACATATCGCAATAGTCATCGTGAGAATAAATGAGAAAATATAAAGGTGTGTGGAGCAATCATGTACCTCTTATTTGTCCTCTCCTCCCCAAATCAAAGCTCTAAAACTCAATTTGATGATTTAGTGAAAAAATTGGCAAGGTTATCCGCCCCCAACAAGATGAGAGATCAAAATTGACAAAACTTTAGACACACCGGTGAATTTAGAGTGAAAAACACATGTTTTATATGATCTAGACATGGATCTATAAAGAAACTAGACTAAAAACACAAACTAGATCTAGATCCATGCATGTGGATCCCATGGATCTACATCTAGATCCACATGAGGAGAATTGCACTAAAAAGAGAGAAACCGAGGGAGAAAGAGGGGTGGGAGAGCAATCATGTACCTCTATTTGTGTCCTACTCCCCCAGATCAAAGCTCTAAAACTGAATTTGAAGATTTGGTGAAAAATTCGGGAAAAACCTCCCCCCCCCCACGTTTTGCAAGAGGAGAACTCGTGGGGAAGAAGGAGAGAGGGCTGCTGCTATATATAGGAAGGGGATAACCGCAGCGGGCAGCATAATCTGACCGCTACGGTAAATGGAATAACCACAGCGGGCAACGCAGTGGCCAGCTGCCCAAGCTGGCCACCAGTTTACCGCAGCGGGCGCTTAAGATGTTCGTTGTCGGGCGTCTAAGGCCAACGCTACAGTAAATCATTCCTGTAGTAGTGAGAGTGGGAACCGGCCCTTTTTTTTATTTGGGCCGCCTAGTTGCCGAGTGCAAGAAAGCGGGCACTTGGCAACTTAATTCAAGTTGCCGAGTGCCAACCCTAGCACTCGGCAACTTAATTAATTGGTTTTTTGTTTTTTGGCTCCCAATTTTTTTGTGTATTTAGTGAACTATTGTAAACAATATGTTCAAATTTGGAAGATTTTCATTGCTTTTTGGTAGTTTTCCTTAGTTTATTTTGTTTTCTTCAATTTTCCCGTTGAATCTTCGTTTGAACTACAGGTGCATGAAATAATGGATTTATTTCGTTCCAAAAATGGTAGCTTTGTTTGGTAGTGAAAATGATGGCTAAATCCATGGCATGTCTCGATAGTTCGATCAACGTGCTCACGGGACAACGTCGCCAACTTCGGTGTTTGTAGTATTTTAATTATATTAAATGCAAATAAATTCTGAAAATCACGAAACTTGAGCACGTGTCGTAATCTCATGTGCGTATGTTGTGGTAAAAGTTTGAAAAAGTTTCGAGGACGTTGTCACGTACGTTGTTCACAAACCTCAAAGTCCACATATGATATCACAAGTCCATGTTTGCTAAAACATTATTTTATAGAATATATTTATAGAATATATTTTTTATATGATACTTATTTTATATCATAAATATTATTTTTTTATAAAACTAATAATTTTTTAAAAAAATTGACTGATACGACATAGACATTATTACATCAGCACATGCCCATGTTTGCTGCGGGCTTCCCGTTACCGGACCGTGTGTGTTTTCACACAATACACAGGCCGCCACTCCAGGAAGCGCTCGGCCAGGTCACACATATCAATCCTACCAAAGGCATCGCTCGAGCGTCGTGGGGAGGAAGACGATTTCGAGGAGGGAGGGAGGGAAGGAGGCAAAGGTGAGCTCGCCCGCTCCAAACACCCATTCCTCTCGATTCTGGCATCTCTCGATCGTTGTTGTTCCGAGGTGCTGGATGGATCGAGGGAGCTCCCCACGGCTTTCCTTCAAAATCTGTGGAGATTCGAAACCATTTCGTCGCTCACGAACACCTCAGAGGTTTTGCAGGATCGGAGCGGCGGCGTCCATGGAGAGCACCACGGGTCAGAGGAAGAGGCAGCAGGCAGCCTCGGCTTCTGGATCCGTGGCGCCGCACTTGCCCGAGGAGCTCATCCGGAACATCCTCCTCTGGCTGCCTTCCAGGTCCGTCCTCCGCTTCCGCGCCGTTTGCAAGGACTGGCTCCGGATCGTCTCCGACCGCGAGTTCGCCGTCGACCACCACCGCCTCCAGCCGACGCTGCCTCTCGTCTCCTTCCTCCGCAGCGGCGCCGCCGGTACCGGTAGCAGCAAAGAGGAGACGACGGACTGCTGCGTCGACGCCTTCGACCTCTGCGCCGACAGTTCCCGCCCCGTCGTCCGCTTCACCGATAAGGAGGACCGTTGCGCCGCCGCCGGCAGCTTCCACATCCTCGGCTCCTGCGACGGCCTCCTCCTCCTCAGCTTCGAGGACCGCTTCTACGTCTGCAACCCAGCGACGCACCAGTGGAGGCTCCTCCCGACGCCGCTCCGCGCCTCGTGGTTCGCCGGCTTCTACCGCCACGACCCTACCGGAGAGTACCGGGTCTTGTTCTACCGCGGCAAGTGGCCCAGCACGGACTACTACATCATGGTGGCGGACTCCAGGGAAGGGGGCGGGATCGGCTTGCCGGCGGAGACAGACGGGTTCAAGTTCAAGGGACAGCCGTTTGGCCCGGCCATACTGGTCCGTGGCCGCCTCTACTGGATGCCCCGGCGGACGGCAATCTACGAGATACTGGCGTTCAACACCACCACTGAGGTGTTCACTGTCATGGACCCTCCTGTGGCTCGGGAGCGCATGTCGTTGGCTGAGGTGGGCGACGAGCTCGCCGTGTTCAGCTGCGGCAACGATGTCACAATGCTCGAGGTCTGGCTTCTCAAGGATTACGAGAACGAGATCTGGGTCTGCATGCACCGGATCCGGTTGCCGGCGGTGAAGGTCAGCAGCACCTTCACATTCGATGGATCCTGGCGTATGTTCTTCATGTCAGAGGAGGGAGTTGTGATAGTCACCGCGGAGCAGAAGCACATGTTGCACTATGATTTGAATGGGACTCTGCCGGAAAGCTTATTACCTTGCGATAATGGCTGCCATCTCAAGATTACTCCGTATACTGGTCATGGCTAAAAGTTTGTTGGATAGGTGAAAGAAATCACGTTCCAAGGCAAAGGTGTTCCTCTCCTCCCGCACCGCGCGGACGCTCGCGGCGTTGGCCGCCGGCGTGCCACAGCTCCCCTGCCCCCATCCCCTGCCACCGTGTCTCCGCCTTGCCTTAGAGACTTCGCCATCGGAGGCGAGCCCGCACGCGAAGCCGCGAAGGCCATGTGCCACCTTCCGCCGCAGCATGTCTCCTGTGCGTGCGTCCGGCGGCCACGAGCTTGATGAGGCCCATGCTTGGCCAGCCCAAACGTCGGACACACGTGTGTTACTGAACTGGCTCGCCAGACGTCGCGTCTGCTGAGCTGCTTCGCCGGACGCCTTCAGGTCGGCCTCGACATTTTGCCGGAACTTGCACACAAGGCGTTCGATGCTTTGCCAGAACACCCGGTCAAGATGACTCCCTCCCTGCTGCAAGCTCTTTCATGGCGCCATTAAATAAATCCCATTCTGCTTATGATGGAGCTCCCGGGTCTCAGTTTTCGCCCGAGCATTGGAGTCCAAGCCGCCATCAATCAAAGGTTTGGGCTTCCAGTCTCTCCCACGGGTGTTCCATCTGATGTTTTCTTTTTGGTTGCTTCTTTTGGTCGCTGCAAATTTCGCCTTTGCCCTCTCTCGGTGGGTCACCTGCTTCAAGCCACCATTGGTGGAGTTGCTCTAGATTTTTACGTCCTTCAGCTTGGACCTCGTGTGTTTCGCTTTTCGGTTTCTTCTAAAAGTGTGGGGTTTCACATCTACAAGTTGGCCAGCTTCGATTGCTCTAGTTATAAGATCTTTTTTCACCTTTGGGGCAATGGAGGTCCTCGTTGGGATCTTGAGCTTGCAGCCTTCAACAAAGAAGAAGATGATTCTTGGGTATCAGTTAAAGGTCTTCTGCAAAAACCAAAGCTGTTGAGTTACGTAGATGCTGTGAAGTCTGGTATTTTGACAGGAGCGAACAACCTTCCGATTAAGCAAAAGTTTAGTATTTTGGCAAAACCAAATAGACTTCCAAGCAAGCAATCAGTTTTTGACCGTCTGATCTTCCCAAAAAAATCTTGGGATTCTCGTGCAGTCCCTTTTGACCGACAGTTTCATGGCTCAGCTCAAAGTTCACTTAGAAAGAACCTGGTCAACAAGAAGAAGAAGAAGCCATTTATTAGTGGGCACGGAAAAGAAGTTGTCTCCCCTTTGATGGATTTGAATTTGAGTTTAGGCCTTGGGTCAACTCAGCCTCCACCTGCTTTTCACCCCTCTCAGAATCTACCATGGGCAGGAAGATCCATGATTTGCTCACGTTGCCTCTCAGTCAGTCATTCAAGGATTGGCTGTAAATCCAAGATTAGATGTCACAAGTGCATGTGTGTGGTACATATTGCAGCGAATTGCATTGGGCAGCAACGCTTGGAAAGAGACACATGGAGGGTTAATCAGAGGAGTGAATGGAACATTAAAGGAAAAGCTCACGTTGTGCTGCCCAAATGGTTTTCCAAGATCGATAGCGTGCCTTTGGGGCCGAGCGCGAGCAGCCCACCTATTTTTAGTTCTTTCGCAGATTGGTGGAGTGCTGGCTTGGCATTACAGAGGGTGACTCAGCTACTCGAGTCCAGGATCATACCGTGGACTCTGCCATCTAATTCTATGAATGATGGCACTATTGCTTTTGAGACCCACCAGGAAGAGGGAGCAGCTCATATTAACAAAAATACAGTACAAAGCGCCTCTCAATTTCCACTACCTGCTACACCATTTGTTACTTTTGATTTTTTCGGTTTGGGGCAGCAAGCAAAAGGGGAAGAGTCTAGAACAAACATGCAGCAACAAGACCTGATTGAAGGTGCATCAGCTCAGGCAATGGAGGGACAACAAAATAATATTTGGCCCCCATGGCTAGCAGAAATTCATGGGCAGCAGCAGGCACCTAAACAGGGTTTCAACCTAAACCTACCTCCACTTATTTTGGAACAGGACCTCAATGAGATCCCTATGGCTGAAGTTTTACAGGAAGTCGTAATTCACCCAGTAGGCCAAGAAAACCGTCACCCAGTTAATACAGAAACTGAGATACAGAATATCCTACCAGTCTTGTAGCATCCAGAAGAGCATGGGCATGATGGACTACAGGAAGAAGTGGCTGAAAATCAACCGCAAGAGTCACTTGTACCTTTTCTGCAGGTACAACAACAAAACTCTATTTGCTTAGAAATTCCTGAAGATGGTCTAAGAAATGAACAGAAAATACACAGAATGCAAAATAATGATGAGAACATTCAGATGGAGTGGAATAGAAATGGTAAAGTGGTGGTTAACAATCTGCACCTTGGTATGATAAGAATCTACCCTAACTTCACTCCCAGTCACCATCAATGGACTAGGCAGCCAACATTTGTTACCTCTGACATGGGCGGTGGCTCTGTCTGTCTCCCGAATAAGTGGGCAGCTTTCTTCAAAGTTATGTTAGAGTCCCCCCCCCCCCCACATTTTGATTGGGCTAGAAAACTTCTCCTTTCTCCCTTGATTGGCTTTCTTCAACAACTTAATGACACCACCCAATTTTCTATTCCTTCTGTTTGCCTTGCAAAAGAAAGTGAGATATGTGGAAAACTCTCTCCTCCTATCAAAGAATCAGTGTGCCTGACATGGAGTAGCCCACCACTCCAAATAAAAGAAGAGCAAGAAAGACATGTGGAAAGTCACCAATGGTAGAATCTCAAGTCAGACGTAGCTTACGAGTACAAGAGAAATGCAAAGGCTTCAAGCAAAGTCAATGCACAAAGGCCAATTGCCTAGGTTGTTCTCTAAATCCTCCAACTCTATCTTTGGACCTCATGAAGAACATTGGATCAACCTTTTGTCAGATCGACCCATCAAAGCTAGAGGAGATCACAGCCAGAAAGAAAAGGGCAAAACCTATTGGTAAAAAGAAGCAGAAGGATCACAGGGAAGATGACAATGAAGAAAAGAACAACTAACTTTTAGTGTTCAAGGAAAATAAAGAAAGTTACATATGGCTTTACACAGATCTTGGAAAGTTATGTGTTGGAATGTTAGAGGCCTCAATTCTGACAAAAGATGGAATTCTATTAGGGACAAGATCATCGAGAGCAGATGTGATATTGCTTGCTTACAAGAGACCAAGAAAGAGCTTTTTGATAGCAACTTCATTAGAAATTTTTGCCCAAATGGATTTGACTCATTCGCCTTCAAACCTTTGGCTGGCGCTTCTAGAGGTATACTAACTGTTTGGAAAAGTGCGTTGTTTAGTGGATCAGAGATCTTTCAGAATGACTTTGCCCTCTCGGTTGAATTCACCTCAAAGCTCAACAATGAATGTTGGATCCTCAGCAATATTTATGCTTCATGTACTCCAAATGGGAAAATAATTTTCTTAGAATGGTTCAGTAAGATCCAAATGCCAGATTATATTGATTGGTTGATCGTGGGAGATTTCAACTTGATTAGAAAACCAGAAGATAGAAACAGGGAAGGTGGGGACATCAGTGAAATGTTTTTATTTAATGAGGCAATTAGTGCCCTTGGAATTGTGGAGTTGCTACTACTTGGAAGGCACTATACATGGACTAATAAACAGACCCCACCGCTGATGGAGAGGCTTGATTGGTTCTTTTCCTCAAGCTCCTGGACTATCAAATACCCAAAAACTCTAGTAAGATCTTTAGTCATGGAGACATCTGATCACTGGCCATGCATCATTGAGATTGACACTAAAATTCAAAGGGGAAAAATTTTCAGGTTTGAGAATCATTGGCTAGATAAAGAGGAGTTTTTTCCCATCCTTCTGCGAGGATGGTCTTTGCAACATGCTCCTCTTGACCCAGCAAAGGCCATCACAGCAAAGTTAAAGAACCTTCGAAGGCTCCTAAAAGAATGGCAGACATCAAGTCCTAGTCTAGCCTCCATAATTTCTAATGTTAAAGCAGTCCTGCACTTGCTAGATGCCATAGAATGCTTTAGAGATCTATCTCTCCTAGAATGGAATTTCAGAGAAGTCATAAGCACCAAACTTATTTCTCTTCTTAGGCAACAAAGAAATTATTGGAGACAAAGAGGGAAAATAAATTGGGTAAAGGCTAGGGAAATCAGACTTCAGTTCTATGCTTTTTAACCTTAGTACCTTGCTCTCCAAGACTGAAGATCTAAGAGAATTGGAAGTTCCTTTCTCCAAAATGGAAATTGACCAGGTAATTGGAGAATTTCCAAACAATAAATCACCCGGTCCAAATGGATTTAATAACGAGTTTCTAAAATGGTGCTGGCCACTAATAGCAAATGACTTTTACAAGCTTTGCCATGATTTCTGCACCAGTATCATCTGTCTGAGGAGTTTAAATTCTTCATATATAACTTTATTACCCAAGAAGGAGGGTCCAAGTACTGCATCAGACTACAGACCAATTTCCCTCCTCAATACTTCACTCAAACTCTTAACAAAAGTCCTCGCAAACAGGATGCAGAAGGTCATAAGGAAGCTCATTCATAGAAATCAGTATGGATTTATCAAAAGTAGAACAATCCAAGACTGCTTGGCTTGGGCACTAGAATATCTACATCTCTATCATAAATCCAGGAAAAGCCTAATAATATTAAAATTGGACTTTGAAAAGTCTTTTGACAAAGTAGAACATGAAGCAATTCTTCAAGTTCTAAGAGCAAAAGGCTTTGGGGAAAGATGGACACAATGGATTAAAGACATCCTCTCCTCTGGAACTTCTGCGTACTTCTGAATGGAGTACCTGGAAAAATTGTGCATTGCAAAAGAGGGGTAAGGCAAGGTGATCCTCTATCACCCCTCCTATTTGTGCTAGTGGCAGACCTCTTGCAAACAATCCTCAACAAGGCTAAGGATTTGGACCTCCTAAAGCCACCCTTGCCCCTAAGACACTCCTCTGATTATCCTATTATTCAATATGCTGATGACACATTAATAGTGATGGAGGCATGCGGCAGGCAGTTGGTTGTCTTGAAAGCTCTACTTCATTCCTTTGGAGAGTCAACAGGCCTAAGGGTGAACTACAATAAATCTATCATGGTGCCAATTAATATATCTGAGGAGAGGCTTGAACATTTGGCAAGGACCTTCAACTGTGATAGAGGGAAATTGTCATTCATATACCTTGGATTACCATTAAGCTTAACAAAACCCATAGTCATTGATTTCTCCCCTTTGGTGAATAGATGCGAAAGGAGGCTGGCAGCTACTTCAACCTTTCTTAACCAAGCAGGTAGACTTGAACTAACAAATTCTGTATTCTCAGCCTTCCCAATCTTTTGCATGGGAACATTTGCTATTCACAGCACAATTATCAACCAAACAGATAAATTCAGAAAACACTGCTTGTGGAGGGGGGCAGACATAAATGCTCAACAAAGGCCAAAGGCTGCTTGGAGTGGAGTGTGTAGATCAAAAGAAGAAGGAGGTCTAGGTGTTTTAAATTTAAAAACTCAGAATGAAGCATTGCTGCTCAAGTACCTATTCAAGTTCTTCAACAAAGAAGATATTCCATGTGTTTCCTTGGTTTGGGAGAGCTATTATGACACAGGAAATCTACCTCCACAAACAAAAAAGGGATCCTTTTGGTGGAGGGATGTCCTAAAACTATTAGACAAATTCAAAGGTCTTGCTATGCCTAATATCAGAAATGGAAAATCATGTTATTTGTGGTCAGACATTTGGAACAACAAGATCCCAATGCTAGCCTACCCAGAGTTGTTCTCATTTGCTAAATCTAAGACCATCACTCTGGCAGCTGGAAAAAATTGTCCTGATCTTTCATCCCTCTTTTATCTGTCTCTGTCAGTTCAAGCTTTTGCTCAACTATAGGAACTCAACTCAGACTTTTAGTATCTATCATTATCTGAAGAACCTGACACTTGGAGCTGTATCTGGCAATCAAACAGTTTTTCAGTCTCCAAAGCTTACAAGCATTTGAGTGGACATGCCATAGTTCACCCTGCTTTCAAAAGGATCTGGAAAAGTTCTTGTCAAAATAAGCACAAAGTCTTCAGTTGGCTGTTACTAAAGGATGGATTGAGCACCAGAGAGCTACTAAGAAGGAAAAATATGGAATTGCAAGACTACAACTGTGTTTTATGCAATGGTCTAATAGAGGAATCCCTGAGTCATCTTTTCATTTATTGTCCTTTTGCAACTTCTTGTTGGAACTGGTTGCAAATTGGCATAGATCATCAATTGAACTTCCTACAGAATTTGGAAATGTTCAGAAGACAGTTACAGGTGCCCTTCTCCACTGAGATCATAATAATCATGTGCTGGACAATTTGAAAAGCAAGAAACGGACTAATCTTCACTCAAGTACACCCTTCACTCCATGACTCAAAGATTGAGTTTAAAAAAGAATTTGCGTTGCTCATCCTGCGCGCTAAAAAGAAATACTTCCTCTCAATAGATTTATGGTTAAACAATCTAGTTTTATCTCGTTAGCCTGGGTTATTTTCTTTATTTCCTTCTTTGTTTCTTAAGCTCCCTCCCTCCCTTTTGTAACCCGTTGTTTTTTGTTTAAATTTCAATAAAATCCAGTAGGGGCAAGCCCCTCCTGTTTCACTCAAAAAAAAGGAAAGCCTCATTCGAGTTCTTTGAGACACAAGATTGCAATGCCCATGATTATGAAGATAAACAAAAACCACCGCCTTTCTTCCTGGGGCTGTAGACTGGTGTGGTGATCTCCTGTGGACCTTGGTTGGATTTGATCGATCAGCAGTTCATATGCTTCAGATATTATAATTTTCAACTGCATCTCTTTTGCTTGTCAATAATGTCACTATGTTTCTCTCCTTGATGGGAGGCGGCATTGTGCAAACTGAGTCGCATCTGTCGTTCGATTTTCCCAAAACTATTTCTGTTCCATACAATTTTGAGTACTCCTAGACATTTGTTAATGTAAAAGGTTGAGTGATGTTCCCAAAACTATTTCTGTTCCATGCAATTTTCAGTAATCCTGAACTTTTGTTAATGCTCATTCGTGCTTCTTGCAATAATGCAATATAATGTACTTTAATTTCTGGCCATGGTGGCGGCTGTTCGATTTATTTTCAACTATTTGATCTAGATGCTGTGTCTCCACCAGTATTTACCGCATCTGTTTGATAATTGATGTATTTAGCGCATTTGTTTGATAAATTATTCCAGATTTTTTTTTCTAGAACACGCCTAGACGTGTAATGCATTAAGCGAACACATGGGTTTGATCTAGATGTTTGCCTTCAAGTATTTAGTACAAATGATAACGGATGTGTGTTTGATAATGGATCCGAAATGGAAAATTCTTGCCCATGTTCGTTAGATTTACGAAGCGAAGAACTACTAGCGATGCTTGCCCTCCTCTTCTTTTTCCACTTTATTATTATAATTGTAATTTTTCTCGTGTTTTTTATTTAACTGCATATATATTTGGTGTGGCGCTGCACGCTCTTAATTTCGTACTAGCTGTGAAAGTTATTAACCCTACTCACTACAGGAAAACGATGAGTTGCCGAGTGTCACACTCGGCAAAAAAAAAACATTCGAGAACTATTTAAATGCCGAGTGCCTGGTACTCGGCAAAAAAAATACACTCAGCAACTTAATTTTTTTTGCCGAGTGCCGACACTCGGCAAAAAAATACACTTGACAACTCGGCAACTCAGGTAACGCCATCCCGCGTCGTTTAAGTTGCCGAGTGTCTGCCGTTAGGCACTCGGCAACTTAATTCAATTTGCCGAGTGTCTACCCTAGCACTCGGCAACTTAATTCAAGTCACCGACCCTCCACCTCACATGATGACCGGTGCCGAGGTCCGTGCTGAGATAGAGGCTCTCAAAGATGATAAAGATAGAGGTGGTTTTATTGGATATGGTTTGGAACATCAGTGGACTCATAAATCGGGATTGACTATGCTCCCTTATTTCGATGACATTCTTCTTCCACACAACATTGATGCAATGCATACAGAAAAGAATATCGCCGAGTCGCTTTTTGCAACACACATGGACACAGAGAAGTCAAAGGACAACGTGAAGGCTAGATTGGACCTGGAAACGATTTGCGATAGGCCAAAGCAAGTGATGAAGCCTCCCGGGCCCGATAAGAAATGGAGAAGGACTCCGGTCGATTTCGTCTTGAAAAGGGACCAACAGAAGCAGGTCTTGATGTGGATGCAGACGTTGATGATCCCGGACGGGTATGCGACGAATTTGAGTCGGGGAGTGAACTTGTCCACTATGCGGGTCTTAGAGATGAAGAGTCATGACTACCACATATGGATTGAACGGCTCCTTCCTGCGATAACCCGGGGATACGTGCCCGAGCATGTGTTGCGCGTGCTGGCAGAGTTGAGCTATTTCTTCCACCAGCTTTGTGCCAAGGAGTTGTCTCGGGACGTTATTGCTGACTTGGAGGAAGTGGCACCTGTGTTGCTCTGCAAGCTGGAGAAGATCTTTCCACCCAGCTACTTTGTGGCGATGCAGCATATGATTTTACACCTACCTTACGAGGCACGAATGTGGGGGCCGTGCAGGCCCGTTGGTGCTATATGATCGAGAGATGTCTAAAGATTCTTCGGAAAAAGTGTAGAAATAAAGCCTAAATCGAGGCGAGCGTGGCAGAGGCATTCATTCTGGAGGAGGTGTCAAACTTCACAACAACATACTATAAGGATAACCTTCCCAGTGTGCACAATCCCCCACCTCGTTACAACGCGGATGAGAGCTCATCGAACCTCAGCCTTTTCAAAGGGCAACTTGGCAAGGCAAGCGCACTGGGCACCAAGACCTTAAGGAATGATGAGTGGCGCATTATCATGCATTACGTGTTGTTGAACCTTGACGAAGTGAAGCCTTATGTGCAGTAAGTTCTCAATGAGCTTGTTACATACGTCGTCACTATCCTCCATGTATCCAACTTCCTTGTCTCTTGTTGTTTCAGAGAATTTCTAAATATATACTAGAGAGGGAGTAGTGTTCCTTCCTCCCAAGAAGAAGATAACCTTCTCAAACATGGCAAACTCGATTTCATTTCCTGGTTCGATACGAAGGTACCTGGTTGAATCTTTAACATCTCACTTTGCTCCTAAGAGCGACTAATGTAACTATCTATCCGGCCTCACCTTGCAGGCTCGCAAAGATAGGGACATGAATGTTGAGTTGAAAGGGCTCGCGAAAGGGTTCGCCTATAAGGTCAAGACATTCAACGTTTATGATGTGAATGGCTATCGATTTCACACAAGAAACTATGAGGAGAGTCGGCCCAATCGGAAAACCACAAATACCGAAGTCCGTACGCTCGGCACCGATGAGCGCGACTACTACGGCATAGTAGAAGCCATATACGAGCTCTCCTTTGAGTGTCGCAGAGGTCCTAATCCAGTCGTATTCAAAGTCCATTGGTTTGATCCTGATGTCACGAGAACATCTCCTGAGATTGGACAAGTCGAAATTCGATAAGATTCTATCTATCAAGGAGAGGATGTCTATATTGTGGCTCAACAGGCTACACAAGTCTATTACCTCTCATGGGCGTGCCAAAAAAACCCCCAATCTTATGGGTTGGTACATTGTGCAGTTGGTATCGCCGCACGGTAAATTGCCTATCCCAAACGATGAGGATTACCACTTTGACCCAAATGCAGAGGAGTTCTATCAAACAGAGGGGCTAGAAGGGAGGTTTGACATAGACATGTTTGGCCTGATGGGCATGGAAGTTGACAATGATATTGATCGAGACGATGGAGATGAGGACGAGGGAGAAAAGGTGCAAGATGTGGAAGACTTAGAAATGCTTGAGCGGTTAAACTTAGGCGTTGGCAATGATGACAACGATGGAGATGAGGAAGAGGTAGAAGAGGTGCAATATGATAGTGATGACAAGACCTATGATCCAGCAGCTACCGATCATGAAGAATATTTCTAATTAATGTAATACTATATTATTATTATTACATTTATGTTTGGTTCATTTTGCATCTCTTTATACGTATTTGTAATTAATTGTGCTAATTGGTTTACTCTTTGAAATTGCAGGCACTCGACAAAATGCCTGGCGGAAGGGCTACACGTCGTTCACTCAACGACCTCTACACGACGCCGCCCGCTTCTGCCGTCGAGGCCATGGCGCCCGCAGTGAAGACCTCGCAGGCGAGGAGACCTCGTGGCCAACCCAACGGCCAGGGAGGCCGCGGCAGAGGGGGTGCGAGGCCGACTGTGGAGCCGGCTCCCACACTGGCCATGGACGAGGACCACCAGGCCATGGACGAGGACGACCAGGCGGTCGGGCTCCACACAGGTGGCGGTGACGCCCCACAGCAGGAGGTAGGAGAGGGCTCTACCTCCTCGTCGACAGTCTGGTTGCGTGGGCCCGCGAGGCTCCCTCAGCGCCCGATCCTACCTCCCCACCGCCCGGTGATTCGATCCTTGGGCGACGAGTAAGTATTATTTCAGTACTATTTCATATGAAGTATTAAAAATCGAACTACAGACTAACATATTTTCTAAATGACTCTTGAAGCAACTAGGTAATTGTGTCCGGACAGAAGGGTCGTCACCTCAATAGCATCCTTGGCCTTCTGATTCGGCAGCACTACCCTGAACTGGTCGAGTTCAACGGGGTGATGCAGCTGCCCTGGTCGTGGGCCCACTTCTACGCCGCTGAGGACAGCGACCACGGATTCGTTGCGGGGCGGATCAAGGCCGAGTTCTGGGTGAGTCTTCATCGCACTAAATTTGTCAAACCAAACGCATTCATTGGTCGTTCTTGATATAATGAAACGATACATGATGTTTGTATGCAGGACTTCTTCACGTGCGAGCCAGGGCACGAGGAAAAGGCAGCGCAAGTGCAGGACAAGGTCTACAAGGCTCGACTCGGACACCTCTACCACGAGACGCGGCTCCAGTGCATTATCAACCACCGCGCCGATGTCTTTGGCGAGAAAGTGTCGAAGAGCGATGCCAGGGGCATGACACTTACCAGGGAGGAGTACGAGTTGGTAAGTATGAAACATCAATACTACCACCCTACAATTGGTATATTATGACGTATCAATAACTTGATGACATGCAGCGATGTCCTGATTGGTGCGCCAGGCACCCCCTCTGCTGGGCCGCTATTGTGGACAGGTGGCTCTCGCCTGAGTGGGCTGAGAAGAGTGCGATTCGTCGTGACTGCCGCCTGCAGATGACTGGGACCGCACACCACCAGGGAAACCAGAGCCTCTCCCACTACGCTTCGAACTGGGTAAATTTCTTTGTGTTTTCATCTTTATTTTTTATTACAACTATCAATTCTCATTACTTCTAATCATCTTTATGTTTTCCTCGCAGTCCGGGTCGCACCAAGGCCAGGAGTGCAACGATGCGTACAGCCTGGCACACAAGGGCAAGGCGACGGACCCCGGCAACACCTACAACCCAGCGCACCCGCCCGAGGTGTACACTAACCCCAGCGCCCACAGCAAGGTTACGGAGTACGTCTCGGCGGCTCGACTCCAACATGGGGAGGCCTTCGATCCGGTCACCGAGCCCCTGGACGCAGACATCGTGATGAGGATAGGAGGAGGGAAGCAGCACGGCTGCTACTGGATAGCAAACAGCGCGCTCGACTCCACCTCTGTTCCCAACCTTGCGGACCTTTGGGCAAGAAGCACGAGCTCGTCCCTCCCCATACGCCCTCGACAGCTGAGCTCACAGCAGCAGATCTCGGATCTTGCGGTTAGTACTCGTTCATTGCTTTTACGCATCTACCTTGCATTTGCATTGTTTAAACATTGTGGGTGGCCTGTTGGAGAGGGAGGCACATGAGAGGGAGAGGCAGTTGGAGAGGGAGGCTATACAAGCCAGAGGGCGCCCGAGGAGCAGAGGCTGCAGGACATGTTCAGCTTCATGGCTAGCCTTAGTGCAATTCTATATGTGGTCGTGTTAGAGTCGCTTCTCCGCCCAGTTGTGTCTGTGGCTCCTCCTCCTCCACAACCTATTATTTTCGGAACACCGGTAAGTATGTATAGTGGTTTATTCCTAACACTTGTGCTAATTTCCTGCATATACTCATTAATTGACTTCTTGTTTGTGCAGCAAGTGTCTATGAGTTCGAACCCGACGGTTCAAGACGGTGGTCCCTCTCCACAGCAGGGGTGGCCAACTGACACTCCTCCACAAGCCGGGTTGCCAGATGACTCTTCTTCACGGCCCGGCTAGTCAGGATGGCAGTAGGTACTTGTCCTTTGTTTATTTTCATGTTCCTCAGACTTGTATTAGACTTAGACTTAAGTTCAACTTAGACTTATGACATTCGTAGTTATGTGATGGATTATGGACTCTATGTGATGGATTTATGGACTCTATATGTGTATGTGATGTATTATGGACTTATGGACGTTTGTGATGAATGTTTGTGATGTTATATGCGTATGATGGATTGTGAATGATGGATGGGAGGATATGTATGTGATTTGAATGGTGGATGCGATATATGTGTGATTTGAATGGTGGATGTGATGTATATGTGATTTGAATGGTGAATGTGATATATATCTGTCTATTTTTGTCTCTATTTTGTTGGAAATCAAAAAAACAAAAAAATAGCAATTATTTTTAGTTGTCTAGTGCCACACTCGACAACTAAATTAGTTGCCGAGGGCAATTGCACTCGGCAACTAAATATTATAAAAATAAAAAAAATTGGTTGTCGTGTGCCAGCTCCTAGGCACTCGGCAACTAATTATTTAGTTGTTGAGTGCCCTAGGGTTGATACTCGGCAACTAAATTTTGGTAGAAAAAATTAAAAAAATCAGTTGTCGAGTATCAGCTGGCTGGCACTCGGCAACTAAATAATTAGTTACCGAGTGTCAGATTTCGGGCACTCGGCAACTAGTCCGTCAAGGTTGATGGCCCAATTTTAGTTGCCGAGTGCTGGATCCGACATTCGGCAACTAAAATAACACTCGACAATTTAATTGCCGAGTGGCCGAAATCTGGCACTCGGCAACTAAATTAGTTGCCGACTCGGCTTCTGCCGAGTGCTAGTTGCCGAGTGCGGCACTCGGCAACTTGCCGAGTGCAGCACTCGGTAACTTGTCGAGTGCTTCCAACACTCGGCAACTGCCCGGTTTCCTGTAGTGACTAGCTGGAGTCAGATTCAGGTTTGGAAGCTGCCACGTGAACAGTAATATATATTTGTGGAAACTGTCATCTAGGTTAATAAATGTTGTTACCTGAATCTCAATCAATGTAGTAGTAAACAAGTAAATGATCATGCATGCATGGCACGTATTTAATTGTTTGACTGTTATCTGTACTAATCATGTAATCTGGACCATCAACTGCATATATCATCACTACATGTCATATGTTGCTGCTTATGTAAAATATATGGAGGAACCTAATGTTTGAATTGACAAAGTGTTATGGATTGAAATGTGTTTTCTTCTTTCCTTGTAGAAAAAACTATGCTTAATTAGCTTCAGTTTGTTTGCCCTGGACTTGCAATCCTACACCCATCAACATATTAAGTAGTACAGTACAGTACTTCTAAGCTTTTATGGCATGTTTGGAACGAAGGAATTTTGCATGTTTGGAATCCAGGAATTTTACAGGAATCAGTTCATTTTCACAGGAAAAAGTACAGGAACAGAAAAAAAATCCTGCGTTTCAAACAGAAATGAATATACACAATTGTGTTGAATTTGACGTGCGAATTATATTTGCTCTATAGTTCTCAGCTCCTCCTACTTTATTTGCGACGCTTACAGTTTGAGAATCGAGATCGACGCCATTTACCTGGGTAATGTGTTTTTATTTATCATCTGTTTCTAATATGAGATGATGTTAGGGTCTGATATAGCTCTAGTAATTCGCTAGCTAAACTTTAGCTAGGAATGTTTAAATGCACCAGCTAATTCCAAACCTTAGACTATACTATCCCTTTATTAATTTCATTGTTTAGCCAGCTAAACTTTAGCTGGAGGTGTATAATTAGATCCTCTAGTTAAACTTTAGTTGAAGATAGTTTGGTTATTGAGGCCTTTTTTTAGATACTTTGTAATAGTTAAAGGAGATTGTGTATATTTTAGCCTCCCGTTAAAGTTTAGTTGGGTTTAACTGTGGGCTATTATTGGATCCATCACAGCTAAAGTTTCGCTGGATCTTAGTCATGTTCTATTTATGTCGTGCGCTTTAGGTCAGTCTCAATTGAGAGTTTCATAACGTTGTTTCCAAGACTGTCATGTCATGCAAAATGAAATGAAACTTGGATGAAACACACCCGCTCTCAGTGGAGAATTTCATTCTATAGTTTCATAGACATTTAATTACATGACTCATAGAGAGTTGGTATTCGTGCCAAGAGAGTGTCATCCACATGACAATCATTTCTTCTCTCTCTTCTTAAATACACTGTCATGTCATTAAAAATGCTTATGTGGCAACATATATTTAATGCGAATGAAACTCAAATGATCCGTTCATTGAGACTGGTCTTACCAATGGTCTCTGACGGTCGGACCTGACACCTCTCTCTCTGCTTCTTGGGTTGCTTGTGTCTTCTCCCATAAAAGTTGCGTTGTGAATGGATATCCGAGTTTTTTTCTGCCGTGCCGTAAAGTTACCCGCGTTCAGAAGTGATGAACTGCACTCACCACTCATCATACATATATATTATCTCTCAACCATGAATAAATTGTAGGCCATGCTGGCACTATTCATCTATTTGACATTTTTATTTTTTATTTTTTATTTTTTATTTTTTTAGTTTTTTATTATAATTTCTAAATTTCTTATTTAAAATTTTAAAATTTTCTTTTATTCTTAATTCTAATCTTATTTATTTTATTTTATTTAATCTTAATTATTTTTTATCTTTGAATTTATACATGACCCTATTTAGCGCAGTGCATATAATGTGATCTACATTAATCGAAGCAAGTGATACATAGCATGTAGTATATCTATTTTTAATCTTTTGTTTTACACATGTACGATTCTACGCATCAAAGTACCTGTAGTGTGGTAGTCTCTATCAATTATAGCAATAAAAAACATGTAGTCTTTCTATCAGACCAATATAGTTTTATATTGAACTGTTAGAGGCATTTTTTAATCTTTTTAAATTTTTATTTCCCAAAAACTTTTATTATTTTTAGTTTTAAATTTATTTAAGCTTTTTTATTCTCTTCCTTTTCTCATTTATTTTTTTATCTTTGGTTTTATACAAGCAACGATCACACGCTATAAAGTAGTGTAGTATAGTGGCCTTGTTTGGATCAAACTAGCTAGGCTAGAGCTAGAGGTTAGAGTTAGTTTGTAAATTAGCTCAAACTAGCTCTAGCCAAGGAGGTGTTTGAATTCAAGGCTAGTTTGGGATAGTTTAATAATAAATTATTTTTACAAATCATTCAAATATATCTACGTGAAATCTTGTTTAAAAGTATTTGTTGTAACGAATCCAACGATGTAATCAGAATTTTATTTGGATGTTTGGTTTGCTAGTTATAATATTTTTTATAGTTGCATATGAGGTGGGTCCCATATTCCACCACAACCAGCCCAAACTAGCTCAAATAATCACTCTTTGGGGAGCTAGTTTTTTGGGGTGGGCTAGTTGCAACTAGCTCAATCGAGCTCTCCTGTTTGGATACTTTTGGGCTAGTTGGGTGTAAACTAGCCCAAACTAACTCTAGCCTTAGGATCCAAATAGGGCGAGTGATTCATATCAATCATGACAATAAAGAGTTTGTAATATTTCTACCTGACTCGTGCATCTTTATATTAGGTTGTTATTAGACCATAACAACAGTTTTGAGTACTTATCCATGTACATATATTGTTTAAGTATATAAAAAAAGCTAACTCTCATTACTGCTTACAACAAATGCTTAGCAAGAAGCGGCGCAGCGGAGCGCGCGCCCCTGTGCTAGTATCATATATCTTTTGTATGGTCACCTACTCACATTATCGGCTTCCTCCGCTGTGTACCAGTTTTGGTGGACGCCCAGACAAATTCATTTTGACTAGTATAATACCCGTGTTAACGCTACGGTTTTATTCAGAGAAATGTTTTAAAAACAACCAATTTGTTTTTGTAGAGTTTAACTTTTTACACAATAGTATTTGATCTTATACACAATAGATGAAATATTTTTGCATTTAAGATTCATCCAATAGTGAGATTAAAATTGTCATTAATTGAGACACACCTGGATCTTGAACAATTTGATCAGATTGCTCAAGTGCGCCATCTCCATAGATTTGATGCCTTGTTCCGACGTAGTTATCATTTCGATGCAACCATTTTGGAGAATCACATGGGTCTTTGATTTTCTTTGTCTTGAATCGGAGATGGCCTAGTAAAAATCCCGGAATACCCTGGCTGAAATGGTGATTGTTGTCCTACTTGGAACGATGTTTTGGTCATATTCATGTCAATAAAATTCATGTTTGGGGTGGAAATGCATCCTTCGGCCGATGGTTGCAGAACGACCGATGAAGTTGTCCCATAAGTTGGATTAGCTGCTCCAAGGATGTTAGTCTCTAGATATTGTGTCGTTGTTGAAGAAATTAAATAGGAGAAGGTTCATGCATGAAAAAAAAATAAACAATGCATATGCATTCAATAGCAGTGATATGTTTGAAACAACATATTCTTTTATCACCTGGTTGATGCGGTCCTTCTTAAAATGTAGTATTTCGTCGAGCACGATATGCACGTTGCCTCGTATTCCTCTCCTCCCTCTGGTCGTCGGTTTCTTGAGCCCTTATCCTTGCGCAGTACTCACGGTGTTTCCTATTCCTTTCCTCTCTCTTGCGGTGTTCTTCACTACAGGTTGTTGACATGGGGTTGTTTTTCTACAATGGTGGTATAATATATCTTGTGGCAATATGTATGTATGTACCTGGAGTATGTATGTTTGTTACATTATTGAGCACAGTGCGTCCTTCTCCTGGCGTCCCTATATTTTCGTTAATGGCTAGTAATTCATAGAACAGACACATGTCAAACAAAATGATAAATTGTGAGTTATTACGTAGGTATCAAAATTACCGAACTTCAAATTTAGTCTTTTGAGAACAATTCTAACCAAAATTAGGGTAGAAGAGATAGAGACAAACTGTACATGTTTGCGTGCAAACTAAAATTACAGGTAACTTTAAAGAAAACAATAGATTATTATATAGGCATTAAAATAACCAAACTTTAAATTTCTCACTGCAGATAGTCTTTTAAGCTTGCAGGGTGTAAGAGATAGAGGCAAACTGCATACGTTTGCCTGCAAACTGAAAGTTACAGCTAACTTTAAAGAAAACAATATATATATTAAAGAAAGAAACAGATATATATATTAAAGAACGCAATGCACATACCTGACCTCAACCGGCTCACAATTCACGGCCTGCTGCTGTCCCTGTCCTGCTCGGTTGCAGCCGATGCGTCTTGGATTTGCAGGGAGCGTCAGGGACGGTGGTGGCGATCACAGCTGGGACACGGAGCACCTCGACGGCAGTTGGATTTCTAGTGCGTGGCGATCGCTGCCGACTGATCGCCGCCGACAGGAAGCGATGGGGCGTGGCAACCACGGCGGGGAGCGACGGGGAGCGACGGCGGATGCGTAATTTTTTCTCAAAAACAACCGGCGGTTGCGTTTTCGTCGGGCGTGCGGGGATGAGGAGGATGATACACGCAATTTTGACCGTCTAAACTGAGTCAGTAAGGAGAGAAAAAATTTAGAATAAATCTGGAGAGTTTATTTTAAAGATGTGATTTGTCTGGGTACGCGATTCTGGGTGCACGAAAGAGGGGCTTCTCAGCGGTGGGCGTTTTTTTGTGTGGACATAGGAAAGAAAAAGATGGAGCATTAGTAGGGTATAGATAGGCTGTATGACGAATAAGAATAGGGATTGTGTCGGTGTCTAAAATGGCGGGGTCTAGACGGTCAACGAGTAAATTTCTAAGCGTGTCGGAGTTCGGATGATTACGCTCGGAGAACACAGAGATTTATACTGGTTCGGACACTAACGTCCTACGTCCAGTGTGCTACGGAGTCGTGTTACCGAGCGCGAAGGGCTCGTAGAGGGGAGCTACAAGCTTTGGTGAGAGAGGGAAGCCGGTTCCCAGGTCTCGTGCGTTTGAGGTTCTTGGTTCTGGTGAGAGCTCGCGTTGATGCGAGTTTGAGTGTGTATGAATGCGTATTGGGGTGTCGAGAGAGAGCTGGATTGGAGGTTCATTCTCCCCCTTTATACGTAGGGAGAGATGGAGGAGTACAGTAGAGAGAGAGGGAGTGAACGTGGACCCGGCTTGGGCTGCTGTCGAGGGAGAGCCTTGTCTTCATTTTGCTTTCCTTCCTGAGGAAGATTGCGCCAGTAGACACATGTCTGAGTCCTATTCGTCCTTGTTGTACTGTAGCCATACGCCTGGAGACCGAGAACTCCGTTGTTCCCTTACCTGGGCATGGGCGGGGGCTGGTCGCACAGGGCCAAGCACCCCCGCGTTCCATCATACAAGGCTGATGACGCCCTAATCCCTGTTCCAGTGTCCGTCGAAGGTATGACGCGGGTGTATTGCGCGTAAGTCGTTGGTTAGGCAACACAGGACCTTGTACCGCAGGGGGGAAACAGGGGTAGGCATGGCGACTCATGCCTTGAACTCCATCCCTGAGGACGGAGGGCACTGTGGACCTTTTGACTATATAGGCTAGGACGCCCCTGACCACTGGTGGCGATGAGACCTCCGAGGGCAGGGATACGTCACGGATGACGTCGTCTTGGCTCGGACGAGGCGGAAGAGTCCCCGAGGGTGGATGACATCACGGATGACGTCTCCTGGGCTCGGACGAGACGAAGGAGCCCCCGAGGATAGATGGCGTCACGGATGACGTCTCCCTAGCTCGGGCGAGGCGAAGGAGCCCCCGAGGGTAGAAGGCGTCGCGGATGGCGTTTTCCTAGCTCAGGCGAGACGGAAGATCCTCCGAGGGAATGCAGCTGTCTTGGCTGATTTGGGGGTGAGGAGCCCCCGCATGTGATGATGTCACCCTGGATAGGACGGGGCAGAGAGCCCCCAAGGGTGATTTTGTTTTTGCAGAGGGCCGTAAATTGGGTACCCTATTTCTAGGTATCTGACAGTAGCCCCCGAGCCTTCGATGTAGTGAAGGACTACATCGGAGGCTTCCGAGAGTGCTTATGTGGTTTGGTTAGATTTTGGATTCCGGTGGGTGCGCGCGAGCGCACCCACTGGGTGTAGCCCACGAGGCCTTAGGAGGGAGATATTTCCTCCTAAGGGCTTATCCGGAAGACTTGTATAGTGTTTGGCCCTTCGCTCCCTTCATGAGGTGGGGAGGAAGTGGACCGTTCCGTACGTCAGAGCCAGAGCTCTGGTTGTACGTCGGCCCTGCCGCGAGTTGCACTGTTGGCCTCGGGCTGTCGCGCCTTGACGTGGCGAGTCGGCACTGCGCCGCGCTGTCTTTCGGCCAGTACAGACGAATGACCGGTCGAAGATGTGTTTTTCGTATTTCGGGGTCTGACTGCGCCCCCCTGTAGCCCAAAACTAGGCGTGCCGTGTCTTTCCCGTTCGAGGAGTGGTGCCAGAGCACGAGCACCGCTCGCTCAGTGGTCAAGACTCCGAACGGCGCGCCCCGAGCCTGCTGTCTGCCTGGCCATTTATAGCTTCGTCGCACCCTCTTGAAGCGGGTACTGGCGTACAGTGCGATGTGGTTGGGAGGCAGTGTTGTAGCCTCACGGGCCGGCTGCCGCGTGATTGCCCTGGCGGGCTATAAATAGGGGCGGCCGCCTGCGGGGATATTCACATCCTCACAGTATGGCTTGCCCTAGATTCTTCCTCTGAGGTCTCGCCGGAGAGTCCTTTGGGCCGCCCTGGCGGGCAGCCTTTTGAGAGAAGCACCAGATTTAGAGAAAGTTCTGCGTAGGGAGCGCCACCATCTTGTGTTGTCGGATGGGGGATGTCAGGGGGAGTTCTGCAGCGTGCGCAGCTCTTCCCCGTCATCTCGTCCCATGGGACGGTCGTGCTCCCTCATCGTCTCCCATCGCAGGGGGCTGAGGATGCGTCTAGCGGAAAGACTGTGCGGTCCGCCCGTACAGTTTTCCAAGCCAGGCATTCCTTGGGCTTGCTGGTGGCGACGCCACCGTTGGGAGACGGCGGACCTGCGGGCTGGCGAGCCTGGTCGCGTCTGGGCGAGGGCGCATCAGTGTCGCCCCCCGAAGGACTAGGAGTCAGGAGGCGATCGCCTGCACACGTGCGCGGGGTTGCCCTGATCATGTAACACTTGTGTAACCACTGGTGTTGCATGCCTAGTTGAGCTTCAAGGGGGTGGCACTGAATGCCTCTCGGTGCTGGTGAACGCCCTCACGGAGTAGGTCGGGGTGTGTCGCCAGACCGATGGGTGCTCCTTGGCTCAGCGTTCGAAGCGTGACCCAGAAAAATGCTTGACCAACTCGTCATGCCTTTTCCTGGGCGCGCGGCCGACCGTGCAAGTCTTTGGTGATGGTGGTGCAGTCGTCGTTCCGTCCCAGAAGACGAAACAACGGTAGTTGGCTCGTTGGGCACTCACCTAGTAGGCAGCCCTCGGAGCGATGTTACCGACGTGTACAGGGCAATAGTCGCTTGCCCTGTTTTCTTTTCCTTTGGCGTCGGCCGGGATCCCCCTTCAGTCCATCTTGTATTTTTTTGGTATCTGACGGTTTGGTCTGGCCCTTGCGGCACCTGAAAAGTGTGTAACCTTCGCAAGGATTAGCGTATAAAAATGTGACGTTCGTTTGTCGTTTTACCTATGCGGACCTCTGACGAGCGAGGTGTGGTGGGCCTTTTTCCCTCTCCATTATCCAGTTGCTTGAACTAGTAGGAGGGGTGCGGCGGCAGCCCCCGAGTCTCTACTCGATGTAAAGAAACGTCTCAGGTCTGTGTTGTCTTTTCGTGCGCTCCCC
The DNA here is from genome assembly GCA_022036555.1 of Microstegium vimineum. Lineage (NCBI taxonomy): Eukaryota > Viridiplantae > Streptophyta > Magnoliopsida > Poales > Poaceae > Microstegium > Microstegium vimineum. The sequence goes on along the minus strand of CM039125.1, from coordinate 9,183,701 downwards.
GCGCATCTCTCCACGAGAAGGGGGGTATGAGCCGAACCATGCTATCCTCGAGGCGGATGAACCATGGATGACCGTCGAGGTAATAACGGGAAAATCTGAGTGGGTGCTCGGTTCCCGTTCTCTGGGGTTCCGGCTCGTGGCCCATGTCGTGGCTCACCCCAGATCGGTTTCATCTAGTAGTCGGGTCCGTTTGATGGGTCCCGGGGGCCTGTTGCCTTCCTTCGGTAGGAATACCATGAACCAATCATCCATAAGTACGGACTCAAATACGAAATTTAGGAATGACGTTGGCATCCGATTGCCAGGCTAATGACCGCTAGCGTGTCCATTCTCTATTCGCCCCTCGCTCTGTCGTCCTAAGACGGCCACTTCGAACTCCGCTGGGTCGGCCTTCATATCTCTGGACCGTAATAGGCCATCGGGGCGTATATAGCCCCTATCCCCTTAGCTTACCTGGGCCCGGAGGCCGTCCCCATTGATGCTGGTGTGTAGGCGTTAGCCCGGTCTCTGGAGGCGTTGGGTGAACCGGGTGGGGGGTTGGGCTGAGCCCTACTTGCGCTTGAGGGTAAGCGTGGCGTTGAGCCTGGTGTGCCTGCGAATATCAGAAAAAACGTTTTCGCGCGCGCGATAGAATTCGAGCGAAAATGGCCGAAAATGGGGGAGGAGATCGGGACGAGGCAAGATTTTGTTGAAAAAATCGAAGAAAAGTAGCCCCCTTATTCAGCCCCCGAGCGGGACGTGCAACCACAGGCTGGGAGCGCGTCCTGCTTATCGTTTGGGCTTTGCGTCATCTGCGCCACGTATATCGAATCTCTTCTAAAAGAAAGATACATGTGGGTGTATGTGATTCGAGGGTAGGCGCTTAGGGATAGAAATGACGTAGCTTTTCGATGTTCCAGGCGTTGGAGAAGACTTGGCTATCGGGCCCCACGGTGGCGATCTTGTAGCTTCCAGGGCGAAGGACCTCCACCACGACGTATGGCCCTTCCCATGGCGGTGTGAGTTTGTGCTTGTCTTTGTTGCTTTGCCTAAGCCGAAGCACCAGGTCGCCGATGTTGAACTCGCGCTTGCGGATGCGGCGGTCATGGTACCTCCGGAGGGCCTGCTGGTACTTTGTGGAGTGTAGGAGGGCGATGTCCCTTGCTTCGTCTAGCTGATCCACGACGTCATCCATGTTGGCTTGGTTTCCTTCCTCGTTGTATGCCTTGACCCGGGGAACCGTACTCTAGGTCGGTGGGGGGCACGACCTCCACCCTGTAGAGCATGAAGAAGGGGGAGCAGCCGGTGGCTCTGCTCTGAGTCGTTCTGAGGCTCTAGAGGACGACTGGCAATTCCGCGACCCAACGGCCTCCGAACTTTTTAAGACGGCTAAAGATTCTTGGTTTTAGCCTGTGCGGGATCATCCTGTTGGCACGCTTGACCTGCCCATTTGTTTGGGGATGCGCGACGGCGGCCCAGTCCACACGGATGTGGTTCCTGTCGCAGAAGTCCAGGAACTTCTTGCCGGTGAATTGGGTGCCGTTGTCGGTGATGATTGTGTTGGGCACTCCGAATCGATATATTATGTCCGTGAAGAACATGACTGTCTGCTCCGACTTGATCCGGGCGAGGGGGCGCACCTTGATCCACTTCCAGAATTTGTCGATGGCGACGAGGAGGTGGTCGAAGCCCCCGAGCGCCCTAGATAGCGGCCCCACTAGGTCCAAACCCCAGACCACGAAAGGCCATGTGAGGGGGATGGTCTGTAGCGCCTGCGCGGGCAGATGAGTCTTATTGGCGTAGAACTGGCACCCTTGGCAGGCGTGTACTACCTCCGTGGCATTTGCTACGGCCGTTGGCCAGTAGAAACCTTGGCGGAAAGCCTTTCTGACGATCGTGCGGGGGGCTGCGTGGTGCCCGCAGTCTCCCGCGTATATGTCCTCGAGCAGGCTCACACCCTGCTCCATGGGGATGCAACGCTGCAGGATCCCCGTGGGGCTGCACCTGTAGAGCTCTTGGTCGATAATGACGAAGGACTTGGTGCGCCGCGCGATGCGGCGTGCTTTGTTCCTGTCGTCGGGGAGGCGCTCCCGAACCAGTCAATCCAGGATAGGAACCATCCAGTCGGGGGAAGGGTCGTCGTTGTCGGTCGATGCGTCATCCGCGACGTCTTGTACCTCTTCGATGTCCATGACCTTCGCTGCGGTAGTTTCCGAAGTCCCAGCCTCGGGATCTACATGCCAGGTGATGGACGGCTTGTGAAGGTCGCTGGCGAAGACTCCGGGCGGGACCGTACCCCGACTAAAGCCAGCTTTGCGAGCTCGTCCGCCGCCTCATTGTATCTTCTGGTGACGTGGTTGAGTTCCAGACCGTCAAACTTTTCCTCCAGGCGGCGGACCGCCTGGCAATATGTTGTCATCTTAGGGTCGTGGCAGTTTGACTCCTTCATAACTTGTTCGACTACGAGCTAAGAGTCGCCTCGCACGTCGAGTCGTTTGATGCCCAACTCTGTTGCTATGTGTAGCCCATTTACCAGGGCCTCGTATTCCGCAACGTTGTTAGACGCCGAGAAGAGCATACGGATCATGTACTTGAGCCGGAACCCGGGCGGGGAGACGAAAACCAGGTCAGCGCCGGCGCCAGTCTTCATTAGCGACCCATCAAAATACATGACCCAAAACTCCTGGTTTTCCGCCGCCAGTGGTAGCTGGATCTCGGTCCACTCGGCGACGAAGTCCGCGAAGACCTGGGATTTGATGGTCGTCTATGGTGCGTAAGAGATAAACTCCCCCATGAGCTCCAGCCCCCACTTCGCCACTCTTCCCGTAGCCTCGCGGCTCTATATCACCTCCCCGGAGGGGGTAGGATGACACAACGGTGACATGATGGCCGTCGAAGTAGTGGGCCAGCTTTCTTCGCGTGATGAGAACTGCGTAAAGGAGCTTCTAGATTTGAGGGTACCTGGTCTTGGTCTCGGATAGTACATCGCTGATGAAGTACACCGGCCACTGGACCTTTAGCGCATGACCCACCTCCTCCCTTTCGACGATGATGACGGAGCTCACCACCTGAGTGGTGGTGGCGAGGTAAAGGAGGAGGGCCTCGCGTGGCATCGGCGGGACGAGGATGGGTGCGCTTGTGAGGATCGCCTTGAGCTTGTCCAGGGCCTCCTGCACCTTGGGAGTCCACGTGAAGTGCTCGGTCTTCTTGAGGAGTCGGTAAAGGGGGAGGCCTCGCTCGTCGAGGCGCGAGACGAAACGGCTCAGGGACGCGAGGCACCCCATGACCCGCTGCACCCCCTTTATGTTGCGGATCGCTCCCATGCCAGCGATGGCGGAAACTTTATCGGGGTTGACCTCGATGCCACGCTCGGAGACAATGAAACCGAGGAGCATGCCGCGCGGCACCCCAAACACGCACTTCTCAAGATTGAGCTTGACGCGCTTGAGTTTCATGGCCTCGAATGCTGTCTCGAGGTCAGTGATCATGGTTTCCGTCCGTTTGGACTTTACCACGATATCGTCCACGTACGCCTCGATGGTCGGCGGATGAGCTTCCCAAAAACCGAGCGCATGCACCGCTGATACGTGGCTCCTGCATTCCTGAGTCCGAATGGCATAGTGACTTAGTAAAAAGAACCAAACGGCGTGATGAAGGATGTCGCGAGCTGGTCGGACTCCTTCATTTGGATTTGATGGTAGCCGGAGTATGCGTCGAGGAAAGAAAGCATTTCGCACCCCGAGGTGGAATCGATGATCCGATCGATGCGCGACAAAAGGTATGAGTCCTTGCTGCATGCCTTGTTCAGGCTGGTGTAATCTACGCACATTCTCCATTTTCCGCTCTTCTTCTTAACTAGCACTGGATTAGATAACCATTTGGGATGGAATACCTCTTTGATGAATCCAGCCGCCAGAAGTTTGTGGAGCTCCTCCTCGATGGCCCGCCGCTTCTCCTCGTCGAAACGGCGTAGGCGTTGCTTCACCGGCTGGGCCCTGGATTGGATCATCAGAGCGTGCTCAGCCACGTCCCTCGGTATGCCTGGAACGTCTGCAGGGCTCCACGCGAACATATCGCCACTCGCGCGGAGAAAATCGACGAGCGCCGATTCCTGCTCTGGATCTAGAGAGGCGCTAATGCGCAGTACTCGGTCGTCCGTCTTGGACGGGTCGAGGGAGATTTCTTTTATTCCTTCTAGGGGGTGAAGTTTCCTGTGCCCTTAGAGTCAACTCTCTCATTGCTCGCGGTTTCGGCTGCCGCCGCCAGTTCCGGGCATCGTGTCGTGGCCATTGCATCCTCGCAACTATCCACGTCACACTGGTACGCCTCCGCAACCTCGGAGGTGACCGTGATGACCCTGTGAGGCCCCGCCATTTTGAGCTTGAGGTAGGTGTAGTTGGGAATGTCCATGAATTTCGCGTAGCACGGCCTACCCAACACCGCGTGGCAGGGCGCACGGTAGTGAGCGACCTCGAAGGTGAGGAGCTCGCTCCGGAAGTTATTCGACTCCCCGAACATCACGGGTAAGTCAACCTGCCCGAGGGGTATGGAAGGTTTCCCGGGGACGATTCCATGGAAGGCAACCCCCTCCAGGCGAAGTTTTTTCCGAGGTACCTTTAGGGCCTCGAAGGCGTTGTAAAACATGATGTTGAGGTCACTACCCCTGTCCATCAACACCTTGGTGAAGCGTATGCCCCCTATGATGGGGTCCACGATGAGTGGATAGCGTCCCGGATGGGTGATACTCTTCGGGTGGTCGCCTCACCCGAACGTGATGTCGAACTCCGACCAGTCGAGGAAAACAGGAGCCGTCGGGACGGTCATGAAGACCTCGCGCCGCTCCTGCTCCTGGCGACACTTGTGATCGTCGGTCCTCGAATTGCTGAAGATCATGAGGCATTGGTCCTCTGGGGGGGGTAAGGATCGTTGCGACTCCTGCCCCCTTTTTCGACGATTGAGAAATGCCTAGCCATCTTGTCACACTACTGAAGCGTGTGTCTGATCGGCATGTTGTGGTATGGGCACGGCTCGGCGAGGATGTCATCATTCTTGCCTCCCTTCCTCCCGCCATGGGGAGGAACGCAAACCCCGCGTTCTGCCAACGTGACCGCGTCGTCGCAGCCGCGCTGCAGCCCGCCCTTCGCCTTGCAAGGACGGGAGGTCGTGTCGACTGCCTCTCCGCCCGGCGTATAGGCCGTGATGACGCTAGGGAGGCGCCGGCGGACTACTCGTCGTCATCTTTTCTTGAGTCGCCGCCCTGCACCGCTGGGCCTCCCGAGGTCCAGCCGTCGGGGGTCTGGGAACCGCGAGTCGCCCCGCGGCATGAGCGCCGGAGTTCTTTTTTCGCACACAAGCGCATTGAGCCTGGAAGAGAGCAGTTGCCCTCCCGCGAGCGACGCCGCCACGTTGGCGAACGCGAAGTAGAGGTTGTACAAGGACTCCTAAGTTAGCTGGGGTCCCATAAGCGTGTCGAGCTGGCGCTCGAACTAAGGATAGTCGGCCCGCGGGACGGCTGCCCCACGAGCGATTTGTTCCCGGAGGGAGACAGATGGAGGTGGGCCATGGATGCGGTGATGGCGTTCACGGCTACCTCGGAGGATGTTGTAGGGCGACGGAGAGCCAGGTCGGCCCCCTGCACGTGGCACTGGAAGTCCAGGCTACCAAAATGAACAGTGGAGCCCGGAGCGAAATCAACGTGGCGATTAGCCATCCGAAACTCAAAAATACGGGTGACACGCAAAGGTCCCCTACCTAGCGCGCCAACTGTCGGTGTCTAAAATGGCGGGGTCTAGACGGCCAACGAGTCAATTTCTAAGCGTGTCGGAGTTCGGATGGTTACGCTCGGAGAACACAGAGATTTATACTAGTTCGGGCACTAACGCCCTACGTCCAGTGTGTTGCGGAGTCCTGTTACCGAACGCGGAGGGCTCGTAGAGGGGAGCTACAAGCTTTGGTGAGAGAGGGAAGTCGGTTCCCAGGTCTCGTGCGTTTGAGGTTCTTGGTTCTGGTGAGAGCTCGCGTTGATGCGAGTTTGAGTGTGTGTGAATGCGTATTGGGGTGTCGACAGAGAGCTGGATTGGAGGTTCATTCTCCCCCTTTATACGTAGGGAGAGATGGAGGAGTACAGTAGAGAGAGAGAGAGTGAACGTGGACCTAGCTTGGGCTGCTGTCGAGGGAGAGCCTTGTCTTCATTCTGCCTTTCTTCCTGAGGAAGATTGCGTCAGTAGACACATGTCTGAGTCTTGTTCGTCCTTGTTGTACTGTAGCCATGTGCCTGGAGACCGAGAACTCCGTTGTTCCCTTACCTGGGCATGAGCGGGGGCTGGTCGCATAGGGCCAAGCACCCCCGCGTTCCATCGTACAAGGCTGATGACGCCCTAATCCCTGTTCCAGTGTCCGTCGAAGGTATGACGCAGGTATATTGCGCGTAAGTCGTTGGTTAGGCAGCACAGGACCTTGTACTGCAGGGGGGAAATAGGGGTAGGCATGGCGACTCATGCCTTGAACCCCATACCTGAGGACGGAGGGCACTGTGGACCTTTTGACTATATGGGCTAGGACGCCCCTGGCCACTGGTGGCGATGAGACCTCCGAGGGCAGGGATACGTCACGGATGATGCCGCCTTGGCTCGGACGAGGCGGAAGAGTCCCCGAGGGTGGATGACGTCACGGATGACGTCTCCTAGGCTCGGACGAGACGAATGAGCCCCCGAGGATAGGTGGCGTCACGGATGACGTCTCCCTAGCTCGGGCGAGGCAAAGGAGCCCCGAGGTTGCGAAGGAGCCCCCGAGGGTAGAAGGCGTCGCGGATGACGTTTCCCTAGCTCGGGCGAGACGGAAGATCCTCCGAGGGGATGCAGCTGTCTTGGCTGATTTGGGGCGGAGGAGCCCCCGCGTGTGATGACGTCACCCTGGATCGGACGGGGCGGAGAGCCCCCGAGGGTGATTTTGTTTTTACGGAAGGTAGTAAATTGGGTACCCTATTTCTAGGTATCCGACAGATTGTCTAGCCAACAACCAGTTGTTTTAGTCCCTCTTAATAACCAGATTTTTTTATGCACTTACACTCTCTTATAACTATATTTACACTGTCGTATTACTATATTTAAATGATTTTTTCAGTGTAATGTATTATGTAGAGTGGTGTAATTTAGAAATAGCAGAAAATATTCATACAAATTTTTTCAAAACATACCAAAATAATAGATGTCAAATTATTCACAAATATCATTAAATTGTTCAAAAAATCACAAATTTACAAATAGATGGTGGGAACCACCTGCACGCTCTGCCCCTGGCCGTGTGCGTGCTGCATGCGGCGCTGGGCGAGGTGGAGGAGGCCTTTTCATCATTGATCACGTGAGAGAGAAGTAGGGCCCACGCCACAAAGCAATCTGATTTTGATCGGAAGCTCCCAAAACAACCGGGTGTTGAATAGTGATTCTCCAAGAATAACATGAATTCCGAAGTGACTGCTGCGTTGCTTGGGTCTATTCCTCCTCCAAGACTCCGCGCGCCGGCCGGGGAAAACAAAGAGCCAAGCAAGGCCCCGCGCACCCTGCTGTCGCTATATATATACAGCTCGTGCTGCCTGCCGTGCTCCGACCGACCAAAAGAAGCGAGCTGCCCGATGGAGTCGGCGGAAACAGAAATAATGGCGCACGCTGCTGCGGCGGCGGCGGCGGCGGCGGCACCACACAGCAGCGCCGAGGATGACGAGGAGGAGGTGCGGCTCTGGGCGGCGCTGGAGCGGCTGCCCACGGCCCAACGCGCCCGCAGCGCCATCGTTGACGACGGCGCCTGCGGGAAGGCGGTGGTGGACGTCGCCCACCTCGGCCTGGCGCAGCGCCGCGCGCTGCTGGACCGCCTCGTCGGCTCCGTCGACCGGGACAACGAGGGCTTCCTGCTCAGGCTCAGGGAACGCATCGATCGGTACGTACCTTATACACGACGATCTCGATCGCTTCGTTCATCGTGGTCTGACTCGATCAAGCCGGCTGGCGCTCACATTTCGGCGTGGAGAGAGCGAGAGTTCATATGTTCATCCAGTTTTGTGTACTTGTGTATTCGAGTATTCGACTACTGATGACTTCCAGCACGTACGCACGGATGGACCTGTGTTGTGTTATTGATTGATTCCCGCCGTTCTACATCGCGCTCGCAGGGACGATTACAGTGGCAATCTCTCAAAGCGTAGCATACTCGATTTGCATTTTAAATTATTATTTTTTAAAAAAAAAAGTAACCCGAAGATGCTTGGCCGCACGAGGCTGAGAGAGAGGGATATGTCCGGTACTGGGACAGACCTCGGGAGACAAGTTTCTTGCTCTAACCGTACCTAAGTTTATTGGATGCACCGTGGACAACCGGAACTGTCGTGAGGACAAATGTAAAAAATACATAGTATAGTATAGTCGGACCCGTCACGTCATGTACTTTTTTTTTCTTATTAGGATACCACAAATTCAAGAACCTTTTGCCTATCTAACTAGCAAATGTGCCCGTGCGTTGCAACGGAACTCAATACGTATCGAAATTGGACTTTGTACTTTATCCGGTAAATATGTCCGTGTGTTATAACGGAACACAATGTGTGTACGAATCAGATCAGAGGAGCTAGACCAAAAAGTGGTGGGGGAGAGATTTTTTGACTCTTTATTATTAGGTATATATATATAAGTACAAACATATCTTGTATTTTTGGTTATCATTGTTAGGTCCCGATACCTTTAGTCCTACTTACAAACACCAACCTAAACTAAAGGAGACTCTTTAATCCGGGTTGGTGTTACCAACCAGGACTACAGGTCCTTCGAAGCTCATAAAACTTGGAATTGTTATGTTAGTTCCGGACAAGTGTTCTAGGGTGCAAACCCCTCCGGTTTCATTAAAAAAACAAAATTTATCGAGACTAAAGCCAAAAATCGATAAAGACTAAAAGTATGTTCTCTAGTAGTGATATGATAATATAATAACATTTATAATGTCAAATAAGTATCATTAGATTTTTCATCAATTATATTTTTATAATATATCTATTTAATATCATAATTTTTTATAATTTTATCTACAATTTTAGTCAAATTTAAGATACTTTAACTCTTCAAGATTGTTGAAATATCTTATAATTTAGAATGGATAGAATAATAATGATATATAATTCAACTCATAGATCCAGATATCATATATCTAACATACGCGTGCAAAATGCTATGCGGCGATTGTGAAATTCAACCAATTATGCAATTTATCGAAGTTGATATTTACTCCACCCATACCTTACCCTATAGCTAGCTTCCATCCCTAAGGAAACAAGATGGGATAGAAGAGGGTTTTGCGGCTTTGTTTTTTTAAGTTAGACTATCAAATATATTTCGTGCGTTGTAACAGCGAGAGATCGAGAAAAATCAAACACTAATCCGTGTGTTGTAACAACGAGAGAGAGAAAAAATCAAACACTAATGAAAAACACGGACAAGAGTGTTGCATATTTATTTATGTTTTATATTTTTTTAATTTCTCTATACCTGATATTAAATAGCCAAAATTTTGATATATTTTTTCATCATCGGCATATTGTATTTCTATTTTCCGAATTAAATATGTTGTTTTTTTAGTCCCGAATTAGAGGAGTCTGTGATGGAGTCCATTAATATTTATTTTATTTTTGTTCTTTTTTCTCTATAATATATATCATTATTGTTATGGAGTCCATTGCTATTTTTTATTCCTATTCTTATCCTCTATATGTGCCACTGTTTTTCCAATTTATTCCTATGGGTCTCAGTAAAACAACCATAGAGTTCATAACTATTCCTTTTTTCCATATATTTTTTATTATATAAACTTTGATCTCGTTGATCGTTTGATTTTGATTTTAGATCTGCTATAATGAGTCATGTTAGAATAGAATATATGATTTGTATTTAAAAAGTTGTTTTTAGAAAGAAATTGGCCAGCGAAAATAAAATATATTTATCTTTCCTCTAAGGCTCTAAGCCACGTGAGAATAGAATGCAAAGGTAGTTGTTTTCAAGTCCGGACACATACAATCGAATAGATTTTGAGGATTTTCGTATCATGCTAGACAAAACCTATTCAAACTTGTATGAACACATGTTATATATATATAAGTTTGGACAAAATAAACTCTCTATTGTTCGGTAATTAGAGTAAGACAAATATAAAATGGATAGACCAAAAAATGACAAGAAATGTTGCCTCTTTATTATTAAGTATATACATATATAGAGAGAGAAGAAGATAGAGATAGAGATATAGATAGATGAGATGAATTTATATTTTGAGAAAAATCCTTCACTATACACATATCTTCCATGTCATTGAAAATTATATCATCCCCTCATTTAGATTTTTTCGTCCATTATATGCCATTGAGAATATGTTTGGTTCGTGACTAAACGTGTCATGTCATAGGTTAGTCATGCCACAATCAGCTATTTGTTTCGTTGCCATAACTACGACGTGTCACACTTTCATAGCATTCTGTCCCACACGTAATAAGCTCATTTTCTTGCCAAACTTTGCCACACCTCAGGCTTCCATTTTGTTCGCCAAACATTCTGTGGCCGCCATAGTTTGTCAAAGGTGTGGCATGGCAAACTGCAGCACCAACCAAACAGACCATACCTTTCCTTGGTTGCCATTCAGTTAGGCTTTCCCATCATCCCTTATCATATGCCATTGTTATCAATTTTATATTTCTTTCATTTATTGAATGTCGTGGGAACAAAAAAAAGGACACCATTATATCCATAATTGTTTCTTTGGCAATGCTATGGAAGGATTGAATTAAGACCACAAAAAATCTCCCATGTGTTCTAAAGGTAAAATTATTTCCACTTTCACTCAACAGTAATGTAATTGCATATTGACAAAATGGCACATAAGAGAAATAAAAATTAGAAGCAATGGTATATTTAGCTCGGTAATTAAAAGGATAGAATAAGAGTTTGGAAGGTTTGAAAACCTTTTTGTTTTGGTTTATGTAGTTGGAGTTTTAGTGATAATATATAGAGGAGTTTAGTGGGCTAATTCTCACTAGTCAATTCTTAATAGAGGGGGTGGTAATTAGGTGAGAATTATGTTTTTAATGAAAGATAAATATGTCATCACCATCCATCATAAACTTGTCTTATAATTTCTCACTCAAATAATCCTACAACAAATATGGAATATGAATTCACATTTCAACTCTCATTCTTATTTCCCTCCACAACAAAACAAAAATATTAAAGCTAAAAGTCAAATCCGCATCTTAATCCCATCCGCTCTGTCAACACTCCGCCATATTCCTTGACCCATTCTCATGTACAACCTCTATCCCAAAATAAATACACATATCACATTTTAAGAAATCAATAAGTCTGAATTTTTACTGGATTTTTAGAAAATAGTATTAACAATTTATCTCTAAATAGGTTCATTATAAAATATATATGATGTAATAATCGAATAATATTTATTTAATATCATAAATATTAGTAATTTTGTGTATATATTTGGTTAAACTTACTATTAATTGGTTCTTTAACTTGTGAGACGTGTACTTATTTTAGAATGAAGGGATTAGTTGCCAAAGGGAAGCTATCATTTTGGTTTGCATATGTAAAGGATATAAGTATTGTTTTTTATACATACTCCCTCTGTATCCTAATTAGGAGAAAATGACGATTCTACCATCATGGAAACTGGGCTTCGCAATTTTGCCATCTCTCAAATGGAATTCACAATTTTGCCATTATCAAATAATACACACTCTCAAATATACCATGTAGAGTATTTGTTGTCAAAATAATTCTTCCCTACCCCTTTTACCCCTCTCACATCTATATTTTTCCATTTTCCACGGTCATGGAGACGACCAAGCATAAAGAACGAAGAAGACCGAGGAGGAGGAGGCTGACCGGGCGGACGCCCCCACTTCGCCGACGAGAGGTCGGGTGTCACCAATCGTCGCGTCCGTCCAGGCTGGATTGCCAGGCGCGACCACCGCCACCCGAGGAGCCCGCGACCGAGGTGCAGGACGTGCATGAATTCAGTAGCCGATCCAGCAGCGCAACGTCGTTGATGTCGGCGTCCAACGCCACCACGCCAGGAGCCGATACAACAGCGCGGCGTCGTTGATGTCGGCGTCCAACGCCACCACGCCAGGAGCCGCTCCAGCGGCACGCACGCTGCCCCATCCTGCCGCGGCGTGGCGCTGCACCTTCCGCTCCCACGCCCTGCCTTGCGACGACCTCACCCGAGCCCAGCAGCCTCTGGTCGCGGCGAGGATGAGGAGGAGGCAGTAGGCACTCGCCCTGTCGCACCTGCCCCTGAACGCGGAGGAGGAGGCAGCGGGCACCCTGGTCGGCAGTCGCATCGGCCCTGTACGCGGTGGATGTCGTGCCGGCGCGGGCGCGCGGCATGGGGAAGCGACGGCGGCGACCGCCCGCATTTGGCCTATTCGTGTAAAAGGCTCGGCAGTCATTAGGGAGGGGAAGGGTAAAATGGGTAGAGAAAAACTAATTTGACAACAAATTCTCCGCAGGGCATATTTGAGAGTGTATCAGTTGAGAATGGCAAATCTGCGAATCCCATTTGCGGGATGACAAAATTGCGAAGCCCAATTTTCATAATAGCACAATCATCATTTTCTCCCATAATTAGATGACGTTTTGGACAGCGACACGGTCTCCCAAATACAACTTTTACCTCTTGTTTTTATAAAAACATTTATGAAATAATGATATATGTATATTTTTATGAAAGTGTTTTTCAAGACAAATCTATTCATATAATTTTCACATTTGAAATCTTAACAACTTAAAAGTTATTAATCATTTATATTCCCAATGTTTGACTCAAAGGTTATCCAAAACGTCATCTAATTATGATATAAAGGGAGTATAAGAATTTTTACTTGTATAAGATACTTCTTCATCGCCGAATAAAATGCGTTCTCCAGTCCATCAGGCACGGTAGGTGACATGACTTTTTTTAATTTTTATTTACTTTTATTATTTTTCTTTTATTTTCCTCTTTGCTTTCCTTTCAACGTACCACGTGCGCATGCAGCAGAGCGCGTGTACTGTGCCAATATTTTTCTAAAAAAATTTCCCTGTGTGCCACTATAAAAAATCACATTTACTTCTGTGCCACTAAAAAAATTTGGCAAACTTCACCACCATTGCTCCAAACTTTTTTTTACCTTCCAGGCTTCCATACCAATACCGTCAGATTGGCTCTAACGATGTCAAACTGAAGGTGTGAAGTCAAAAATATACTTAGATCTAAATATGCCATTAATTTTTTTTGACATCTTAACGACTTCAAATAAAAACTCAAAACTATAAAGTTGTACATAACGACTTCAAATAAAAACTCAAAACTATAAAGTTGTACATCTCGTTGACATTCTATATTTTTCATATAAAATTATGTCATTTAATTTCGCAAAAAAAATGATTTGATATGATTAATATGTCTTAGAAAATCATATTTTTAATTAAATTATGATAATTTTTGTTTTGAGTTTTTTCATTTAAATTTGTTAAGATGTCAAAAATTGTAATGACATATTTACACTAAGGGTATTTTTGATATTTTACAACTATAATTTAATACTATTGGAGCTTAATCTGACGGTAGTGGCATGAGGAGCCAAAAGTTTAGAGCAGTGGTGCTCAAGGCCGCTAAACATTTTTGGTGGCCACAAGGAAATGCCATTATAATGGCGCAAGGAATTCTCCCATTCTTCTGTTCAAGCAGCACATTTGGCATTTGCCGGTGGCTGAACTGGTCGAGCCAGACCTAGTCATTCTCGGATCAGTCTGCTTCCAGGGTATAGCTGCCCATCGTCTATGGGCGATCGCTGTCTCAGAAAATTATGTGAATGTTTTCTATCATTATGTGAAGAAGATGTACTGACAACTAGGGCGGATATGGGCCTAAGAATACCTCTTTAGAGTATATACTGTATATATGTGACTTTCTGGTCCAATTGAGAAAAGCTTTGCTCTAGGTATTGGGCCAAATACTTACGCCGGCCCAGGCAGAAAGAGAAGATAAACAGACAGCATCGGCACCCGTGCACCGCAGTTCGCCTCTGCGTCTCCGCTCCGCCCGCCGCCCAGCAGCAGCCGGCCTCAGCCGGGAGCTCGATCCATGCCGCAAGACGCGGCCACCTGCAGCCCGCAGAGCTGCTCCCGCGTTGCTGCTATGCTGCATCCTGCCGTGTTCTATGCTCCATTGCCATTCTCTTCTGTAGGACTGTCAGAGCAAGATTTGCTCAGGCGCAAGCTCGCCTCCACAAGACAACAGGTTGTTCAATAGTTCAATTGCTGCAGCTCGAAAATATGAAATATACAATCTCCCGTTTCCAATTTTCCATAGTTAAATCGGTCAATGTCTGTTTTTGTAATTGTACCTGCAAAAAGTAGCAACAGCAGGCAAGTTGCAGGTTATTTTACTTTTTTGTATACTTCTGAATGTTGTAGACTTGGCCACGACATTTAGGTAAGTATGTTTTTTTATCAAGCTCGTACTCCTATTATACAACTAGGCAGGCAACCATTACAAGTACTATAACCGATAGAAGAACTAGAATTAGTATAAACATCTAGCAAGGAAAAATGTGGTGCAACAGAAATCAGTAGGAACAGGCACTTATTTTGGTGCACTAGCACATTCATCATGTTGTTATGAAGTTTTCTAAAATTTAAGATTAAAATTGAGATGTTTACTACATTGTGTATTTTAGCATTTGTTTTTGTGAACTATCAATATTAGATGTTTAGGTGCTTAGCTAGTGACCCTAGGCTTGGAAATTCACCAGCTCCGCCACTCACAAGCTATGGAAGGTGTTGGAGACGAGTCGATGGGTTCGTCTTGACCATATACTTTCCGTCAAGTTTAGCTTCGTCCCGCAACGTAGAAATTGTGCCACGCGTGCTGCTTGTACTCTGCTTCAAAGGAAGCAGACCCAAGCCGTAAGATTTTCTCTCATTGTTGCAATTTATTGTGCTTCTCAATGCGCACCTATTTGCCTGTTTTTTTCTCTCTAGTTAATTATAGCGACGCGAAACTGCGTTGTTGCATATACGGCCATAGGGGCTTGTGTAGTTGTGTGCTTACAAGGACTAAATTGAAAATGGCAGAAAAGATATATTGAAGGGATGAGAATGGGACGTTTTTATTACGTTGCCATTATACTAAATATATAAGATGCAATTCATGTTTCTCTTCCATATGGTGTTTGTAGAGTTGGGATTGTTCTTCCGACAATTGAGGTGCGTTTCGAGCATCTGAAGGCAGATGCTGAAGTTCATATTGGAACCAGGGGCCTGCCAACTATTCTGAACTCAATCACTAACATTTTTGAGGTATATCTATTAGCCCTACAGTACAGTGTATGCAGCACCAGAATTTCAACAACATTAATCCCTGAGCTTTTTTAAAAAAAAAATTCATATGGTGTGAATTTTTTTATTTCTTGTTCAGGGAGTTGCAAATGCCCTGCACATATTGCCCAGCAGGAAGCAAATGATTCCAATCCTCAATGGCATCAGTGGTATCATCAAGCCTCAGAGGTATATGTTCTTGAATGGACGGGTGCTTCATGAGTTCACTGTATTCACCTTGCTCTAGTTGCGCTGTTCTGCAGAATGACTCTGCTTCTTGGCCCACCAGGATCAGGGAAGACCACATTGCTTCTTGCATTGTCTGGGAGGTTAGGCAAGAGTCTCAAGGTATACAAATTGTGCGTTTACTTATACAGCCAAATGTTTTGTCTTGGAGACAATATTCTTTTATGTATGAAGAAAAGAGCTTTTGTCCCAGGTCTTAGGTGTTTTGCAACACGCTTATTTATTTCTCCATGATACCTAGTATCAGGTTTTGTTACTGAATATATCTAATCAAACTGCTGAAAGTATATTTGGCTCTCCTTTCAATCTACTACTCAGAACCATTCATTATCCTTAGGTATTGTTTAGTTAGGATAATCACATGCCAAATTCTTCTATTTGCAGGTTTCAGGAAAAGTCACTTACAATGGGCATGAAATGGGTGATTTTGTACCCCAGAGGACAGCTGCATATGTAAGCCAGCATGATCTTCACATAGGGGAGATGACTGTGCGGGAAACGCTTGCCTTCTCTGCAAGGTGCCAAGGAGTTGGATATTTCTACGGTATGATGCAACAAGCCAACAATTAAGCTCTCACAATAGAAAACACCGCTGGTACTTACAATTCCTTGATTGGTACTGCATTTCTATTACTCAGACTTATTGTGTGAATTGTTAAGGCGAGAGAAAGAGGCAAACATTAAGCCTGATGCTGACCTTGATGCTTTCATGAAGGTATGACATATGAAAATCATGCATATACAACTAATTTTTTTATGCTTCCTAATCATTTGCATGAGACCAATCATAGCAGGAGCACTAAAATTATTATGCTCATTTCAGGCAGCTGCACTGGGAGGGCATAAAGCTAATG
The DNA here is from genome assembly GCA_022036555.1 of Microstegium vimineum. Taxonomy (NCBI): domain Eukaryota; kingdom Viridiplantae; phylum Streptophyta; class Magnoliopsida; order Poales; family Poaceae; genus Microstegium; species Microstegium vimineum. Next base: position 9,167,218 of record CM039125.1, on the reverse strand, counting down.
TGGTGGTTGAGTACATGCTGAAGGTGAAAATTGGAGATTACTTGTTTGCAATATTGAATGTCCTGAAGTTTACATGGTAGTTTACCAATCATTGTTGTAGATATTAGGACTAGAGGTATGCGCAGATACAATGGTAGGGGATGAGATGTTCAGGGGTATATCTGGAGGACAACGGAAACGTGTCACTGCAGGTACAGACATAACAACCAACAATTATGTCCTGGATTCAGAACTCTGAAATTTTCATTTGTCTTTGTCCTCTAGAAACAATAATAGCATCACTGCCTGGCTGTATTTGACTTTGGTACAACCTGTAGGTGAGATATTAGTCGGTTCAGCGAAAGCACTGTTCATGGACGAGATCTCCAATGGGCTTGACTGCTCCACAACATTCCAGATTATCAACTCTCTCAGACAGGCCATTCACATCCTTAGCGGAACAGCAGTCGTCTCCTTGCTACAGCCTGCACCCGAGACATACAACTTGTTTGATGACATCCTACTCCTCTCAGATGGCCAGATTGTGTACCATGGGCCCCGTGAGGATGTTCTTGATTTCTTCGAGTCCATGGGGTTTAGATGCCCTGACATAAAGGGTATCGCTGATTTCTTGCAAGAAGTATGACCAATTGAACCATGATATTGCTACTTACATTTATGTATAATAACTTAGTAAATATATTTGTTCATCTTCTAACTCTGATTAGGTGACGTCCAAAAAGGATCAGAAGCAGTATTGGGCTCAGCGTGATCAGACCTACCGCTATATCTCAGTGAACGATTTTGCAGATTCATTTCGCTCATTCCGTGTTGGACAGGCCATGGCAAATGAGATTTCTGTGTCATTCGACAAGAGCATGAACCAACCTTCAGCTTTGGCAACCTCAAAGTACGGTGTAAGTGCAAAAGAGCTCCTGAAAGCCAACATCGATCGGGAGATTCTTCTAATGAAGAGGAACTCATTTTTCTACATGTTTCGAGTTGTACAGGTAATTGGCCCTGAACTTCAGATTAGGCTTTGCATTCAAGGAAAAAACTTCAGAATAGGCTCAAATAAAAATACTATATATGCAGCCCAGCATGAGCAGTTTGTCCCTCCTACCAAATAATATATCGTTCACTGTTGTATACTAAAGCCAATAGCTATATTTGGCTAAATCTAAATAACCTGCAACGAGGGTGATTTCCTAGGATAAAGCATAATTAGCATAAACATATTTCTATTTTGAATATATCTCATGCTTCACCAACTAGCAAGTTGGGATGCTCCCATTAGTTGGAATGTCTAGTTTCCGATGTCTTTGGAATGAAGGAATTTACTCCCTCCATCCCAAAATAAATGCAATTCTAAGATTGTGCATGTAAACCAAGGTTATGTGTAAAATTACCAAAATACCCCTTGTCTTTTATAAGTTCCTAGCTATTATTCTTTTGTTTTATATGAGAAGTTTCCGAAGACTACTTGTCTTTTTGTGGTAAGTAGCATATTTTATGGGACAAATTTCAAACTCTACAATTGCATTTATTTTGGGACCGAGTAAAAGAAAACACAATTCCTATGAAAATATGCAAAATTAGTTTCAAATTCCATGGGTATAATGAAAACTTAATTGTTCATAAGATGACCAATGATGATTAACACCAGCTTTGTTTTGTTGCATTCATTACTTAACCAAATACACAACTGTGTCTACTTGTTCATTTGACAACACAGCTGATTCTGTTATCAGTCATTGAGATGACACTCTTCTTCCGTTCGGAAATGCACCGGGATTCAGTGGCAAATGGAGGCATATACATGGGTGCACTCTTCTTCACAACACTCATGATCATATTCAATGGCTTCTCGGAGCTTACCCTCACCATTTATAAGCTACCCATTTTTTTCAAGCAAAGAGATCTCCTCTTCTATCCTTCTTGGACTTACACTGTACCATCATGGATTCTCAAGATCCCCATCACATTTCTTGAAGTTGGTGGGTTTGTTTTCATAACTTATTATGCCATTGGATTTGATCCAGATGTAGTCAGGTGAGTTTTATCAATCATGTCCTACTTTTACCCTTTGTATTTAATCACTAGCATAGGTTATTCTCACTCTTTTTTATGACAGACTGACAGACTTTCCATTATCCTTAGGCTTTTCAAGCAGTACCTGCTTTTCTTAGCTGCTAATCAGATGGCAGCTTCCCTCTTCCGCTTCATTGCAGGAGCAGCAAGAAACATGATTGTTGCATATGTCTTTGGATCGTTTGCAGTTTTAGTTGTTATGCTTTTAGGTGGATTTGTTCTTTGTAGAGGTAAAAATCCGTCATCATGTTCCATGATTTTGAACTCATTTTGCAGCTTTTGCTGCTAAGTTGCCCCTTCCTTTCATGACTTCCAGAAGACATGAACAAATGGTGGATTTGGGGATACTGGATCTCTCCGATGATGTATGCACAAAATGCTGTCTCAGTGAACGAGTTCTTGGGACAAAGTTGGCAGAAGGTCCTTCCAGGCTCGACTGAACACCTTGGTGTGCTTATCCTCAAGTCCCATGGAATATTTCCAGAAGCCAAGTGGTACTGGATTGGCTTTGGTGCATTGCTTGGATTCACGCTTCTCTTCAACTCTCTCTTCACGCTCTGCCTTGCATACCTCAAGTGTGAGTGCACATCTTAATTTACTAACTAGTACCTTTCTGGAAGGGTTGTTAAGTGTTCAAAACTCTGTACATTACCATGATCTGCACTATTTGCAGTTACAGTATGAACTGAAACAAGGAACTGCAATGCCTTACAGAATGCCTTGAATCCACCAAATAGCTTGACAACTTTGCTAAGAGGTATGTATGTCATGTTTGGTTTTACAGCATATGGGCACTCGTATCCGTCAGTATCAGAAGAGACACTGAAGGAGAAATATGCAAATTTGACTGGTATGACTGTAGATGTGTCATTACATAAAGAGAAGGGACCTGGATGTAATTGCCAGTCATATGAAAGTTCTTGTCAGGCCACAAGTAGCTACAATGAAACAAGTTTTGCCAGTACTAATACCAATTATATGCCTGCACAAAGGGGATGACTCTCCCCTTTGTTCCACTCTCACTAACTTTTGATGGTATCAGATACTCTGTCGATGTCCCACAGGTGAGTTTTATATAGGACTGAGCAAATAATTGTAAGTTTTTAACTAGCAATTTTCTCTTTTTCCTGAACTAGAAGTGTATAAGAAAAAAATGTCAATGGAAAACTTCAGGAAATGAAAAAAGAAATTCTGGAAGATAAATTGGAGATCCTAAAGGGCGTTAGTGGATCTTTCAGGCCAGGAGTACTGACTGCCCTGATGGGCATCAGTGGTGCTGGCAAGACAACTCTGATGGATGTTCTGGCAGGAAGAAAGACCAATGGATATGTCAAGGGGACTATCAGCATTTCTGGATATCCAAAGAAACAAGAAACATTTGCACGCATATCAGGATACTGTGAACAAGATGATATCCACTCCCCACATGTTACAGTGCAAGAGTCACTGCTGTTTTCGGCATGGCTTCGACTGCCAGGGGGCGTGAGTTCGAAGACAAGAAAGGTCAGCTGAATCTGATAAGCACTCGCTTTTACTTCATTATTTTCTAAATATCCGTGGTTTGGGGATGCAGATGTTTATTGAGGAGGTGATGGAGCTTGTGGAGCTCACACCGGTAAGAGATTCTCTGGTTGGATTGCCTAGAATTAATGGCCTGTCAATCGAGCAGAGGAAGAGGTTGACGATTGCTGTAGAGCTTGTTGCAAACCCTTCAATCATTTTCATGGACGAACCAACATCAGGACTCGATGCTCGTGCAGCAGCAATTGTGATGAGGACAGTGAGGAACACTGTTGATACCGGTCGAACAGTCGTCTGCACAATTCATCAACCAAGCATTGACATATTTGAAGCTTTTGATGAGGTACATGAGCTATTGTCTTAAAGCATTAGGAAATTTTATTTTTCAACAGGACCCATTCCCACAATAAGTCTATATTCTTCTTAGGTACTACTCATGGGAATAGATGAGCCTTGGCCAAATGACATGTTCTATATTTTACGAATTGAGTTTTATGTGTTTTTTCTTTAATTGTAAAGATGCCTAGTTCCTGTGATGTATTATGATTTAATTTAATTTTTGAATGAATAATGGTCACAATACCAACCAAGCAAACCATACAAATTTACAGAAGGAAATGGTGAGGGACTGATGGGGAACATTGAATATAGCGGTTACTACAACAGCATGTCAACTAGTTGGGTGGGAGGTGTAGTCATGCACCCAACCACCCACGTTCAAGTCCTCTCTCTGCTTGAATTTGGGTGTCTATTTCTTCTTAATGAAAAACTGCCTAGTTTTTCCTGGGATATATATCTCTTTTTTCTTCTTGAAGAGATCAAACTATGGCAATTGGCAATAGCATTTGTGACTTTGATTGTCTGAATAATGATGCAAAGAATCCTGAATTCGTGATTCCATTCACGCAGCTTTTACTGTTGAAGCAAGGTGGAGAAGAGATCTATTTTGGTCCACTAGGCCGTCATTCCTCAGAAATGATCAAGTATTTTGAGGTAAGTACGACAAAATAATTCAAATGTTTCTACGCTGCAATTTCAAAATCTCATAATCTTTCGTTTTGTTCAGGAAATTGAAGGAATCGGCAAAATCAAAGATGGCTATAATCCAGCGACCTGGATGCTGGAAGTGACAACAGTTACACAAGAATTTGTGCTAGGAGTTGATTTTAGTGACATATACAAGAATTCTGAACTCTGCCAGTCAGTAACCTACTACCTTACTAGTATATATGTACAAATGCTACTTGTGGAGTTGTAGTTTTTTGTTTTTAATATGTGAACTGTTTGTATTTTGCTTTTCCACTTGGTTGCTATTATGACTGACAACTAAAAGAATTTCTTGTTGCAAGTAACAGCACCAGTAATGTTTCATTTTTTATTTTATAGGAGGAACAAGATCTTGATGCATGAGCTGAGTACTCCACCAGCAGGTTCGGGCGATCTCCACTTCTCCACCATGCACTCACGGTCTTTCTTCACACAATGTCTGGCTTGCCTCTGGAAGCGGAACCTGTCCTACTGGAGGAACCCGCAGTACAATGCTGTCCGGTTTTTCTTCACCACCGTTATAGCTCTACTCTTCGGCACCATCTTCTGGGGCATTGGCGCCAAAAGGTTGAGCTTTATGCATTGTAAAGCATCAGTACTTAGCAAAAATGATGTGATCTTGGTGTCACCTATGAAAGTGGCCACGGGCCACTATTACCCTTTGCCTCTTGATCCAGGGAGAAACCACAAGATCTGTTCAACGCCATGGGGTCCATGTATGCTGCTGTTCTAACCATGGGTGTGCTGAACGCGGCAACAGTACAGCCAGTGGTGTCTGTCGAGCGAACGGCCTTCTACCGGGAAAGAGCTGCCGGCATGTATTCAGCTTTCCCCTATGCATTTGGACAGGTAAAATTTCTACACTTTATTGCCTTTGATGGGGTTGAAAGAACATGTAGTTCCTGAAAGGGGGAGCTTGCGTCACAACAGTCAGTGTTTCTTCTGCAGGTTTTAATTGAGCTCCCCTACACATTGGTTCAGACTTGCATGTATAGTGTCATTGTGTATGCCATGATGGGGTTCAAGTGGACAGTTGCTAAATTCTTCTGGAACCTCTTCTTCATGTACTTCACACTGCTGTATTTCACATTCTGTGGTATGATGGCGATTGGGTTGACACAGAACCACAACGTAGCATCCATCGTATCCGCAGCGTTCCATGCCACATGGAACCTCTTCTCTGGTTTTCTGATCCCTCAAACTGTAAGTTAGCCGTACATTCATATCGCCATTTGAACGACTTGACTACTAAAGATTCTACCTCGTGTGATATTTCAATACTACATTCAGAAAATTCCTTTCTGGTGGAGATGGTACTATTGGTTATGCCCTGTCGCATGGAGCTTGTACGGGATGGTAGTGTCGCAGTATGGTGATGATATCGATACTCCGCTCTTTGACGGTGTTACCAACACTACCGTGGCGAATTTTGTCAGGGACTACTTCGGCTTCGACCACAGCTTCCTCGGGGTGGTTGCCGTGGGGGTTGTGGCATTTGGGCTCCTCTTTGCGCTGTTGTTCGGCGTTGCCATAATGAAGCTAAATTTCCAAAGGAAATGATCATTTGTAACTTGAAATTTGACTAGATTGTTGGTTGATTCTGGTCTCTTTTCTTAAACTAATTGGTCTCCCAGATCCAAATGCTTTAATTTGAACATTAGACATTTTTTATGTTAGAAGACATTGGTTTTACATGAACATATACCGTGCATTGGTTCCAGGGAAATAATTTTCAAGAGGTTTGAGCTCTACCATTTGGTTGTTCAAATTGGTTCTATTAGTTTATTGACCTGGTTGCTGGGTTACTGGAATCGATGGAATCGATAGACAACAGGTTGTTGCAGCCATAGTGTGAAAAGACTCCACTTCTCCACCTCTCCAAAAACAAGTTACTTCATTTACACTTGCACATGACACGAGTAACAAGGGGCACAAGGCGTAAATCTCCTTTAGCGGTCGTTCGTTCCGTGCAGCTTCCAGCGAACGATCCGACCGGTCATTTTTCTTTCCTTTTTCTAGTAAAAAAACTTCCCACCACTTTCCCTTTCAGCTTCGGACGCACGAGACTACCCGATATCTGTACTACGCGCTCATCCTATATGCTGACGCTGTGTTTTAAATATTCTTTTTCTTTTTATATTTTTTCTTTTTAATTTTTTTTTAAAAAACATTAGCAAGTTGTATAGGACGCTGTGTTTTAAATATTCTTTTTCTTTTTATATTTTTTCTTTTTAATTTCTTTTTTAAAAACATTAGCAAGTTGTATAGCATAACTTATGTACACAAAATGTATAGATCAATCGTATAACTCAGTTATCTAAGTTATACTGTGTAACTCAGTTATACTGTGTAACTCAATTATATAAGTTATGTTGTGTAACTCAGTTATCTAAGTTATGATGTGTAACTCTGTGTAACTCAGTTATCTAAGTTAAGTTATATTGTGTAACTCAGTTATCTAAGTTATGTGTGCACAATTCTAAAAAAAATATGGGAGTCATCTAATTTTGTTAGATTGTAAGTTATATATATATATATATATATATATATATATATATATATATATATATATATATATAAATTATACGCATAACTTGTCATGTAAAAATTATAAATTTAAATTATATGTGTTATATGTCATACTCATAACTTGTATGTTATAAGTTATATATATAAGTTATATTCATAACTTGTATGTTAGAAGTTAGTACACCTAGATTGTTACTGGAAAAAAATGTTTAAACCATATGTATGTGTGGTCTAGTTTTGTCCGTCTTATCGTATAGAACACCTCAGTGTAGATGGAATTAAAAACGGATATATATTTTAGAAGTTGTAGCAATTTGAAATAAATGCTTTGTTTTTTTCCCGTGTGACGTCGGTATGCAAGTCATTGAAAGCGTGTCCCTGCGGCCCGTCAAAAAAGAAATCGAGTGGGAATGGCCCGTCAAAAAGGAAATCGGGTGGGAATGATTACTTTCCTAAAACAGTAAATTTCATTGGTCAGAAATCGTTCACGCGATTTGTTTTTAATGAACGTTCGCGAATTAGTGAGCCCCGGCACAAGGTCCTTGTTCAATAGAGTACTCGACCTGCATGGGCGACTAGTGGTGAAAGGAAAATGGAACAGCGACGTAATGCTGCCCAGTTAATATGAACCACCAGTACAGCTCTAATTCTAAAGCTCAAAATGTTAAATTCGCCACATATAGGCAGCACGAATCATGACCTGGCTCCACGATGTGAAGGTTAAGGTTAAGATTAGCATTATCAGCATCAAAACTGTGGATCTATTTATTATTAGTAACAAAGGTTATGAATATTTGATCAAAAGAATAGCAACAAAATGTTACAAGCCTACGCTTCATTATTTCATTACAAATACCTCATGCTATTCGCAGCCCAGCAACTTATCTGTGATTCTACTGTCATCCTATCTTCAATGCCATCAACGACCTAGTTACAACAACTGTATGCAAGAATCAACCTGCTTTACTGTACATGTGAAGCTACGTGACCTCAAATAATAAATCCTTTCACGACCTTGCGAGTCATTAACTCAAACACTTCTCGGGAAAAAATTGCAACAACCAAGCTTTTGGTTGTGGCTCATAGGAAATAATAGTATCCCTGATCCAGATCCAATGCTTCAATCATCTTTAAACAGTTTTGCTGGGAAACGACTGTCAACAAGTCGTTTCCTAGGGCTATGTGACTCTTGCCTTCAGGAGCAAAGATTAATCCTTATAGTAAGCACCACATCCATTTCCGAGTAGACGATTTCAGCACATCTTTTCCATGGTGCAGTAACACAGCATTTAATGGCTCACCTTGGAAAGGCTGTCCATCCTAATGGGGATCATGTGGTTGGTCTGGTCATTGTTGAAAGACCCCGACCTCCCATGGGAGCCATGCCCTGAAGATCCATATCAGGTTCCTCATCTGCAGTTCGAGCAAAAAGTGGATAAAATTAACTTCGATAAAAGCAATAACATAATAATACCGACTAAAAAACAAGCCCAAAACCCCCACTCCAGGTTGGTCCTCGATTGGTAGGCCTTGGCCTACATGCTTCTACAATTTCATGAGCAATTAATGATATAAAATGGCATGGATATAATGGAGTGCTCTTCTGGTTTTGCTCAAGTGATATACACATGGGAAAGAATCCTTACAACACACACCCACAAATAATACCGTTTAATATTTAAAGAATAAAGAATAACTTAGTATGAGTAGCTTATTACCATTTGTATCTTCACCAGCTTCAGCGCCAGCAATCCCAATGCAAGCAAACAAAGAAGACTCATCAACTTTCAGATGCTCATATGCAAGATACAGATCCTCAATCGTGGCACTTTCATATAATGTCGTCAATTCCTTGATGCATGATACGTCCTGCATTTGTTTGGAGCACATGAATGATATTGAGACAATAAATTAAAATCAGGTATTAAAGTTAAATAATTAATGATAATATGCAGATCTCCATCCACTATATATAATATAAAGTTAGAAACCACGAAAGCAACCACCTGATGTAAACAATCTGAATGGAAAGCTGACAGGTAACCAAAATTCCAACACACAAGTTTACCAACTACCTAGCATCTTCCTTGCAACTGCACCAGGCCAGTTGGCCTACAATATTGTTTCTGTTTTCATTCTGGGAAAATATTAGCATGAATCTAAATATATGCAGTCCAAGAGGATCCCAAAAAGGCCCTTGAATTTTATCTGCATGCATCCAATTAAGCAGTCTGTAATTTTGTTTTTGGGCAAGTAGATAGCTTTAGATTCATTTTCTTTCTCCAGTTGAAAAAAAAACTTCTATTGTGTATTAACTGTGGCTGTAAACTCCTTCATATCTTAAACATGAGCTCTCCTGCACATTTTTGATAAATAATTTTGTGGTTTATTTTATAGAGAGGATTATATTTTGTCATAGCACGCCCCAGAGATGGTATCAGGTTTGCAGGATTCCAAAGTTACATGCAGAAACTATTCAAAATTACCAGCAATTTAGCAAGATTAACTAGAACATGAGTTCACAGATCACAAATTTCTATGAGTTCATGACATGGTTAAGAAAAGTGCCAGCACAAGAAAAGCTTAGTCCTTAGTGTAGAATAACATAACTGGTGTATAATGTGATGGATGTATTAGCCTGAGCCTTGGGGCTGTATATATAGGAGTACATGACTTGGAGGGCAAGGGCCTCTCCTATTCCTAATATACTCTAACATCCCCCGCAGTCACAGCGGGAGCGTCGCAGACGGTGAGACTTGAGAGAAGTCGGCAAGCCGTCATCCCCCCGCAGTCACAACGGTCAGTGCTTCGCAGATGCTGTGGCTGGAGTGGAAACCCACAAGGTTGCTCAAGCAGATGGTAGCCCTTTGTGCCATGTCGGGGTAGACCAAGCGTGAGGGCGAATAGCCGTAGTCGAAGATGTCGTGCATAGGATAGCCGTGGTCGACGTAGTAGTCGAGGACGCCGAAGTCGAGGTAGTCGTATAAGCCGCGGGCGCACAAGATGGCGTCGTAGAGGAAGACGGTGACACATCAGGCAGCTGTCGGGGGAGAAGGTCGATGCCGATGATGCAGTCAAGGCCGCCATGGCGAGACATGCGTCGGGTTTGCCATGTCCAGCGAACGCCTCGGGGACGAAGGCACGCACCGGTGTTGCCAATACCGGATGTGCAAGGGAGAATGCACAACCACATACGTCATTGTCTGAGGGACTAGCAGAGGAGGCCTCCATGGCAGTCGTAGGTGCAGAAGAACGACGAGGTAGAAGGTGTCGATGCAGCCTGCTTGCCGGAGTAGACGTAGTAGACGGGGATGAGACGGCGACGTTGGCGACGTGATTGTGCTAGACGAAGCAAGGAGGTGTGGATGATCCCGGCACACGGCAAGGTCATCCGTGGGGTAGCGGCAGCAGTACTAAGACGACGCAGAACTCAAACAGCTTGATGAAGACCATGCGCGTGGGGCGCAGCAACACATTGTCGACGACGAGGTCGTGGACGTGGTTGGCGGTGGTGAGGTTGCAACGGCTGAGGAGACCACGGCCGGTGCCATGTTGCTGCCAGAAGAGGCGAAGCAGCGGCAACCCTCTGTACTCGGTGAAGTTGTGCGCAGTACGAGGACGGACGTCACTAGAACCGGGTGGATCGCGCACATCGGCTGATCAGACCGGGTATGCGTGAGGCGAGACGACGGTGGACGAAATCGGTGGAGACGTCCTAATCGGTGGAGGCGACGAAGAGCCGGCGAGGGACGATGTGCAGGCGATCGACGAGGAGGGCAGTGCAGATGGGCGTCCCCTGGAGCACCATCCATGTCGTCATGCCGCACATTCGAAGACAAGGAAGGAGCCGGTGAAGTCGACACCGACGTACAGGCACCGGGTCGACGGGCGGTGGGCGACGCAATCCCAATCACTGATCGGGCGAAACAAAAAAAAGATACAACAGCATGTTGTCATCGACGGCGTCCATGGCGGATGGCGAGGTACGCTGCGATCTGCTGCTGCTTGACGTTGGACGGTGATGGCGAGCGGATCAATGGGATCCGCTGCTGAAAACGAGGGCGCTGCCCCCGGCAGAGATCATGGAGCGATCTCCCCGGGGGCGCGCTAGAGGGCCATCGAGGGGGCGCGCTGGACGTGTGCCGTGGGAGATGGCTGGATGGGCGGGACGCAGTGGTGCGGCGAGAGGCAGCGGAAGGATTGGCCTAGGATCTCAAAAGCCTAAACTCGTGATACCATGTAGAATAACATAACTGGTGTATAATGTGATGGATGTATTAGCCTGAGCCTTGGGGCTGTATATGTAGGAGTACATGACTTGGAGGGCAAAGGGCCTCTCCTACAGATATGGTAGGATACGGATGCAATCCTAATCTACCTAATATAGAGATATTCCCTACAGATATGGTAGGATATGGATGCAATCCTAATCTACCTAATATAGAGATATTCCCTACAGATTATGGTAGGATATGGATGCAATCCTAATCTACCTAATATAGAGATATTCCTAATATACTCTAACACTTAGTTCTTGAGAATATGAGATGATAAACAATAAATGAATTTCACCTTTCTTGGTACAGACGAAGACTGTAGATGGGCTAGCAAACCAAGCCAGTAGGCATTTGTCTTCGTCTCAGCCTCATGTTTCATCAACAGCGTCCTCTTTGCCTGAAAATCATGTATTTCAGATGGTATAGGACTATAGGTGCATTCTAAGTTCAATGCACTATACAGCTAAAATGTTGTATCTTAATCTATGAGATGCAGGACTTTATTTTTAAGATGTTTCAACCAAAAAGGTATTAAATTAAATTACACGAAAAAATAATGTACCCAAATGTAATATTATTAAACTGACAACATAGATCCATAAGCACACCAATCCTACATGTACTGGGGTGTGATATGAACTACAGAATGAAAAGGACAAGCAAAGTTCGACTAACCCGGTCGAGCTCCCTTTCCACAATTCGACTACTATGTAATCCTCTCAGAACACCTTTGCAAGCATCAACAGCTTTATGGACCTGGAATTAAAGATAGTTATGTATTGTTTGGAAAAAAAGAAAGACAAATGTAGGAAGCACACTGAATACTTGAATTCCGTACGAACCAAAAATGCAAAATACCTTGCTCGGAGTTGAAGTGACCGCGATCACATACCAACCAAGATCCAATTTGTCAAAAAGGTTTAATTCAAAAGAAACATCATATGTTAATCCCATGGAATCTCGAACTGTAGTAAATAACCTGGCAATAAAACAACGCAGCACATTATGTTAGGACTGCCAGCTAAATGCCCAACAAAACTATCCATCACCACAAACAATATCTATAATGTGATCTTCTAGTCAAGAATGGTGTGGCTGGCATATTAACCGGTATGTGTGCATTCAATTTATATGAGCAAATTAAGGTTTAGTAAGTACCAAACCACAGTTTGATATACTAATATGCTCATCTATCCAAGGTACATAGATGATACATAATCATGGCCTTTGTCATGTTTGAAGAAGCTTTGTATTAATCTACAGAAGAATCATATAGAAATATTTTTACCTCGAATTGATAATTTCAGCAAGCAGACTCAAAGTGATGCCGAAGAAAAGAGGGTGGCTGCGAACATCAATGTGTCTCTTCCCTGTTAGATCCAAGTTTACTGGTTTGGATACTTCTGCTGAAATAGCACGAAAAAAATCAATCAGCACACAAAGAAACATTAATGCAAGTTGCTAACATAAGGAGGAAGTTCCTCAAAGAGTACTGTAAGATATTTTGAAACAACTACGTGGCAAATTACAAGCCTAGCACATATCAAACTGAATTACCATCAGCATCAGATCTCTGAATAACATTAAATAGGTCATTTCCTTCAGTAGCGAATCCCCAACGGTTAGGAGCAGGGCCTGCAATATACGCACAGGCTCTCTCATCCGTATCCTTTATGTATACCTGGTGAAGAAGTAGCACAATCAACAAACATGTCCTCAAATCACAAGCATCATAAATGGAAGACAGCAAAATGATTCAAGAGTTATGGTTGAGAAAAACTAGAAGAAAATCAAAATCCTTAAGCATGTTTTTTTCCCATGCCTCCCATCAACACTTCAATTAATGTGTACTGTTACTGCAATTTAGCCATACATAATGCCTCAACTAACATCAGTATTGTAATGACAATGTAATGATCTCTCATATTACTGTAGCCAAAGAAAACGGTTGAACTAGAAATACTTGATGCTAAATTGAAAAATTGATAATGGATGCCACAGGAGACTTCATACTTGCTGGAAATGAACATCTGATGGAAACGGTCGGAAGGAACTCTTTTCAATACGCTCCTCTGTGTTTGGAGAACTTGCAGCCCCCACAGTCCCAAGATAATCAAGAACACAAGATTCTACTTCTTCCTCGGTGAAATCACCAACAATGCTGACCTGAAAAAAAAGTTGATACAAAATCAAATAAACATGGAAAAAATATTAATTAAACATATGTTGGAGCAAGTAAAGGTGCAACGAGAACACTTGAAGAGAAAAGAGAAGAAATGCAATAAGGAAAAAGAAATTCAAAAACCTCCATGTTGCCACCCACAAACTGGTTCATGACAGCGTCTTTAACTGACTGAAGAGTCAACTTCTGCAACGAATGTGGCGACGGCTCTACAAACCTTTCATCATGGTTTAGCATGGCTAACATAAGCTTATGAGCTGTAGAACGTTCCAAACTTTTGGGGATAGAGCGATAGTAAGACAGATATAACTGAGTTGCTCTATCGAATGCATCTTCTAGCCACACATTATGCTGCAATACAAAAGAGGAAATCTTATAAATGTTAGACCTTTATTTCGAGAAAACTAGTTCTCTAGTGGCAGGTGAGTATTATGTATATAGTAAAATAAAAAGGCATACCTCGAGGACCATATGAAGGAGTTGGAAAGCAGCACGCATGCCATTGTCTCTTAAAGCAAATCTAAATTCCATAAATATGAATTCCTCGTTTGATTCCAGTGAGCAGTTTATAAGATTATTCACACAGAAAAGTTCAACCTGAAATCAATATCCATGAACTTCTATGAAGTATGAAAACAGCTAACCAATAATAAGTACTATTGAACAAATATTAGCATTCAAGTTCAGAAGATGAAATGAAATATAACCGAATGTCTCTTTCTTTGTCTGTAGGGGGTTCTTGTGTTTGTATGGAGATATCATAAATGTAAGGATGAAGTAAATACTATGGTATCATGATAGAAGTTAGATCTGATAAGTAGAATATACCTGTTCCCTAGAAAAGTTACCAACACAACCACCTTCACTCAGGGTACGAACACCAACAATGACAGATCCCTTTGATTCAGAATCTTCTGTTGCTCTCCCTCCGCCTACTATGAGCCGCATGACACCAACCCTTGCTTCATTTTGTGTGATCTGTGATATCATAAACCAACTTTTTAGAAAGGCTGTAAGGGACATGATAACAGGCTTAACTACATGCAAATAGGAACATGAAATTGAAAAGGATTCTTCTATCCACTGAATAACAAGAGGCGAACGATTGACGACTTACCTTGTAGTTGATGGAAATTCCATTAGAAAGACGGCATTGTGCTATACCAGTTTCACTGTCAAACAATTTCACCACATCCTCCTCTTTGGTTATAGGAACAAATGACGGTTTGTGTTGCAATTTCAGTTCATCGAGCTCGGATTGGGTGATCAATTCCTTCGGCACCTCAAGCTGCAATAGGGATAAAAGTAGTCAATCAGCAGCCCACAACCCCAGAAAACCATATGTTGCTTGGAAGTATCCTGTTTTTAGTTCACAGATGTTCCAAAAGAAACTCCAAACCAAGAGAAATGGAAACTAACCAACATACCTCTGGCTCTGGGTAAATAGGTTCCTCAAGACCTGCCTTGATGGCCTCTGTGATTTCTTCTGGATATATCTCAAATTCAGTTTCACCTACACCATCAACATGCACCATTCTGGGGACACATGCCACAATAGCAGCAGGAAGGGGTGCATTGGGTTTTCCAAAATCCGAAATGAACTCCAGTACTTCCGCGCCAACAGTGTTGACCTATGCATGGCAAACACATATTATAGTTTCATAAATAGTTCCTTTGCAGGGGTAATTGGAGTGATGTCATCATTCCTACAGCAGTTTGTACATACAAAAGAAGAATGATAATACCTCTTCAAGGGTGACAGTTTCAGCCACTCCAAGCAAACTTTCATGTCCCTGCAATTGATCCATGACAGTGTGGCCAAGTGCATCACTCTCCATGATGAAGTCCAAGTTGTCGACTGAGGGAACACTGTCAATCATCATAGCCAACTGCTCACTATCTTTTATTAGTGCGTCCATGTAACGGGTCATTTCTCCCATTGTAACACCAAATTCTTTCAGTCTTCGCACCTGAAATAGCACAAAGAAATGTTGCTAAAAAGGACAAAACACTTAGGAAGCTGTCACTAGTGAAAATATAGATCAAGCCATTGTGCAGAATACATATTATTTCTATTGCATATAAAATTATAAAACCAATTCAACTTTAGTGCCATAATGATGGAACTAGATGGTGGTCATTACGCCATTACCAAGTAATACCAATACATCAATTGAAGTCCCCAGAATATTACTTGACTAAAGCAAAGCATGGTTTAGGAGTGGATTCGACCTGGTTAAAATGGTTTAGCTGTTCTTGGGTCCAACTCAGGTTTGGGCTAGGTTCAGCACCAGTTCTCATGTGCCAAGATGTCCTTAAGGAAGGTTTGGGATGGGTTGAGCCCCCGATTGGGATTGTATCATGCGGCAGTATTAAGCTAGTTCACGATTGGTCTTGCATTATATCCACCATTAGGCTGAAATAGTGAGCTTCAAGCTGGACATAGGTTCAAGGACTGGCTGGAGTCGGGTATGGCTCATGCTGGCATAATCTTGGTTAAAATCGTCCATTTTCATTCTTTGTTATCTGCTCGCTTTCAAAAGTCATAGTTCCAAAATCAATTTACTTGTGCAGAAAGAAGCAGGAATTATCCGTGCGCTAAAGCTGCTAACCAAACAAAATAGTAAAAGTGTCCAAGACTTTCATCATATGATCAGAATAAATAGGTCAATTCTAGTACCAAACTAGGTCAAATCTTATATCACTAGAGCATTTTTGCAATCAAAGACTCTGTATATACATTTCATTCAAGACCAAAAATACAATGAGCTATAACAAGATTTGGAAAACAAACCTCATGAACAGCAACTTTGATTGCACTTCTCCAATTTTGGGGTTCAGCAGTTACTGTAAGAGTAGTGACCGTGCACCCTTCCCTTCCAGAGTCACTGTGGTCCAGCTCAACTGACGTAAAAGGAGGGTTTGAGCTCTGTATAGAGTCCAAACAGGAAACAATTCATTCAGTTGTAACAAAAAAAACTCAGATGCAACTGGCAACAATCAGGATTTATGAATAATCACAAACCTTGTATCTTGTATTGATTCGAAAATGTAGGGCAGACAAAAATATCCTTTTCATGAGTACACTACGCAGGTCCTTGTAGGTTTGAACTTTGCTTACAGGTATCTGTCCAAATGAAAAACAACATTAGGAATATGCCATCATTGCATTCCTAAGAAAGTATCCTATTCGAATATTATAAACATGAACATTTTCAGCAAGCGCCGTTGCTTACATGAGGGATGATACGGCTAATGAAGGTGCAAAAGGCATCAAAACTTGTGGGCATTAGTCCAAAGGCTGATTGGTTTGTTAATCCAAAAAAAAGTAACAGGAACTACTAACGAAACATATGGTGTTACACTTTAACCACAAAAGCAGGGATGATACAGCTAATGAAGGTGCAAAAGGCATCAAAACTTGTGGGCATTAGTCCAAAGGATGATTGGTTTCTTAATCCAAAAAAAAGTAACAGGAACTACTAATGAAACATACGGTGTTACACTTTAACCACAAAAGCATCACTGAAGACTAGAAGAAATAAAACTTGAGCATACCTTACAGAACATGTTGATAGAGAAACTCTGTATCAACTCGTGCTGAAAAATTGCTGGGGCTTTGGCATCCTGAGCAACTCCAGGAAGGGACCACTTATGCTCTACAGGTGGCCTAACTGCTTGTCTTTCCCTTTTTACAGGCTTTATTTTATCTGTGGCAGGTGATTTTTCACCGGATAGGTTTGCAGCAAAGCCACCTGGGAGCTTTGGTGCAAAAAGGCTTGCCATAGCACCAAATGGACTAGAGCTCGGTACAAGGTTTCCTTCATTTTCTGAAAGAGTGTATTCAAATACAGCCTGCATTGTAACAAGTCAAACCATCAACCTGCTATGTGATCCTAGACGCTGCCAAAATTATCAAAAAGACTTGTATTTGCCCATTACCTCTATTTCCCGCACAGCTCTAGGAATATCATCAATTTCCCCCACCAGATATAAAGTGGCATTCGCAGGATAGTACCAGCGCTCGTGAAATCTGCGGATCTTATCAGGGTCCCATTTATGTATTTGTTCTTCAAGTCCAATAGGGAATCTGTTGCTCAGTTTGTTTTCTGAGTGCAGATGTTGCAACAACTGCAGCAAACAAATTATAATTAGCATACCAATATGGTGTGCTCATACATTAATCAATTTAGCACAAGTTTTCAAGAGCAATAAAGATAGCCCTTCTCAAATGAAGTCCCATATGGGTATTGGTCGGTGTGAACAGTTCACTTGCCTGGCAATCAACGCGATACTCTATTGTGTTCATCATCTGGAGCTCAGAAAGAATTGCTCTTCTCTCCTTCTCAACACGAGATGAAGAAAACTTCGGATGAAAAGCTATCTGGAAAAATAGATAGGAAGACTTGTCATATTCTGTATCGCAAAAGAAAAAAAATTGTTATAAGATTCCAAACACCCCAGCAACATTGACCTAAAATTTCAGGTATTAATTGGACATGCAGAATTCCAAATATTCATAAAATGACCAACATTGACATTTTCCAGATGATCGCTCCAAAAAGGAATGCTATTTAGTAACACTTTACCTCATTCAATGCATCCAACACAGAAGGGAGTAAGTCTTCACCATATTCCTGCAAATAGAGGACAAACTAAGATGTAAACATGAAATACCACAAGGAAATACATCTAATTAGGATCATAAGTTATAAAAAAATCATTAACAACTTCAGAGTCAACAAATACATTATTCAGTCCATTTATATGCGATTTTTGTCCAAGGACAACCCACAAGAAAACAAATTGGGCTCCAACAAATACAAATTATCGTAAGTTTATTACCAATTTCAAAATGGACAGTGATAAGTTCCACAAAGAGCTGAATAAAAGATAGAAAACCAAATACCTTTGTTTTAGTTGGAGAGTGGATATGAAACACCGTATGGTGGAAGTCTGTATATGCATTAGACCTCGCACCGGTGCCCAATAGTTTTTCACGTTTTTTACTGCCAAGAAACGCGACATGTTCAATCATATGTGCAATTCCCTGCTCGTCCTCCTCCTCATCAATTGATCCAACGTGAACTTCCATGTGAGCCTCAAACCTGTAAAATAGCTAGTTGAAATCATAATATACATTCTCCATAAATATCATAGCAACATTTGGTTGCTTCACAGTTAGCATAAAATTTATCATGAAATGGGCATCAGCATAATATTAGTTGCTTGATTTATTTACTATTACACAAATTCTGATGTTCAACAAATCAAATAAACACTTTACATTAATCAGATGTTCTAGACTCCAATAGTTGTCAACTTTCAAGTATCTCCAAAAATCAATTTAAAAAATACAAGAAAAATGCAACCACTATATGGAAATCAAGGGTGGAATTGTACAAAGTAAGTCCTTTGCCATAAAAAATTAATAGATACAAGCAAGAAAAAAAGTTTCCTAACCTGTTTGCTGGAACTTTATTTGGCAAAATAAGATACCGAAGGCCATTCTTCAATTGGCCACGAATTAGTTTTGGATGCTCAGGAAGCGGAGTGTTGAGAACATCTTCAAGCTCCTCATTACTAATAGCATGATCCATGACAGGTGTATCAAGGGAAGTATCAGACCATGTTGGACTTGCAACATGTGGTTCATCAGGTCCAGCGGCGTGCAAGATATGGCTAGGCCTGACCTGAAAATTAAGGGACTGATTCAGCAAAAGGCTGTCCACATCCTACAGGACCTTTCAAAGGATACAAAGATGACAGGACATTAGATCATATGCGACGCAATGTAACATTGTGGTTTCCTTCTCTTCTAACAAAGACACTCGTCTTTCCAAATAACAATTAATATAGGAGTAAGTGCATTAGAACAAACATATGACAAAAATAACGCTACCAATACAACAAACATGATTGAGCTGCACCATCAAGATATTGATGAGATATGGAAAACTATCCTGGCAAAATGGTGCTGGTTACAATGATACTAAAGTGCCACTAGGTTCAAATTTGAAATTAATTCAACAACTAACCCACCAGATACTCAAAAACAACTGTGATTGCACCTTCGATAAAATCCAGAGATGTGGAACCTTATTTTTTTAAAAGACAAGAAAAAGCACGGCCGTACTGTACTGACCAGGACAGAAAAAAAGGTTGAATTTCCAATCCGTGCATTTATTGTTCTGAACTGATGATACGCCCGTTGCATCCCTCACACACAGTTAGCAAGCAAGCGAAGAAAAGCTAGCCATGGAAGTAAGGTACTAAGCACATTCTTATCGCACTCAATCCTGATTCCTAATCTGATAATTCATTCGAGCCGTCGATCCAACGCAATAGATGAGAACTAACCTTGGACCCGGTCAACCGGCTGCGAAACGATAGTCCCGACGCGTGCGGGAGCGCGCACGGCGCGAACCTCGCGAGCCCCGACCTGTCCCGCCTACTCTTGGGGAAGCACGAGAGGCAACCGCCCTTCTCCTCGTCGACGCCCCATGCCGACGCAGCCAACGCGGTCGCCGCGCCGAGCCCTTGCGCGCGTCTCCTCGACCTGCGAGGCACGCAATACGGCGACGAGAGTGAGCGGAGGAGGAGGGGAGCGACGCGAGCCCGCCAACAGGAACGAATTGGAACCTGCAAGGTAGGAAAGCACCCACCTGGGCGAGACGGCGCGGCGGTGCGTGCAGCGGAGGGTGTTAGCCGCGACGACGGAGGAGCGGAGCGGGAGAACGGGCCGGCGCGCGGCGGGGCGGAACGAGAGCGAGGAGCGGCGCGCGGCGGCGGCGGCGGCGAAGGGGTGGCGCGGGGCCAGACGCGGCGGCGCTGAGGCCGCCGACGCCGCGACGGGCGGGAAGGGGGCCGAGGCCATTGGGGCTGGGATGGCCGCGGGGGGGAGGGGAGGATAGGGGACGTCTCCCTCTTTTTTTATATATATATACAAATATGTAAATTTATATATATAATGATTTTATCTGCTTTTCTTGATGGTTTTTGTACTTGCTTTTGTGAAAGGGGCAAACGTCATTGGTTGGGCTCTCATCTAGGGTTCAAATCCTGGGTACGACAATTTATTCTTGATTTATTCCATAATTTTCCGGCGCTATGCATTAAGTGGTAGGCGACGTTCCCGTCGACAGCGAGGCGTCTGTGGTGACTTTGTCAACTTCAAGATTTGTCGGCTCAGTTCTTCGAAGGTGTTCATAGGGGTAGAGTTTACGTGCGTGTGTTCGTAGGAGCAAGTATGCGTACGTGGACAGCGAGGCGTCTGTGGTGACTTTGTCAACTTCAAGATTTGTCGGCTCAGTCCTTCAAAGGTGTTCATAGAGGTAGAGTTTACATGCGTGTGTTCGTAGGAGCAAGTGTGCAAATGTGCGTACGTGTTGAGTGTCTACGTTGTACTGTGTAATCTCAAAAAGCTTGAAGGCAAGGCCCTCAAAAAGGCAAGGCATGGCGGCCGCGTTGCTTCACGGCTAGCGGTGCTGCCTGCCGAGTTGGACTGTGCGGGCTTGGATTTGAGTTTGAGGATTGGGTCAGCCTGAACACCAAGATATTTGAGACTTGTCATGTGGTGACTGATAAGTCGTGACCGGCCATCCTTTGGGTTTTGTCATCTCTACTCTAGATATATACTCTCTCTCTTCTAAATTAACTGTCGTTTCCATATCGCAGCTTTGACTAGATTTAAATAAAATAAATACAACATTTGTGTCTCCAAATAAATTTATTAAAAATTAGATAAAAAAATCTATTTAATGATGTCAATTATATATCATAACTATTAATATTTTTTTATAAAAAATTAAGGAGTGGCTAATGCACGCACGTGCATGCGTTAGTCTTATGACACGCACAGTCCAAATAAAGAAAAGAAATTGTTTTTGGCAAGATGCTAATTGGGAAAGTAACCTTTTTTGGCAAGATACTAATTAACAATGGCATGTTTAACTCAAAAACTACACTTCCGACACCTTTTCCCGCCTGAAAACTTCTTCACCTTTTCCCGTTGATTTGCTTTTCTAATTCCGGAGGCAAAACAGAAGGTGTTCGTATGAATACACAAAAAATACTAATTAGTTTCTTAGCTTCTTCTCGGGTACCAAAATTACACAAATAATAATAAAAAAGAACCAAAGCTAGATCTGTTCCTAAAAGCAGTTCAGTTGTTTTACATCACCTAATATCAGATCTGTTAATAGAAGTAGATCTAAAAACTGATAAACCAATTCAGTTATTTTGCATAAGCAAATCAGTTGTTTTGGTTAAGCAAATCAATTTACAAAAAAATTAGTACTACAGTTCCTGCTGCTTACTGCATAAGCAGATCTGATTCCTACATATTCCTACTGCTTGCTTCACATTTTGTTATGCTATTATGCAAATATCTCCAGTTGTAACGTCATTTTATATCTCTCAGGTCTCAGCAAAAAAAACTGATTTACTTATGGATCATTCAGCATATTAAATCAAACGCGGCATTGATGCAGCGCCGTCCGCGTCGCTTCAAGTGCCCCGCTCCATTTCCCTCTCGTTAGGGTTCTCGGTCGCGCGACCAAGTACAAGAGTCACAGCATGTACGTTACGAGAGGCCACCCTCCCAATATGGAACCTCCTTTTATTGCTATTGGAACCTGTAAACCAGAAGCATGTACTGACTGTTACTGGAGAAAACTAAACCTGACACCTATCCAACAATAGACATGTCATGTCCGACAACAAACAAAGCTAAATCTGAGATCTATCCAACAACAAAGAAAGCTAAAAATAGACTTAACTGATGATGAACCAGCTTAAAGTTGAACCTGATCCAACCATCAAACAAAGCTAAACCTGACATCTATCCAACAACAAAAAAAGCTAAAAAACTAGACTAAACTGATTATGAACCGGCTTAAAAAATTGAAGCTGATCCAACCATCAAATCACTGAAAAAAATACAACTGGACATAACTGAATTTTAACTAACATATGCATACTGTTCATCATCCAACAAATAACTAAACTGTTTAAACTGAACCTGAACAGACATACCATGTGTTGGCGCATCTTGTTGTCCATTGGCGGCATCTACCTGCATTCCTTCTGTCTCTCCATCATTCACAGCAGGAGGGGCTTTGCACGAAAAAAAGGAAATAAGATCACCTAAGAAACAAAGGTAGTTGATCTAAAAGTATTAGTACAGGAAACTCAAAATCACCATTTGAAAAATCCTCTACTTGGGTGCTAACTGCTGGAGCATCATCTTGTTCTCCATCTTCTCCTTGGCCATCACCTGAGATATGGAACACAGATTGAAAAAAGTTCAGATCATGCACAGAGGGAAGACACATCAGATCGATGAATGATCTAGTTGGAAGGCAACACATAGTGCAGAGGGACGATCTAGTTCAGTTGATAAAGCTCAGGGACATACCACTAATCTCAATTGATGAAGCCCAACAAAAACAAGTAGACGACTATTCCTATCAAGAAATACATGTATAACAAAACAGTGAATTGTTTAAAATATGTGTATTAGCAAGATGTAGCAACTCAAAAGAAGTACCTAAAAAGTGTTAGGGGATGTTTCTGGAGTCTCTATTGGTGATGAGCAGGTTGCTGTTGGTAATAATATAGTGGATTGCATTTTCTTAGACCATTTAAGTGTCATTAATTAGACAATAATGTCACTTTAAATAAGCAATTGATGTATTCTGAAAAAGCAAGTATAGTGTATGTTCCTTTTTGGTTGTATTACCATTAATGTCAATCCTCTCACACATCAAGTTCGGTTCGAATTTTATTTCCTGCATGTTAAAGTGAGAAATCATTACATATCATTGATTGATTGAGAAATCATTACATTTGAAATAAATACTTCTTTGCTGCTTTTATCATAGCTTTTGATTTAAGGCCTAATATTATATAGAGTTACTTGTTGGTTAGTCTTCTCAATCATGGGTTGGTGCTAAATAGTTGAGTAAATTCTTTCTGCAAGAGGTTCAAAATTTTGGGGCCCCGTAGCAACGCACGGGCATTTGCTAGTTGAAAACATAAACTAAATATCGTCATTAATAAACAAAAAGATCCATTGTCTTTGTTTTGGAGCCAAACAAAAAGCAACCTTATATGCACCCATATGGCAGACAGTGGGCAACAACAACCAAAAAGGATAAATCATCAAGCAAAGTTGTCAGTTGTACATACCACTTGGTTTTGTGCCAATCCTGTACTGAGAACATCCACTGAGATGGCATCAATTCGTGCAGTATGCCTGCAAAGCCACACATATTTTAATATTACCACATAGTTGCGAGGGAAACCGTCCAACGTTAGTAATCAGATCACAAAAAAAAACCCTTAAGTTAATATTACCACATAGTTGGTAATGATTCCTAGTTTCCTACACATGGCCAGCATTAGAGTGTCAAAAAAGGCTATAATCAAATGTAAAACCTTAAGTTGCATACTTAAGAACACATTATTGCCTAGAAGCAGTAGTATTATTGCTTAACTAAGGAGCCTATGTTGCCTTTTAAAATTACTGCTGCTCCTACGAAATTACCAACATGTTGGTGATGCTACGAAATTACCAAGCACTCAAAAAGATCTAGTTGGTCAGACAAAAGGATAAATAGATCAATACAAACCACCAAGTAATACAGAACTCCAGCATATCAACACACCAAACAGTTGTATATGACTACAGCATTGCTGTATGACCACCTCAGTATTTTTAGAGCCATGCAGCAGGAAGAATTATTTCAGCATTGTTAAGTAAACTTCAAGCAAGAATCTATGTCCGCACAGAACAGAAGAGGAGTAACATACCAAACGCCCTGAGATCTCACGCAATGCCTCAGCCCATCGGGAGGTGGAATCAACCATACTGACGTTGTAACCCATATCACGGAAATACTCAGCAATTGTAATTCCTGAGGGAAAAAGGTACAATATGATTGTTAACAGAAACTCCGCACTGAACAACGACAAGCAGAGATATAGCTAACAGAGCGCCCATATCATCGATACTCTGCTAGTCCTAGCCATTTAATATTTCAATTTTGGTAATACATGAATAGGTTTGAAAGGTCCTAGATGGCTAGAGGGGGGTGAATAGCCTAATAAAAAATTCTACAAAACACTAGAGCAAAGGTTAGATAACACTTAAGCGAAGCTTTTTGCTCTAGCTCTACTTGGGGTGCAAAACCACCTATCCAATGCAATTCTAGTTAACTAAGTGTTTGACAATCAATAGCAAGAACCTAAAGCACTTAGCACAAGCTAGCAAGAACAACTACTAAAGGAGCTAACAAGCAAGCTAACTAGACAAGATATGAAAGAGTAGATACAAGAGAGGAGGTGATTGTTATACCGATGTCTTGTGATGTATGGATGTCAATAGGATGAACCAATCACAATATGAACACCAAAGAGTAGCCGGGAGACAAGATGACAATTGATTTTTCTCTCGAGGTTCACTTGGTTGCCACCAAGCTAGTCCACGTTGTGTCGACTACTCAAGTGGTGATTTGGTGGCTAATAGGCAATGACAAGCCTAACCCACTAACTCGAGCGCCACAAGAATCCACCCAAATGAGAGTAAGTCAATGACACGAGCAATCCACTAGAGTTACCCTTTGGCTCTCCGCCGAGGTGGGTACAAGCCCTCTCACAATCACCGAAGTCGGCCGCAAACAATCACCAATTGCGCCGAAGCTTCTCCACAATCGCCAAGCCGTCTAGGTGTTGCCAAACACCAAGAATAACAAGAAATCCCGCGGCGACGACGATGATCAAGTGCCACTAAGATGCAATGCAATGATCAATGCACTTGGATCACTCAAACTCTCACAAATATGCAACAGAGTGAAGAGAGTGAGTTGGGGGCTATCTCAAGCAAGCACAAGTGTATCAAATGAATGAGAGGTGCAAGAGGTAGCCCTAGGAGCCGGCCAAGCCACTTAAATAGCCATCCAAACCGAGCTAGCCGTTTCGCTCCTTTTCACTGAAATCTGCGTAGTGCGTCCGGACCATCGCGCGTGCGTCCGAACCCCCCTCCATTTTGAATTTGCCCGTTGGCGCCCTGACTGTGCCGACGTGTAGCCTCCGGACACACAGCACAGTAGCGTCCGGACCCTCTTCGCCTTGCGTCCGGACTCAGTCCAGAGAGGGTCCAGAGAGCTCCTCAGCTCTGTACCCGCGTCCGGTCTCTTGCGTTCGGACCGCATTCAGCGTCCGAATAAATATATCCAGAGAAGTCCAGTGAGCGCCGAGCTCCGGACGCGCGACCGGAGTCAGCGTCCGGACTAACTTTTGCGTCCGGACCTCCTGTCCAGAGAGCCCGAGGGCTAGGATATGCCACCGGACGCAAGTCCATTGGTCCGGTCGGCCTTTGCCCTGCGTCCGGACCTTGCGTCCGGTGCCTCTCTGAGTGGCAAACCGAGCCTCTGCTTCTTCTCCAAGTCTTCAAGTGTTAACACCTTATGATCCAAACCTTGTTCACCTGTGTTAGCTTTTGTAACATATATTTCTTGGATTTATTTTAGTTTGTGTCACTTAGATTCATTTTATGTGGATGCAATACAAACCTAGTGGCACATAATAACCGCAATCGACACGAGTTTTCCCTTCTTGATAGTACGGCTATCTATACTAAAGGTGATCACACTCTCTATAGTGTCTTGATCACTAAACCAAAAATGGTCTTATGATATACCTTTGCCTTGAGCCCATTTTTGTTTTTCTCTTTCTTCTTTTCCTTAGTCCATGAAGCACTTGATTCACCATGATCATCCATCTAGCTCCATGTTCCAAGGTGGACCACCCTATCTTGATCATATACTTAGTTCAAGGGTTAGTCCATAGGTTTCATCAATTACTCAAAACCAAACAAGGTCTTTCAAGGTTGCTGTGAAATATTTCTGATATTGATATGTTTCCTACCACAGCATTAAGAGTATCAGACTTGATATTTGTGGCTACATGACTAAAGGTAAATATCAAGGCAACAGGGTTTTACCTGTATAGATGGAGGCTTCACGAGCAACGACAGGAATGTTTGATGTGTTAGCCACCATTGTTGTTCTCTTCATGACTGACTCCTCACGGCCATCAGGCAATGTCATAGTCAACTGGGGGAAGTCCATGAGAACCTCAGCCATCTCATTTCCTCGTTCACCACAACCCACATAAACCACAACTTCGGAATTGGAGTACTGTAGATAGCATTAGGCAAAGTTTACAGATGAGACACTTAAGACAATAATAAAAGAGAAAAAAAATATGTCCAGGTACAACGGAAGGGGCAGTAGTAAAGGGTGATGGGAAATCACCTTGGAAAGTGCCTGACTAATGACAGTTTTACCACAACCAAACGCTCCTGGAATAGCACAAGTGCCTCCCAGAACTGAAGGGAATAGTGCATCCAGTACACGATGCAACCATTTGAAAGCATACAAGACTTGAAGATGTAGCAGAGTACAATAAAGGTAAAGGGAAACATCATCTGAAAATGCTTGGCAATTTCAAGTTTTCAACAAGCATTGCTAATTATAGACAACCAACTAACCAAGCTCAAAGCAACTTATATACAAACAAGTTGTAGTGGATTGCATTTTTTTAAAGCAACTTAAGTGTCACTCATTAGGAAATAATGTCTTTCTAAATATACAATTTATGTAATCTTAAAAAGCAAGTATAGTATATGTGTTTATTTACAACCTACATCCCCACCCTGACCACCACTCCTGGTTTTATTTACAACCCACAGTCCCACCCCCTCATATCTTTCACTGAAATTGAAGTGACTTGCATATTCTTCAAAGAGAAGTCAATAAAATTGATGAACCCAAGCATTAGCATTATGATAGCGACAATAACCATTAGATATAGGATATTCTGTTTGCTTGGTGGACTGAAAAGTTGCCTGGCCCAGACAATGATTACCAGGCATCTGATTTGCTACTGCAGTCAGCGTTGCTGCATGTACACAAGCAAACATCACACAATGTCCTTTTTTATTGATATAGTTGCCAGAGCATCAGTCATATGCAAAACACCAACTTAAGAACAAGTAAAAATAGAAGATAGCAGTCTCAACTTCCAAGTCATACCATGACACTGATACAGAAGCAAATAGACAATAGCTCATAAATTTTGCGTGCAGACTACTGGTCAAAGCAAGGCCAAGCTTCTGCAAACAGGGTCACATGCTCATTCAGCACTGGTTTTAGAATCTTGCCAGTGGGCACAAATTTACAATGAACTCTTCCACTACAAAACACAACTTTGATGTTAAGAAATGAAAGAAAAAAACCACCTACAATCTTAACTTATGCTCAATGCAGCATATATTTCAACCTAAAATGTTAAGTTTACCATGCCATCAATAGATAAATACCATATAAACCACAATCACTTTCACACTAATTGAAATTTTAGAAAATTCATAGTTCAAGCTAACTAAAATTTTAGAAAATTTACAGTTTACACTAACATAGCAGATATTGGTTCACATTCACACTAACTGAAAAACAAAAACTTAAACAGCAGATACAATTCACAATAACTGAAATTTCAGGAACTTTACAGTTCATTACTCTCTTAGCACCAAAAACTTAAACAGGAAATACAATTCACAATAGCTGAAATTTCAGGAACTTTACAGTTCATTACTCTCTTAGCACAGAAACAAACAGACATATAGGTGATAGGATAATATTTTTTATTTTTCAGTTAGTGTGTAGACAAGGTAACAGCCATCTAGAGTTGCAGGAATTCATTGCAGATCTTTTGTTTTCCTATTTGAAGAACAACTATGGCCAAAATGATTTGCATAATTAAACAAGAAAATTAGATGTGACTGTGAATGTACTCAGAGTCTGACACAGTTCAGAACAAGATACAATCATATAGATCACGGTTACCTCGATTACAATTTATGACCTATATGTATCCATCTCAGAAAAATGAGAAATAGTTAGGATCAATGGGTGTGCAGTTATGAAATCACAACTATGTATATTACCACAACATATGAATTGTAACTATGACACATCAAGTCTCCATGGCATTTCAGCCCTCTAGCACAGACTTCAAACAGACACATCAAGTGCTTACCTGGTATAAGCCGAGGGGTGTAGTGATAGCAACTGCAGAAATGTATGAGGCTATGAGTACTGCAAAAATTAGATTGCATATATTACATCGTTTAAAAATAAAAACTGGCGAAGAAATAGATAGCACAACATGGTTCACTGTATTTTTTTCTCAAACATTTGAAAATGCCTTCTACCTGAATCTTTGAAGGCTGAATGTGCAAACTGCTTATAGAATTCTTAAGCTCTGAACCCCATTGCTTGCAACCTTACCCCCTTAATTGACTCAATGTGGATTTTAGATTGCAGAGATTTTCATAGCAGATAAATATTAGTGTTATCAAATTGCACACCTATTCTGTTGGCATCAAGTTTACCCTGATATTGATTGTGATGCCAAACAAACACTAAATATCAAGATAGCAACAAGGGAACCAGCTAGATGCTAAATCAGACATATGAGAGCAAATGATGTCAAAGCTCCATCTAAAGAAAATAAGCAAAGATCCAGAGACTATCTATGTGCTCCGTTGGCAACCATACCAAATACTATCTATCTACACACAGACTAGCTAGGGCTTCGATAAGTACCCAAAACAGTTACATGAGTCGATTGAGGAGAACCAAACACAGCACACAACACACAATTGCACACTGGCACTACGTTTGTTAGCAAGAAAGATGAGCGTGTGACCTGAGCTTTAATGAAGCGGTCCATATCAGCGTCAAGCCGCTGGACCTCGCGTGAGATGTCATCGTCCAACATGGGCAGCATCAGTAGCGGTGAATCTCCAGATGAGTTCCCAGCCCCACCGCCACCGTGGCGCCGGTCCTCCAGAGACAGCGCCAGTCCTGTCAACACCGCCGAGCCTGTCTACAGAAAATCGATGGACGGCATCTAGGAGTTTTCCCAAGCAGTTCCTGCTCCCTTGGCTGCCTCCATCCAAGCCCCGCAGTTGCCGTCAGCCCCCTCGCATCCACCACTGCCTAGAACAGAGCCAAGCTCCTCCAAAATCAGCGTCAATTGAAGCTGAATTCCAATAAACGGAGAGAGGATTCGCGGAGAAAACTTACGCGGTGCTTGCGCGGGCTGCTCCGGGAAGGCAGGTGGCGGGTTAAAGAAGGTGAGGGGCGCGGACAGGCACAGGCACCGGCACTGGCAAGCGGCCAAGGGCCCGACGAACACGTGGCCTAGGGTTGGGGGGGCGGTCCCCAATCTCTGGCGGATGCGCACCATGGCCGACGCGGATGGGGGCGGAGAGTACCTCGAAGCGGGTATGCGGAGGCGTGGGGCGCACCGGAGAGGAGCCCGGCGGCCGCCGGTTGGCGGTCGTCCGGGTGAGTTAGAGAGAGACTCCAGGAATGGGGCAAAGGTTGGAGACGAAGCGTCAAAGGATAAGAACAGTGTTCGAGTGCCTGTATGGGCTGGGCCGTGTGTGTGTGATAGGATGATGCTGCGTGTGAGACTGGAGCGTGCGTGCAACAGAACAAACGTACGGCCGGCCGGAAACAAATCATTACCAAAAAAATTAATTTAAGTTTTTTTCTCGTGAGAAAGACAGACATTTTAGTACGAAGGTAGTACAGTTTATTTTTCTTCAGACACGCAAACGCCCAGCGTGGAGAACAAAGGTTTGGGTGAGTTCTGCCCTGTTCCGCTACAAAGAAAATCAGCTGCAGCGGAGTAGAAAAAATTTCACCAAACCCATTAACTGAACTGATTTAAACAGAAAAAAAACAGTTTACGGAAATTTTCGGATAAGACTTTTGTGATAAATTAGTTTTATTACGATATATTCAGTTAACGCTTCTCCAAAACCGATATTCTTAATATCTGATTATTAACCGCAATCCGCAAATGCCCAAGCCTAGCTACTACGCTAGTCATAGTACAATGCTTTGAGTGATAAATTAGTTTTATTATTACGATAAATTCAGTTAACGCTTCTCCAAAACCGATATTCTTAATATCTGATTTAACCAAGGGGTGTTTAGATTCAAAACCAAAATGTAAAATGGTACTATAGCATTTTCGTTTGTATTTGATAATTATTGTCCAATCATGAAGTAACTAGGTTCAAAAGATTCGTCTCTTTAATTCCAGATGAACTGTGTAATTAATTATTATTTTAATCTATATTTAATCATCCATGCATGTGTCCAAAGATTCAATATGATGGAGAATCTTGAAATATTTTGGATTTTGGGTGGAACTAAACACCCCCAAATCAATTTCACTAAATTAACCGCAAATGCCCAAGCCTAGCTACTACGCTATTGATAGTACAATGCTTTGAGTGATGGAAAAAGAAGCTACAACTCTAGTGGTGACGACAGCTTTTTTTTCTACAATGTTACTATGTTCACACAAGATTTTTTTTTTAGATAGGACATTGTTTTCATGATTATTTTGAGATAAAATGTAACAACGGCATTATCAATTAGTCTCTCGTCTTGCGATAAACAATGCCAATAATATCACCCAAAAAATCACTTGCAAAATAATTACAATCACATACACGATTATTTACGTCAAAACCCTCATAAAGCACCCTCATAAAGCCAAGGATTAAAAAACACAAGACTATCAGTCTACTCTAAGGGGACTCGCAATGTATAGATTCAACCTTGGTTCTATACAATAATTTGACATCGCCTATTAAAATGGTTTTAATGTATAGGACCGACTCTGAATCTATATTTGAGACACATGAGAACAAAAATTCATCACTAGAGACAGAGAGCATGAGGGCATCCCCAATGGTAGTTAAATCGATAGTCTAGATGGAATCTCATGGGCTGGGAGGAGGAGGGAGCAACGCGCTATAGAGGAAAACCTAGCTAGTCTCGCACAAGTCCCAATGAAACTCTCTCCATGGTACCCAACACTCTTCAATATGACATTCTATTTTGTATTGTTTGCGGAGTTCTCGCCGCTGGCGATTTCTCATTCCCGTTGAGGACGCCCTAAGGGAAAGAGGAACATATTAGTTCATTCTTGTCAGATTTGAGACACATGAGAACAAAAATTCATCACTAGAGACAGAGAGCATGAGGGCATCCCCAATGGTAGCTAAATCGATAGTCTAGATGGAATCTCATGGGCTGGGAGGAGGAGGGAGCAACGCGCTAGCGAGGAAACCCTAGCTAGTCTCACACAGGTCCCAATGAAACTCTCTCCATGATACCCAACACTCTTCAATATGACGTTCTATTTTGTATTGTTTGCGGAGTTCTCGCCGCTGGTGATTTCTCATTCCCCGTTGAGGACGCACTAAGGGAAAGAGGAACATATTAGTTCATTCTTGTCAGCCATAACTGTGCATCCATCCATTTTTTATTTGATAGGAGGCCGTTCCATGTATCGAACCTGCTCCTTCATGAATCCAACTGCGCAGTGAATAGGACTCGATTCTATAGCAGCAATAAATGCATAGAACCGGGTAAGCTGCAACCATTGCAGAGGCCCTAAGGTGTCACTTCATAAAGTTTTTTTTTTGCCTCTCGTCAGCCAAATAGTAAAAATCCACAAAGATTTTAGTTGGGATAAAACACTATTTACTTCTCCATTTCTAACCGATAGCTAAAAATCGCTCATTGTTGCTTCATATTTGAACCCCACCAAAATCACTTCCCATATCCGCACCAGAATCACTCGTTGGAGCTAAGAATCCAAAAGTAGAGCTCTACCAAACATATTCATAGCTACTACTATCAATAACAATTACAATGAACCTTCTCTAGAGCATCTAGAGACATTTTGAGGATTACAACAACAGTAATACACTTATCAAGTTGTAACGGTGGCGTCAACTACAATAACTGCTCCTTCCGTCCCAAATTATAAGACATTCCATGAATCTTGGAAAGTCAAACCATCTTAAGTTTGACCAACAATTATAGAGAAAACTATAAAGATTTATGATATTAAATAGACATATTATGAAAATATAATTGATAACGAATCTAATAATACTTAGTTGACATCATAAATGTTATTATATTGACATATAACTTTGGTCAAAGTTGATAGTTTGACTCTCCAAGATTTTTAGAACGTCTTATAATTTAGGACGG
The DNA here is from genome assembly GCA_022036555.1 of Microstegium vimineum. Taxonomy (NCBI): domain Eukaryota; kingdom Viridiplantae; phylum Streptophyta; class Magnoliopsida; order Poales; family Poaceae; genus Microstegium; species Microstegium vimineum. Next base: position 9,134,432 of record CM039125.1, on the reverse strand, counting down.
AGGGAGTACATCTAAATACATATGCATATGACAAACATGTATGACAACAAACAAATACAGAAGTGTAAAACTTTTCTTTATAAAAAACATTTGGTGAAAATTATAATGAACACTACGATCACAGCGGTAAAAGGAATCTACACTGAGTCTGTCAGGAGTTATCCACACACACAAGAGTTAGTTTCAGCGTCCATTAGTTACCTGCAATAGAGGGAATCAACCTATGAGTATACAATTTGCTCAGCGAGACTTACACGACTAGGTGAGAATATTTCTCCGAACCTCAGGATATGCTTGGGCTATTTGGGTTGTTGAACATGTAAAAAAAACATTACTAAGAGTGCATCAAAGTTTTTAGCACTCATCTTCAATTCATTAGCTAACCATTCTAGGCAACACTTGTGCTACTTCCAGACACGTGTTGTAAGCAAATAGAATCTCCAACTTCTTTCATTTTCCACCTCCATCCATTATGATTCTTGTTCTTACTAGAGTGCCAAACCTCAGTCAAGTAGGTATTGTTTAAAATAAAATAACTATTTGCGAATCAATATCTCCCGGCTGAGCATTCCAAACACACGCCTTGTATGAATACCAACTCTAAGAAGGGTATCTTATATTTGTCATATTTTAGGATTTAGGTCTTGCAATTACAGATACAAAAGTAAGAAAGAACCAATACTACAGTGAGTTCCTCTCCAACAAGCAGTGTTTCATGAAGAGAATAAAACATTTCACAAATATGGATTCAACCTTATGGAATTAGACGGTGAGTTTGGTGTTTACTTAGCATAACATATATCTTGACATGCCAACTCAGGTCCTTCTTTACCTTGAAGTTAAAAATTTTCCACCTTACGTATAAATAATTACAAGACATGGAGAACTCACATCAGAATTTGGGCGAAGCTAGAAGGGTAGCTAAATTGGTGATGGTTAAATGCCTAACAATGGGATTACCTAAACCCTTGGATTAACATTATGATATTGCAATTAACACCTTGACTGATTCTCCTAGTCATCTAGAAGGGATCGATCAATGGACCAAAACCTAGATCACTAACTCTGTGTTCCCCCACAACTCTCTCTCCATCATCGTAAGAATACCACTCAACATAGAGCAACCCACCAAAATACCTGCGATGGAATCACTAATCAGTGGTGTGGAAGCAAACTGACGGCGATAATCATTCTCTATCAAGATCAACAAATGTATATAACCCAATTCGAAGGGACATGTTTTGGTCCCAACAACACTTCACATAACATAGAGCTCGAACATGGCAAACATCAAACTGTCCTCGATGTCATCCTCACGCCTCAACATGTCAACGGGGAATTCCATGTCGGGTTCTGGGTGCCCATCCCCGTCCCCGCGGGGTACAAACATCCTTGTCTCCGTCAACCATCGTGGGGGGACATATGCTCCCCATCCCCGACCCCGCTCGAGGATTTTGTCCCCATCGGGTTCCCCATCCCCGACGCCGGATGCCGAAGGGCAGTAGGCGACATCGTCGTTCCTCTCCCCCACGGTCGTTGCCAAGCTCCACTGCTTCAACCTGGCATCCGTGCAGACGGCATGTGGCAAGGCCGGCGTCGCTGCCTCGTCCGTAGTAGCCACCACAGCGGGCGTCGTGCTTCCGATGCCTTCTGCCGCCAATGCCGGTCTTGGAATCGCCTCAAGGGCCACGACATCTTCGAGAAGCTCGGCAGGCTCACCGGTCGGCTCCTCCCCTCATCCCCTCTCCCTTGCCTCACTTCTGTCACTGCTTCGACTTGCCGTGTTGGCTGCTTCACGGGGCGGGGATGCGGGGATCGGGGTCAGGGAGCAGGGAACCATCCCCGTCTCCCCCATCCACGACGGGAACAATAATCCTACCATTTTCATGCCAGTGAGGATCAAATCTCCACCATCCCCGTCCTCGAAGGCCTATTTTAGAAATTCAAATGCTCTTAGAATCTCTATGGGGGGGAAAATTCATGAAGACTCCCCCTTGCTTCCAGCATCTTGACTCACGCCGCCGTCACATTCGTTCCACGCCACCACCCGAAACCTCACCAAGCTGGCAGCCTCCCCGCACATCGGCCAAGCCCCGCCGCCTGCAGCCAATCGCACTCCCAACAACCAGGCCAAAATCCCCCACATCCTAGGGCTCACGTTCCCCAAAGTCAAAACAGAAACCTCCAGCCCGCCGCAGGCCATTTCCTCGACCGCATCGACGCCCGCCCCGCCTCCATGGCCACCTCCGCCCTCGCCGCTCTGTCCGCCACCACGGCCGCCGCGGCCGCCGGGAAGCGCATCCTCCTCTCGCGCCCCACCGCCGCCGCCTCCCTCTCCTTCGCCTCCCGCCGCCTGACCACTGCGGGCCCGCTCCGGGGGTTCCTTGGCGCGCCAATCCGGGCCGTGGCGTCGTCGGCCCCCACGGCGGCGGCGGCCAAGACCATCGCGGTCGGGGACCGGCTCCCTGACGCGACGCTCTCCTACTTCGACACCTCGTCCCCCGACGGCGAGCTGAAGACGGTGACGGTCCGCGACCTAACCGCGGGGAAGAAGGTGGTGCTCTTCGCCGTGCCCGGCGCGTTCACGCCCACCTGCACCCAGAAACACCTCCCGGGTTCGTCGCCAAGGCCGGGGAGCTCCGCGCCAAGGGCGTCGACACCGTGGCCTGCGTCTCCGTCAACGACGCCTTCGTGATGCGCGCTTGGAAGGACAGCCTCGGGGTCGGCGACGAGGTGCTGCTGCTGTCCGACGGCAACGGGGAGCTGGCGCGCGCCATGGGCGTCGAGCTTGACCTCTCCGATAAGCCCGTCGGGCTCGGCGTCCGGTCCCGCCGCTACGCGCTGCTCGCGGAGGACGGCGTCGTTAAGGTGCTCAACCTCGAGGAGGGTGGTGCCTTCACCAACAGCAGCGCTGAGGACATGCTCAAGGCGCTCTGAATTTGCGACGCCATGGTTTGGGTTCGCCTCTCTTCCGGCAAAAGTTAGCTTTTGTTGTTTCTGAATAATCGTGACGGCAACGGTGGCTTGCTCCTCCTGCTACTGTTGTGTTGTGATCGGCGCTGTTACTAGTGCACTGGAGAGATGCAAGTTTCTTGCGAATTATAGGTATAGCTTCCTGCAATTGTGGACGCCCTCTGTTGCACAACTTGTTATGGTATGCTAATCTTGTGTCTTGTGTGAGAATTGCTTATCTGCATAGTACCACTACTATCACAGGCGTTCACTATTCAGGTTCCTATGGTTATCTATCTAGTTTAATTGGGGATTGGCAGTGTTGCAGTGTCCTTTAAAATTTCTTATGCCTGCAGTTGGTCTGGTATTGCTTTCTTAATGAACTCTGAAGCTAGTTTAATTGGTGAAACGCTGTGGGGATTCAGATTCAATCAGGTTTTGGCGAGCAACGGGTCACATGCCTCTTGGGAATGAGCAAAGGCTCTTCTTCTGCTTGCCTTGCTAGCACCTCATTATGTCTTGCTGTTGGTCTATTATTATATCATCATCACTAGCAATCAACACTTTGTAAATAGAGTACTATCTTGCTATGTCCGTGTTAGAAAGTTGTTAAGATGAGGAGGACAGAGTTTTTTTTTGTCTGAATGAAGAGCCAATCAGAGAAATCTGTTGGAACGGTTCTAGCTTTCTGGGGTGGAAGGTTCTGAACCCAGAGCGATCATAGGCTTCATCCACACTCTGAAGTCTGAAGCCTGATCCCGAAACCTACTTCATGCTTGAAAATCACCTTCTGTGCTTCGACTTAGCAGAAGCATACGCACCTTGAACGTTGTGTGGCTTCTGCTTCTCTGAAGCCTACTTCATGCTTTTCATTGTTAGAATAGGCGCCCTTTGGGCTGGTCAGGACCCTAATCGGCGCAGGACTGTTTGGGTTAGATAGATATGGCAGGCCAGATAGATACGGATACGGCAAGGACTCCTGATCCTTATAGGACTCTGGACTCTTGATCTTTATAGGATTCTTGATCCTTGCCTGTATATATATGTAATTGTACCTTGCCTCATATCAATCCAATGTATTCCTGATTATACTTTCCTTCATGGTAATCAAAGCCTAGGTCAATTTTTCTCTCTCTCTTCCGCTGCCCTAACCCGCGCGTCGGCTCCCCTTGCCGCGCGTTCCTTCCGCTGCCTGCGCGTCGGCTCCTCGCCGTGCTGCGCCCCCTTCCCTCCCCTTGCGCACGCCCGCGCAACCAGATGGCGACAACGCCTCCCTCCCCCAAGGGCCCCAAGGGCCAGGCCGTCGATGCCGAATCCTCTACTACCTTCCAGGAGGCTGACATCGCGCAGCAGCAGGCCGAGGCTCAGCGCCTGGAGCACGAACGCCTGGCTGCGCGCGACGCCGCCCTGCTCCGCGCGAAGGAGGCCGAGGAAGAAGCCGCTGCTGCCGCCGCGGAGCGTGACGCGGCCGCCCAGCGCACGCGCGATGCTCTGGCTCGCGCGGCTCAGGCCCGCGCTGCCGCTGCAGCCGCCAACCCACCCACGGGGCCCTCTGGTCCCCCCCTGGCAGTGCCCCTACACCTGCCGTCGATCTCCGTGCCGCCATGCTTCATCATGAAGCCGTGGCTCTGCTGCAGCTCAACTCCCAGGCGGTCGCCGTCAACAACATCCGCAATCATGTCACTACTCTCTTGGACGTCGACTCCGGCAACTTCAACCGGTGGCGTGATCAGTTCTTGCTCATCCTTGGCAAGTTCTCCCTGCGGGATCACGTCACCACGGAGCCCCCAGTCCCGATTTCTCCCGACTGGGATCGGATGGATTGCGTCGTCAAGGCGTGGATCATCGCCACCCTCACCGACGATCTGGCAGAGATCATCTCCGCCCAAGGCTCCACCGCCCGCCATGCTTGGCTTGCTGTCGAGTCTCAGTTCCTCGGCAACCGGGAGGCTCGCTCCATCCACCTGGAGACGCGTTTCCGGAACTTCGTTCAGGGCGATCTTTCTGTCACCGAGTACTGCCGCCAGTTGAAGAAGATGGCGGACGATCTCAACGCCCTCGGCGAGGCCGTGACCGACCGGACCCTTGTCCTCAACGTCATTCGCGGCCTAAACGAGCGTTTCAGTCATGTCAGCACGCTCCTCCGTCGCGCACGTCCCTTCCCTTCCTTCCTGGAAGCACGCGACGACCTCATCCTCGAAGAGCTCACCTTGGCGAACAGGAAGGACGCTCCCGCCACCGCTCTCGCTGCCACCTACGCCCAACACCTCCAGCAGCACTCCTGCGCCCTCCGGCTCGGGTTCCAGCAATGCTGGGGGCAGCTCCAAGCCCTTCAACAACCGCCACAACAAGCGCAACGGCGGCACCAAAGGCAGCAGTAGCGGCGGTGGTGGCCAGGGGACGCGACCTCCTGCTGGTGGCAACCAGCAGCAGTCCACCAGCGCGCAGCAACAACAGCAGCCTGCCCCCGGTGGTGGTCGCTCCTGGCCCAGCTACTACAACCCCTGGATGGGCTCGATCCAGATGTGGCCAGGAGGCCCCCGCCCTCCGTTAGCACCGATCCCGGTGCCCCCTCACCTCCAGGCGCAGCAACAGCAGGCGCACCAGCAGGCGCTCCTCGCACAGCAGCAGCAGCAGCAGGCCTTCGTCACCCACAGCCAGGCTGCTGCCCCTGACGGTACTGCACACTGGGTTGCCCCCGGGTACTACAGCCCCGTGGCTGGCCTTCCCTCCTAGGATTCGACGGCGCTTGCCTCCGCCTTCAGCACCACGTCCCTGACTCCACCTTCGTCCGACGACTGGTATTTTGACTCAGGTGCTACCTCCCACATGACATCCCAGTCCTCCTCTCTTTCACATATTCTTCCTTCGCGGTATCCTACTCCTTCATCTATTGTTGTAGGTAATGGTTCCGTCATGCCTGTCACTGCTACTGGTTTTACAGAGTTGTCTCCTTCTTTGCGTCTTAATAATGTTCTTGTGTCACCACAACTTATTAAGAATCTCATCTCTGTCCGCCAATTTACTATCGACAATAATTGTTCTGTGGAGTTTGACCCTGCTGGTTGTTCTGTGAAGGTTCTTCCCTCCCGGACCGAGATCGTCAGGTGCAATAGCTCCGGGCCGCTGTACCCTCTGCGCCTACCTCCAGCTCACTCTCTTGTTGCTCAGGCTTCTTCCCCGTTGTGGCACCGGCGACTTGGCCACCCTGGTCATGAGGCGTTGTCCAAACTTGCGTCCAGCACTTCGTGCCATATTAGTGATTGTTTAGATTTGTGTCATGCTTGTCAGTTAGGGCGTCATGTTCGTTTGCCCTTTTATACGTCCACCTCTCGTGCGTCTAGCAAGTTTGATCTCATTCACTGTGATCTGTGGACCTCCCCGGTTGTCAGTGTCTCTGGTTATAAATATTACTTGGTTATACTTGACGACTGCACTCATTACTTGTGGACATTTCCTTTGCGCCTCAAATCTGACACTTTCAGCACGCTGGCTCAGTTCATCGCCCATGTCTCCACTCAATTTGACACACGTGTCAAGTCGGTCCAGTGCGACAATGGGAAAGAGTTCGACAACTCGAGTACTCGCCACTTCTTCCTCGTTCGGGGCATCCATCTTCGCATGTCCTGCCCCTACACCTCATCTCAGAACAGTAAAGCTGAACGCATTATTCGTACCATCAATAATGTCATTCGCTCACTGCTCTTTCAGGCATCTATGTCTCCCTCCTATTGGGTGGAGGCCCTCTCCACAGCCACTGTCCTCCTTAACATATTGCCTACCAAAACTCTCTGTGTCTTTTTAGGCTACTCCTCCCACCATAAAGGATACCGCTGCCTTGACCTTTCCAGCAATAGAGTTATCATCTCCAGACACGTCATCTTTGATGAAACGGCCTTTCCCTTTGCTGAACGTCATGGTCCTAGCACCTCGGCCGACCTCGAGTTTCTTGATTTTACTGATGATGTGGTGCCAGCTCCTATTGGACCCTCGCCCACTTTGTTTCCTGCAGGCACGTCTCCCAGCACCTCCGACGCTCCTGCTGTCCCTGCCGGTCCTCGTGTGGCCGACCTTGGGGCACCTTCTGGCGACACCAGCGCCCCTGCCGGTCACTCTGTGACTGTGCCTGGGGCGCCCGAGGCTGCTGATGACTTCCCGGTGCCGATGCTCTACATCCCACCGGCGCTCCGGTCACCGGGGCCTCCTTCCGCGCCACGCGCGGCATCCGCGACGGGGCCTCTCTACGTCCCGCCAGCCCTTCGTGCTGGCGCGTCGTCACCTACGTCGTCGACGGGTTCAGCGCCACCACAGGCGCCCCGCGGGCCTCCGTCCGGATTTCCGCCTCTTCGCCCCGAGCGCCTCTTCAAGCACCACTACAGCCGCCGGCCTCGACCTCCACCTGTGCCCGCATCGCCAAGTACTACTGCTGCCTTGCCTAAGGGTGTCGTTCCTGTTCGCCCCGTGAGCAACCAGCATGCTATGGGCTCGCGGGCGAAGAGTGGTTTTCGGATGTCGGCCACTTATCACACCGTCTCGCTCTCTCCAGTGCCGAAGACTTTCCGCAGTGCTCTTGCCGACCCCAATTGGCGAGCGGCTATGGAAGAAGAACATCGTGCCCTTCTGCAGAATGACACCTGGGCTCTCGTACCTCGCCCCCCTCGGGCCAATGTTGTCACTGGCAAGTGGATCTTCCGGCATAAGTTCAAGTCTGATGGTTCCCTTGAGAGGTACAAGGCCCGCTGGGTACTCCGTGGTTTCACTCAACGTCCTGGTGTGGATTTTGATGAGACTTTCAGTTCGGTGGTGAAGCCTGCTACTGTCTGCACAGTGCTCTCGCTGGCTCTTTCACGCAAATGGCCCATCCACCAACTCGACGTTAAGAATGCCTTTCTCCATGGGACTCTGAATGAGACAGTGTATTGCCAGCAGCCCTCCGGGTTTGAGGATCCTACTCGTCCTGCGTATGTCTGCCTGCTCAAGAAGTCCCTCTACGGCCTCAAGCAGGCCCCACGTGCTTGGTACAGTCGAATGGCTACCTACCTTCTGTCCATCGATTTTGTTGAAGCTAAGTCAGATACATCACTCTTCATTTACCATCGCGGCTCCGACACAGCTTACTTGTTGCTCTATGTGGATGACATTGTCTTCACAGCTTCCTCTTCTGATTTTCTTCGACGGATCATCTCAACCCTGCAGCGAGAGTTTGCCATGAAAGATCTGGGAGAATTGCATCACTTCCTCGGTATGCAGGTTCAGCGAAGCAGTGCTGGTTTACTCCTCTCCCAGCGACAGTACATGTTGGATATTCTGGATCGCGCTGGTATGACAGAATGCAAGCCTTGCTCTACTCCAGTTGACACCAATCCAAAGATTGCTGCAGCTGACGGGCCCAAGTGTCTGATGCCACAGACTTTCGCAGTCTTGCTGGCGCCCTACAGTATCTGACATTCACCTGTCCGGACATTGCGTACGCCGGTTTAGCAAGTGTGCCTTCATATGCACGCCCCTCGAGAGCCTCATCTTGCTGCCCTGAAGCGAATTCTCCGGTATATCCGAGGCACACTTCACCTTGGTCTACTGCTGCGACCATCTTCCTCTACGGATCTTGTCGTTTACACCGATGCTGATTGGGCTGGTTGTCCAGACACTCGCAAGTCCACCTCGGGCTATGCGGTGTTCCTTGGTGATAACTTAGTCTCCTGGTCATCCAAGCGACAGAACACAGTATCAAGATCTAGTGCTGAAACTGAGTATCGCGCAGTGGCTAATGGAGTTGCAGAAGCCACCTGGCTGCGACAGCTTCTCATCGAGCTGCACACGCCCCTTCGGCGCGCTACGCTGGTGTATTGTGACAACATCAGCGCAGTCTACATGTCCTCCAATTCAATTCAGCATCAGCGTACCAAGCACATTGAGATTGATCTTCACTTCGTTCGAGAGCGAGTTGCCATTGGTGATCTCCGTGTCCAGCATGTTCCTACCACTTCACAATATGCGGATATCTTCACCAAAGGGCTGCCTTCTTCGGTCTTCACGGAGTTTCGGTCCAGTCTAAACGTGCAAAGTGGCTGACGTTTGGACTGCGGGGGTGTGTTAGAATAGGCGCCCTTTGGGCTGGTCAGGACCCTAATCGGCGCAGGACTGTTTGGGTTAGATAGATATGGCAGGCCAGATAGATACGGATACGGCAAGGACTCCTGATCCTTATAGGACTCTAGACTCTTGATCCTTATAGGATTTTTGATCCTTGCCTGTATATATATATATATATATATATATATATATATATATATATATATATATATATATATATATATATATATATATATATGTAATTGTACCTTACCTCATATCAATCCAATCTATTCCTGATTATACTTTCCTTCACTCATTACTAGTGCTTTAAGTCTTCTTTTTGAGAAAATTCTGAACTTCCCTTAATAACTCACCATTCTGAGAAACTACATCCTCTTTTCGAGTGGCTACCTTTTCTTCAGATGCTAGGTTTGGTTGGTCGAGAGCCGAAGAACGAAGCTGGAAGAAATTCCCTGCACGGCAGCAGCAGCAGCAGCTGCTGAAGTGGTAATTGCTGCTTCAGAGGAAACACAATCAAATTCCGACGTGTTACCGGTTACTCCTATAGGGATCGGAGTTCGGACCAAACATAATTTGCAGCAATGGGTATAGACTGTCATGCGGTTGCACTGAACATGATCCTCGCCATCTACACCTTTGCGAAGCCAGGTGCTGACTTGTATCAAGGACTTGCCTGAACAGAAACAGTGATATAGAGTTGTACTACTACTGTATATCAAGCAATATTCTCCGCCGTTTTCGCTGGATCTTAATCTTTGGAGTGGAACGCACTCGCACATGGCAGCGCGTTTATTCACCGGATGTTACCGGCGGAATTATTACTCGATCCATTATGTTTTGTTTTCCAGAGCCTGCAGTGCACGGAGATCTCTCTGCCGACCGGGCCGCAGCACGGGGAAGGGTCGCCAGGCTCTCCTCAGGCCCGCGGAACCGAGCAGGCGGAACAGCGTCAGACAGCGGTGCCGGGCGCCTGCCGCCCCGTTCCGCTGTGCCCTGTGCTCCTCCCGTCTGTCGGCACGACATTCCCGGCGGCGCGCGCCGCCCTGCGCTGCGCTCTGCCGGGCAGTCTCCCCGCGGCGCTGCCGAAAATTAACGCTGCCGAGTCACAGCCTGCTCCTGCTTTAGCACTGTACAACAAGAAAGGCGAATCAACCTGCAGGCCCGTCGGCGGAGGCGGCGTCGCGGAAGCGCAGCTCCTCGGGCGGCTTGGCGACGGAAGCATGTGCGCGGCTCCCCAAGGGAGATGAGATGGAAAGCCGACCGACGCCGGCTGCCCTGCCCTGCGCCGCGAGGACGGACGGGGCATGGGGCCCCGTGCGCGTCACATCACTGATCACCTCACGTCCTCACCGTTCAGTTTTGCGCAAAATACCCGAAACCGAGGTACCGATCTTAATTTGATATTGATTTTGATTACCCAAAATTAGTTTGATAATTCGGGTAATATCTCCTGGTACCTGAACTATCTGAAGTTTTGTACTTGTCTTTATATTTATCATGTGTTGTTAGTTGAACACTTAAACTTATCACTTTATTAAAATATAATTCTCTCTTATTGAACAAATGATATAATATATTATTCTCTGCACATTGTTGTTGAAATCCCGTACATTTTGGTGCTAAAATTACGTATAAATTGCTACTAAGTTTTTATCAAGTTTGTTGGTTTTTGTAAAATCGGATATATCGAATAATACCCGAACCCGAATTATCGGGTAACCAAAATTACGGGTAGTGTTTTTCTATGGTTAATATCGGGTAACAGTTTTCATTACCTGAACTATGAATTACCCAAATTACCTGACCCTAATCGGGTAACCCGAACGCCCGGGCTGGCCGCATGCCCTCTGATTACCCGCAACAACCTCGCGCGCGGCCCGACCGGACTCGCGACGTCGCCATCCATGATCGACCGCGTCAGCGCCCCCCTGTGGATCGGCAGCATCCGCGTACGGTGCACTGCACGCACGAAGTTCACGGCTAGGTGGTGTACCGTGTGTGTGATGTCATGTGGGCCGCCCCGAAGACGCGATCGTTTGCGGGGATCTTTAACCGCGAGTTCACACGAGTCGTCGGTGGTTGTTGTGACTTTGTGGGACGGACGTGTCGCGCGCCGCCGTCGGTGATCCATCCATCACGGATTGCACGTACCGCGCGCGAATTTTTTGATCCTGATTCCTGTAGGACGAAAGTAGGAGTAAGACGAGTAAATAAGGTGGAATGGACGTCGACTTGGACGGAGTTCGACTAGTAGCAGTAGTACGTACAGTTCGTACTGCGTGGTCGAAGCTAGAAGGCAGATTTTTTTTCTCTCCCCGGTGTATCTGAGGGTGTACAGCACCGAGCATGTGACTTCAAAAGGTAGTTTTTTTTTTTACCGTAGTAGTTTTGTCTGTCTGGATCGAAATACAGAGCCATTTAATTTATAAGCTAACCTGACTGATCCCGCCACCCTGCATGCCCTACTGCTGCATCGTGCGCGTGTGCAGGCCGCAACGATATTGCAGATTTGCCATTTTCTCCTTTGATGAATCATGTGTGCTGACTGTTGACCACCGCGCTAACTGGATGAATCATGTGTGCTGACTGCTGACCACCGTGCTAACTACAGTAGTAGTGTACTAGATCCCTGTCCAAAAAAAAAAATATTCTCGCTTTTCAACAAATCAAATACAAAATTTGACTAAAAAATACTAACATCCGTGATAGTATCATTAGATTATTTAAAGAATATATTTTTATAATAAAATTATTTAGAGACATAAATAATAATTCTATTTTTAATATAAATTTTAGTTAAATATGAACTACTTTTTACTGACATGATTCCTACAATTATAGTCTTTTAGGGATAGATGTAGTATATACCAGCAAAGTTTAAGCTAAGTAGAACATAGTCTTGGTAAGAAGTAGTAGTGGTAGCAGCAGCAGCAGTAGCAGCAGCAGCGGCCTAAGTCTCCCGACGACGGGCCTCCGCTTCGCTTCGTCAGAAGTCCGGTCTTTATTTTGGGTTTATCAATTTGGAATATCTTCAACACTCTCTAAATGCTCTTTTTTTTAAAAAAAACATACATATAACAATGACCTCTGAAGTTCACCAGTCAGACTTTCAAAGATGGGCGTGCTGTGTACGGTGTACGATGGACGACACGATCCAGTGCGAGAAGAGAAGAAACCTGGGGCATGCCGCGTACCGTCGTTTACACAGCTTTGCTCTGTTCAAGCAGTTGATACGAAATGTGGAGTCGGCAACCACCGACGTACCGTGTTTTGCACTACTGTGTATCCAGGCGATGCTGACATGACATCAGAGCAAAGTGAGATGAAGGGCCTGTTTAGTATAGCACAACTTCACTAGTGAAACTGTTTTTTTAGAAAATAGTTTTACAAATAACTTTCTAGGTAAAACTGAGCTATTTTAAAAAAAGTATTTGGTAAAACAACTTCACCAATAACTTTATGCATGCATGTGAGGGAGAAAGGGGGGAGAAAGTTATGATAAGCTACTATTATCAGCTTCATCTCACTTTATGTGTTTGTGAAAGGAGAAGAAAAAACAACTTTAGAGGTAAAGCTGTTTTGAAAAAAAAAGTTTGATAAAAAAAAAACATCTAATAACAGCTTTACCAAACAGACCCGAAGTGATGCGAGGCCCCCTCATGGCGTCCAAGTCCAACCTAGATGGCTCGTTGGGGAGATGGACTCCTCTCCTCCGCGCGCTGTTTGTGCATGCCACCGAGAAATGGATGCAATGGCCGGCCGGTGCGTGAAATGTTGACGCGCTGGGCTCCACAGGCAAATCCCATCGTCGCTTCGGGGCAGCGGAGCGAAAGCGAAGCCCTTTGAATCGGGAGCAAGCACGGTGGCGACAGCAGGCAGCAGTGAGCCAGTGAGTGTCCCGTCGTCAGAATGTTTCGTGCTTCACAGAAGTGCTCCTTCCTGCGCAGCCAAAACAATGCCCCGCAGCGGAACCGGCTCCTAAGGGCATGTTTATATCACATCGGATATCTAGATACTAATTAGGAGTATTAAATATAGATTATTTATAAAACTAATTTGTCAGCCGAAGACTATTTTACGAAACAAATCTATTAATATAAAATAGTCTATGATTTAACAATATGGTACTACAGTAAACATATGTTAATGATGGATTAATTATACTTAATAGATTGGTCTCTCGAAATACTATATGGCGCTGTAATTAGTTTTATAATATAAATTATATTTAATTCATTTAATTGGTACCAAATATCTGGTGTGACAAGAGAATAAAAATAAGTCAGACAACCAAACCAGTTCGTCCACGGATATAGCACGCCCGATGTCGTCCGTTGCCGATCCAGCGGCAAGGAGCAAAACATCGCAGGAAGCAGGTACTCAGATCGGCTGATAAAACTGTTGGGCCCGGTTAGCATGGACAAGATGGCTGCCGCCGCCTGTTATTAGGAAGAAAAAGGGATATTTACTTCTATATATGGCAGTATGTCCGTAAAAATGCATCTTTTTTTTATATATCGTTATTTTAGGAAATTAAAAAGGAAGGAAAGAAATTGTCTTTAAGTGCTGGATAATATTATTATTTTACGTCTAACGAAAAAAAAAGATTTTAGAATAAAATGATATTTATTTCATACGATCTCAGATGAAGACGATTTTTATATGAAAATTATAGCTCTCGACGAGAACTATAACTTTATAGTTTTAAGAGCAACATATCATGTGCAAACCACAACCTTCGTGAAAAACCGTGTAAACCATGACAAAAAAGTTGTCTAAATTCATTAAAAAAAATCACATATGTAGATGATATGATGATACACAACTTTGTAAAATATCTTGTCCAAACTCTACTTCACTTGTGAGATATAAAAATAAGAAATTTCAAGCTAAAAGGTGTCCAGATGATTTGTTAGAAATTTGTTATTTTTATATCTAACAAACGAAGTCGAGTTTGGACAAGATATTTTACATGGTTGTGTATCATCGTATCATCTACATGTATGATTTTTTTTTATGAATTTAGATAACTTTTTTATCTTGGTTTGTATGGGTTTTCACGAAGTTGTAGTTTGCAAAGGATACGTTCCCAATTTTAAGTTTTTAAATTTAAAATCGTTAAGTTTCTAAAAAAATTTAATAAAGTTTCAGTAGTATTTAAAACTTTATACTATTTTTAAGCATCTTAATAATCTCAAATGAAAAAACATGCAACTACAAAGTTGTGGATTCCATCGAGAGTTACAATTTTCATATAAACTATCTCTATTTAACATCATATAAAAATATATGATTTTTTCCAAGACAACAAGTGTTCGTACATACTGCTTTATAAAAATATATGATTTTTTTTAAGACAACAAGTGTTCCTACATACTGCTGAAATATTGTTTAGTTTTTTAACCAACTTAATTTTTCCAAAAGAAGCTTAATTAAGTCTCGTGGCAACAGAAAGTTTAAGACATACGAACTTAGTGCTTGCTTCCTGCTCTGTTTGCTCCCTGCCACTAGATCATCAATGGACGGCATCGGACATTCTATGTCCCTGAACCTAGAATTGCCTAAAGTTAGAGGAGCCGGTTCCGCCCTGCAGCTTGTCATCCGAGGAGTAGTACAGTACTACGTAACTGCTAGGAAATTAATGGTAGTGATGGGATTGAATGAACAGTCAGGTCTCATCTCATCGTCTCACTGATGAGATCAACTAGCTCAGAGGGGCGCGCTCCGCTCCGTCGGCTTTTGCTAAGCATTTGTTGCAAATGTTAAAATAAGTTAGTTTTTTTTATATACTGAAACAATATATGTACAATAGCATGGATAACTACTTAAAATCATTGTTATGTTCTAATAAAAGTGTAATATAAAAATGTACGGGCATGATAAAAATATTACAAACTCTTTATTGTCATGATTAATATGAATCACCATACTACACGCACTTTACGATGCGTGTGATAACTGCTTGTATAAAACAAAAAATTAAAAAATAAATGAGAAAAAGAAGAGAATAAAAAATCTTAAACAAATTTAAAACTAAAAATAATAAAAGTTTTTGGGAAGTAGAAACTAAAAAAGATTTAAAACATGTCTCTAACAGTTCAATATAAAGCTATACTGGCCTGATAGAAAGACTAAATACTTTTTATTGCTATAATTGATATATACTACCACACTGCATGCACTCCGATGCGTAGAATCATATATGTATAAAACAAAAGATTAAAAATAGAAATACTACATGCTCTTTATCGCTTATTTCAGAACTAAAAATTAAAAAAATTTAAAAATTAAATATGAAATTTGAAAATCATAATAAAAAACTAAAAAAGAAAAATAAAAAATAAAAATATCAAATAAAAAATAAAGAATAAAAAATAAAAATAAAAAATATCAAATCGATGAATAGTGCCAGAGGCCTCTCAGGCCTCATATTTATTGCAGAATGAAGGATAAAAAACTAAAAAGGAAAAAATAAAAAATAAAAATGTCAAATCGATGAATAGTGTCAGATGACCTCTCATGCCTCCAATTTATTGGAGCATGAGGGATGTCTTATGCGCAGAGTACTACGTGCAGGGTTTATTGTATGGCTGAGCTGTCCGGCGGCACTACTACACAAATCTTTACCGCAGCGGTCAAAACCGATTTACTGTAGCGGGCAGCAGCGTCCGCTTGCGCTGCCACACTACGGTAAATAAACGGTTAACCGCAGCGGGCGAAAGAGGTCGCTGCGGTATATCCATTTACCACAGCGAGCAACCTAACGTGCCCGCTGCGGTAAAGGTTTTGAAAAAACAAAAAAAAACTAGATAGGCCCGCCGAGCCCATCCACGGGCCCGACGAGCCCATCTAGGGTTGCTGGCTTGTTGCACTGCAGCCGCCGCTGCTGGATCGAGGGATCCCGACGTTGCCTGCACGCCGCCATAGGTCGGATCCGGCCACCGCGCGCCTCCAGTGGCTGGATCCGGGCAGAACCGCCGCCGCGCCTCCACCGGCCGGATCCGGGCAGGCCTGTCGCCGCTGCAGAGGGAGGGGGAGCGCCGCCACCGTCCCCATATCCCGAAATCCGCCGTTGGAGGGGAGGGGGAGCGTCGCCGCGGCCCCGAGTGGCCACGCGTGCCACCTCGCGCGTCGCTCCGCCGCAGCCCGAGTGGCCACGCGCGTCGCCGCAGGCCCGAGGGGCCACGTGCGCCGCTCCGGCGCGGCCGCGAGCGCCGCCTCGCGTGCCCGAGCGCTTCACCGCGGTCCCGCGCCGCCCTCGAGCGTCGCTCCGAGCGCGGTCTCGCCGCAGCCCCGCGCGCCGCCGCCGGGGGGAGAGAAAGAGGGCGCCGCCACCCGGGGAGAGAGAGAGGGAGAGAGTGGGAGAAAGAGGGCTAGGTGAGGATGGAAACCTTAAATCCTGTTTTTATATGAGGTGTGGCTAACGGGCCTCGCCCTGGGCCTAATGAGTTTCGACCTTAACCGTGGCGGGCCTTATAGGATGTCCGCTGCGGTAAATTGATTTACCGCAGCGGGCACATTAAGACGTCCGCTACGGTAAATAGGGTATTTACCGCAGCGGACACCTTAAGATGCCCGCTGCCCAAGCTGGCCACCGGTTTACCGCAGCTGACGCTTAAGATGTCCGCTGTTGGGTGCCAAATTCTAGCGCTGCGGTAAATGAATCATGTAGTAGTGCGGGCGCCTACGTCGTGTCCCCCCGTGGCGCCGTCTCAACTCTCAACCTCCGGGCCGGGGCCCGGGGGCTGTTCAGTTTTCACCCCTCCCCTCCGTTAGCCCATCTATCGTCTCCGATGGCCGATGCGAAATTGCCGTCCGGCACCATGCGCACCACACATATATATGTGTGATCCGAGGAGCACATCCGCTTGCCTTTCGGGCAACGAGAGGCGCCCCACGGTGCATTTGGCACAAGACAGATGACGCGAGAAGAGGAGACACCATGCACGGCCTGGTGTTCTGGTGAGTGCGAGCTTCTGGAACGGGCGAAACGACCGAGCTACCAACAAAGGCGTTTCAGGCGGCCGGGCAAAGTACAACCGCATGACTACGTACACGTACGCACGCGCCAAGCTAAGCTAAGGGTGAGATGAGCGTTAATTTCCTTGGCTACACTACACAGGAGGGTTACAGTTACAGAGAGTGGTTTGTGACGACGCAAGGAAATACATTAGCACAAGGACCCGCGGTTGATTTGACTGTGCGACATCACCGTCTATAGGTGATCAAACAACGCTTTTCATTAGCCTGGGTATGTTAATGTTGTAGATCAAGGTTGAGGATTATTGGCAATGCTTCATGGACCGAGCAAAAGCATATATTTCCAGCCTCTCCCTCTAGTTGGGCACGACAAAAATGTAAGCACAGCAGGCTCATGATATATATATATATACATGAATCCAGCATTGTATGTATAACACCCAGACTTGGTAAGAAAAAAAAGTGGTACAATACAACACCTCTAAACACACTTATGGAGTATTCAAGGTAACAGACTAACAGGACACAAGAGCGACTTATTTGTTAATCTCAGAATCAGTTAGCTATACATATATGTTACAAAAACTTTATTTCGGTTCCATTACGTAAATAAAATTTAAATATATCCATGTGTGATCTTGTTTCGAATGATTTATTGAAATAAATTTAATGGTATAATCGAAATTTAATTTGGTTATTTGGTTTATGAGTTATAACAATTTTTAGGTAATTAAAATCGTGAGGCCCCACGCTGTCCTCTCTCCTCACTCTGCGCGCTGCGCTGTGCTCTCACACGTTGTCCGCACCGGGTGCTGGAAACCCATCCGCCAAGGTCTTTTTTGGAAGCACTCAACTAAAATTTAGCTAGGTAAAATTTTAGGGTTAAATTTTAGCTAGCTAAAAAATTTTATAGTTAAATTTTAGCTAGGTGTTTGGATGCACTAGCTAATAGACTCAGCTAAACTTTACCTAGGTTTAGCTATATTAAGGGTCTGTTTGGAAGCACACAACTAAAGTTTAGTCAGCTAAAATTTTAGAGTTAAATTTTAGCTAGCTAAAAAGTCTCATAGCTAAACTTTAGTTAGGTGTTTGGATGCATCAGCTAATAGACTCAACTAAACTTTAGCTAGATTTAGCTATGTTGAAGTAGCTAAAACTAGCTAAACTTTAGCTAGAGTTTTAGCTAGCCTGTTTGGATGCATGATAGCTAAATTTAGCTAGCTAAAATTTAGTTGGTGCATCCAAACAGGGCCTAAGTAACTAAAACCAGCTAAACTTTAGCTAGAGTTTTAGTTAGCCTATTTGAATGTAAGATAGCTAAATCTAGCTAGCTAAAATTTAATTGGTGTATCCAAACATGTCTTTATCAAAAAAAAACTACCCATGGGCTACTGGATGGCCAGCTAGGCCGTCTGTCCCCCAAACTGAGCGGGAGAGGGCATGCATAGCGTTCCTAGCTGCCGCGCACTGCATGCATTGTTTAGTGGGCTCCATGTCTCGGTATTTGCGCGTTGTTATTTCAATCGCTTAAAAAATATTATAACTCACAAATTAATTGTCCAAATTAAATTTCGATTACACCATTAAATTTGTTTTAATAAATCTTTTAAAATAAGACATCACATAAATATATTTAGATAAATTTTATTTATAAACATGTGAGTCCCATCGTTGACAATTGATATAGAGTATAAGATATATAAGATGATGGGTGTAGAAAAAATATGTATAGAAGAAGAAATCTTACTGTCTCAAACGGATTATTACTTTTAGAGAATGAATATAGAGGATGAAGAGTGCAGATAACCTGACAGGCTTGTACACCAGACTGCTATCGCGGACGCAGTGCGAAGATTTTATTCTTGCGGTATTGGTTACAGTCTAGCGGCGCACATAGGCTAATGATGAACGGGGTTGGCACTGACACCGTATACACACCACGACGCTTCCTCCTATATATTGTGGTGGCGGCCGCTCATCACGGCTCACTCTTAGTGCACACACAAGCTAATTTTTAAGCAGCAATGCACATACACAAGTCACGTATACTTCCCTTACCCTGGAGTGTACCAAGAGCTAGGGACTCGCGTTGCGTTCAAATGGATCAACGGAGCGGGGTAAGCTCCGAAACCACGCGTGAGTTAATCATGGGCAGCATCGGCCTGTTGTTCCTCGTTTCTGGCCTTGTTGCGTCTGAGTGCAGGAGGCGGAGGATAGTCGAGAACATTGGCGGATCCAGGATGCGATTAAGGGGGGCTAATTAATAAAGACGATGATTGACGATGAAAATTTAATTATGATTTAGAACTAACACTTACTATCTAGAAAATTTTGGTAAATTTTATAGAAATTTAATGAAGAAATGAGTGAATTTTATAGAGATTTGGTGGAGAAATAAGTAAAATTTATAGCTATATAATAGAGAAATAAGACCAGGGGGCTGTAGCCCCCACCCCTGGATCCGCCCATGGTCAAGAACCTTGGTAATGTCGACAAAGACATCCTGGGTACGCATACTTGCTCTTTTTTTCATTGATATGATATTATTGATCGACATCTTGCTTTAGTATTAACTTTTGTCTCTATCTCTATGACCCCGACCCAGTGATCATTAGTTACGCTCATCCGTATGCTTTGGAAATGTTGGTTATGACTTGCTACCATATCATCGAGGGAACAACTACTGACGAAAAAGCACAGGTTAAGGTCAGATGTGCCGTCATACCGATTCACATTTTCTTGATTGGCTCCATAGTGGATAGGTTTGCCACAGCCGTCCAGGCCTGGGCTAATTCTAGCAAGAACAACGACGACCAATGGCAACTCTCAGTCACCAACGTCAACATGATAGCAAGCAATCCACTCTCAACTGATGACCATGGTACAATTTTATTGTTTTTTTTCCTATTTGCAAAAAAAAAACTGCTCTTTTCTATATAAAAGATGAAAGAAACATCTCTACGTTAATTTTAGGTCAACATGTTGTGACGATTGAAGCGGACTCATCAAAAAAACCTGTGGTGATCAGGAGCTATATATAGAGATGCATACGGTCTGATCAAACCCAAAGCAACACACACTAGGTAGTACGAAGTGTGCTAAACATTTTTTTATGTTAATTTGCGCAGGTAAAACCCCCGTGGAGACTGAGGCCGAGGAGTCATCAAATGGTATGATCCTCAAAGTCAAAAGGAACAGGCTTGTCGAGCTTCAAAGGGAATATGTGATGGGAATTGGATCTCGAACATCAGAAGAAGTACATCCAAGAGGAGACTTTTCTAATGAAGCAGCTGGAGGCCGCCTTGACGACGGACCCACTGGAGGAGCGTACAGACAGCGACTCAGCCAATGGGAGGAGGGGAGGGGGGAGGACTCCAGCCCCCCTACTGGAAGCCTCCCCTAAGCTATGGAGGAGAAAGAAGAAGGAAACACGGGGCTGGAGAAAGAAGAAGAGAAATTAATGCTCTTTTAAGATTAACCTAGCTTCGCCGCTGTGCATAGAGGCTTCCACCTCGACGACGTACTAGCAGGCAAATGGCAGGTTGGGATTTCGATCGGATACGTACGTGTAATGTTTGGAGGATTTAAGCCCATGCAAGTGTAACCATAATGTTTGGTTATAATAATTCTAAATAATATGCCATTTGCTAGTCTTGAGTAATCGCTCCCTGATTGCTAGTATTGCGACCACAAAAAGCTTTGAGCATATGTAAGTGCCCGACTAGGCACAAGAACGAACGACCACAAATCTTATATCCATCCATCAAACTTACTAAAAAGACAAGCGACCATATATATCGGCATACACAAAGCTTTACCAATGTATTTCGAAAATAATGATTGAGCTCCATTCATACTAGGCAATGCGGCTCATTAAGGAGAAAATAGGTGTCCATGAACAATTATTAACATCACATCTCATCAAGGGTTGTCTCCAGGCCATCAAAAGGAAATATGCATGGATCCAGAATCCAGATCTATTCACCCATTATACTCCAGCCAAAACTAACATATGTGGACAATAAATTCACTCTATGTTGTAGGCGTTTCTTGTTTTCTTACTCTTGTTGGAACATGTACACATTTATAAGATTTGTTTTAAAAGGCATCAATATGTTAACATTTCCTATAATATCGAAGTATTAATTCAGAAGCCGCAAGAAAACTATCCCTTATCAATAGAAATGTCCACATGTGTATGGAAAACTTAATTAGCTTACTTTTCTACAATATGAAAACTACTTGTAGGAAAATTCATAACTAATATGAATCAACTATATTACATGTTTTCAAATTAAATATCATGTATGGTATAGATCTATAAACCATATAATAGAAACCCGGCCGCCTTAGAGAAATATAAATAGATATCCTAGATTAATGTATATATGGACGTGGTAATTAATATGGCAAGAACATAGAAATTTTGACAACACAACTTTTTAAAACACAAAACACATCCCGAAGGCAATGGCGTGGCATAATAAACCCTAAAAATATTTTCATGGTTCGCTTGAACTACTTTCAACTTATTACATAACTTTATTCAATCAGCCGAAATCAGTCGTCTTTTGTACTAGCCGAACAACCTGAATCCTAATTTTTTTGTTTTGCCTTTGACTTTGACTACAAATTTACTAATATATATAGAAGAGTGATAACACAAGACTGGTATTACTAGATTTGTTACAAAATGGTAATTTTTATTTTTATAATAATTTGAAAATTTTCCATTTAAAATAGTAATATTTATGGTCATTGTTACTCAATCGACCTATATATATTTTCGATGTGAGAAACCACAGCTGGTACGTAGAGTAGATAATAAAAATGGGCCGGGTGAAAACAGGTCGACGTTGTATTTATATCCAAAAAAAAAGAAAATGTATCAACAAAGCTGTATCATATCAACCGCAGGCGCAGCCAAGCGAATCACAAATTCACAATCACCAACGGTTGAAACCACCTGGCAGCGGCCACCGACACCCCGGCGGCGGCGTCCCCGGCAATAAGGGGGTCACCCCTGCCCTGCCCTGCCCTGGCCCGCTGTTAAATCTCATCTCCCCCTCGCTGCTTCGCCGTCTGGTGCACCCTGCACGCGGGAGGCGACAAAGCCCACCACCACCCTCCCGCTGCTTCACCCTTTTATTCTCCCTCCACGAGCAGGCACCGGCACCACCACAGCCCGGCGGCGGCGCTGCATTCCGTCCTTTCATATAGAATGGCCGGTGTGGCGGCAGCGGTGCCGGGCTACTCCGGCATCAGCAGCAGCGGCGACGTCGTGGCGGCGTTGTGGCAGCAGCTGAAGTCGCCGGTGGTGGTGCCGCTGCTGCGGCTGTCGGTGGCGGTATGCCTGGCCATGTCCGTGATGCTGTTCGCGGAGAAGGTGTACATGGCCGTGGTGGTCCTGGCGTCGCGCTTGCTGCTGCTGCTGCTCGGCGGGCGGCGGCCCGAGCAACGGTACCGGTGGGAGCCCATCGTCCGCGACGACGACCTCGAGGCCGGCGGCGAGGGCGGTGACGCGGCCGCCGCCGGCTACCCCATGGTGCTCGTGCAGATCCCCATGTACAACGAGCGCGAGGTGTACCATGTGTCGATTGGCGCCGCGTGTGGGCTGTCGTGGCCGTCGGACCGGATCGTCGTGCAGGTGCTGGACGACTCCACCGACCCCGTCATCAAGGTACGTACTTTTACCCTGGTTACGTAACATCGATCGAGGCGAGGAACACAACACCGGCCGGGCTTTCCATATACTATATTGTAAAAAAATGATTAAAGGCCGGTTTGGATGGAGCGGCAAATATTTTGTCGTGTCATATCGAATCTTTCGACACTAGTTTATAATAAAACTAATTACATGTCCCTGCGGCACATAACAAGACGATTCTATTAAGTTAAGTTAATCTATAATTAACAAATATTTACTGTAGCACAACATTGTCAAAATATGAACTAAATAGGTTTAAAAGATTCGTCTCGTGAAGTTGTCTCCTGCTGATAAATTACTTTTTTAATTAATATATTTTAAATAGACGAAACTAGGAATGTGACGGTTGCCTCTAAAACAAAACCAGGCCCTAAATGCTCCAGTACGTTCCATATCTGTTCCTGTTCCGGATCGTAGTACTTTACACCTACCCACTTGCTAGCTTTCTGCCAGTGGAATTGAGACGATGGCAGGCCGGCAGTGTTTTCTGCACTGCCAGCAGGAATTAATTAACTGCATGCGCGATTGAGCCGCTAGCTCTCTGTCAGTGACAGTTGCAACTTCGTGCAAACACCTGCCATATGCGCATGCATGTTAGCAGCAGGCATGCTTACTGCTTAATAAAGATTGATTGTACATGAATGATGATGGTCTGGATATGGAGCAGGAGCTTGTCCGGGCGGAGTGCTCGCGGTGGTCGAGCAAGGGCGTGAACGTCAAGTACGAGGTCCGGGACAGCCGGCGAGGGTACAAGGCCGGCGCGCTCCGGGAAGGCATGAAGCGCGCCTACGCCCGCGGCTGCGACGTGGTGGCCATCTTCGACGCCGACTTCCAGCCGGAGCCGGACTTTTTGTGGCGCACCGTGCCATTCCTCATCCACAACCCGGACCTCGCGCTCGTCCAGGCGCGCTGGAAGTTTGGTACGTATACTCCCCTAGCTAGTCCCTGCTACCGTCGTTTTTACTGCACCTCGATCTGCCACGTACGTTCGATCTCGGCTTCGTTCTTCTCCAGCCCGCATTTACTGCATCATATCGATCCGTGGTAAACAGAGTAGAGTAGAGTAGAGTAGAGTAGAGTAGAGTAGAGGCTGCTGGTGGAGAGGTGAAAATGAAGGAGAAGATACGGTAGTTGCGCACCTGGATATGCATGCGCTGGGGGTACATTACAAGGCCGTCGTCGGGAGATCATGTGCATCCGTGACTAGTACACAGTAGTACTCCGTAGGACCGTAGGCAGCAGGGAGAGGACACCGGCAACTGCCCAACTGCCCGGGCCAGTCCATGGACATGAAGAACGCAACGCAAATGCATGCAAAGCCTGTTTGGTAGAGCTGTGTTTCCAGATTCACTGGTGAAGTGATTCCGTGGCTGAAAATGATTTTCTTACATTGTTTAGTCTAAATTCTTAAAATCAGTCTGAAAAATCACTTCACAGAATTAGGTGAACCTACTTTTTTCAGCTCTCAGCCTCTTAGTTCATTTCAGAAAATCAGCAGAGAATCAGTTGTGACTAAAAAATGCGTTTGATAGTCAGGAAGTGAGATTCAGCTCCGTAAAACTATGCCAAACGGCCCCTGAGTCGATCAAGTGTCGGTGCTGGGCTCAGGGTCACAGTATCCCTGTCACTCACTCACAGGCCCACCACCGGTCCTAGTTCCACATAAACTGCATACAGCCACGATGCATCTCCGGTCCCTCTCTCTCTCTCTAGTCTCATAAAGTGTTATTCTATATTTTAGGTGTAGTAGAATAATTATATATATATATACATACGTATATACGTACACGTGCCAGTATATTATTGGCTACTGTTGCGGCCTCGAGTTGGCTAGCTAGCTAGGTATGTAGCTTAAAACTCAGTCTTCACCATTCTGAATATCTGATCAACCTGTACGTGTCGGTCGGCCTCGATCTATCGGCCACACCCATGTGCCTTGTGCAAAGATACTGGAGTACATGTGCCTTAAAGCTTTCATTGGAGAGGGAGCAGAAGCATGGACGCAGTGCAGCAGCCTGGTAGAGCCTAGCCTGGACAGAGTGAGCGTCAGCTAGCTAGACACGCAGAACCAGCTACCACACCACAGTCTAGCTTAATTTCAGCCTCAACTCAACTGCGACCCTATCCCTGTTTGTGTGCATGCAACTTCCAACGAAACCTACACCTACCTGCTTTGCCATGCCATCATAAACGCACGCACCCGCGCGGTCCAGCATGCACTCCAGTATAGAGTCGTGTGTACAAGAGGGCACGCACGAGCTACGATAGCTAAGCGCCGGACTTTCCGGATCAGCAACAAATACATTGTCACCGGCCTGTACGTGTGGCTGTGTCATGCCGCTGATAATATATAGCCTGAACAATGCAATGGACATCTCCATCTCGATCTAGAGGATTCTACATACTGACCATTT
Source organism: Microstegium vimineum (assembly GCA_022036555.1). Classification (NCBI taxonomy): domain Eukaryota; kingdom Viridiplantae; phylum Streptophyta; class Magnoliopsida; order Poales; family Poaceae; genus Microstegium; species Microstegium vimineum. The sequence goes on along the minus strand of CM039125.1, from coordinate 9,109,283 downwards.
TAACCTTAAATTTTACCTAGCTAATCACTGATGAATATATAGGCAAAAAAAAAGGTACTGTCAGTAAATAAGGCTGCCTGGACTGTCAACTGTGTAAATTATCCCCCATTGATGAAAGAATGTTTCGGGCAGGCAGTACCCCGGCCAACTTGCTTTTGCTAGAGATTCTTGTGCATGTTAATATAGCACACATGTCTGCTGCTGTTGCTGGTCTTTGTGGTGAGCAGTGAACGCAGACGAATGCCTGATGACGAGGATGCAGGAGATGTCCCTGGATTACCACTTTACAGTGGAGCAGGAAGTCGGCTCCTCCACCTACGCCTTCTTCGGCTTCAACGGTAAGCTCCGTCTCTTTCAACCCCTCTCTCGATCCCTTTCTCTTCATATCCATAGGCTTCTCTTCTCTTGTGGGGCGGGGCGCTAACTCTTCAGTTGTCCTCTGCTTTCTCGTTTCCATGATTCTGTCCCTCGGCCTTTTCTTTTTGTCTACCACATGTTTCAGTTCATAGTAAATATGTGAGACACTATGTTTCCTAGTCTTTTAATAAAGGAAAACAAAGGGGGGCATGTACCACCTCTCAAAGTCAAAGTTATATGCAATTGCAAGCATCCTACATTCCTAAAGAACCCATGGGCTGATGGGCACAATAGCATAGCACACAACAAGAAGATAGCTACGGTTCAGTAACACTATAATTCGTTTTTCATTAAGAGGAAGTGTAACACTATAAAATTTGTGTAAAAACAAGTTGCATGCTGGACATGTCACATGTCTGACGAATAGATTTAGGGAAGATATAGATCCTGAATTACGAGTGACAGTTATGACAGCTCAGCTGAACGACAAACTCCCCCCTTCCTCAAGGTTACTGAATACATGACTAGTACAGGCACAAGAGAGGAACTGGTTTTAAGCGTTGCTGTTCTTACCATTCAAAAATATCTTGTCCACAGGAACTGCTGGTGTATGGCGCATATCCGCTTTGAACGAGGCAGGAGGATGGAAGGACAGGACCACGGTTGAGGACATGGATTTGGCAGTCCGAGCTAGCCTCAAAGGATGGAAGTTTCTATTCCTTGGTGATCTCATGGTAATAATTAAAATGCCACAGTATTATATTCATTCATGTTACGTCAACTGCATTTGCTTTCACTGCTCTCGGTGGTGTTACAATTCATCCAATTAACCCAGAAGAATTGTATGTTCAGGTGAAAAATGAGCTCCCAAGTACACTCAAAGCGTACAGATATCAGCAGCACAGATGGTCATGTGGACCAGCAAACTTGTTTAGGAAAATGTTGATGGAGATCGTCAGAAACAAGGTGCCTTGCACCAGGCCTTTTTTCAAAATAATATATATTTTTTTCTAATACACGCAGGACTTGTTTCTAACAATCTACTACTCATTTTCCTCTTGGTGCAGAAAGTGACACTTTGGAAGAAAATCCATGTCATCTACAACTTCTTCCTTGTGCGCAAGATCATAGCACACATTGTGACGTTTGTGTTTTACTGCATTGTTATCCCCGCGACAGTCTTGGTTCCTGAGGTTGAAATACCAAAGTGGGGTTCTGTCTATATCCCAACCATAATAACCCTTCTCAATGTTGTTGGTACTCCAAGGTATGAAATTTGTGATCCAATCATCTAATTGGAGTAACAATGCCTTTCACTCTGCTCTGAAGATATGATATCATTGGATGCCTAAAGATTAATATCAGAACCATTGGATGGTACAGGTCGATTCACTTAATTGTCTTCTGGATCCTGTTTGAGAATGTGATGTCATTGCATAGAACGAAGGCCACTTTCATTGGCCTATTGGAGGCAGGCAGGGTGAACGAATGGGTGGTGACAGAAAAACTTGGTGATGCTCTGAGGTTGAAAATGCCAGGCAAGGCATGCAAGAAGCCCCGCATAAGGATAGGAGATAGGTACATAACGAAGAATTGTCTTTTCTGTTTCTTTTTATTTGGGGGGCAGACTGATTCATCTATTTATTCTTGCGGCTAAACTTTAATGTGGAATCAGGTTGCATATTCTGGAGCTTGGTGTTGCAGCTTACCTCTTCTTCTGTGGATGCTATGACATTGCATTTGGGAACAACCACTACTACATATTCCTATTCCTCCAATCCATCGCTTTCTTCGTTGTTGGCATAGGTTATGTTGGAACATTCGTCCCCCACTCATAGCAGAATCCTTCTGAGGCTACCCATCCTGATTCATGATTATCTTCAACTCCTTCCGGTTTCATGGTACATAAGCAGTTGATAGATAAGATGAAGCAAACCTTCTCTTGTATGTAATGTTGTCAGGAAAAAAAAATACAGTGTAAAGGCACTGCCAGACAAGCCATAGATATAAATAGGTATGTGTTTGTGGAAGGAATGTGCTGTGATGCCCATGAGATTGGTGATGACAAGCAGACCGTTTTGAGTCTCCGCGTCACCAATGCAGAATCAACAGTACAAAAGTAGCAAATTGTCAAAGTTTCATCATTTAATTTGGAAACAGAAAAAAGAAGAGCGTGTTTGTACATTCGTTGTTGGCAAGTTTGTTACTTGTTGTGAGAACTGAGAACATGATAAAGTTGTACATGTTCTATTGTCTCCTTATACCCTTCTTTTTCCACTGTAACAAGCAAGTTGTATTTGAAAAGCTTTCATTTCAGATCACTACGGTACAGTAGAGAATAGATGTATCAGGGTCAGGGGAACTGACCTCTTTAGGTTTTCTTTCTGAGAGATACAACTGTTCTAGTACATCTTACTGTATGTCAATCTCCCAGGAGCTCAACAGATGAATCACTCAAGTTTTTCTTATTCATTCCAGACAGTTTATCTGATTGTACTTCTTGTCAGTCAAGTCATGGACAGTTTGTCTGCGGATTTGACTGAATCTCAATGATAAAAGGACATAAGAGTACATGTTACTGAAGAAAATATATCAGTACTGGATTTCCGAACCCTGACAGTATCACAGCTCTGCAAGGACCATCCAATTCACAGCTCGATGTGATATCCGAAGCTTCCATGATTGGGAGACCTGAGCAATTGATGCGATTTTTGTGGTAGATGCTGCTTCTGAAAGCAAGGTAAAGATTCCTACTGAGTAGCGACTGACAGTCACAGCACAAATGTCCAAAGAGACCTGTACCTCGTAACATCCTGTCCTTTGCTCAATTGCTCCTAACTTATTTATTCCCCAGGTTATCTTTGTGGGCTTCATCTACTCTTTCAGTTTTCATCAGGCTCTGGTACAGTGTAGCAAACCTGAAAGTCTTGCTCACTTGTAAACTCCACCAAAATGAGACAATGAAACTTTTGGACCAGAACTACTCAGACGAGAATGAGGCATTTATATCATATTAGTGTACTAGATAACAATTCTGTACAAGATGCTTTTGCCAGAGAAGAGAGGCAATTCCAGTCTTAATTGCAGCAGTCACCACGCAGACCATTTCATAGCGATCAACAATAACTGAAACCATCCATTGGTCGCACGGATAGGGATAGCTCGGCAACGGCGGAGGCTAATGTATTGCAGATCTCATATATCACCGAGTATTCGTCATGGTAGGTGTCTCCGACGAGGAAAATGTGCTTCTTGCCCTGCACTTCGACGGAGCTCCAGGCACGATCCTTCTTCAAGCCGAGCGCCCTCATCGCCTCGCGCGCGCCAGCCACGCTATCCCACATCTCGCGGGCAGCGTACGTGTTGGCGAGGACGAGGTACTTCCCGGCGTTTCCAGGCTGCAGCCGGAAGAACCGTCGCGCGGCGATCTCGACAAGCTCCACGTCTCCACCGTGCTTTCTGCACGCGCCAAGAATGGCACCCCAGACCACGGAGTGGTCCTGGCAGTCGGGCAGGTTCTTAACGAGCTCGTAGGCGTCGTGTAGTCTGCCGACCCTCGCGAGCATGTCGACCACCGCCGCGTAGTGCGGGCCCGTTGGCGTGAGGCCGTAGTCGTCCGACATGGAGGAGAAGCGCCTGAGCCCTTCGTCCACGAGCCCGGCGTGCGCGCACGCCGAGATCACGGCGAGGAACGTCACGTCGTTGGGCCGGAACCCATCCACCTCCGCCACCATCCGGTCGAAGAGCGCCAGCGCCTCGGCGACGTTCCCCTGCTGGCCGTGCCCGGAGATGACGGCGGTCCACATGGTGACGTTCCGCTCCGGCGCGGCCGCGAACACGCGGCGCGCGTCCTCGGGGCAGCTGCACTTGAGGTACATGTCCACGAGCGCGCTGTTGGCGAACACGTTGCCGCCCACCACGTCGCGCTTGACCGCGACGCCGTGCACGCGGCGGCCGTGGCACAGCGCCGCCAGCCTCGCGCACGCGCACAGCACCGACGCGAACGTGAACTGGTCCGGCGCCACCCCTTCCGCTCGCATCGCGTCGAACAGCTCCACCGCCCTCTCCTGCGCCTCCGCGCTGCCGCCGCGCGCGCACCCGGAGACCATGGCGTTCCACGCGACGACGCTCCGCTGTGGCATTCCGTCGAACAGCTTCTGCGCGTGGCCGAGGTCCCCGATCCTGGCGTAGAAGATGAGTAGCTTGGTGGTGATGTACGCGCTGCAGCGGAACCCCGTGGTCACCATGTGAGCGTGGATCCTCTTCCCCAGCCTCGCGTCCCTCCGGTTCACGCATTCTTGTAGCAGAAGCGCGTAGGTTCCAGCGGCGGGGCACACTGGACTCTGGCATAGGAGGCTCACGGCCTTGGACAGTTGCCCGGTGACGCACAAGGACTCCAACAATCGTGCCGGGCCAGCAGAGCCCATGGTTTGTTGACAGAATTGGAAATGACACTTTTTTTTCTGAATCTTGGCTGATCTTATAGAGAACTACTCCTAGAGATTCATCTGATGTTTTCGCCATCTCATGGCAGACATTTTCTGCACCGGTGAAGGAAATTTTGGTGCTCCTATCTACAGTACGAGAGAAGCTGAAGGAAGGACTAATAAGAAAACCAAGCTGCATTTACAACGGCACTCACCAGCAGTTACATACAAAATCTAGCATATACAGCTGAAAACTCTTTTTTTTTTGTTTCATTTCCTCTTATGTTTTCCTGTTCCTATATTTCTCCCGCTCAACAGAGATTCAGATATAGTACATCATGCCCACCTCCAGCGTGGAGGCGTGCGGGATGGAGACGGCGTAGTTGGGTCCCCGGCTGTTCCTCCGCAGGAAGTCGTAGCAGAAGTTGATGACGAACCGCCGGATGAAGCTGGACCCGCTCTTGGCCTTCACGTGAGAGTGGCCCAGGATGAACGCCATGCCAGCCTCCCGCGCGTCCGACAGCTCCTGGAGCTCCTCCTGCACGCCGGCGTTCGGCTTCGGGCTAGCTGCCGGTAGCACGAACCGCACCCGCTTCTTGGGCCCGCCAACCACCACTGCTTGTGCTTGAGTGGGCGACGGCGACGGCGAACGTATCTCCCTGCTGCTGGCCTGCGACGGGCCGACGGTCTTCTGCACTGTGGTGGTGGTGGCCTCTTCCTCGAGCATGCGGATGCTGTTGGAGCGGACGACCGCCATGAGCTGCTCCTCGTCGTCGAACTCCTCGGCCATGCCGTTCAACTTGGACGACCCTGTCCGGATGAACTCCGCGACGCTGCACACCAGCTCCTTCTCGAACTCAATGTCGTCCTTGTGGAAGTCGTGGTAACCGTACCTGACGATGCACCGGTAGATTCTGTACTGCTTCGGCCCGATCCTTCCAACGAGGAACCGCTCTTCAGGCCGGACGTGTGGTATTGGCACGTTCTTGATGCACATAAATATGAGTACCTGGTTATATGACCAACAATGGTCAATACTCGATAGCAGTGTACACGTGCTTCTGAATCCATGTCTGAACTTTGGACAGTGGAATCATCGATCGGATAAGAAGAAATTGAGGCTACCGTACCTGGTGAAAGGCAGGTAAGTTGGTGACAAAATGCGAGAAGATAGCTGGGATGCCGGTTTCGAGCTCGGTGTGGATGAGGCCAATGCCGCGGACGCGAACGATACCGAGGTTCGGGCTGAGACCAAGGAGCCAGTTGATGGAGACCTTGCTCTCAACGTCAAACTCATACTTCTTAATGGTGCCATAGTGCCAGATGCACATTATCAAAATGAAGATGAAAGCAAGAACGATCGGGACCCAGGCTCCCTCCTTGAACTTGATGAGTGCGGCTGAGAAGTACAGTGCCTCAATGGTTCCAAAGAACACAATGAAGGCAATTGCAAGAAATATGCTCTTATGCCAGCACAAGACTATCACCAGGGACATCAGACACGTTGTGACCAGCATGACGGTTATAACAGCCAATCCTATATAAAAATATCAAGTAGATGTGAGATGTACAGCCCTTACTACTCACTTCACTAAGTATGATGATAGTTCTCACCCGAGAAAATTCGGTAGTTTAAAGTCTATAATAAAAAGATATTAACATTAGCATACCTGACGCATTCCCCAAGTGTTTTGTGTTCCTGAAACCAATGGTTACAGCTAAGCACAGTATCATCAGAATCCAATTGATCTCAGGGATGTATATTTGCCCGTGTACTTTGGCAGAAGTATGGATTATCTTCACCCGAGGAAAGCAGCCCAGAGAAGTGCACTGCTTGATCATTGAGAATGTACCAGTGATGACAGCTTGGCTTCCCACAACTGCTGCAAGAATAGCAATTGCCATAACAGGCCACCTAATTCTCTCTGAAATGGTAAATTGTAAACATTAACTATCAGCACTGAGTCTTATATGATGCTATTGTTCGAATCTCTGATGATAAGAACTGACAAGAATAACTTGCCTGGCACAGACACATAGAATCCAATTCTGTAGTCACTTTCCATGGTATGATGCTTACACAGATAAGCAGCTTGTCCCATGTATGCAAGGATCAATGCTGGATACACCATGCATGTAAAAGCAATCTGCCCAAGAAAATTTTATCAGAGAATAACTCGCTGTACAGTGTATACTGCTTCTAGGATGGAATGCAGCAAAAATTAGTTTGCAGCAAACATTTCTTCACCTGTATTGACAACTGGTTGAAATGCCCCAGATCAGCAAACATTGCTTCAGAACCTGAAACAGCGAAAGGGTCACCTTGTAGTAAGAGACACTCCAAAGATCAAAGCAAAAGGTTCAGAAATGGTTTGCTGAGCACAGTACCAGTTACGCATAACAGTATTCCTCCCAGGGACATCCAACCTCCTCTCTGTGTCTTCTTCAAGAACTTGTACATGTAATACGGAGATAATGCTCGATACACATTGGGTTCCCAGTGAATAATATTGTAAACACCGATCACGCTTATACATAGGAGCCATGTGATCACAACTGGAGCAAAAATGAAGCCAACCCGGTGCGTACCATAGTGTTGCAGTGCAAACAGGCAAACCAGTATGATGCAGGCAATAGGAAGTTCCACATCTGCAGATTCACATTAGCAGAACTTCATAAAGTTAGAAGGGACTTGGAACAAACAGCTTTGTTGATGCAAAAAGGAATCAGGATAAAGTAAAGTCATAATTAACTTGACAAAGTGGAAATTATTAATTGAAAAGTCAAGAATAGGGTCCTTTGCTTCACAATTTAGACCTTGACAAATGTGAACTTCTTTCAGCACAGGTGGTCCTTTTTTCTCAGGTTCCTGAATCTTACTACGTGGAACCATGTTTCTGCCATCCCACTTTCATATACTAACATAACATCAATTTGGGTAGCAAATCTTACTTGGAGAACCGTTATCCTTCCAAGGTCTAAATATACCTTGAAACAAGGCGAGTAGTTCCATGTATTGTAGAATGAATGTTGACCAACATTTTAATTTTGCTACACATGGAAACTGTTAGTATACATCACTACTAAGAGATCTGTCTTCTTTGATGATCTGTTCCTGTTCCTGGTCCCAGTCAAAGAATCAAAGACCTTCCAGGATGAACTGTATGCTCCACCACATCTTCTGATTAAACAGAGAGATAACTCGAGGTGATTGTGTTCAACAGTTCACACCCTGGCATGACAACTTCTGCGAACCAAATTCTTCAGTTACATGGCATCTGATTTGACCACCTTTTCCTATGAGAAACTCCAGATACCACAAATCCACTCTTGCTCCACATCTCACAGGTAAGACCGGCAGGTAACACTAGGGAAATTGTATGATTGCATCAGGAAACTTTGAGGTGGACCCTGATTCATTTAATTAACAACTTGAATCGACGAACAGTACCAATAAAAGCTACAAAGACAAATCTAAACTCAACAAATCCAAATTCAACAGAAGGGCGATGATTGAATCCTTACATTTATGATGTTCCTTTTCCATGGACAGCTCCAGCCCGGAGACGGCAGAGAACACTGCAACAGCAGAGCAGCATGTCAGAATCAGAACTAGTACACAGCACACCAACACAGCCCAAACAAGTCAAGAGGCAAGGCGATCGCGGACTCACCGGAGATGGCCGGCGTGAGCACGCCGTCGCCGATCACCATGCAGGTGCCCACCAGCGCCAGCACGAGCAGCACCCGCTGCAGGACCTTGTGCCGCTGCAGCAGCCTCCTGACGCTGGCGGCGGCGCCACCGCCGAGCGTCATAGCATTGCCGTTCTGCGCCGTAGCCTTCTCCTTGTTGGTGCCACCACCGCCGGCTCCAGCGTCCAAGAACTGGTCCTCGTCGCCGGCGGCGGTTCGTCCCGGCGGGAGGAGCCCGGCGCGCGCGTGGCGGCAGAGGAGGGAGTAGAGCGCGAAGGTGCCGCCCTCGCCGTGGTCGTCGGCGCGGAGGACGACGCAGACGTACTTGAGGAGCGGGACGAGCGTGAGCGTCCAGAAGACGAAGGAGAGCACGCCGAGGATCTCGTCGTTGCTCTCCGAGTGCTGGATGTCCTCCGCGAACGCCGCCTTGTACACGTACAGCGGCGACGTGCTGAGGTCGCCGTACACCACGCCCAGACTCTGGTACGCCAGGCTCAGCGTCATCCGCCACGGCACCCCCTGCTTCCGTCTTCCTCCCCGCTTCTCCTCCTCCTCCTGCGGACGAGACGACACAGCGCAGGCAGCCACACAAACAAAAAGAAATCAGAGACATTTCAGGACCGCGACGCTCCAAGATCGCAAGAAAACCGACGGACATGGGCATTCCGAGATTCAGGAGCCACGGCGACGGCGAGAACCAGAGCCGCCCGGCAAGATTGGACCTTTTGAAATACCAGACAACTCCGGCCACCATACCTCTTCATCGTGGGGAGGAGTGCCCGGCGGCGGCGGCGACTCGGGATCCATGACAGGGGGGCTCTTCATCGCTGCCTCCACTGCCCGCCGGTAACTGTATGCTCTTGTAACCGAAGAGAAGAAGAGAAGACACTTGAGGAGTAGTGGGGGAAGTTGGGATTAGGTGAAGGTGACGGCGTCGCCCAGCGGCAGCGGCCTGACCCGGGTTCTTGGTTTCTCGGGCGTTAGGAATTCGAGCAGGAGGCGTGAAGGGGATGTGATTCGGTGGGGCATTTGGAGGCCCTGAGGTTTTTAAGGTGGTCAAAGCAACAAAACAGGGGGAAGCTACTGCATTGGCGTGAGGGGCAACCAGGAGCCGCAGGGGCCGGACAGGGGGACGGAGGAAGCGGAAGGAAGGAGACGAGAAGACAAGTGCAGAGCGGAGAGAGAATATTAGGGGCGGGTGGCGAGTGAGTGAGTGGGACACGAAGAGAAGAGACGAGAAGAGACGATGAGGGAGGGGGCATAAAAGCAGGGGAGAAAGCGGCGGTTTTCCCTTTCGTCAGAGGCCGTCGCTGGTTGATTTTGGTGTGACCCTCCTCACACACATCCTCAGCATTGCAAACGCTGGCTGTTCAGGATATCCCTTTCTAGTATATGCTAAGTTCAGGATATCCCTTTCTAGTATATGCTAGTATAGATAATATATCATCTAAAATAAATTATGGCTCCCTATATAGTATCTCCAGGAGTCTTTCTAAAACTTACATCTAAATTATTATTTAGATAGTCATGTATAAAAAATATTTTCTAATAGATCCTGATCAGAGCTGATCGTTTTTGCATGACTTTGACTGTTTTGACTGTTTTGTATCTTTTCACTCTTCGATAGTATTTTTGTATCTTATGTACACTCTGTAGAGCCATTATCGCTTTGTCTTTAATTGTCAAGCAAGAGATCCAAAATAAAAGATAGCAATCTTTGGATAAACAAATTTAAAACTGCTGGAGGATATTTTTTTAATCAAAATTTCTATGCTTAGCAATTAAGACACATAGTCTCCTGGAGATATAATTTAAAAATAATAAAAAATGGAAAGATATATAGTTGAGAAAAGCGTTTCTCTTGCAAAAAAAAATCTATATGGCCGGACAGATTTTGCTAGTTATAAATGACGTGAGATCTATTAGATATTTTTTCTATTAATAGGGTCTTAATTACGAACTACTAGTACATCATAAATGCAACGGTACATGAACTGTTTCGGACGGTTTGTTTCCAAATTTTTTTATATATAAATGTATGGAAGGTGGTTCACTCCTTTTGAATTTGTGATATGAATCTATATATTTGAATGGTGTTAAATGGTAGTTGTAGCTCTTCACATGACCATGTATTGTTAAATGCATGGATGGTGATTTAATTTGGACTGTTTTGTTTATTGCCGGGAGCTTGAACTTCTCATGTGGGGCAGACGTTTCCATGGTAGATTAATAATATATACTATATTTAAAGTACATCGGCATGCAATCATTTTGGTGTATTAGTGGATCGAAGTACGACTCAAATTATTATTATTTTATCATCAAAGGTGACGTTACTCTGAGACACAAAGAGCATCCTATATTTTGTTTAAAAAATACTGATGTAACCAAATATTAGGATATAAGAAATTTCTGAAACGACGTGTAATATCAAAAGGGTTCTACATAAAAGGTGTAAAAGGATTGTTTGGAAGCCTGGTTTTTAAACCAAAACCACTATAAATTACAAGCCCTGAAAATTTTACAAGCGATATCTAAGAATAATGCTGTTTGGATAGATGGTGAGGCCACTTATTTTTACCTCCGGATTGAGTCAAAACCGTCGGATAAAAAAATTGTGCACCGAGATCCGAAAAATAAAACGACATGTCGCATATGAATTTTCTCAAAAAAAAAAAAATGTTGCATGAACGGTAGTACTCCTACTCATACTAGGCACGTCTATGGCTCTCGGCATAGAGAATCCAGCATCAACGCAAGCGGTGGAACCTCACGCACGTTTTCCCCACCTACGGACACCCTAGCCGCTCCAAAACAACGCAACAGCTGCACACTAGCCCCACGGGAAACCCGCGACGTGGACCCGGTCTCGCATCAAACAGGATAGCTAAAACTCTAGCTAAAGTTTAGCTGCTTTAACTACTTCAACATAGCTACAGTTAGCTAAAATTTAGCTGAGTCTATTAGCTGGTGCATCCAAACACCTAGCTAAAGTTATCTGCCGGTGATCCGCAGCCGCCAGGCGGCGTGCGAAGCGCAGGCCCCGAGGCTGATCTGCGCGTGCGCTTCTCGCCTGCTACAGACAGCTACACCACCGCCCGCGCGCGGGCCCACTTGGCCGGTGACGCGAATCGTGGAGGCGGCCGCGGCGCGTGCGCCGTGACGTGTGGTCGCCCGGCGCCGGCCTCGCCTCGCCGCCCGCGTCGGGCGGCGTCCCTGTCGTGCGGCTCTAGGTGGTCTGCGACGCGGCACGGCGGATGGATGGACCACGTTTTTTAACCCGGCTTTCGATCGCCTTGTCTTTTTGTTTTGCTTTCGTGAAATTTTCTCTTCCCCATTTTCTTTCACCTTGAGGCTGGAGCAGTCGCGGTCGACAGACACCCCACGGCGCGTTGCCAGTGGCGTTTTCTCCCTTGTCGGCACAGGCTCAGGTGCCACATGCATGGCAGATTCTCTCGGCCGCCTCCGGCTGACGACAGCGACGGGCCGACGGCGGCGCGGCGTGCCGACCGAGCCAGCCCTCGGTGGTGGTACTCCGTATCTTCTTCTTCATGGAGCTGTGGGTCCTTGAGTAGTAGAATAAAAATAGTTGAGGTGTTTCGGTGTCGAGGGCAGTGGTAGCGCAGGGTGACATCTGGACTGATGTAGTATAGCAAGACAACACTAGCCGGCAAGATATATTTGTTGATTATAAAAGAAAAGAGTACAACAAGATAGATATATTCGTTTCGCAAGGAACATTCTATATATTCTAGCTGCACATAAGTGTCTCACGTCTGATCACCGATTATACTATACTTAGTTTCTATGACTGCTAAGTCGATTTTAGTTATTTTTGGTTGTTTTGTACCCCATCGCTAATTAGTTAGAATGATAAATTAAACGAACAAGCTTCCAAACAAATTAAAACAACTGGTTTATTTGCCAATTGCCGATATAGAGCAATTCTTCAAGGGTGGTTAATGGCGTTGACCGTTGTAAAGCAAAAGTACGCTTTCCTCTCCATGGACGTACTCCGTGTAGGTTTCTTTCGTGGATGTAGGAATTGTTTAGCAGGAGAAGAACCAACAGCGACAGTCACCTTGAGCCATCTCCCTGCACATTTTGTCTCCTCGCCCTTTCATTATTGTTGTTGTTTAGATACTACTAAAATTAGTACTCCCTTCGTTTCAATTTATAATTCGTTTGACTTTTTTGACACCAACTTTGATCATTCGTCTTTTTCAAAAAAATTGTGCAAACATAGTCAAATTTAAGTCATTCTTGTAGACTATTTATTAAATAAGTAAGCCACACCGAAAGAAATGATATTTTGCACAAAAATTTGAATAAGACGAGTGGTCAAACTTAGGGTTGAAAAAGTCAAACGAACTATAATTTGAAACGGATTAAGTACTAGCGTATCCAAATAGGTGCGCCAGTGAGCCACCTCCCTACACATTTTTTGTCTCCTCGCTCTTTCATTATTGTTGTTGTTTAGATACTAAAATTACTACTAGCGTATCCAAATAGGTGCGATGGTACGCCGAGCCGTCTCCCCGCACATTTTTCTCTCCTCACCCTTTCATCATTGTTGCCACTTAGGGTGCGTTTGGCAGGTAGAATCGGTTCCGATTCTTCTAAGAATTAGTTGAAACCGTGCCAAACAACGTCTAGAGCAGAAACGGTTCCAAGTGATTCTTGTTTTTCTACGTAGGAATGTGAATCACTGGAAACATGGTTTCGCAGTGATTCTGATTCTTCAGCCAAACGGTCTAGTGATTCCGATTCTCCATTTGAAACGTTTCTTGAGAGAATCTGGATCTGAAACGTTTCTACGAGAATCTGGATCCCTATCAAACGGGCCCTTACAGTAGATACTAAAATTAGTACTAGCATATCCAAATAGATGCGTCGGTGAGCCGCCTCCCTACATATTTTTTTTCTCATCGCCCTTTCATTATTGTTGCCACTTAGATAGTAAAATTAGTACTCGTATCTAAATTGGCGGGCTGGTGAGCCGTCTTCCTGACCATTTTTCTCTCCTCATCCTTTCATTATTATCACTGGTGCTCGGATGATAAAATTAGTGCTAGCGTATCCAAATAGGGACAAATATGGACTTGCTAATTATTAGTTAGAGAACTACTAACTAGATTCATTAGAGTTTGGAGTTGCTAATAGATACTAATAGTTTATATGTACCTTCAACTCACTATGTAACCCACCTATTAGCAGGTGGATCCAACATCCCCAACTAAAAATAGCTAGATAAACATTAGTAGCTATTACTAGTGTCAACGAATTATTTTTAGTGCTAATGGATCAAAACAGATCTTTATTTCCCCATCACGTACTGCGTGCGTAGAATCACGAATTCCACAAGGAATTCCAGCCACATTTTATATTTTCTGGAGGAAGAGTGGGAGACACGACGACGAGACTCATATATATGTTGATGATGCGTGTCACTTCTTGTGGCTGCACGGAAGGATTGCTAACAATAAATACATCAACTATATATGGTTTGGGCAACAAAGGCTATGTTTTCTTAGCTTTTTTTTTAAAAAACAACCATACGGTGCACTTTATTGATTATTGATTATTTATTATTAAACATGGCTACATAGTTTTTCAACGTTTCAAGAAAAAAATTAACTACGAGTTCATCGATCCAAATACAATTATCTTTCTAATTGATTTGGCGTGTACTGTTACCAGTAATTTCATTGCTGACTTTGGAAATCAACAAATCCAGCTCTCTTGTACGTACGCTCTCCCCCGGCCCTTCGCGAAACGCCACAAAAAAAAACGAAATAGCATCGGGTGGTGCATCAGCATCTCCACGTACCATCCGTTCCTATCCATTGCCACTAAAAGTTTGCAAGGACAAAATTTCCTAGCACAATCATACGCACCTTTTTCTTCGCCAACTGGAATAACCTATAGACTTTGGCGCGTATATATCAATAATTAACCAACATATAAGGCAAACAATTATTATTCTTCCTTCTCGTATTGCGAACACATGATAGATAATTACTCATTCATTAATGTTCAGTTTTAATGATGAGTGATTGACCAACACATGAGTGTTTCAGTTTGAGTGTTTACTTCTAACCTCTTTGCGAAAGCAAATGTGTGCCTGTCTATCGGCTTGTGGTGTGCAGGTACTATGCCTAGTGACAGTGGTCAATGGCGTGGAGAAGATCGAATAGAGACTTGCCGTGCCGATGGACTGAGAGCGGTGAAGGGCGGAAGCGGGGCTCGGACTGAGCGACCATGGGCACCGGCGGACTAGCTGTGGTGGCTAGTGTCTGGCACCGGCGAGTGCGAGAAGACATGGAGGTAGACCGAGTCGACCAAGTCAAGACGGCGGACGAGCGAGTCGAGCGGAGGCTCAGGGACTCGGAGTCCGACCGGACGAGAACAAGGTGACTCGAGTCGAGCGGTTTGGTGGTTTAGGCCTCAAAACCATCGGAGGACGGTTTTCGAGTTTGGGCCTCAAAACTCGGGGTTCGGTAGTTGAGCCGAAAGCTACCGGTGGCGGGTTTCACGGGTTTGGGACTCAAAACCCGGGTGGAGCTTCCGAGGAAGCGGGGATGGCACGTGGCGGAATCCTGGAGGTTGCGTCGAGGCGACGACAACTCCTGGCAGGAAGCGGAGCCGTCCATTCAAAATGCGGGAGATATTTTCCGGAGCTTGGACTGCAATGCTTAGGCTAGGTAGTTCACTCATGTATCTAGGGGGTCTTTGGGAAATAGCCAAAGCCCGATAAATAGGGGGTGAAGGGGTATCCCTCATCCCATCTCTTGAACCCTAATCATTTGCCCCAACTCTCTCTACCCTCTCTCTAGTTCACGAGATCCCTAGGTTGATTTCACCAACCTCTGTAAGAACTTGAGTTTGTTGCGAGGAATCGGAGGCCGTAACCTCCGTAAGCCATGGTGGCTTCGATTTCTTGATCGTGTTCCCGTTTTGCTTGTGTTCTTCGTGTTTTGCTTTTGCTCTTTTTTTTTCCCGAGATGATTTATCTTTGTAGGGAGTAGCTTTGCAAAATCTGTTTGAACCAAGTTGTTCGTATTCGTGAGGAGCATCTTTGCACCGAAGGAATTCTCCTCAAACCTCACGAGTACGTAGATCGAGCATTTTTTTTGCAGCATTCTTCGTTTTCTCTCTTTTCCCCCAAAATCTCTTCTTCCCGTTTACTCACACCAAATTGAGCGATGATTTCTTCGGGATAGCTCCTCCATAGCACTAGGATCATGCCTACAAAATTTGATTGCTATTGGTGAACATTTGGTTGTGATTTGGAAGGATTTGGTGGAGAGAAAACCTTTTTTGCGGGTTTCAGCAGTTCTGCTCGTGGCGTCGGACCACTTACCTCTAGCTCCGGATCATAGCAAGTGGTCCGGTGGTCTTGACTTTCCTCATGTCAAGCAGCGAAGGGCGTCGGACCACCCTCCGGACCAGTCGTTTTTGAGGCTCCGGACCATACCCCATTGGTCCGGTGGTCTCTGTCTGTGAGTCCTCCAAGCGTCGGACCAGTCGTCTTAGTTCGACGGCCCAGTCCGACGGTCTGGTCCGGTGGTGGGTTGCTCACTGCGTGTTTTTGGCTAGGTCAGCGAAAAGCGTCGGACCTCTGCTCCTTGGTCCGGAGCAGCGTCGGACTAGTCCGAAGCATCGAGTCCGGAGGTCAGGTGCTCCCTGCGTTGATTTGTCTCGGCGGGTGATGGCGTCGGACCTTAGCACCGGACTACTCGCTATAGCCTGGTGGCTCTGTCTCAGCTGGTCCGACGGTTGCTGTTTTCATGAGTTTTGCTTAGGTTTTTGCCTCTTTTCCCTAGGGGTCGAGAACCTACGTTTTGGGGTTTTCGGTGAGTCTTCCTCCACTGCCGGTGAGCTCTCACTTCTCCGATTTCGTCTGAATCCTCGCTCGCGTTGCTCAGGGGAGGTTGAGCACCCAACAACTTGATTTGGTTTTTGGGAAGAGTGACCCGAATATTTCGAGAGAAATTTGAGGCTCCCATTCACACCCTCTCTGGTCGCCGTTCTCGGTCCTTCATGTATCAACCACTGCACACCCTTTATATGATGGAAATAATGAGATCGATGTTGCCATTGTCTTTCTGGACATGCATGAAAGCAGCACTGCTGATAGATGATGTTCCACTCAACTACACATACCAACAACAAAGGCGGCGTCCTTGTTAGAATAGTGTGGCAGCATAGTACCCTGCCGCCACCGAGAACCATACAGTTTTTTCTTTTGGTGTGACCTAATAATTTGGTCCTCGTCGATCTCCACCATATGTTTGTTTTCTTGCACTTTGTGGCGGGGACGGGGAATGCGATGGTGACCGCCCTACGCTGACGCTGGTCCAGCGTGGTTCGATTTGGATCGTCACGCATATGCATGGACTCACCGCTTCGATCTTAGGTGCCGTTTGGTTCAAGCAAAGGAACGGCAACGGGAAGTAAATGGACGAAGGACCGTAAAGGGAATGGAGCAGGTCCTGACGTATTTTGTTTGGTTGAGCAATGGTTCACGGCTAGAACCATTAACAGTCCAAATCGAGCCGGAATGAATTTGTGAAAGCGCGGCTTCTGTTGCCGGGGCAACCGATTACGTTAAACATTAAACAAACAAAAAGTAACGTAACTGGTTGACCCTGTAATCAGATCACCCCGCAAATCTACCGAACCAAACAGCTCCTTACTGGGGACCAAACGTCCACACCATTTATATAATAGCTTATTGGCATTGGGGTTGGGATCAATAGACAATTGCCGGGGTAGGAATTCAGCAGGACTGCAGGAGGAGCGATGGGGTCTGGTCTCTGGGACATGCAGGGCACGCAGGGTCACCACAACTCTAGCTACTTTTTAGCTAACGATTCTTTCACAACAAATTAGCATAAGTTAAATTTTAGCGAAACGAGAAGAGCCATTTTCGAGGGTCTCATGGTAAACTTTATCATCATTATTAGCCAATAAGATGATATATATTTTGTCTAATTATATATATACTTGTGGAGTAGAATAAATCGAACAACATTGTCTTAATTTAAAATGTTATTAATCACTAATTAAAAGATGAAGTTATGTAAAATCGAAATACATAGTGTACATGACTAGATTGCACAGTACGTATGGTTCGTGATTTAGGATCGTGGGAAGTTTTCACGTAGTATATGGATACTATAAAATTTAGGATACATGATAGGATCAGTATGATTTCGATTTAGCAGACGCTAAGATTTTTATATACAAATTACAATACTAGTTCACTTAAACTTATCAGACTAATTTAGCATCTATCTGTCACAAAAACATTAACTAAATAGGCTCAATATCTAATTTCACACTTAAGGTAAAAATTCTTCTTGGTGTAAATAACAGCTTCCAACGTCTTGTACTCTTGTGCACGCATGCGCCCTCACTCCGGCAAGGGCAAAAATGGGATATGATAGAGTATGCTAAATTATACTCTCTCCATCCCAAATTATAAAGAATCATAGAGAGTCTAAACATCTTAAGTTTGACCAATAATTATAGAGAAAATTATAAAAATTTATAACATCAAATAGACATACTATGAAAATATAATTGATAATAAATCTAATGATACTTAGTTGACATCATAAATATTATTATATTGTCATATAAGTTTGGTCAAATTTAAGATACTTTGACTTTTCAAGATTCATGAGATGTCTTATAATTTGGAACGGAGAGAGACTATTTTTTATACTGATACACATGTTGACCAAGAATTATCAGGATGTACTTGTATGGTTGGTGACCCTACTAATCTCTCTTATTCTGCTCATGGCTCCTCTCATATGTTGCTTTCGTCCTCACATCATCATGCAGATAATTAATATAATAACTATATATATCTTTCTTGCTGGGCACCTCCTTTTGATACTCGTGATGAAGAGCAGATGATGCCATGCAGGTAGCATCTGGCCACACTTGTATCTGGGGAAGCAAATATAGACAGGAGAGTACAGCCTTTATTGTGTGTCCAACAAAATATTCAAACATATATAGAGGACAAAGGTGTGAGCCTCAAAGCACGCCCCCAAAATTTTATTCTTACTTTATTTGATCATTATAGCTAATAATAGAACAAAGACAAAAATCCAAAGATGTATTCCTATCTGATTTCGCGCGCATTATAGCCCCTATATACACATACACATAAAGATGCAAGTACAGGTCTCGGACAAAATGCAAGAACTTAATTAACAAGTGTTTAGTCTGGGGACAGAGGAATGAGACAGACCAGACCCAATAATCCAATTCAGAAGTTGGGGTGGACGATATCCTGTTCTGTGTTTGATTAAGATTTTTGTTTAGATGTGTATGTATGAGTGGAAATTAGTTTAAATACACTTCAACACATATGATTTGAGGGAGATACATACGCATTCAAACAAGACCTAAATCAGGTTGGGTTTAGTTTAGGAGGTTGGGTTCAACCCAATTCTATGTTTTGATTATTTAGGTTTTGTGTGGGTGGAATGAGTCACTGACTGATGGGACCCACGTGCTAGCCTCTCGACTTCTTCTACCTCTGCATCATGCTGCTCCTGCTCGTTGAGGCCACATGCCGCTCCCCTCTATGGCTGCCACTGCAATTGCTAGGCCCACCGCAGCTGGCTCAGCCACACAAGCGCTGCCACCGTCGTAGTTGCTCGGCCGCCGTCCCGCCGTCGCTCATTCGCTCCCGCCGTTGCTGCTCGGCCTGGCCGTTGACGCCGCATCACCACTGCTGCTTGCCCTGGCTGCGAGCGCCACCTTGCCCATAGTTTCATGGCCGCACGCGAGTTTTAGTGAGATTGGATGAACCCGGATCTTAGTGAAATATTCCCTTTATGGATTGAACTCAACCCACACCTCTCCAAACTAAATATTTTGTGAGATGGATCCAACCTAACCCAAATCCACTTGGACCCTCGAACCAAACACATGCTAAAAAACAAAAAAAATTCTGGGGCTGCAAAAAGAATCAGCCAAGCTAGAAATCGGAACACGAAGACCTAACCACAGTTACCGTCTCGGAGCACTTTTTCTAGAGAGAGCGATAAGGTATCTTCTCCTCTCTCTACCTGGACGGACATTAAGAAAATGGTCTCGGGGTTGTCTCCATCGGTGAGCCAGAAATAAGATGCTCCTGTGATCCTGTCGCGATCAGTGTGTTTGTACACCCAAATGGCACCGAGTACTCAGCGCCACGTTGAAAGTGCACCACCGCGACTGCCACCTTCAGGAAACGGAGAAAGCTACGGCAGTGCCATGCCAAAACAACCGGAGAAAAACCTTGCTTTCTCGTGTTTGTCAGTGTGCGTGTGTTTTTTACGAGAGATCGATTGCACTCCGCCTTAATTTTCCGTGGCCGTGGAAATGACTTCTTGGCCATCCACGAGTACTTGCTGTTGCTGTGAATGGGCGAGTGCGCTTTGGAGTTCCTGCACGGACTAGTAACAACCGTCCAGGTTTTTGGAATTGGAAAGGCTGTGCTTTTGGTACGTATGTGTATTATTATTGTTGCCAAATGGCAATACCTCGCAACGTGGATCATGTTTTTATCGTGTACGTGCCTTTCATTCTCAGAGATGATCAGATGTTCGTTGGACTGTTCGATTGAAACTGAATGGTCGAGGCACGTGAAGTGTCTGACTGCTCTGTTTTGTCGGACACATTGTGAAGTGCAAGAGAAACAATTGGGAATCCATATGCTTCAACAAAAATGTCAAAGATATTCAGACGAAGCCCCCCTTCATACCATATCTATTGCCTTGTCACATGTTAACAATATCTTATCATTTTCTCAGAGGTGGGATACGTTCTAGTTTAGTGAAAGTTCCGTTAACGGAACTACAGATATTTGCAATTTCTAGGTATTTTCTATGAAATTTTGGCTTAAAAAAGTCCATGAAAATTCGTTAAGTTAAAGTTTTCAAAAACTCAAGTTATTACTTCATAATCCTCAATGTCCTTATAAGCTTAATTTGCTGGTTTGAGTCTCCAATGTTGCAAGCTCGTAAATCGTAATCTTCATTTAGCTGTTGTGGGTCCCCAGTGTTAAGCAGGAAAAACACTCATCCATCTCTCCTGTTTTGTTCTTCGTGCGTTGCCTTCAGCCTCTTGATTGACACAAGTCCACCTGAAATCATCATTTAAGCAGGAGCTTGGTAGGGCTTCCGCCCGAACCTCATGCCGAGGGGTACGAAACTGCATTGACCAGGTAACTTAAGATCATCGTCATCGAAGAAGAATCAACAACAAGAGGTTCTTAAAGAAGGAGATCATCATCACTAGCCTACACTTGTCTGAACTGCATGAGCTTTCTTCCAGAACATTTGCCAGTGCTCCCGTTAATTCTCCCGCGACTGAGCAAGGAGCACACCAACAAGCATCTACACCTGGTTGGGAGTGAGATGTCGGTCGTCGCCACACCTAGATACACTTTACTCGTCAGACACATTTAAATTATATTATGGGAGAACTTCGAATACGGGTTATTATCTCATATATAAGCACAAGGTTGAAGAAGGCCCAAGTTGGCTTCGGAAGTGGAGTAATAGGGATCTCAATTATTTGGGGGGGACCCAGCCTATCTGGATCTCATCAACTATTGCATGCGCCCATCAAACCGGCCAATCGATCTCACAGGCCTCCCTAGCCGCCACTCCTTGTCTCATGAAAATCATCATGAAGAACTCGATCGCTCGGCATCGCATCAAGCTGCACACGTGCGCGTGTCCGGCTGAGGTTAGCTTGCATGCTCCCCAGAGATGAACAAGATTATACGTACTATTTAGAGCGTACGTACGTACCATTATTTTATTGTTATATCCAAGCACATCCATGCAGATATATAGCCACGCATGCATGTGCGCATTATAGATTTGTGCTGGGTGATCTGAGCTGCTAGCCTGCTACGTAGTACAGAGCTAGCTGAGGAACTCTTCAATTGGTTGATTTTGATGGTGACATGTGGGTGTTGATGTACACGCCTTGACCACTTACTCCAGGTGTCCGAAGAGCAGCAGTCTTCATTGAGACCAATTTAGGTAACCAATTAAGTCCATGCATCATCATCTGAATGATAAAAGGTTATGTTAACAGTGTTTTTCATTTCTCTCTCTCTCTCTCGTCTCGATCGGATGGGACAAATCCAGGGACTGGTGGAGTACAGGAGGAGTACTGCATCGGATCGTGGCCGCCCGCGCGTGACCCGTAACGTATACGCACCGAGGCGCGCCGACTTTTACCACTCGGCGGCGTTTGCATACGGCCGCCGAATTAATAAGTTTGAGATGATAACCTCGATCGATCAGCTTGTCCGAAAGCGACAGAGCTGATGAGGTGATGGGCGGTCGCTGATGACGACTCTTATGCCTCCGATCCAGCATAGTATAGGCCATTCCTCCTGCCTGCCGCGCGGGCGGTGGCCAAGTTTACGTACTACATACTGTACGTCTTCTAGCTAGCTAGCTACGGAGCATTACTTGCGTTTGTCACACTTGTGGTTGCAGAGGATTTGGATTGCGCGCGGTCATGGCAGTACTGTCAGCGTTCCGGCCGCTTTTTAAGTAGTAATACGGAGTACAACTTGTTCAACCACAACAGTTCGTTTCTAGGTAGTACACGTACGTACTTTTTTTTAGGTCGTTGGCGAGTGCATGCATTTCTTAAGCGTGGTAAGCGGATGACCGGCTGGCCAGGAGATATGGTTGCATTGCATACCCACCACGTACACTGTGAATTTATAGGGTCTATTTGAAGAGATTTTTTTACAATACTTGAGGAAATATTCGACGGCTCACGTCGACCGATCCGACGGCTATAAAGGCTGGAGGAAATGAGAGGAAATTCTAGAGAGGAAACGAGAGGAAATTCTGATGTGTATGACCAGTGGGCCATATGCACCAAATTTCCTCCCATATGCGGCAAATTTCTTCTCATTTCCTTCAAAACTCAGATAATTAGGACTCCAAATAAAGGGGTGGTAATTCCGTTTCTATATTTGTTTTTTCTAATCAAGGGTAACGGTAATTTGATATTTGTGAAAATAATGATTGGAGTAATATAGTTGGAGATAAATAATACAATTATTATAGTTACATATTAAATTCTTGTAAGATTAAAAAAACATCTTCTAGGGTTCGTCGTGCTGCAGTCGCCGGAGGGTGAGGACGACGGAGGCAGCGCGTGGCATGATAGGGCGACGTGGTGGAAGTGCCGAACCTGGCCGGCCCCGGCCCACTCGCTGCTGCCCTTCTCCTCCCGTTTCGTGCGTCGTCGTCCCTGTCCCCGTCCCCGCACCGAAGCTCAAGCCCCCACGAACTGCCTGCGCGCCGCCGCCCACACATCGCCGTCATCCTGCCCGGGGGCAGGTCCCCGACAAACTGTCTGCGCGCCGCCGCCCCCACGTCGCCGTCGTCTTGCCCCGGGGGCAGGTCGAAGGAAGATGGAGGGGGAGAAGGGCTCAAGGGCGGCAAGGTAGGTCCCTTGCGCCAGGATTGGCCGGAGGATCCTGATGACGCTGTCGGCGAGCAGTAGCTGCAGGCTGGTCAGCGAGCTGTAGGACTGATCCGTCGTGTCGCACGAGATGATCACCGAGGACGAGGTGCCGTCGTCGCCGTTGCAGCAGCTCGTGGCGAAGCCGTGCAGGTCCTCGTCGTTGCGCACGTGGAGGGAGTTGTACTGGAAGGGGACGCCGAGCGACGCGGCGAACTCCGAGAGCCGCCGTCGGCGTCGGCCGTGATGACGGACGCTTCCGTGAGGCGGCCCGCAGCAGCCGCCGCAAGCCGTTCCGCCTCACGGAAGCGTCTCTCATTTCCTCCAGCCTTTTTAGCCGTCGGATCGGTCGACGTGAGCCGTCGAATATTTCCTCAAGTATTGTAAAAAATCTCTTAAAACTAAAGTAGATTAAAATATTTTAGTCATCTTTTGGTACCTCTTTAGTTAGTTTATTTAGCACTTTACATATGGTTTTTGAAGTGATTAAAGTTTAGCTCATTTTAGTTTAATAGGTGGAAACAAAACAAACCCGCTCTCGATCTATCACTATCAGTGGCTTAGCTTGCTGATGCTGGGATGTGTGAGCACTTCCGCTGCCGACAAGGTACGTAGGTGTAGAGAGAGCCCAATATATATATATTTTCCTCTATACTAGCTAGTAACCGCAAGTAACCATGACAGTACAGTAGGCATATACTGTCTGTTTTATATATAGAAAAATAAGATGATGCTCGATCTCTCGATGGTGTCGCCGTCGGACTGCTAGCTCTCTTAGAGCATTTCCAGCCATATGCCCCAAATCAAACCTCTACATTTTCATTTGAAAGGTGACTTATAAAATTTGAAGGTCAAATTTAAAGTTTAATTCCAGCCAAATCCCTAATTTGGAGGAGAGAAATAGGAAGGCCTCATTCTTAGGGACCTAAAACTAAACTTTGAGAGCCCTCCTAAAATAGGAGCCCAAATAAAAGATGTATTGAAGTAATTTTTTTAGACCAAGTCTTTAGATCTAGAATAGGAGCCTGTTTAGGGGCTGCACTGCTTACATGCAAATAATGGCACCAAACACTTGCAAATAATGGCACCAAACACTCTCCGTCAAGTTGAAAGCGCACCAAGCACTCCTCGGTGCCATATATACATACACTCTTCAGGAACCACGAAAAACGGACGACATATGTCACTGCCAACAGAAGTCGTCGGATCTGACAAAAACCTCCAGGGATCATCCCATTCTATTTATTTCTCCATCCATGACCGTGAACTTGACCATAATGTTTTGTTTGGTCGTTTCTGTTTTTGGTTGTAGTGATGCATGAATGTGTTAGTGATCGCTCTGAAGGGAGGAGGATCGGAGTCGTTTAGTTTTTTTTTTCTTTCTCATCAGGAGCGCGCCATCCTCCGTCCCTCAGCTACTCGCCACCATCAAGCACACCCCAAACCTTTGGATCGGGCCGGGGCATCCAAACTAGGGAGCTTAGTGCGCGAGTAGTCCGACTGTTTAATTTTTCGTTTTGATCGTGGGTTGGCTTTGCTTCTTGTAAAATCCTTGCCTCACGATGTTGTAAGAAAATCTCTTCTATTTAATACAAAGATAGGTAAGTTTTTTGTGTATTCGAGAAAAAAAAATCAAGCGACGTCCACGGCAGGTGAGCCAAGCCATCATGCATACATATTTGACACGTACGTACTGGGTGCGGAGTTATTCCTGAACGCGCTTACCGACCGTACGTACAAGTTCTTAGAATCAAAATAGTGACGCTAGCCTTTTAATTTGGACGCAAGTTGGCAACACCTTGCGGGACATTGGGTGTTTTTCAAAGGTACGGCTGGACTAATATATATAGATATAATACTTAATTATATGGTCCTTAGGAAATGACCGTGCTGAAGTGCTTGGTCGAAAAAAAAAAAGACAATTCGATCGAGGCAAGGGGCAAAAATGTGCAATGCAAGTGGGGCTAATAAGTGTATCTTGGGGCCGGACATCAGAATTTATCGTCTATCTAAGAGAGAATGAAGGGAGAACGAATATATGTTTAGTGCTATATATATAGAGAGATCGAGAGATTCTTCGCCTAAAATGCCCTCGAAACTTGATATAGTAGCATGTATGGGCCAAAAGAAGGTTTTTGCAATATAGTTCAGTCATCACCTCCATCCGGCCGCCACAAGTGGAGCCGACGCTCCAAGTTGCTGGGTACCGAAGTGGGAAGTAATAGGTAGCTTTGCTAGCTAGACACCTAAAATTATTGGGGGGCGTATATGTATCTCAACCCTTGGCATCAGTCCGATATACAGTATCGCGCAGAGCCCCACGTACACGTACGTCTGCGCATCAAATCACGAGAGCGCATGCAATGGCATAAGGCATCGCAGATTTGGCCCTTTGCCTAGTAGCTAGCTTTGGGACTTTGGGTTGTGACACAAACGCCGCCACGCCGCACGCGTCATTGGAACCTGCAGATTTGCTATATATCGCATCTTCAATTCTCCATGCGCCAACAGGCGAAAGCCCAGCCCAGTCCAGTCCACCTGCATGCTCAAAAGAGAGAGGATTATTTATCGTTTGTATCTGTGGCCACAAGGTCTATCCTGACCGTGAAAGATGTCTCTAGCATCAAGATTCGCGCTACTATGCCAATCAGGTTACCAAACAGTTTGAAATTGCTGTGAGTCGTCATCCCATCAAATAGATGAACAGTGAAGATAACCCTACCGGATGCATACACAAGCCGGGAGACATTTCCCATGCTCAAAAGGATGTACGCGTGCGACAAGTTAGCTATGCAGCTTCATCCTCCTTGCTATAACAACCAAGTGACGACAGTGCTGTTTCTCCAACTGCTGCTGCCGCCTCAGCTTAGCTCAAGTGAGTCAGATCACGGTTCATCCCAACTAATCATTTCAAACTTTTCGTGTTGTAAAAAATCACGTACGTTCCATTATTTGTGGTAGCTTAATTTGTCATCTTTGGGATGCACTGTTATATATATATATAGAGAGAGAGATAAGGTTAACGGGTGTTCGTTGTTCGTGTTCCTAAGGGTCATCATGCACGTGAATGTTACAAATTTTGTGATGTATGAATGTTACAAAATTTAACTTATAATAATACACAGCTGACTTTGAAGATAATTTTTGTATAGAGTAGGTTATTAATAAAGTTCAAATTTTGACTTGGAATACAGCTGAGAGTTTTATATTGGAACCGAGAAAGCAGTAGTTAAAAACTAACCGATCGATCGATGGTCAGAAATCATCAAGTATACATATATAGTAATTAAGATCAGTGGCGGAGCTACAGGGTGGTCCCTGTGGGCCGGGACCACCCTGAGTTTTGGCCCAAAATCAATTAGCGATTAATATTTTTCCAACAAATTAAGTTGGGCTGTGCGGCTGTGCCCCTGTCAGCCTGGCCTGTTAGCTTGTGTAGTCTAGATGCGCTGCAAAATGTAAAGGCCCAGTCAAAGCGACGTCTCTTCTGCTTCTCCCACGTTCTACTCGATGCATCGAGCCCTCGACGATCGCAGCGCCGCAGCGGCCGACGGCCGACGGCCAGACACCGAAGAGCAGAGCAGGTTAGCAACGCCCATCTCTGATGGCATCTTTACTAAAAATCGTTTCTTTATTATCCAGATTTTATCCTATTTATTTTTCTATCTATATTTCAATTGATTAAGCCCTAAATTGGAGTACATCTATTATTTTTACATGAGGACAGGGACAACTATTCAGTTAACGTCACAGGCTCACAACAATTAGCAACTTGCAAACGCACAAAGTCAGTTGGTAGTACACTAGTACAGACTCACGGTACGCAGAAATAAATTAGTTTTTATTTCATCTTATTTATTTTAAAATTATAGTGTACTAGTGAATTAGTAAAATGAATAATTGAAACATCATATCATTAATTTTTGTCTGTTTACTTTTCTTGCAGATTTGTTGAAAAATGAAGAGAAGTAGTGATATTGCCTCTCTTTTCCAAAAATATGAGTCAAAGAAGAAGGTTTCTTCTCAATCTCCTTCTGAGGCTGTGGCTATTCCGGAAGAGCAAATTGAAGAACAAGATGAACAATATCAAACTGAAGAACAAGAAGATAGTCCAGATCAAGATAGAGTGGTTCAAGAAAATGTAACTCCAACTCCAATGCCTCCAATTCCACCCCCGATCACCCAGAAAGAACCTATTTATGATATCAGTCGGCTTCCAGTTGATCCGGGGGAAAGACAACCCATTGCAAATTATCCGGTCAATGATCAAGATGCAGTTCGACGATCATATATTATTAAAGGTCCGTTCCAACCTTATGCACATGATTTTAAAAGTAGAAAAATTGGACATAAGGATCGACAATTCAATCCCATATGATTTTATAAATTTCCTTGGATTGAATATAGTGTCAAGAAGGAAGCAACATTTTGCTTTGGGTGCTACCTATTTGGAAAGGGAAGAAGCAAGACCTCCGCATTTGTTGAAGGTGGTTGGAGAAATTGGAATAGAAATGATGCACTTGATTCACATGTGGGTGGTGTAACAAGTGCCCATAATGCAGCTCAAGAAAGATATAACTTATTTATGACTCCCCATGGAGCAATTGATGATAAAATTGTGAAGGTGGATAATGAGGAGCGTCGTCTCTACAAGATTAGGTTGACTTATTCACTTAGATGTTTAAGGTTTCTTTTGCAGCAAGGATTAGCATTCCATGGCCATGATGAAAGTGAGGAGTCTAACAATCGAGGGAACTTCATTGAGCTTTTGAAGTGGCTTGCAGCAAATAATGAAGAGGTGGACAAGTTTGTATTGAAGAATGCTCCAGGTAATTGCACATTAACTAGCCCAGACATAAAAAAGAAATTATTCAATGTTGTGCAATGAAGACTAGAGATCAAATCATTAAGGAAATTGGTGATGATTACTTTAAAATTTTAGCTGATGAGTATAGTGATGTCTCTCATAAAGAACAACTAGCCCTTTGTTTGCATTATGTTGATAAATCAGGAAGGCCATGTGAGCGATTTCTTAGATTGTTCATGTGGATGATACTACTTCTTCATCACTTAAGGAAGCAATTCAATCTTTACTAGTTAATCATGGTTTGACAATAACTCAAATCCGTGGGCAAGGCTATGATGGGGCTAGTAACATGAAAGGAGAGATTAAAGGGCTAAAAACTTTGATCATGAAAGAATCACCATCTGCTTATTATGTTCACTGTTTTGCACATCAACTCCAATTGATTCTTGTTGTTGTTGCCAAAGACAATGATGATTGTGTTTGTTTTTATGATCGAGTATCCCTCCTACTAAATATTGTTGGTAGTTCTTGTAAGCATCATGGCATGCTTAGAGATAACCAATATGAGAATGTCATGAAAGCACTTGAGTGTGGTATGCTAGAATCTGGAAGTGAGTTAAATCAAGAGATGGGGTTGTCTAGACCTGGTGACACCCGGTGGGGCTCTCATTATAAAACTGTGGTCAACATGATTGCTATGTATCCCACAATTCGTGATGTACTCATAGCTCTTGGACAAGATACTTCACAAAGGGGTGACTGGCCAAAAATTCATAGTATGGTTGGAGTGTTTGAGTCATTTGATTTCATTTTTAGTGCTCATTTGATGCTTGACATTCTTGGACACACAAATGAATTGTCTGAGTGTTTGCAAAGAAAAGACCAAGATATTCTTAATGCAATGTCACTTGTCCGTTTGGCAAAGAGTAAAATGCAGCAAATGAGGTCTGAAGGGTGGGTTTCATTTCTTCAAAGGGTTATAGTATTTTGCAACAAATATGGCATTCAAGTTCCTGAAATGGAACGTAATTATGTGCCATATGGAAGATCAGCACGTTTTGCTCAGAACCAAACAAATGATGATCACTTCAGAAGAGAAGTGTATATTGGAGTCATTGATAAAATTCTTCAAGAGCTTGACAGTCGGTTTGATGAGGTAAATATGGAGTTGCTTAATTGTATGGCTGCTTTGAATCCAGCAGATTCATTCGCTTCTTTTGATGCAAACAAGGTACATAGACTTGCTGAATTTTACCCTAATGAATTTTCAAGCTCTGACTTGCTAAGACTTGATTTGCAACTTGAAACCTTTATTGATGACATGAGAAAAGATGAAATGTTCAAAGACCTAAATAGTCTTGTTGACCTCTCAGTAAAACTTGTTGAAACAAAGAGGGATAAAGTTTACCATTGGGTCTATTTACTTATCAAGTTAGTATTGCTTCTACTGATGGCTACCGCAAGTGTGGAAAGAATATTTTCTGCAATGACCTTTATCAAGAATAAGTTGAGAAATAAGATGGGTGATAGCCTTTTGGATGATTGTCTCATGACTTTTATTGAACGAGATATATTCTTACAATTGAGTGAAGAGGAGATCATCAATACTTTCATGGCTATTAAAAGGTGCAGGCCTGACAAGAAGAAGTAGTGACATATTGTTCTTCATCTATTATGGGTATGTAATATTTTAATTCTATGTTAAAAAAGTTATATTCGTCTATTTTATGAACTATGTATGTCCTTTCTTTCTATTGTGTTTTTTATTTATATGCTTGTGTATTGACATGTTAAATTTACAACGGTTAAAAAATTAGAAGAAGGACCACCCTAGCTAAAAATCCTAGCTACGCCACTGATTAAGATAAGAAGAGCAGCTGATGAGCTGAGGCAGGACTATTATTTTACATCTTCTTATGATAAATATCCAACCACTTGATCCTTGGTACGGCGCGACATTTCAAAAAAAAAAAAACTTGATCATCCTTGGTGTTTTCGTGAGTGAAGTAGCTAGTATAGGAGTAGGTTCGCCAACAACATGACATACATACATGATTGCGCAAACAAAACGAGGAGGGGATATATAAGTAATTAAAGAAACGAGGCAAAGATAGATGCCACCTAGCTTTTTTTTTCCTTCTTCATTCACTTTGCGTCCGCCGGTCACACTCACACGTTCCTGCGAGACGGCGAGAGAGTTTAGGTCGTGGTCGCGCGTGACTCATGGCGCACCAACTCTGCCTGCTTGCCACCGTGTGTGTGCGCGCCCACACGGCGACGGCGAGCCCCGCGTGCGTGCTGATGTGCTTTATTTCTGGAGGAGGATAACCTCGGCCGGCTGGCCGGCGGTCCGATCCAAACGAATTAAAGTGGTGGTGCATATATAGCCTAGCTGCACATCAATACAATATGCTTTGCTTATCTCGGTGGAGAAGCCGATATATCCCTGTGCCGGGCCAGGAGGCAGCAGATTCAGCTGGCCACGTACGCCCACGGGGTGCGTGCGAGCGATAGATCGATCGATCAGCGGAGATGGAGATCCCCCTCCGCTCCGCCTTTTTCATTCGATCGATCTGCCGTCAGTGCGTGATAAATGAGACAGGGTTTAGGTATGTTTTGGGGGTGCTTTTACTGATGGGGGCATCTCCATCCACATCCGATCCAGAGAGCACACACATGGCATCACTAGCTTTAATTTACTGCTTATCTTTCTAGATAGAGTCTGCAGGCAGGAGAATATGATTTGGGGACTCCACCCAGCTGAGAAAGTAAAAAGCTCTGATTGCAACATCGATCTGGCCTCCGTAAAAAAATAGCCTTGGCACTGCCGAGGAATTAAGAGGAAGTTTTGTGAGTGTGTGTGTGTGGCATCGCACTAGTGATCTAGCTACACTTGTACCTTATGTGTGTGTATATCCTGTAGTTCATGTCTGCATATATATCAAGGTTGTATAGTGCTATGGAAGAAGCGCTACAGTAGTATAGTACTTCCTCCGTTTCAATTTATAATTCATTTGACTTTTTTATCTCAACTTTGACCAGTCATAAATTTATGAGAACATAGTCAAATTTAAGTTATTGATGTAGATTATTTATTAAATAAGTAAACCACACCAAAAGAAATAATATTTTGCATAAAATTTTGAATAAGACGAGTGTCAAACTTAGAGTTAGAAAAGTCAAAAGAACTATAACTTTGGAACAGATTAAGCCTGTTCGGTTGCTATTCTTTTGGCTGCTTATAAGCCAACCAAGCAGGTTATCAGCTACCACGCTGATTCAGCTGATCAACAGGCGATTTCTCATCAATGAAGATCAGCGGAACGGCTTCTGTTTGGCTTCCGAACGGCTGGGCTGATCAGCCCAACTAGAAGAAGCCCAGCCAGCAGATAGTAGACCAGCCCATTGTAGACCGCGCGTGGTGCTTCCAGAACAACCACTTTCCAGAACTTCTGTTTGGCTCACGTTGTTTCCTATTAATCTCTTCTTTTTGCTCGATGGACATCTTGACTCGACGTTTCCGTTGTTGTATATTCCTTTCATCCGTCTTTTTTGAGCGTCATCTAAAGTGGTTGTTTGGATATAAATATCATCAAATAATTGTGAGATAGTCAAAATAGGTATTTGGACATAATTATATCTATGATGTTTACGATATCGCTTAGCCATCAGTGTATCTTTCGGCATAGACATAGTCAAGTACCTACGATGAAAATTAACATTTATCTTAATTTTTATACTGAAGTACTGTACACATCGTGCTCGAGGAGTTGTCCTATTTATTAACTTTAAAACAAACCTCTATGTGGCGGCGCCGGAGCTGTGGCCAGCAGCAAGGATCTTCGGTCGTCGAGTCTGTAGATGCAGCAGGGTCCTCAAGTTCTTGTAGGGCAGTTCATTAGTCCTGGCGGCACCCCGTCATCAAAGCGCAAGGGGAGACTTTGATCTGATACGGTGTGTTGGCATTGGTAGGCGGACATCAGGCTTTGTCTGCCTCCTTGCACTGTGATCGGAGCGGCGGTTGAACACGCCCGGCAGCACCCGTGAACCAAGCCAAGGCCGTGGCGTGGTATATCAGTGTGATCGGCTCGGCAGTTCACCACGCCCGGCGGCACTCGGGATCTAAGCACAAGGCTGTGTTGTGCGACCGTGCGATCGGCATCAGCGTCACTCGTGATCTAAAGCGTCAAGGAGGCGATGGCCTGATCCAAGCATATGGGTGACGACAGCGGCGATCGACGCGACAGTTCACCAGGCTCTCGTCAGGGAGACGACGGCGGCTAAAGAGTCAAGGATAAGAAGACCTGATCCAAGAATATGGGAGATGGCGGCGGCGATCGGCGCGGCAGTTCACCAGGCTCTGGTCATGGAGACGGCGGCGGCGTGATGTGTCAGATACGGAGGTTTTTTAATCGGGGATACAGGAGGAGCGGCGGCCTTCGATGTTTTTTTTAATAATAAAATGGATACGGGAGAAGGCATGGTGGTACTGATCTGTTTTTTTTTTAATAATAGAGGAATACCGGAGGAGTCAGCCTTCGAACCTTGTTGGAGAACCCCGTACAAGTTGAGATCGGGGAGAGGGTCGCGGACTCGCGGGATGGTGGAGAGTTCGGGTGGATGAGAAGCCTTGGATAAACATAGTATGTCAGCTCTTAGAATTGATCTGAAAGTTTCGTGAGCCTTTGATTTTAATAGAGTGATATTTCTATGTGTAATTTTTTGGGTGTACGAAAGTGGGATCTCTCAGCGGGGGATGTTCGTGTAGATAGATCTAGGTATATTTGAAGTCTTAAATTATAGTGGAGATATGCATATGGGTGGAGGATGACCGACGGACGACGCGAAGCGAGCGTTTTCCACGAGGCGCGCGCGGCAGGGAATGAACAATGAAGCTAGCAACACAAGCCCGGCACCGGCAGACGACAGTGGATCGACGCGCCTGTCATTGTCTGCAGGCAGCTGCAGGATCCGAGCCAACGACGACGCGGTCGACGTGCGGGCAATGCGCAATGCACGACTGCTGCTCCGTGCCGGGCACCACGTACTCGTCGCAAATGAAAGCAGCTGCGCGTTGCCGTTGCTCGTTGCCTTGGACGCGCCGCGGTTACTTTCAGCGTCTCTGCAATATAATCCACCCGCGCCCCTACGTGCTCGTGCCTGCATGCATGACATGCTGGATGCGCTGACTGAGCACGTCATCGAAATAAATAAATGCGCTAATGGATTATTCGGCCACTGCACAGTTTCAGAATACTACTGACCGGGCCGAGATTCAGAATTCAGGACAAGTCCCTGCATCTGCACTCAAAAGGCTGCCATGGGATGCAAGCTCGCGGTTTGGGCCGAAACTCAAAATTTATGCTGTACACTCGTGGACTGTGCGCGAGTGATGCACGACTGAGGAGTGTGACAGACACCCATGGGCCAACCTTTGCGTGGCCTTTTCTGTTCCTCCCGGTGAGGTCATCTAGCCTGATCTTTTTTTCTGCTCAAAAAACAAAATCAAGCCTTTTTTTTTTGCTTTGAATTGCAAAACTTCCATTTGTCGGCACTAGCAGCGAGTATTCTGACTGTAAAGCATCCAGCCTGAGTTTAATGCCAAAGCATCAAACCTACGAGCTGCAGATTGAAGGATGCCCAGATATAGAGGTGGCAACAAAGCAGCTCTCAGATGCGCTGTGTTCAGTCGTACCGGGAGAAAAACATATGAACAGAAACGAGACGAAAAAAATTTGCAGCAACATAAAGACATCATGGATGAAAACACACATCACTACCAAAATCTAAAAGTTTTCCAATTAAAATTGGACTTTTCTAATATTTTTTATATTTAAAATTTAGTACAAACTTTCTCTACTATATTTCTTCTCTAGTGAAAATTCTCGTATGCTATGACTAGGCTGTGTTTTACTACTACTTAAAAACACTAGTATATTGTCCGTGCTAACGCTACGGTAACATTTTGGTATATGAAAATTATAACTAAAATATATACAAACTAAAACAACCAAATTATATTGCAGAAAAAAGGCAGTATAATTGTTTCAGGTTAGAAAAAAACATCATCCATGCCGGTCATAGCGACAAAAGAAACTTGACAATATAAAAAAAAAATCTTGACACGGGATGTATATTGCCTACCTTACTAAACCAGCATCACTGCTAAAGCCCTTCTTCACCTTAAAATTCAAAGGGTACACATTATATTAACTAATATATTTTCACATTCCCGAGATACAATAAGCATCTAACCAATAATTGTCAGAGAGCAAACTACAGAGCAATAATACATGATGATTGGGGAAATTTGGGGGCAAATATCTCACTCAACGCTTAACTCAAATCCAACCAAAACAGACTTCCCTCTCGTAGATCCCCTCGTGCCTAAATAAAATTGGCAGTGAAACAATGAATACATGAAAGCAATTTTTTAAATTGGCAGAAAACATAAGCATACAAACAATGCCCCATTTTAAACAGGAAACAAACTACAGATCAAATAAATATTCTAGACTCTTGGAGAATATGTGATTGTACCAGAGATCCTTTAATGTTTGCTACCAGAGATCCTATGATTCAGTTATTTAGGCACAACAAGATAAAGATATATATGCTTTTAAATTTCTAATTTGTACCATATTCACTGAAGTCTCCATAAATGATTATGTATTTCTATGCTATATATTCTTACCTGAGGAATGACAGAGTCAATATGTTCATCAAGGAAGGATTTATTGTGCTGTGACAAAATTCTCCCACTTTGTTCTATCTATTTTCCCATCCTGATTTGCATCATCATCTGAAAACACTCCCAGTCTGTTCTATTCTTTTTTTTTAATTTGGTTTGCAACAGCGTCTCAAAATTTCTATCACCACCACATAACTCCCTTTTAAGTCATAATTCCAGTATTGGTCAGTCACAGGATAACATGAAGAATTTATAACTCAAATAACCTTTGATTTGAATTTTTCTGAAATGTTAAAAACAACATTGTCCAAGATTGCTTGTGATATCATCAAATAGGTTCATTTCTCGTGCTATCCCAATATATATATTCATGTGGGGAGTAACCCCCAGTGACATTCAAAAAACTATATACAAAAAAATTAATTTCTACTCTCACTCACGGTTATGCGGCTTCGCCGTCCTTGGCTCTTAAATGTCGTATTCTCCACACTTGTCCCCTCTCCGTTGCCAGATTCGAATCTAAATTCCGCGAGGGATAGCACGCGCGTTGGATTCAGTTTCCTTCCTTTCCCTTCCCTCCCTCCCTCCCTCCCTCGCGTGCGACAAGCCAATTATTAAGCATGCTTTTACATGTATATCATTAAAAAAAGTTTTCAATTACACACGAGCCATTAATAAAATGAGCTCTCATAATTACCATTGCTCTAAATTCTTTTGTCTTCCACGTCACTTTTGTTAGATTTGTCAAACCACGGGTGTGAAAAGTCAAAAATAACCCTTAAGTAAGAATATGTAATTAATTGTTTTAGCCTCTTATAATGACCTCAAATGAAAAAACTCAAAACTAGAAAGTTGTAGATCTATAATTTTTGTATAGGAAATATTTTTATTTAATTCCATGAAAAAAATATGATTTAATTTTATTCACATGTCTGAGAAAATCATATTTTTTAAAATTAAATGGAGATAATTTTTATATAAATATTATAGATCTCGACTAGAACTATAACTTTCTAGTATTAAGATTTTTTATTTGAGGTCATTAAGACGATAAAAAAATAATTGCATATTAAGATCTAAGGGGTAATTTTGACTTTTCGTACGTATAGTTTAACACCATCAGTGTCAAATTTAATGGAAATGACATGAAGGACAAAATAGTTTAGAGCAATGGTAACTATGAGAGTTCATCTTTTTTAATGACTTATGTGTAATTGATAATTTTGTTAATGATATACATGTAAGCCTTGTTAATAAGCCATTGTGATTTGTGAGTGCCGAAGGGGAGAGAGAGAGGCAGAGAGCTAGGCGGCTTTTGGAAGCTACATGAGTGAAGCGATCCGGGGGAGAACTTCTATCTTGATTTGTCACCTCGTTCCAATCTAAATCTTCCATGAGCCTGTTGCATCTGATGTGCCTTGAGGACATGCAGCCGCACCAAAAGTGGCGCCGCCGGCAAGCCCAGGTCACTAGTAAGCCGCTGCCTCCAGTAAGCTTGTCTTGTCTCCCTGATGGACAGGGGGCAGGTACTATTCAACCAAGACGTTGTTGCTGCTCCAGATTGACTTCCTTCTCTATAGGACTCAAAATAAAACTCTGTCGCAGTTTAATTTTGTGGCTGCAAAGATTGTACCTTCTTCATTATCGTGTCATTGAGGAGCTCTATAGCCCTTTTTCTTCATGAACTTGCCAAATTTCTTGACAAAGAGGGTCATTTGTTCTTCATCTTCACTATCATCAATGCTTGAGCATTCATCATTGCTTGATTCATCACACTTTGCTTTGCCCTTAGATGATGATGTGACTTTGAATGCCACACTCTTCTTCTTGTCTTCTTTCTTGTCATCCTTTTTTTCCTTGTTCTCTCTAATTTTGTCCTTGTCTTCTCTAAAGGTGTCATCGGTCATCACCTCACCAAGAATTTGGTTTGGTGTGGTTGTGTCCAATCCACTTCTCACCAATAGAGTGACTAGCATCTCAAATCTTGGAGGAAGACTTCTTAGGAATTTGAAGGAGAAGTCCTTGTTCTCCACCTTCTCTCCAAGTGACTTAAGGTCATTGACAAGCACCTCAAGCCTATTGAACATCTCGGGCACGTTCTCATCTTCTTTCATCTTGAAGCTAGCAAACCTCTCCTTCAAGATATAGGCCTTTGCTCCTTTCATGGATGTAGTCCCTTCATATGATTCTTCTAGCTTCTTCCAAGCCTCATGAGCACTCTCCAAGTTTTTGATTTGCTTAAAGACCTCCTTGGAGATTGCCTCATGTATTGCACTCAAGGCAATATCATTGTTTTGGAGCTTCTCCTCTTCGGCCGGGGTGGGTGCCTCTTCATTTACCACCTCAAACTTCTTGTCGACCACCAACCATATCTTCCGGTTGATTGATTTAAGATAGGTGGTCATCAAGGCCTTCCAATAGCTATAATTGTTGCCATCAAACTTAGGTGCCCTCTTGGTGTTGTTGATTTGAGCCATTTTAACACTGTGGGATGTTAAGCCTTTGTGTACGGTGTACTAGCTCCAATACCACTTGAAAGGTCTAGGTATGGCTAGAGGGGGATGAATAGCCTAATTAAAATTTCTATAACAACACTTAGCAAACTTGTTAGAATAAAACACGGCGTAAGCAAGTTTGCACTAGCTCTAAGGATGGGCAAGCCACCTACCAATTCTAGTTACTAGCAAGATAACTAATAGCACACAACTTAGCTAGCAACCTAGAAAGCTCTAACAAAGCTACACAAGCTAGAGAGCTACTCTACTTTGCAAGAATGAAAGAATGTAATGCAAAGCTAGAGATATGATGGTTATACCGACGTGAAGAGATGAACCGATAGATAACCAATCACAATATGAAATCCACGGAGAGACAAGTTGACACAATATTTTTCTTCGAGGTTCACTTGTTTGCCAACAAGCTAGTCCCCATTGTAGCGATACACCCACTTGAAGGTTCACGCGCTAATTGGCAATCAAAGCCAAACCCGTTCAAGGGTGCCGCACAACCAACACAAGATGCGAAATCCCCAAGCTATGCGGAATCCACTAGAGATACCCCTCACAATCCACCGATCGGAGCCAGAGACAATCACCTTCCTCCGCTCAACGATCCTCGTCGCACCAAGCCGTCTAGGAGATGGCAATCTCCAAGAATAACAAGAGCTCCGCGATGACAACGATCACCAAGTGCCACTAGTATGCAATCAACAAAACAATGCACTTGGATTCACTCTATCTCTCTAGAATATGTCAAATATGTTTAGAGGATGAGTGGTGGAAGCTTCTCAAGCAAGCACAAATGTGTGAGTGAGTAGAATGTTCAAGAGATGCCCCAAAGGGCCAGCCATATCACTTATATAGCTCTCACTCAACAACTAGTCGTTTTGCCCCCAAAACTGAGCCTCCGCGTCCCATCCGGACACACTTTTCATAGGGGGTCCGGACCCATAAACAGTCGAGAGCAAACAGATCTGCTTGAGCCTCCGGACCCTGACTCCGGTCGCACCCAAAGTGCAGACCGGACCAACGCGTCTACGTCCGGACAGGCCCCCGTTTGAAACGGCTACTTCCCGCGCTCGCCTCTTCTTGCCACGTGGTTCTGGACGCTCGCAATAGTGCGGGTCCGGACCAACACCTCCAGCGACCGGACCCCAAAACAGAGAGGGTCCAGTAAGCCTCCAATACCCGGACGCTTGTCCGGTTCCTCCAACCGGACCATCATCAGCGTCCGGTTGCTCCATCCAGAGAGCAACAGAGAGGGCAGGTCATCCGGACGCGTGTCCGGATCCTTGCATCCGGACTACGAACAGCGTCCGGTCTCCTCTCCTCAGCTGAGCCACCTAGGGTGTGTGTCCGGACGCACACGCAATGGTCCGGACACACCCAAACCCTAGCGTCCGGACCTCAGTCTGAAGCTCTTTTGAGCTGCCCAACACTTTTCCAACTTCTCCAAGCTTCCAAGAGCCAACACTTAGTGATCCCAACACTTGTGCACGTGTGTTAGCTTTTAGTTCACAATTATCTTGGATTAAGTTGGTGTTTCACTTGGTTCAATTGATTTTAATGCAATGCATATGAACCTAGTGGCACATGATAACCGTAATCATACTTAAGAGCTCCCTCCTTGATAGTACGACTATCTATTCTAAATGTGATCACATTCTCTATGATGTCTTGATCACCAAACCGAAAATGGTTCCTAGCTTTCACCTTTGCCTTCACACCATTTTCCTTTCCACCACCATGCTAGAGCTTGTGCCATCCTCACATGATCCACCTTGCTCCATCACATGGCATGTACCAACCTATCTCATGATTCACACTTAGAGATCAAGGTTAGTACTTAGGTGGGTTTCATCAATTACTCAAAACCAAAACACATGGGGACTCTCAACGGGTCTTCCCCGTCGACTCGTGAGGCGACGCGACCTCCGTCTCTACGCTTTGACAGAGTGTTATTTGCAAAAACAGACACGAAGAGATGGCAGGAAGAGACATATTGTACATGCCAGCGTCCCGCGCCTCCGGATCAAGGTACTTAGCATGGACTCTATCGCCGCCGCCCCTGCTTTCCTAACCATGATCAAGGAGAAGATGGGGGTGGGCGACTGGGTCTTCTACGAGCTCCCATTCATCGAGAAGAGGGCGAGCTTCGCCACGATCCTAGTAAAGCTAAGGGATGAGATCATCCTTGAGCTCAGGAACAACCCCGCCGACAAGGCCACCCTCCGCCTCCTCCATGGTCGCGACCAAGCAGCTCGCCGCATCCACACCAACCGCCGTTGTTTCGTGAAGGGAACCATTATCGCCAACCTCGCGGCCATCCTCTCCAACGCTGTGGAGAAGCTCGCTCGTCTCGTCCTTTTGAACCAGAGGGGTCCAGGCTGGCTCGCTCAGCGCCTTGACCATCTGGCTGCTCAGTTGTCTCGAGACTCTCGTTCCCGTCCCCACGGTCGTTCTCGTGGCCGTCCCCACAGTCGATGAGTAGCGGATTTCCCGTCCCCACTCCCCACAGTTGATAAGTAACATCTATCTTCTTAAATCTCTTTGTCACGATCGATGAGTTGAGTATCATTTATATCTTCCTAAATATCTTTGTCACAGTAGCATCTATATCTTTCTAAATCTCTTTGTGTGAATCAAATTGTGTGATCATCGAATAGTGGTTTCAGTATAAATATGTTTTGTGAATTTTACCAAATGGGAACAATATATGAATCAGACCTGCTAATATTTGGGTTTCATCTCAATGTTCTTTTTAGCAATGCATATATGTATTATGCAATTTCAAAAACGACTCCCGAAGGAGACAAGTAGGTTATGGCCTCCTTTCCTTGGCACGGAAACAAGTTCTACAAGGTGTTCATCCGTGGACCTCAAGCATGAAGATCTAGAGGAAGGGAACCTAAGAGGTGGGAAGTGGAAGAGGCAAATGCAAGAGGTGAGGTGAGGGATACCCCTTCATCCCCTAATAAGGAGGTCTAGTGGACATTTCCACTTAGCCCCTCGATACATGAATGAACTACCTAGTCCTGAGACACTGCAGTCCAAGCTCCCGAAATATCTTCTTAGGTTTTCATCGGACGCCCCTGCTTCCTGCCTAGACTTGCCGTCATCTCGACGCAACTTCTAGGATTCCTCCACGTGCCGTTCATGCTTCCTCGGAAGCTCCACCCGGGTTTTGAGGCCCAAACTCGTAAACCGGTCCACTGGTGGCTTTCAGCTCAACCACCGAACCCCGAGTTTTGAGGCCCAAGCTCGGAAACCGTCCTCCGATGGTTTTGAGGCCCAAATCATCAAACCACTCGACAAGTGCCACCGCGTCCTCGCCTGGCAGGGCACCAAGTCCTCGTGAGCCTTCCCTCTCGGCTCGCTCGTCCGCCGTCTTGACTTGGTCAACACAGTCTACCTCCATGTCTTCTCGCAGTTGTCGATGCCAAGTGCCAACCACCACGGCTAGTCCTCCGGCCCTCCGGTCCGTCGGTGCGAGCCTCGCGTCCACCCTTCACCGCTCTTAGTCCATACATTTCTGCTTTCGCACAAAGGTCAGTGAACCACACTCAAGCTGAACTACTCACATGTTGAGCAATCACTCATCACAAAACTGAACATCATGGGCATATATCAACCATGTGTTCGCAATCTCCTCCTTGATGAGTGCATTGTCAACACAAGTACATTTCAGCTTGAGCCAACGAAGGTAAAGCTCTCCAAATGACCAAAAACCAATCAAAGTCGAACAAGGTCATTTGAGAGAAGCAAAACGCATCCAAAACTTGGTTCCCAAAGACATGGGCAATGGCTTGAA
This sequence comes from Microstegium vimineum, assembly GCA_022036555.1. Lineage (NCBI taxonomy): Eukaryota > Viridiplantae > Streptophyta > Magnoliopsida > Poales > Poaceae > Microstegium > Microstegium vimineum. The sequence goes on along the minus strand of CM039125.1, from coordinate 9,068,485 downwards.
ACAACCAAGCAAAACACAGCTAACCCTCAAGAAGAGGTAGAACGGGCTCAACACCTCTAGCAAAGCTCAAGATACCAACTAAAATCCAAAGAGCCAGATGAAACGCCGAAAAAGACGCTAGACCCTCCAGAAGAGGCAAAGGCTCAACACATCTAGCAAGAACTCCCCCTGGACAAATGCTGCCGCTCACATGAGTGCAAGAATGTGTCATGATACCAATTTGCCATCAAATAGCTATCCATGCAAATCTCTCTCCCCCCTTTGGTGGATGCATTCTCCCCTTGACGTGATTTCTCCCTTGGATGAAATGCAATCTCCCTCTTAGGTGGATGAGATGAAATGCGGAAAATTCTCCCCCTTGTTGACACATGCACTAAATCAAGACCGCTCTCCGACTTCAAATGCCATGAATGCAAATGAATGCACAAGCTTCATAAATAGAGCAAGCACAATGAAAAGATGCTCTAAGTGATATGATCCTGTGAGAAAAGCATAAGAGCTACAAGTGCTTAGTAAAGGCTCAAGTTGAGCAAAAGATCACTCAGAAGCTAAAAACTAGATAGGAGCATGTGTGAGCAATTTAATGGAAATCACTACTGAACTAGCATCTAGCATGGTATAAAAATAAGATCAACCTAGAGCAATTCTATGCATACCAAGTGAACTATCCCTAGCAATTTAATGGAAGCAGAATGACATGTCGTAGCTCTGTGAGTTTGTGAAGAGCTTTAACTATTTGTATAAGTTTGTAAACTCTTCATATAACTGTGATGGACAGCATGGTAGACAATGCCAATGGTCCATCTCAGTGGCCCCGTCGTCCAGTGGCCTTCAGTATTGTACTGTTGTCACCGCCATCAGGTTGGCCTTCAGTATTGTGTTACCGCCATCAGGTTGGGCAGTATCAGAAATTCAGAAGCAAAGGGTTGTGTGGAAAACCTATTCTCGAGTGCGGCACAGCCACGGATAGCATACAGGAAGCCTGCGCTTGGCTGGGTTCATCTCAGTTCACTCTTCAGATCATGAAGACGACGACGATAGGGGAGGGCGGCGAGCCTGGGGGCACATTCATGGGAGTCATACGAGTCGAACATTCATGACCGGCTTCCAGTAGCGCGTTTATACGATTCAATTCAATTCGACAAATGATATATGTGCTGCATCGACAGCATCATGAAACGGAGCATCACAAATCTTATACTGCAGATGCGCATCACCTAAGCTTTAACCGAGCTCAATCGTACCAAAATTTCTATTGGTTCGAAGTATATCAGATGCCAGGCTAACCCAAGCCAATTCCATTATTGCAAATGAAGTTTAGGTTGTACAACGCATGCGTACAGAACTACAAATATCCCAATACATTATGTTGCCGACCTCAATTCTTGATTCCTACTATTGGCATCTAGCTACAGGGATCCTACTATTTGCCAACTAAAGGGGTTTGAGTGGATTCTTTTTTTCCTTTGAAATTGGCATCTAGCTACAGGAATCCAAAGGAAAGGAAATCTCAATTCCTCCATTCCAAACGCCCTCTTTTGTTTCCTTTCCTCCATTTCTTGATTCCTACTATTTTCCTTTGAAAATCCTCCAATCCAAAACAAGCCACTGTTTTCTGATATGCAACCTGCAGGCAGTCAAGGAGATTAGGAAACAGACACTACAAGTAGAAAATATTTTTTTTAAAAAAAAATATTTGTACAAACATACCGAGCCACCGAGGTAGCCATTGTAAGTTGTAACATGACGCTGGTAAAGTAAATGCTAATTTTAAGGCCAATTTCAAAGGTAGTGTATCTGGGATGCGAATAAGCTTATTTTTTTTGGAGCTATTCCCATTAGGGCCTGTTTGGAACGAAGGAAATAAAAATACAGGAATAGGAGAAAACGAAGGAATAGGAAATGAATGAAGGTGTAAAACAGAGGATTGAAAAACACAGGAATTTTACAGAAATATATGTTTGGAACGCAGGAATATGACTAGCATAGAAATTTTAGAGTTAGCTGCAAACACCATGCTTTATATTATAATTAACAACACATATATTTTTCTTTTACAAAGCTGATACATGTATCAATTAAAACATGGAAGGAGGCCCACAGGCTAACATTTCTTATTCATTCTTCTCAATTAGTAATGTTTCTCTTCCTCACTGGAATAGCAGCGTTTGTCAGAGAGAGCTGAGGGCGGGTGGCGTGACTGCCGCCGCTCACAATCAGTCATTTGCTCCAGCAATCACGAAGGAAAAGAAAACAAGAGATTGGAGTGGATTCTTTTTTTCTTATGAAAACAGCATCTAGCTATAGAAATCCAAAGGAAAGGAAATCTTAATTCCTCCGTTCTAAACGCACTTTTGGTTTCCTTTCCTCCATTCTTTGATTCCTACAGTTTTCCTTTGAAAATACTCCAATCCAAACACAGCCTTAGTTGGCAAAGAGGAATCTGGTTTTTTGGGAGCTATTCCCATTAGTTGGCAAAGAGGTATCCGGAGCCTTTTCCAACTTATCCTGCGACTCCTGGTCAGAAATAAGCTCATTTGTTTCTTTAGGCTTGGTTCTGGACAGGACATCAAAATCAGTTTCTGCTAAAGATGAACTGTCATCCGGGTAAGTCACGAGTTCCCTGTAGTCATATTAGTGGAAAAAAAATAATGGAAGAACCAAAAGAAGTTCCATATGAAACAACTTGAGACCAGACAGACCCAACACACTTTACATTGCATGTTCTAAAGGAGACCAGTAGACTACTCACTGGGCATGCCATTAAAATCTACATCAAAGGGAACTTAAAATTTGAAAGAAATATGTTCAAAAGATTTTGGAATTCAAAATTTACTATCAAAACATGCCCGTGCGTTGCACCAGGACATATAATTGTGATGCAACAATTATAAAAAATATCTCTTATTGTTGTTAGTTTCTTGATGGTACATAGAATTACGTCGATTCAGTAAGGTTTTATCTAAACTTGTCATCTCCGAGATCTTATTTACTGCTATGAAATATAATACACATTTATTCCTTTTTATCCTTTTTTACCTCACTTATTATATTTTTTATTATCTATCCTCAATCTAATCCGGCTGGTCTGCTTCTCCACCCGTTCTTCTTTTATAAAAATCCTCACAGGAATAGTAGCCTTTATCCACTGCACCAGCTTCTCGCTGCAATGGCCAAGCTAGCGCCGCCGCTGCACACTGCACGCAAGCATGCATCGCCTCAACCATCTAAATCAGCAATAATGGAGTCCCTCCGCGTGCATCCATGCCCGTGCGTCCAGCTGCGGGAGGATGTGGGTCAACTCAGAGTTGGCTGCGAGTCCTCTGTGTGCCTCCATGCCTGCGCGTCCGGTTGCGGGAGGCTGCCGAGCGGAACTCGTTCACGCGAATCAACCTGGAGTTCGCCGCCCCGCTCAGGCAGCTGCACCTGCGCCTCATTATCTCTGCACGCTGCAGTGCGCCGCCGCCGAGCCGCTCCTCTGCGTGCGCCTCTACGTCTGGCAACGCGGTTCGGCCAGAACTTCTTGCAGGATTGGTCTATGCAGTCCACGCTAGGTGACACGCTGTCGCAGCGCGGGCTCGTGGTACTCTAGTCTCTAGTGGTCTCGATTCAACTCGTTGTGCTATTTTGTTTGTCCGATCTTGTTTGTGGTGACCTAGATTCGGTCGTTTTGCTCCTTGAGATCTAATCTGTCATGGCTTTGATTTGATAAGCGGTGGCGTCGATGTCTAGTTTTATAGGTCCCTTTTGGAATTTGTATATGGAATCCTTTTGGATTTCACATATGGAAATCAACACCGAGCATCTAGACGTGAGGACGCCGTTTCTGTGAACTACTATGCCTATTTTCATGAACTGATTAATACGAAGCGGAACTTTAGTTTTTTTTCATCTCTATAGTAGCTGAGGCAAATACTTGCTCCACCGATCAATATAAGAAGGCTAGACCAAAATAATTCCAAACTAAAAAGGAAATTTCAAGGGAAAAACAAAGAAAAAAGAATCTAAGACGGAAAACGAAATTAAAAAGTACGCATGTCTTTTTTGGATTTTTCCTCGTGCCGTGTCCGTACCGTACAAGTACGTGTTTTTTTTGTTTGTTCTTGTTACGTGCCTAGAGTTCTAATAGAATAAAAAGAAATTGGAAGCAGAATTGTGATCGGGAAAAAGAAAGACAATTGAACAAAGGGAAAAAGAAAATTGAAACAAAAAATGTGAGGCCTGCGAAAAAAGGATAAATAGAAGTTGGTAACGGAACGGTTTAGGATATGATTTTGTTTGCATAAAAAATAGCTATTTCTATTTGGATTAGGACTCTACTTATTTAGAATTAGGATATCTATTCAACTTACTTAGAACTGAAGCCATCAATTTAGATTAGGACTCTAGCCATCGTTACCTTACTTACTCGTATGAGAACGGGTTATATACATTGACCGGTGGTTAGAAGGAGATGGACAAAAAAAAAAACAAATGGATGGATGAAAAAAAAAACTAAAATTTTACCTTTTTATTATTATTATTATTATATATATATATATATAGATGTCAATCATTGTGGCAAATCGCAAATGCAGCAAGTCGTGGCATATATGGCAGTGGTTACTATTTGACCGCAATACATAACCATATCCAGAATCCAAACTAAACACAACTTTAACCAGCTCCACTGTCCACACTTACCGACCCAAGGGTCCACTTACAGGCCACACAAAAACAGACAAAGCACGCTATGAACGCTAATCCTCAGTAGGCATACATGTTCGAAATCTTGCTGTATTTGCACCTGTATTTTTAAGTATCAAAGCCAGAGTACACACCACTCCCCCTCAGGAGCCGCTTCTCCTCCTCAACATAGTTCTTCCCCCTGCTGGCTTGCCCCCGGTCCCTCTTCCGCTTCTCCTTCTGTGAGAAGGAAGCATCCTTCTTGTCTTTCTCTAATAATAACTGGCTCGGCGGCGCATTCTACAGACCAATAAGCTTCTCTCCTTCGGTCACTGCAGCCCTGGTCCGCTCGCGTTCTTCATAGGACTCAGGTGCATCTTCTTTGTCATTGCGGTCTTTCCCAGTGGACCAAGACCAGTTAGGTTCCTCTACTGGAGGACGAACTGTCAAGACAGATGGGCCACCATGGTATCCATGCCAGCTCAAAGCACTAAAATCCACACCAGTTTTCTTCTTCTTTGACTTGGCCGCTGTTCATAGAGCTAAAATTTATGTTAAGATAAACCCTAACAACAAGATATCATACTCAGAATTCAGAACAAGCATCATCTGGAATTCATATCACTGTATTGTTACTTGCTATTTAGAAAATCAAAGTGTGCATGCTTACAACATGGAAACTCCAAAATAGAAAGAATAAGAAGACCCAACTCGTAACGACTGCTAGTCCAACTTTATGGAAGCAAACACTGGATCTATGTAAGCATGGTACATGGGATCCAAGGCCCAGAGACTAGCTAAGTGCTGACCAGAGGTGGTCAGCCTATGGACCTCTTCAGTGGCCCAAATTAGGGTCTCAGCTCTGACAGGGTGGATGATAGCATCCAGACGCCGGTGCTCATCATCACTCCCAATCCTTTGCTGATCCCACTTTTTTAAGAGGACACTGGTGAGGTAATGCAAGGGTTGTTCATACAACTGCTTCAGCGATCCAGCTAGTCCCAGCCATGATGTGAATGGGATTACAGAATCACAGTAAGCAGGAACAGGGATGTGCTTCATGTATTGCTGATACATTTCAGCCTTCCTGATCAGAGCACCTGCATGATCCCATTACCGCATTAGAAAGATCATTCCCGAGGATCTGTGACAGCTCAGTCCATGTCTAAGAACCTCGGAGGTGCCCAGTTAAGAAACAATAGGGTTTTTTTTCTCAATGGACATTTTTAAATCTAAGAATATAGTCTTTTACTTGCAAGAATTGATTTGGCTATAGCAGTTACAAAAAAAAGTGCAACGAAAAACACTAAAGCCATATTTTAAAAGCATCTTCCTTATTTGCACAAACTATTCCTTGGAAAAATTCAGAACCAAATTTCCTAAATAAACTAGTAAACCAAATACAGGTATTGTCTGGTAAACCAGCAGCTGCAGCTCAAAACGAAACATGGGGACCAGGTAAGGCTAGCCTGTTTAGTCCCATCGCAAATTCAAAATCTGTAAAAAAAGAAGAAGAAATCTAATCTTTCCCAAAAATCCAAGCTGCTCCTTTATTAATATGATGGCCTTCAGTTTGGGAAACGTGAAACTTGAACTATCCAATTAACTCAAGGACAAGACTATACATATAGGATAAGCCGACAACTTTCCATAGAAAACAAGCCAGTATATCATAGAGTTCACTCAATCACATGAAGACTACCAAGTTCAAAGAGAGCTCTCAGCTCTGGTTATGGTTATTAAATTTCTTAAGTAGTTTTTTTTCATTTTTTAAGAAAAAATTGTTCGGCCTATTTTCAGTTGCACACCAACTTTTGTAAGGCAAATAAATATAAACTAAGAAAATCTCTCCAGTAACTTGCTTTTTATTATTCTCTCTACATTCAATTTGATCTGAGAAGACTAGAGTCGACCAATAAGCACTAGCCTTCATGCAGGGTTCCAAAAAGTAGTGTTCATGTGTTGATGCAAATATAAGTCTTATGACCTGCACTGCATCGTCAAGAAGGTGAAACCCAGAGACTAGCCAACTCAAAATCAGGAGTCAACTTAGGCCCAATCCATAATACACAAACTTCAACAGCCAAAGTACATCATCAATCATATCAATTTGTCGCCCAGTCCTATCCACAAGTGAAATACACAAAAGCAAAGCCATTCACAAATCGAAAGCTCTCACCTTCTGCCACCGAAGAAGCTTTGGAGGAATTGGGCAGCCCAAAGGCATTCCAACCATTCCCCTTCCCAGCATCGTCATCAGAATCCGAGCTCAGGTCATCATCGGAAGATACGTCCTTCGATTCCTTATGCAGCACCACTCTGTTCTTATCTAATAACCAGAAACAAGGTCAGCACAGTTCCATTGGGAGATAATCTTCATAGATGATTAAAAAGGAATCTTTATGTATACTAGTTGATTATAACATACTCCTTCCATTCCAAATTATAAGGCATTCCAAAAAATCTTGGAGAGTCAAAGCATATCAAGTTTGATCAAAATTATAGAGAAAAATTATAAAGATTTATGGCATCAAATATATATACTATGAAAATATAATTGATGAAGAGTCTCATTATACTAGTTGTCATCATAAATGTTATTATATTATCATCTTGAGATACTTTGACTCTCTAAGATTCTTAGAATTTCTTATGATTTAGGATAGAGGGAGCAGAACCTATGGCATAGGTGGGAATGTGGAAAGTGACCATACACCAACAATCGACCAGACTAAATAATTGGGCAACCAATCATCTCAGGACCAATGGACACATCAAGGCATCAACCTATTACTTATCCACGAGTGAAACACGGATGTACAATGAGATTAGTGGATCCAGAGCGGAGAGGTCTCACCTTCTCCTGCAGCGGCAGCAGCTTTAGAGGCGCTCCCGCCCTTCTCCTTCCCGCCTACTTGGTCGGAATCCGAGCCCGAGCAGTCGTCGGAAGACACATCGAGTGGCTCCACCGACGGCGCCGACCTCTTCATATCTGATACCGGCAAACGCGGTCAGCGCCACTCAATCCGAAGTCCGAAGAGAAAGCAGAGGAGCAGGGGATTTGGGGCGTCACCTATATGAGAGCGGAGAAACCTCGCCGGATGGGGGGAAAGTACGGGGGTGAGGTTGAGGAAAGCGGAGGACGCGGTGGCCGCTGGGTCGTTGCCGGCGCCGTAAACGACGAGAAACCCTCAGATGGCCTGCGCTTGTGGAGGAGAGTTGGGCTCGGATTTGGTTACCTGAGCTCGGATTTTAGCTGGGTCGTATGGAGACTTGGGCTCAGTAGACGAATTTGGCCCATACGGGCTGAATTTTTCGGACGCAGGGAGATGAATTTGATCCGTTTCATTTTTATTTTTATTTTTTTGAGAATCATATATGGTCCGCAGTTTGTGACGTTTATATAAAATAAAAAAAAACTACACTGCGACGAGTTGAATTTTGCGTAGGAAAAAGGGTCGAATTTATGGTGTCTGAATTTCTTTTGTAAACTACAAAACTAGATTTTGACCTCTTAACTTTTAGAACAGTTTATTCTTATCATGGTCGTCCAATACTTCATAATGACATTTCCAAGAGTTTTTTAAATATGTTTCCTAAAAACTTCATGTTTTCCAACTCAAAAGTTATTAGGAGAAAAAAGGTCATCTTGAATACACTTCTAAAAGCATATTCCTATGGTATTTTTGTTTTTACCCCTCATCTTCTAAAGTTAGTTGATGATGTTATCCTAGTCTAATATGGTCTAACCCACTCTATAAGCTGGTATATTTGCTAATTATACGTACATGTGGATCCAACATATGTCAATTAATCAATAATTATTCATATAATATCTATCATGAAATTATAAATTATATAAAATAATTTACATCAACAAAAAAATAGTTAAAGTATTAAAACAATACTAAAAAATATTTTCATAGTATTGGGTGTGGATCTAAAAAATGTGTTTTTTGTTCTGAGGATGAATCCATCCATCACTTGTTTTTTGATTGCCCCATTGCCAAATATTTGTGGAGTCTCTTGGCTTTCTCTTTAGGTACTGATTGCAGACCTAATTCGATTGAGCAGTATTGGATGTGGATTGGAAACATTATCCCGCAAGCCACGTACATGCATACAGTTGGTTTAGCTGCAGTTTTTTTGGGCTTTGTGGCGTACAAGAAACCTTGCTTGCTTTGAAAATAAAAGAATTAAATCTCCTACTGAGATCATTTGCTTAATGTGCTCTTTCCTAAACTACTGGGCAGGGCTGCTAAAGGAGGGGACGCAGAACCAGATTCTACAAGGCGTCGACGCTATTAAGAAGACGGTGCTCGCTTTCCACAAGCAGGAGGTGCAAGACCAGCTCAATGAAGATCGACAAATTGTGCTTTACTCGGGAGATGAATGTCTGTAATGTGTTGGCGCTTGGCGCCGTGTGGGTTTTTCGTTACCTAGTTCAGGTTTTGCCAGCTTTTATATGTTGTGAACTGTTGGTGATTGCGTCGGGTCTTCTGGTTAGACTTTCTTTGGTCCAAGTTATGGGTCCCTGGGCGTCCCGTAGCTTGTTCGGTTATTTGAAGGTTTGATGTTATATCGTGTTACGATGTTCTAAACTATGTAATTTCGTTACTTGGGTAATGAAATTCGGTATTACCGTTGTGGAAAAAAATTAAAAAAATACTACAACAAATATATTAGGTTTAAGCTAAAATGGTAAAAATACTAAAGTTAATTTAATTTTTATATGTATTAATATTATTAAAATAATATTAAAAGTTATCTATAGTATCAAAAGTTTTAATACTATAATACTACTATTAATATTATATTACTATAATAATACTATTATTAAAAATTCTAATACTATAATACTACTATTAAAAGTAGTATAATAAATACTATAATACTATTATAAGTTTTAATAGGATTATAGTATAATATTAGAACTTTTAATAATAGTATTATAGTATTAAAAGTTTTATTAATAGTGTTATAGTATTAATAATAGAGAAAAAATACTTCAAAAATACTACTATTAAAATGTTTAAAATAGCAATAAGATTATAAGTAAATTTTAAGAGAAAAAACTTTTAATCTTATAGGTAACTTTTAATATTATTTTGATACTATTAATGATACTTAAATATTAAATTAATTTAGTGTTTTTCTATTTTAGTTTAAATCTAATAAATTTGTTGTTTCCAATTATTTTAATATTTTATTTTTTTGTTTATGTAAATTAATTTATATAATTTATAATTTCTTGATAATATTATATAAATAATGATAGATTAATTGATATATGTTCGATTCAAGTCTAATGTATGATAAATGAATTGACATATGTTGGATTCACGTTTAATGTACAGTCAGTGTGATACGCCAACATATAGAGTGGTTAGACCATATTTTGAGTGGAATGGTACTGTCGACCAAGTTTAGAGACATGCAGTGATCACTTTGAAAATTTAGATATTATAGGATGACACCTCTGGCCAAGTTTAGTGACTTGTGTGATCACCTTAAAAGTTTAGAAACTCAGATGACAACTATGTTAAGTCTAGAGACCCATAAAAATGACTTTATAAGTTTACGACCTAAATAATACCTTGATCGAGCAAGTTGAGGTGCCGGTTGTGAATTTTGCTCTACTGAATAATACCCTAAAAATGAAAGATCAAACATATCCATGAATATGATAATTAATCCTTTTATTGAAAATTTATTCATTCGTTTCATATGGAACACAAGTATCTCAGATGCCAAAATCCACTGCAAGATGATGGATCACCGCAAGATTCAAGAACGCAATATCAATGGATTATTTGTTCTATCTCGATCAGTGGCATGCATGTGCCTTTCGCTCAAACGTAATCAGAGTTTGGGCACGGCAGCGAGAGAGGCCTCCAGCTTGTCCGCCGGGTGCGAGAGATCGACCATGTCGCCCCTGAGGTACTTCTCGTACGCGGCGAGGTCGAAGTGGCCGTGGCCGCACATGGCCATCAGGATGACCTTGTCCTCCCCGGTCCGCTTGCACTCCAGCGCCTCCCTGATCGCCGCCGCGATCGCGTGCGTCGGCTCTGGCGCCGGGATGATGCCCTCTGTCCTCGCGAATTGCAAGGCAGCTGCTCGATCCCCGGTTCATGAACAAACAAAAGACGCCATTCAGTCTTTTGTTGAAAAGTCTCATTGTCATTGACGAAAGGTTACCTTGGAAGCATTCAGTCTGCTGTATCGAGATGGCATCCATGAAGCCCAACTCGTAGACGTGCGAGATCAGAGGTGCCATTCCATGGTAGCGAAGCCCACCTGAAGTGCCTCGATCAGCAAGAGAAAGAAGAAGAAACAGCAGACAAGGTAGTCGAGGATGCAAGAAAGCGCCGCTCATGAACAAACAAAAGGGGAAACCTGCATGGATGGGGTCGGGGACGAAGCCGTGACCGAGGGTGTGCATCTTCATGAGCGGCGTGAGCCCAGCCGTGTCACCGAAGTCGTAGGCGTAGACGCCCTTGGTGAGCGTGGGGCACGCGGCGGGTTCCACGGCCCTGAACGTGGGGCTCATGTTGCCACGCAGCTTCTCGCGCATGAACGGGAACGCGAGCCCGCCGAAGTTGGACCCACCTCCGGTGCAGCCAATGACGACGTCAGGCGTCTCGCCGAGCGCCGCCATCTGCTGCAGGCACTCCTCCCCGATGACGGTCTGGTGGAGCAGGACGTGGTTGAGCACGCTACCCAGGCAGTACTTGGTGTCGGCGTTGGTGGCCGCCACCTCCACCGCCTCAGAGATGGCCATCCCGAGGCTTCCGGGGCTGGACGGGTCCGCCTCCAGGATCTTCCTGCCGGCCTCCGTCGCCGTCGATGGCGACGGGTGCACCTTGGCTCCCCACGTCTCCATCATCAGCCTCCGGTACGGCTTCTGGTCGAACGACGCGCGCACTTGCCACACCTCGCAGTTGAGGCCGAAGAGGCTGCTGGCGAACGACAGCGCGCTGCCCCACTGCCCGGCGCCCGTCTCGGTCACCACGTTCTTCACCCCTGCCGCGGCGTTGTACCACGCCTGCGGCACGGCGGTGTTGGGCTTGTGTGACCCCGCCGGACTGGTCCCCTCGTACTTGTAGTAGATCTTCGCCGGCGTGCCCAGCAGCTTCTCCAGCCTCCTGGCCCTGAACGTTGCCACCATTGTGTTCAATCTCTATTGATCGACACCAAAAAAAAATAATAAAAAAAAAGTCATAAGGTAAGGTACCTGATCAGGGGCGTCGGGCGCCAGAGCTCGTACACGTCGATGACCTCCTCGGGTATGTCGACGTAGCGCTCGTCGGTGACCTCCTGCCTGATCAGCTCGTCGGGGAACAGAGGGGAAAGGTCGCTGGGATTCAGAATCTGGTGCGTCTGCGGGTGCAGCGGTGGCGGCGGCTTCACCGGCAGGTCGGCGATGATGTTGTACCATTGCTTCGGGATGCTCACCTTGGCGCCCTGATTCGAGCTGGCTCTAACGGTGAATCTCAAGTTTCTGCTTGCAGCTACTCTGTTCTTGGGTGTGCATAGCAGTGAAGCTCTCTGCTCTGGCCCTGCTGCTGCTGCGTAAGAATGTATGTCATCAGTCATCAGGTCGGTGGTGTTTGCACTGTCATCTACCAAGATGAACAAGATTTAACGAAATTAATCATCAGTAGGACCAACTAATTTGCCGATGCCGATAGAAGATCTAGATACGATCCTTGTAGTTTTCTTATAAGAATTCTAAGGACAAAGCTTAGCATTAGGTCTCACGTGGATCACTGATCAGAGACCTAATGATTGGAGTTTTTTTTTAATTTGAAATACTGATCAGAGATTATGAACTAGCTTAGCATGCATGGGAAGAATCCAAACAGTCTATATATAGTATCATAATCCATAATCTAGATTATTATAATTATATCGTAATCTAGATTTCAAATTTGGAATCCCAACATGTCTACTTCAGGTTATCAAATCAAAACTAGGGATGGTAAATGCACTTTCATAGTGTCCAACTCAACCATTTAATCATTTTTAGGTCCCAAACATGTAAAAAAATCCAACCCGATATCCTTAGATAATTGTTGTTTTTTTTCATGTCATAAGTTTAACTAGATTTGAAGAAAATGTGTGTAACATTTGTATCTTAAAATAAATTTATTATAGAAATATATTTAATGATTTCTATCTAACATAAATATTAATATTTTTTTTATATAAAATTATTTCTCTAAAAACAAAAAAACAATAGTTCTTTAGCTACGGAGATAATATTTTTTAATCTAATAATAATTCTTAAAATTTGTCGGTCAACTTTAATGCATTGCCTAGCAACGACCCAACCACATACGGAGTATTTATGGAGTACAGTACCCAAGTACAACTACCCGAATGGCCCCTTGTGTGACTTTGGGTTTAGCATTTGAAGTCGTCAAACTCGATCCAACCCACATTCAAGGTGCATGGTTCTGAAATCGTCAAAGAAAAATTGAACCTAGATTTATGCAATCATGGATATATGGATGCCTCCATGGTTCCTGTTATCCGATATATATACTCCATCTAACTATCTGAAGAAACAGACAGTACTACTAGTTGTTTTCGGGAAGAATTTAGTACAGTACTAAAAATATTATTAGACGACGTCAGATGCCTTGAACAACTAGATATGCTACTCAGTGGATGCATGCTGGGATGGGTAGTGGCCAACAACCAGCAGCATCAAATCGATAATAACATACTATAATCCTAGAGATTTGTGTTGGCAGGGAGGGGGAAAAATTGTGCAAGATGGAGCACAAACTTGAAGCTTTCCCAAGCTGAGCTGACCGAGCAAAGAGATTGTTGCTCCTATCTTTGGCAAGACGAATCGATCGAGAAGCACATGGAAAGATCAATGAGTTCGACCTTAAACACTAAACCCTAGACCGAATCGATCGAGAAGCACATGGAAACAAGCAAACGAATCGGAGGGAGGATGGTGAAGCGGGGGTGTGTGTCCATGGGCGCACCTTGGGAGAGAGCAGGAGGACGAAGGGTGGAGGTTGCGGCGGCGGCCATTCTCTCTCGCTGCCGACTCCCGACTCCCTACTCCCCTCCTTGAGATGTGACTGTGCCTGCCTGCCTAGTGGTGCGTGCGTGGTTTAATTTACAGCAGCGTGTATCTCATGGAGCGTGCGGCGGGCTGGGTAATTAATCAGAATCACGGAGTTAGTTTATTCAGAGGCTGCTACTGCTAGCTACAGTATTTTCTTTGCAACGGCCGGGGGAAGGAGACGAGAGGAATCAGGAGTCTACTCCCGATGATGAAGAGGGTTGTGGTGGGCAGGGCAGCGATCCCAGATTGATGAGTGCCCACTGACCTGATCAGCAATTCAGCATGCAGATCTACCCGGCGCCCGGCGCTTTCAATGGCTGAGCGCGACTGCAACTGCATGTACACCCGGCCGTCCCCCGGGTCCTGACGGCTGCGCGCGGTGTTCGCTTGACTTTTCAGCCGGGTCTAGCTGGAAAAGTATTTTTCTCTCACAAGAAATCAATCAGCAGTGCATAATTCTGTCGAAACAGTGCATAATCCTTTCAAACGAGTCTGCGAGACAGTGACTCGTGGGAGCAGAAGGGGAAAAAAACGTTCATTATTGTCCCTCGTAAAGTACCGGTGACGCTAGTCCCTGTACAGCTGTACGTATACGTACGTACTCCAGGTCAAAGAGGAAAGGTACGTTGCGGAGAAGACGAGACGAGCACACTGCATCCGGTGCACGGAGTCCGTGAGTCCATCCATGGATCGGATAGGCACTTTGACCCGACCGCTCGGCCCGACGACTCGCCAAAATTAAAGTTGGCCTTGGGCAGCAGGCGTTTCGGTGGCCCGCCCGCCGGGGTTGGTGCAGCAGTCAAGGCCACATTTGTTGTACCAGGACTAAAGTTTAGCTACGATAAATCAGATATTTGGATATAGATTTGGATGGAGTACTAAATATAAACATAGACTAATTACTAAAACTAATTACACAAATGGATGTTAATTCGTCAGATAAATCTATTAAATCTAATTAGTCCATGATTTAATAATGTGGTGTTATGTGATTTGCTAAATTTCATGTGTCTGAAATTTAGTTTTGGTATACTAAAATTATAGTTTTAGTTCGTTGTAATTTATGTACACATAGTTTGTAATGTTTGCTTCTAGAATAAAAAAACTTGTTAGACAAAACTACAAACTTGACAAAATCTTATATATGTTGACACAAAAACGATTTAACAATTACAATTATTTGTATAGGAGGAGGACAAAAACAAAAATTTAATATGTTATAACACAAAGATAAAAATAACAAAATATAAAATTAACAACTAACTTATGCTAGTTGGTGGTATAATGTGTTGCCTGAAATTATCTTAAATTTCAGGCACCTGAACTGTATGAAAAATGACTAAATATTGGTTAATGATAGATTAATTAGGTTTAATAGATTCGTCTCGCTAATTGGTTTACTCATGTGTAGTTAGTTTTATAATTAGCTCATATTTAATTCTCCTAGTTATCATACAAACATCTGATGTGACACGGACTACACTTTAACTCCTAGATGCAGACACCCTCTAAGTTTAGATGGAAGGAAAGCGCCCACTATGGCCCGTTCAGTATAGTTCTTACCGGATCCAGTTTTTGTGACGTGCTCACTGATCATGCTCTCTCTCCCCCCTATCTCCTTCTCTTAGAGCAACTCCAACAGTTTGTAAATGGTCTTGTTATTCTTTTTTTTTAAAAAAAATATAAAAATTCATATCCAACGGTTTGACAAATGGGCTTGATATTTTTGTTAACTTTAGCAAACACCGGGTGATATTTGACATATATGCCAAACTATGGTTCGCTTGGCAATCGCCCCGCGCTACTCCCGCGGGATATTTCCCTCTCGCGTGTATAGTATTTAGTTTTGTCAAGTGAATAATGGAATAAAGATTGATTCTTTTTATCTTTGTCATATTAATTTGATACTTGACAAATTCCTAATTTTACTAAAAAAATACAAAACTGTTGGGTTGCTCTTATAGAACTAGTGGGAATATATGAAGCTAAAAATATTAGTTTCACCTGTTCTTGGTTTCTCACTAACTTTGTGAGAGTAGAAGAAAGGAGAGAGAAAACATCTTGTCATTAATAATGAATTAACAGTAGAGGAGAGGGGTCACAGTCATTGGAGCTGCACTAAACATGACCTCAATATAAGTCTGATGCAATGCTACAGATAAATTAATTAATTAATAAACGGTGTGTGCACGTTTCGAAATCGAAACACGGCGGAGCGATGTGCACGTCTCTCTGTCGAAACGAATCAAAGCGCACCGCGCGCGTGGCAAGCACCGAGAGTAAGGGTGTGTTTGCGAGGGTGCCCCTTAGCCCGGCTGCACCACTGGGGGTATAACTTGTCATGTTTGTCGTCTTAGTCCGCGAGTGAGCCTGAATTTTCAGAGCTAAAAACACCCCCTCGGTCTGGCACTGTAGAGACGACCAGAATCTTCGTTTTTCTGGAGCCCGGCTCATCACGGCGTACGCGAGCGCTTTTCTTGTGGTGATTGTGCTCTATGAGCCCGGCTGCCTGATGGGTCACAAACACAGACTCGTCTGAGCCAGGATCAGTTGGTAGAAGGACATAAACAAGCTGCGTTGCAGCACTTGGGCCTGGCCAAACCAAGCCTGATCCGGTTCGGCTAGCCAGGCTCATCCGGTACAGGGTCGTAAACGCACCCTAAATGGTCGGGCGTTGAATCTTGTTGCTCAGCATGGCCCACACCGGTCAATGGATCCTACGATGTGACGTCGAAGACGGACTCAAATTCTAAGCACGAGGCCCCACACCCACACGTCACTTGGCTAGGCTCCCTTTTCAATTCATTCTTTGTTTTCTTCTTCTCTATAAATAAAAAATAAAAATGACCTTTTTTTAATTACAAAGTACAACGCAGACGCTCAACACGTACGCACACTCGCCCCTACGAACACATGCGCGCAAGCCCTACCCCTATGAGCACCTTCGAAGGACTCAGCCGACAAATCTTAAAGTTGACGAAGTCACCACAGGCGTCTCGCTGTCGACGGGAACGTCGCCTACCACTTAATGCATAGCGCCGGAAAATTCTGGAATAAATCCAGAATAAAGTGTCGCACCCAGGATTTAAACCCTGGATGGGAGCCCCCAACCAATGATCTTTGCCATTGCACGGTGAACTCCTTGACAAAAAATAAAAATGACCTTGTGGCAGCCCAAAGAAGCCAAACACTGTTGGGCAACGAAAGCCATGACCCTCTCACGGGGCCGGTTGGCTTCCGACCAGGGTGACCGGATGCAGTCCGCCAACCCCCTCGACCCCTCTCCGTAATTAAAAATTTTATTCTTCCATCTGTTGTTGAATTGGGCCGAATTAAACTATTTCATGGGCCTTCAGCTCTGTTTCAACGCATCACGGCAATAGCATGCACTAAAATCCAAAAACGATGATGTCAGCATATCACATGCTTTTTGAAGTATAAAAAAGTCATAACTCCTAAGTTAATGATTCTAATTAAAATTCGATTGCATCATCGTGTTCCTTACAATAAACTCTTCAAAACTAGACCACATATGGATATATTTCGATAAAAAAAATTACGGACATTTATCTCATATTGAATACGCATTTAGAGATAATCGTCGAACATCACATTAACACTGCATGAACATCACAAAAATAGCATAAAACATTATACTTATACTACGTGAACATCACATATATAATAAAATATAAATAATAAAAATAAATGGATAATACAATTAGTGAAGTAATTAATTATACTAAATAAAAAGAAGAAAAAATAATATCGAACATCACAAATACATCGTGGAACATCATATTAAAATTGCACGAACATCACAATATATATGTGAACATGTATATATTGAGAAAATTCCTATAATATCACATGTATACTACCTAAACATCACATATATAAAACTAATAAAAACAATAATAATTAATTATAAATAAAGCAAAATAAAAATGAAAAGTGAAAACCAAAATGAAAAATATACATGAAAAAGAGAAAAGATAAATAAATAGAAGAAAATAAAAACACTACAAAAGAATAAAACTAAAAATAATTATTTTGAGAAAAGAAAACCATTAAAATAAAGATTTTAAAAGTGAATGGATGTATAAAAGGCCACGTAGTGACGTGGTAGAGAATTTTTTTTTTAAAAAATAAATAATAAGAAGAATCACACTAAGGAAATAAAAATAAGAATAAAATAATAGAGAAAATGAGAAGGAAAAAGAAATAGAAAAAAGAAAAAAAATAAAAAGATAAAGAAAAAGAAAAGGAAAAAGAAGAGAAACTCACATTGTTTATCTGTTTCCTGCATGGGCGTCAAAACTGCATGGGGCCGCAGCCTGTGCTACTCCCGTGGGCCGCCTTCGCGTACGTCAAGCATGTTGGCGTGCCTGTGGACCAGAATCGCGATTGTGGTAGGGTGGTCGGACAGCTGCTGCTGTCCGAATGGTCGGAAGTGATCCGTTCCGCCCTCTCACCCTTTTCTTCTTATTAGCAAACGTCCTCATGTGTTGTAACAGGAGAAAAAAAATCTATCAAATTAATGAAAAGATTAAAAAAAACACTAAATAGAAAGAGACCATAGTAATGATATAATTTTTATTTATAAGTAGACCAATCCATCTCGTACGGGTAATACTGGTATTGGCTTCTGTTGCATATGCTCTGGACAGGCTGACGCGCACCGCTCTGCAAGTCGACGCGTAGCTGCAGCCTATTGGACAACATGATAAACAGATCAGCCCGCTCCTTGGGCACACAACCTTAGGATAATTGCACCCAATGATGCTCGTTGGGTAGACGACGACATCCTGATGAATGTGGTCGTCGATCATAGTCCACTCCATGGCGTCGAATGTCGTCGTCGCCATCGAGCACCCACACCTAGATGTTGTGGTATGGCAACGGCTGCAGCAGAGAGAGACGCCCATTGCTTGACGTTGTCAGTGCACCCGGTATGGTGTCTTCAGAATAGTAGAATTGACATTGCTTTGGCAGCTCCTTGGTCCATGCTCGGCCGATGTAGACGTCGAGGCCGACCGTAGATGTGATGCGGTGTCCGACGTCTCTAGTTCTGGCGAGCCAGTGCATAGAGACACGGCCGACCACCGCCGTGTTGCCGTCATACATGAGCATCTGGACTTCTGGAGAGTCTCATTCTCCTCAGAACGCTGCTCTGGCCCCCAGACCCCTCCGCCGCCATCGTTGCTGTCGGAGCCGGAGAAGATGTCCCGTCGTGGTCGAGATCCTCATCCTGCTAGCCTACGACCGCGCGTGTCGACGTGCCATGGTTGCAGCGCGCGACGGGGTACGCCGGCTGCGTCACGCACCTGCAGCGCGTAGGGGTCGGGTTCGCCTCCAGCGTCCTTGCCATCGCCACGGCCGCCGTGGTCGAGGGCCACCGCGGCCACCGCAGGAGGAGCGACCCACCCATATCGGTGTTCTGGTTGACACCGCAGTTCGTCCTGCTCTGCGTTCTAGATGTCACCTCCTTCGTCGGCCTATAACATGCCTATATATTGATCCAATAGTATAAGGTAATATAGATTCATATATTGATGTCTGGTAGGTATAAGGTAATTAGAATAGGGTGCCCGTGCGTTTTGGTGTGTTCTTATTTTGTTTTTTCCATCATTTGGCATTGCCATATATCATACGTGTCCTATTTTTTTTCTTTTCTCTATAGATTTACTTACGTGTCCTATTCTTTTCCTTTTCTCTATAGATTTATTTTTCCCTTTTTCTGTACGGAAGAGACTTTTTTCCTTTACTCTATAGATTTATTTATTTGTCCGGTAGCTGGAGGGAGAAAGACAAAAAGATAAATGGATGGACGAAAAAAAAAGCCTGAAATTTTGCCATATATCATACGTGTCCTATTTTTTTTTCTTTTCTCTATAGATTTACTTACGTGTCCTATTCTTTTCCTTTTCTCTATAGATTTATTTTTCCCTTTTTCTATACAGAAGAGACTCTTTTCCTTTACTCTATAGATTTATTCATTTGTCCGGTAGTTGGAGGCAGAAAGACAAAAAGATAAATGAATGGACGGAAAAAAGAGTCTGAAATTTTGACTCTTTATTAATATATATATATATATATATATATATATATATATATATATATATAGATATATAGATAATAAAATTTTAAAAAATCACGCCCTCATTCATTAATGGGCAATTGGTTTAGCGGGGAAAGGATGGGCTAACCTGAGCCCAAAGTCCTTGCTGTTACTATATATTTGAACCCATGCATGACCTCTCAGCAGCCCACCCATGTCCCATCATTTCATTTTGTTATTATATTTTGAAAATCTTCTATCTGCCTTCGTCTTCACCTATCGTCAGAGTTCGGGTTCCTTTACATCTACATATGAACCACAATTCCTTCAAAAACAAATATACATATGAACCACAAAACCAGTCCCTCGACTATCTAATTTGTGTAAATAACCTCATTGCTATCCCTTTTTTACAAAAGTGCTTTTGCTCTAATGCGGCACTGGCACTGGTCTTCCACCAAGCACGAGCTGCTAGCATCCGGGGCTCTGACCATGCAAGTTTGTTTGCCTGTTTTTCTTTTTTCTGTCAAACTGAAATAGGTTACACAAATTCTAGATGTATATATAGGAGAATAAAATTCTAAGTTTAGATAGATAATAGCATCCCATAATATTCATGTCCAATAGTAGCCAAAGGAGGTCTCATGGAGTATCTCATGGAGCGAGTACCGTTGAACAATTAATCCATGGATGCTATGCGAAAGAACCTAAAATATATCACCAAACATCTCATGAATATTGTATAAACAATTGAAAATACATCATGCAACATCCAACTAATGATATTAAACATCCTTTTGATCAGACATTCACCCTAACTATCTTTCAAGAACATTTATCTAGAAAGACGTGCAAACATTTTACGCTATCAAGATAAAAAGGAACATTTATCTAGATTCTAGTTAATATGTATTGCTGATCACTCGAGGCTCGGCAATACATACCTCAACGACAACTAGACATAGGTTGATTTGCTCTCACCAATATAGATCTTTGTGTCATGCATGTTATTTGTTAGGACACCCATGCATGACATTAAGATTTATTTGGCAATGCTACAAAACACCGTTGGTGTGTTAAGTAGGAGCTCGTTGCACACGAATCCATACACTTGTCAAGGAGCGAGACCGTTGGCATTGATGATGGAGAAACTCATGGTATGGATATCTGCCCCGCTGCATCAATGGCGAAGTCTAAATAGTTGGCGCACTAGATAGAGATAGTTGAACACGGGGATGGGGATGGGGAAAAATTTTCCGTGCGGGGACGGGGATGGGACAACTATACCCGACGGGGAATTCCCCACTGCCATATTTAGTTGGAGTTGGGTTATGAATTAGAATTGTGTAGATTATTAGTTCAATAAAATTTTCCAGATCCTTAAAAACAGTGAAATTGGTAGTAATCGTTTATCTACCCTCACACCACCTGTTGCAATGTATGGACAATTTGTAGTTTCGCCACCATCTTGAAGATGCAGGAGGATCAAATCTTGTTGAGCACATCAGCGTCTTCAATCATCTTGTTGCTAATCTTGTGAATGTTGAGGTGAAGATTGATGATGAGGACAAGACAATTATTCTTCTATATTCGTTGTCGAGGTCTTATGAGCACTTGGTTACTATGCTAACGTATGGTAAGGAGAGCATCAAGCTGGATGACGTTGTTGCTACAATCAAAGGAGGAAGAACAATGCAATCAAGGAGCCTTCTAGTGATTCTCCGCTAGCTAGGGGTGATCCTAGTGTGGAGGATAAGAAGGGGAACATGAAGAAGGAGCCACACTACTATAAGTGAAAGGTTTGGGGAAATATAAACATAGATTTTCCATGACTAAAGAAGGATGAAGGATCCATAAGTGTTGTGATTGTAAACATGATGAACTTAGATAGTGATAGTGACAATCTCGTGGTGTCAAGTGAAAAGTCTTATGAAAAATGATTGTTGGATTCATCTAGCTTGCTTTATACAACACCAAAAAAGGACTTGTTCTTGTCATACACTGAGAAGTACAATGGTTTTCCTTACTTTGGAGATGGAACATGTTACCTTGCCATAGTAGCGGGCGATATCAAATTCATGTTGTATTATGGAAAAGAGATGTTGCTTAAGGGTGTGAAGCATGTATCATGGCTAATGAGGAATCTAATTTCACTTGGTTTGTTGCAGGAAGAAGGTTGGTTGTGTATTAAGTAGTTCATAATAACAAGACCTTAACAATCATGTATGGAGGCAAGACGATCATAGTTGGTGAGAAGTCAAAGGTATACCAATTTAAGCTAAAAGGCAATGTTGTTGAATATGGAGTCATGAATGGCAATGCAATTGTGTCAGTGTCCTATCTAGTTGATGGTGTGTCTATGGGACCAACCTCATTAGGATGTCCGAAGTGAGAGGTGGAGGGAGATGGCCAAGTTTGGGTACATGGAGGTTCTAGCATGCACAACTTTGAGGTTGCATGCATAAGAGTTACATATGTGTCAAATACATGTATAATTTGATTATGTTGGACTTGACTTGTCTTAGGGGCTAGGATAGAGTGGGAGTTAAACTTGGATATCCTAGGGGTCAGCCATAAATATGAGGCCACTCCTGTTGTAACGATGAGATGACGTGGAGACTGGTTTAGATGACGGCAAGACCACGAGATCTTCTGGATGTCGATGTAGTGAGGGTAGCACCCACAATCATGCCCCGAGGGTGTAGGCACATTGCTAAACCTCGCTAAAAATATCATGACTCGGTGTCATTCTTGTTTACGTACTTCCTTGTATGGTTGTTGTGATTCCATGTTAGTTGGTTAGTAGATCTGTTTGGGTATAGATTTTTTTTTGAGATTTGTTTGGGTATAGATTTAACCGAGCACTCTAACAGCGGTGGATTGGTGACACTTGGAAAATGTGACTAAAGACTTTTCCTCGATACATGGAGTGGGTGATGGGCTGATGGCCTACTTTATGGATTTATAGTACTGACCGGTGTATTTCTTTTTTAAAAAACTATATGTGTACTCCTGATTGTCTTGAAATGAATATGAGCTTTCTTTGCAAAAAATGGTACAAACACAAACCTCCATCTAAAAAAGAATGTAATTATTATTTTCTGAGGAGTGAAATAGTTTTAAGTTTATCCAAATCTATACAAAAGTTACTAACATTTATGATATTGAATAACTATTATTAGATTAATTATGTAATATATTTATAGTAAATAAATCTAATTGGAGATATAAATCTAAAAACTAAGATGTTACAGAAGAGAAAACACGCCCAAAAGTGTCTTGACGTTTGAACTCTACCCAAACCTAGGGGAATAACTTCTAGGTTACCAACTTGTGGTATTCACCTAAAACCTATCCGAACTATCAGAAAAGTGGAATTGAATTAAGAAAAGCAAGCACATGAAAAGCATTTTTTAAGTGGTGAGGTTAAAAGGAAGCATCTTTTGGAGCAAAGTAGCAGCGAAGCTACTCAAGTAATTGGTGAGCCTAGCTAGAAAAGCTTATACTTCCTAAATCCTCTCTGCCCTCAGGCGTTGCTTTATTATCTCTCCAGGAAGGCCAATTGCTCATATGTACAATGGCCAACAACCGTTTTGCTTCTTATCTTTTTTTTTTTGTAAATTTCTCATGTTATTCTTAGGCATCGTATCCATTTAATTCAATTACTTTTTAAATCCAAGTCTACCGACAAAGGATCTTATCATCACTAATCGAAGGACCTAAAGGATTCTATATCTTAATTCTCATGGTACGCACTAAAAAAATATCCTAGAAATCCTAACAAAAATAGAAAGATCTGGCCATAATTAATTTGTAGACCCCAATCAATATTTAGAACGCGTCACACCCAAATTTCAAGGACGAAATAGGATGCATAACATTATGTGTGCCCAGAAATAATCCACACATAAGTTCATAAATTACAAAGTACCATCACAGAGTTTAATACATAACGAACATATATCCATTACAAGAATAAATATAGCAAAAGAAGATACACTAACTCTTGAGGCTCCATCCCACAGGGATAGGTCAACTGGTTGACCAAGCCTAGAAATCTTCGGGAAACTCCTCATAGCCTCCTGCTTCTGTTACCCATCCGGGATTTTCATCCAAAATAGAAAAGAAAACAAGCGTGAGTACACTCGTACTCAGCAGTATAACATGGGGTTATGAAGCTCAAAAGGCTGACACTGGCTTACTGCATTTCGCATTTTTAGTTGGTCAAAGTTTTATTATTAAGAAGCATCAGGTTTTGCTTAAACCCTAAACGATCTCACTTATTCCACTGCCAAAGTTTTAAAGAATCATAACCATCATCATTAGAGTGGTGGCAACAGGAACATAAGTATTGGTCAAGTTAATTAATTAATCCGTCGGTTTTCCGGGCCGCTCGTGACCGTGAGCGCGGCTGATATATCAGTTTTAACACTCTGCAGAGGTTGTGCATCTTTACCCGTGAG
This sequence comes from Microstegium vimineum, assembly GCA_022036555.1. Lineage (NCBI taxonomy): Eukaryota > Viridiplantae > Streptophyta > Magnoliopsida > Poales > Poaceae > Microstegium > Microstegium vimineum. The sequence continues at coordinate 9,044,208 of CM039125.1, read as the reverse complement.
TCGTGATGCCCCGATTGCCCGGGTTAATTACTCCCATAACACTGCCAAGGTGAGTGGGCGGGGTTCACTATGAAACCTTTCATAGTATCTCGTCTAACAAGATTAGGGCCGCTAGGATTGGCAAGGGGCGATAGAGCTCCCCTTCCGAGTAGCATAAAGACCCGCAGCCTACGCTCAAACTCGGACAGAGGCCGCACTATAACCAGCTCGGCAAGAGCCTAATGCGCCCTTTCGAGTAACCGCTAACGAGCTAGAAAAGAGCCTACTACTTAGTTAAATCCAGAGCCATGTAGCTCCCACGGTAGCACTGTCAGTCCCAGCTTTTGCCAACAGTGAGTTATTAAAAGAGTTACGTTCCAATTGTCATAACAGGATCACCAATTCATTCAAAGCTTTATAACATTTGGCAGGGATCAAGTATTCATTTATATATATAGCACTAGCCATCTACCCATATGCATATCCCATAGGAAACAAGGTAAAGGGTTTCAATTCTAGGGAATTAAACTACGGATATCAAATTAAACACATGCACATGAAATGATACTTATGGTGAATAGGAGAACAAGGAAAGTCCCATGCTATACTTGTCTTGGTTCTCAAAGTCCTGCTGGTCAAAACTCTCCTGATCAAAGAACTCTTGATCACCACCAAACTCCTCACTGCCTGAACTCGATCACGACATTGAACCAACACGCATTCCAATTGCATACATACAAAGCAAACAAGGCTAATATTAGAACAGTACACCAATAACAATAAACAGAGTTAAAAGGTTTATAAAAATACACTACGCATTACTACGATCATTTCAACACGAATTTCACGAAAATCGGATTTAAAACGCAAAAGATATGAATTTAACTGGTTCTCTAGGAGCATTTTTAGTATTTGAATTATCCTTGAAATTAAATAATTCAAACATGAACAACAGATGGTTTAACATGTAGAGAATTTCATTACGACCCTAACGCAACTCGAATCGTCCAAATCGGAGTTAAAATAAAGATTTTATAAACAATCTAAGGCAGTGGCAAAATTGTAAATAGCAGTTTTCTATTTTTGGAATAAACCGAGAAGAATTACGTGTCTTGACTGAGAAAACGTAATCTCAGAAATACGCTAAGGCAGGGACACGGGCGAGCAGAGCTGCCACGCGGCGGCTTGAGATAGGGTGCGGTGCACCGCACAGTGCATGCACCCGCTGAGTCAGCGCGGGCCCGAGGGTCTACGGGTCCACGGTGGACCGGGGTAACTTACCCCTTCAGCAATTTAATCCTGGCCACAGATCACAGAACGGACGGCACAAAGCAGACCAGAGAGAGAGAGGGGGGAGAGCGGCGGCCGGAGCTAGGAACGGGCGCGGCGGCGCCATGGCCACAGAGGGCTGGGCTCACCGGAGTTTCACCGGAAAAGCTCGTCCGGCGAGCGTTTCAAAAACCGAGCGCATGGGGAGGAAGAGGGAAACGAGGGAGTGCGTTGGTGCACTCGGTGGAACGCGGGGAGGCGGACAGACCCGACGCGGCGGTGCGCCATGGCCGGCGGGCTCTGCGCCGTGCGGATACTGCGAAACAAGGCGCGTTAACTCGAATTGAAGCCACGGGAAAATGCGGGGTGGTCGTGTGATAGCCGTGAGGTGCTCGGTTGAGGCTGTGTGTCACCGGAGTGCATTGCCCACGGCGGCGCCATGGCCGGTGTGTGCGGGTTGCAAGGGGCAAGGCTATAGAGGCCTCAATCCTCTGATTTGAGGGGTCGGGGAGGTGCGGAGTGGCTCTGCGATTCCAGTAGGGTAACTGGGCGAGGCAAAACGCGGCCGGGGTGTGCTGGCCACGACGGCGCCATGGCCAGCGGCACGGGTCACACGCGGCCAGTGCCAAAGGAGCCATAATTCACCGAAATAAAATCTCAGGGAGGGAGAGGAGGTGAAGGCGAGGCTCACCAAGCCGGATTGGAGGGCGGAGAGGGCTCGGTGCGGTGGCGTGGAACGGCGGTCGGCGTCGCGGCGGTCCGAGAGCTCCGCGTCCACGGCGTCGGCGTTCTGCGGTCATTGGTTGGATAACGGAGAGATGGATCAGGCCGGGAAGCTACGCGGGGTGATCGTGATTGCAGAACGAGACTCACCGAGACGAAATGCGGGCTCTGGTGTGGTGTTCTGCGACGCGGCGGCGGCGGCGTTCGGCAGAGATCAGATGGAAAAGGGGGAGAGCAGGGCGCGGCGCTCCATTTTATAGCGCAGAGCAGAGCGTGCGGGACGTGCGGTGCCGTTGCGGCATCGTGGCAAGATGCGGGGGTGGAGGCGGGCGTGCAGGCGGTTGCCATCCTCGACGTGCTCATCCACGCGCACGCGGCCGAAAAGAGCGGAGGGGAGGTTGGGGACGGCACTGTCGCGTGGGACCAGCAGCAGTGAGAGAGAGAGAGAGGGTGAGGAACGGTGGGTGGTTCCCGCTATCCACGCGTCCGCGCACGTACTCGGCGAACAGAGCGGCGTGCATCGTGGGGTGGTTACGGCGCTCGGCGTCGCGTGAGGCAGAGGGGAGGGAGAGAAGAAAGAGCTGACATGTGGGGTCGTCCGGTCAGTGAGAGAGGGAGAGAAGAGAGAAAGAGGTGGCGCCGACAGATGGGCCGCAACTGCCAGTGAGAGAGAGCGAGAGAGAGGTGTGGGAGCTGTTGGGCTGCGGTACTGGGCCGGTTTCCGGTTGGGCCTCGCAGGGGAGAGGAGGGAGAGACTGGGCCGCGGTACTGGGCCTCGCAGAGAAGAAGAGAGGGAGGAGTGGGCCGAGGCCGTGCTGGGCTGAGGAGAGAGGGAGGAAATGTTTTTCCTTTTTATTTCTTTTCCCAAATTCATTTCAAAAACAATTTGAATCCATTTGAAATTTAAGTTTTGCATATTCAATCAATCAAAGAAAATCATGCAACTGCATGAATGCACATTCATGTTGCTAAACTAGAGTTAATTTTATTTCTAAGAATTTTATTATTCCATTAAATGAAATGCTCACATAATTCCATAATTAAATCATTTTCTATTATTTGAAATTCAAACCAAATTTTGGGTGTTACAATTCTACCCCCCTTAAAAGGAATCTCGCCCTCGAGATTCAGATGGACTTACTCAAACAACTGTGGGTAAGACTTTCTCAGGTCTTCTTCTCTTTCCCAAGTTGCTTCGTCTTCTGTGTACCGGTTCCACTGAACTTTGCACATCTTTATAACACGGCTCCTCGTAGACCTTTCTGCCATTTCCAAGATTCTTATTGGGTACTCTTCATATGTGAGATCTTCTTTTATGGTAAGCTCTTCTAGAGGGATGTGCTCCTCTGGTACCCTTAAGCACTTCTTCAACTGAGATACGTGGAACACATCATGTACTCCTGACAAATTCTCTGGTAACTCTAACTGATAAGCTACCTCTCCACGTCTCACGAGAATTTTGAAAGGTCCAACATATCTGGGAGCTAGCTTTCCTTTCATATTGAACCTTTTTACACTTCTCATCGGAGACACTTTCAAGTACACATAATCCCCAATCTCGAATGACAGACCTCTTCTGCGGATGTCTGCGTAACTCTTTTGACGGGATTGTGCAACTTTTAAGTTATCTCTTATTTTTCTTACTTGTTCTTCTACATCTCGAAGAACATCTGGTCCAAACACCTGAGTTTCTCCGGTTTGGTTCCAGAACAAAGGAGTTCTGCACTTGCGTCCATACAGAGTCTCGTTTGGTGCCATTTTCAGACTATTCTGATAGCTGTTGTTGTATGAAAACTCAGCATAGGGTAAACTTTTATCCCAACTGGCACCATGTTGTAGAGCACATGCTCTCAACATGTCTTCCAGAATTTGATTTGTACTTTCTGTTTGACCATCAGTCTGTGGATGATATGCTGTACTAAAAGTCAATTTTGTTCCCAAAGATTCATGTAACTTCTGCCAGAACTGTGATGTGAATTAAGTACCTCTGTCAGATATAATCTTCTTAGGGACTCCATGTAAGCATACTATCCTTTCCATATATAATTCTGCTAGTCTTGCGCCTCAGTAGTTAGTCTTTACTGGTAAGAAGTGAGCAACTTTAGTCAAGCGGTCCACGATTACCCAGATCGAGTCATATCCTCTCTGTGTACGTGGTAACCCGACTATAAAGTCCATTCCTACTTCTTCCTATTTCCACTCAGGTATTTTCATTGGCTGGAGTAAACCGGTAGGTCTTTGGTGTTCTGCCTTTACTCTCTGACATGTGTCACACAAGGCCACATATTCTGCTACATCCCTTTTTAATCCATACCACCAATACTTTTCTTTTAGATCTAGATACATCTTAGTACTTCCAGGATGTATAGAGTAAAATGAATCATGTGCTTCTCGAAGTATGGCATCACGGATAGATTTTACTTCGAGAACACATATTCTCTTTCCAAACCACAAAGTTCCATCATCATCCATCCTGAAACCTGGTGCTTTTCCTAGCACTATATTCTCTGCAATTTCTTTCAGTCTCGGATCTTCCAACTGACCTTTACGTATCTCTGGTTCCAGAGTGGGTTCTATGGTTATCTCCATGGTATTAATGGTAAATCCCAAATTAAGAGATTCCATATCAGCACACAATTCAGCATGCATAAGCTTCATTCTTAAAGCATTAGCATAACTCTTCCTGCTCAGTGCATCGGCCACTACATTAGCCTTACTTGGATGATAATGTACTTCCAACTCATAATCTTTGATCAGCTCGAGCCAACGACGCTGTCTCAGATTCAGATCTGACTGAGTGAATATATATTTCAAACTCTTATGATCTGTATAGATATCGCATTTGTGTCCTATTAGGTAATGTCTCCATATCTTTAGAGCATGCACTACTGCTGCCAATTCCAAGTCATGAGTAGGATAATTCAGCTCATGCTTCCTCAACTGTCTGGATGCATATGCCACAACTTTTCCTTCTTGCATAAGCACACATCCAAGACCTAGATGAGAGGCATCACAGTAGATCGAGAAACTCTTGTTCAGATATGGTAGCGTCAGTACTGGGGCTGTGGTCAACCTTTTCTTCAACTCTTCAAAGTTAGTTTGACACTTATCAGACCACACAAACTTGGCACTTTTATCTAGCAGAGATGTCATTGGTTTTGCTAGTTTTGAAAACCCTTCAATGAACCTCCTATAGTATCCTGCTAAACCCAGGAAACTCCGGATTTCGGTAACATTGGTTGGAGGGTTCCAGTTTAGAACATCTCGTACCTTACTTGGGTCTACTGCTATACCTCCATTAGAGACCACGTGACCCAAGAAAGACACTTCTCTTAACCAAAACTCACATTTACTTCTCTTGGCATACAACTGATTTTCTCTGAGCTTTTGCAAAACCATCCTCAGATGTTCAACATGTTCCTCTTTAGTTTTAGAGAAGACTAGAATGTCATCTATGAACACTACCACAAACTTATCCAAAAACTCCATGAACACCTTGTTCATCATGTACATAAAGTACGCAGGTGCATTTGTTAACCCGAAAGACATAACTGTATACTCATATAGCCCATATCTTGTGGTAAAGGCTGTCTTAGGTATGTCTGCCGCTCGGATTTTTAATTGGTGATATCCAGAGCGGAGATCTATTTTAGAGAACACACATGCACCTTTCAGCTGATCAAACAAGTCATCTATTCTGGGTAAGGGATATTTATTCTTGATGGTAACTTCATTAAGAGAACGGTAGTCCACACACATTCTCCTAGTACCATCTTTCTTATCCACAAATATAACTGGTGCTCCCCAAGGTGAAGAACTAGGGCGAATAAAACCCTTTTCTTGCAATTCACTAATTTGTTTCTTAAGTTCTTCTAATTCTTTTACCCCCATTCTATATGGTCTTTTAGCTATGGGAGCAGTACCAGGTAGAAGGTCAATAAGAAACTCAACATCACGATCAGGTGGCATACCTGGTAATTCTTCGGGGAACACATCAGGAAATTCCTCCACCACCTGTTCCTCATCAAAGGCATCTCCAGATAACTGGTTCAGAGTGGTTTTTGGTGTTGCTTGCATTTCTACTTCAACACACATCTTATCCCCATTAGGTGATGTCACAACAACACATCTCTCTTGGCACTGAATCACAGCTCGATGTTGTTTCATCCAGTCCATTCCCACAATCAGATCTATTCCAGCTGTGGGTATCACAACTGGACTCACTTCAAAGTCTACCCCCCTTAGGGTAAGTCTAGTGGAAGGACTCCAAACAAAAGCTGGTATGCTACCCCCCGGTGAATTTACTTGCATACGATTTTTCATTGCACGCAAAGATATACTATGCATTCTAACAAAAGCTTCAGATATGAAAGAATGCGAAGCACCAGAATCAAAGACTACAGTAGCGGGGAATGAGTTGACATTAAACGTACCCATCATAACCTCAGGTGCCTCCTGAGTGGTTTCAGCAGACACATGGTTCACTCTTCCAGTGTTTGGAGGTGGTTGGTACCTTCCTTTCTGCTGGTTGTTCTGATTCTGGGGTGCTTGCTGGTTCTGCTTCTCAGGGCAATTGTAAGACATATGCCCTTCCTTCCCACAACGGAAACACTTGTTGTTGTTGTTGTTGTTGTTGTTATTGTTGTTGGGGTTGTTGTTCTTCACTGTTATAGCATTTGGGTTTCCCTGGCGCTGAACTTGACTAGAGACCTGCTGAGGTGGGCGCTGGCCTCCGTATTGCTGCTGACCTTGAGGGCGTTGTTGGAACTGGTTGCGCTGAGGAAACTGACCTCTGTTCCACTAGTTGGACTGCCCTTGGCTTCTTTGCTGGAAACTCTGCTGCGGATAGGGTCGAGGGCGAGTGTTACTGCTTGAAGACTGACCCTGTAGCTTCCTCTTCTTTGTTTCCATTTCTCGGCGTTTATTGTCAATCACAATAGCGCGGTTCACCAAGGTCTGGTAGTTGGGGTACTCATTTGACATGAGCTGGAGCTGAAGACCATCATAGAGTCCCTTCAGGAATCTGCGTTGCTTGTCACAATCCCTGGCCACTTCATGTGGAGCATAACGTGACAATTGAGCAAACTTGTCACGGTACTCCGCCACTGTCATAGAGCCTTGCTTGAGGGATCTGAACTCCTCTTGCTTCAACTCCATCATACCTTCAGGAATATGGTATGATCTGAATTCCTCTCTAAATTCCTGCCAACTGACTCCAGGAGCATCATCAGGGTGTCCATATTGGAAGGACTCCCACCAATCTTGGGCTGCTCCTTGTAACTGTCCAGAGGCATACAACACCTTTTCGGTGTCGTTGCACTGCGCTATGTTTAGCTGCTTTTCCACAGCTCTGAGCCAATCATCTGCATCCAAAGGGTCGGATGCGTGGGTGAAGACGGGGGGTCTTCCCTTCATGAACTCTCCTCTCTTGTCCCTCACTTGGACTGGAGGTAGAACTCCAACAGGTTCATTGTCCAGGCGATGCATCATAGCTTGCATCAATTGTGCCTGCATTCCCATCAGTTGTTCCACTGATACAGCAGGTACAATAGGCGGTGGTGGTGGCGGGTTGACATGGACTCCACGTCCACGACCACGTCCACGACCACGAACTCTAGCACCCCTGCCATCCATCTGTTTTTCAGCATAGATGTAGGGTTTAGTGACTTTGTAAAGCATATAACATGTCTATGTCAAACTGAAATTTTCTGGGCATGATTTTACAACAGCAGTGCAGTAAAAAGTTCATATCTTAAGTTTTGGAACTCAAACGGAAATTATGCTTATATGACTGTAAAGATCAGAAAGTTCTCTACAACTTTCGTGTTCATTAGATTTCCAGATTCTGTAACTTTATTTGTCAAAAACTCGAAATAACCAGATCTGTTCAGGTTCACAGACTGCACAGTAAGACTGACTTGCAACAGCAAAAACTCTTAGCTTAGAACAGATATGAGGTTGGTTCTGGCGGCGTTGGAAAGATACAGAAGTCTAATTTCTGGTGTGAGAGTTTCATCAACATTGCCTTTACTGATTTAGAGATATAAAGCAAAGAACAGAGACTGCTCCCAGAAAACAGCACAGGAGAAGAGAGATAAGATCAACCCACTGATATATTAACAAACATTAACCTAATGTTTCAACTTGTGAGACTTGTGGACAGGCCCACAATTTCACACACTAACAATCATCCAAAGAACCAAATCAAACAAGTTTATAAATATAAGCATTAAGATATCAAGTTCATACATCACCAAACTAAAACAAACTCGCACTACTTCGCTTATTACAAAAAGGGAAAGCTTCAACATCTAAGGAGCTTCATCAGTCATGATATGGTTGGGTGGCTTCTTCTCATACATTGGGGCCATGTCCAGCTGGGCCCTCAAATCATCCACCATCTTCTGAAAACGAGCCACTGACTGCTGCTCGCCATGCAACTCCTCCTGCAACCTCTCATTGACCCCTTGGAGCTCATTGAGGTGCCTGACTGTGGTGTCCAGGGTAGAGCCAGGGTCAAGAGGGTTCTGGATCGACCAAGTGTTGAACCTGGTGTCATATCGAGGCAGGAATCTGTAGGCATCTCCCTGCATGGCTATGTAACGCCTTCCATGATAGTAGATGTAGGCGTTCTCAGCAGCATTCTCCATGCTGTCCCTGTCAAGAGCCCTTCTGGCTACGTGACCATGGACAGTCTCCACCTTCTGACTGTCATGAGCCTCATTCCAAACAGAGACTACCACCTGAGCCTTCCAGTAACTAGCTTCCTGAGGGTGAGAGAACTCAGAAACTAGGTACTTCACTGAAGTATCCATCTCAGGGTAGTACTCTTCTATCACCTTCAACAGCAGGTTGTGGAAGTACGCCGCTGGAGAAGGGTACTTGTAGTACTGCTCCTCAGACCATCCAAACTGCTCATCCTCTGGTGGTGTCGCCAGAGCAGGTGCTGGTGCTGGTGAGAGGAGTGGTGCAGGAGTCGGTGAAGGCAGAGGCGACGGTGTAGCAGCTGGTGTAGGAGCTGGTGAAGCAACCGGTGTAGGAGCTAGGGGTGGAGCTGGTGCTGCAAGGTTGACGGCTATCCACTCCTGCTCGTCCTCCGTGTTGACGTCCTCCACCAACACGTGCTCCTCCTCCGGGTCCTCCTCAGACTCAGTCACCATCTCATCATCTGAGATGTCCACCACCGGCTGAGAAGTCTGAGAAGTGAACTGGGCCAAGTAGCTGCTGGTGCTCAGACGGCGGGACCTCGTGATAGGCGGCATCTATAGAATTTTGTTTAACTTAATTAGAACAACATTTTAAATAATAGAATAAAGACATAGAAGCATATAAATTTTGTAAATAACAAGAGCAAGATAGAAAGCAGTAAAATTATAGAAGCAAAGGATCCTAAAACGACCATTACTACCTAGGCTTGCGTCCTACAGTCAACTCAAGCTTTGATACCAATTTGTCACACCCAAATTTCAAGGACGAAATAGGATGCATAACATTATGTGTGCCCAGAAATAATCCACACATAAGTTCACAAATTACAAAGTACCATCACAGAGTTTAATACATAACGAACATATATCCATTACAAGAATAAATATAGCAAAAGAAGGTACACTAGCTCTTGAGGCTCCATCCCACAGGGATAGGTCAACTGGTTGACCAAGCCTAGAAATCTTCGGGAAACTCCTCATAGCCTCCTGCTTCTGTTACCCATCCGGGATTTTCATCCAAAATAGAAAAGAAAACAAGCGTGAGTACACTCGTACTCAGCAGTATAACATGGGGTTATGAAGCTCAAAAGGCTGACACTGGCTTACTGCATTTCGCATTTTTAGTTGGTCAAAGTTTTATTATTAAGAAGCATCAGGTTTTGCTTAAACCCTAAACGATCTCACTTATTCCACTGCCAAGGTTTTAAAGAATCATAACCATCATCATTAAAGTGGTGGCAACAGGAACATAAGTATTGGTCAAGTTAATTAATTAATCCATCGGTTTTCCGGGCCGCTCGTGACCGTGAGCACGGCTGATATATCAGTTTTAACACTCTGCAGAGGTTGTGCATCTTTACCCGTGAGTCGTGATGCCCCGATTGCCCGGGTTAATTACTCCCATAACACTGCCAAGGTGAGTGGGCGGGGTTCACTATGAAACCTTTCATAGTATCTCGTCTAACAAGATTAGGGCCGCTAGGATTGGCAAGGGGCGATAGAGCTCCCCTTCCGAGTAGCATAAAGACCCGCAGCCTACGCTCAAACTCGGACAGAGGCCGCACTATAACCAGCTCGGCAAGAGCCTAATGCGCCCTTTCGGGTAACCGCTAACGAGCTAGAAAAGAGCCTACTACTTAGTTAAATCCAGAGCCATGTAGCTCCCACGGTAGCACTGTCAGTCCCAGCTTTTGCCAACAGTGAGTTATTAAAAGAGTTACGTTCCAATTGTCATAACAGGATCACCAATTCATTCAAAGCTTTATAACATTTGGCAGGGATCAAGTATTCATTTATATATATAGCACTAGCCATCTACCCATATGCATATCCCATAGGAAACAAGGTAAAGGGTTTCAATTCTAGGGAATTAAACTACGGATATCAAATTAAACACATGCACATGAAATGATACTTATGGTGAATAGGAGAACAAGGAAAGTCCCATGCTATACTTGTCTTGGTTCTCAAAGTCCTGCTGGTCAAAACTCTCCTGATCAAAGAACTCTTGATCACCACCAAACTCCTCACTGCCTGAACTCGATCACGACATTGAACCAACACGCATTCCAATTGCATACATACAAAGCAAACAAGGCTAATATTAGAACAGTACACCAATAACAATAAACAGAGTTAAAAGGTTTATAAAAATACACTACGCATTACTACGATCATTTCAACACGAATTTCACGAAAATCGGATTTAAAACGCAAAAGATATGAATTTAACTGGTTCTCTAGGAGCATTTTTAGTATTTGAATTATCCTTGAAATTAAATAATTCAAACATGAACAACAGATGGTTTAACATGTAGAGAATTTCATTACGACCCTAACGCAACTCGAATCGTCCAAATCGGAGTTAAAATAAAGATTTTATAAACAATCTAAGGCAGTGGCAAAATTGTAAATAGCAGTTTTCTATTTTTGGAATAAACCGAGAAGAATTACGTGTCTTGACTGAGAAAACGTAATCTCAGAAATACGCTAAGGCAGGGACACGGGGCGAGCAGAGCTGCCACGCGGCGGCTTGAGATAGGGTGCGGTGCACCGCACAGTGCATGCACCCGCTGAGTCAGCGCGGGCCCGAGGGTCTACGGGTCCACGGTGGACCGGGGTAACTTACCCCTTCAGCAATTTAATCCTGGCCACAGATCACAGAACGGACGGCACAAAGCAGACCAGAGAGAGAGAGGGGGAGAGCGGCGGCCGGAGCTAGGAACGGGCGCGGCGGCGCCATGGCCACAGAGGGCTGGGCTCACCGGAGTTTCACCGGAAAAGCTCGTCCGGCGAGCGTTTCAAAAACCGAGCGCATGGGGAGGAAGAGGGAAACGAGGGGAGTGCGTTGGTGCACTCGGTGGAACGCGGGGAGGCGGACAGACCCGACGCGGCGGTGCGCCATGGCCGGCGGGCTCTGCGCCGTGCGGATACTGCGAAACAAGGCGCGTTAACTCGAATTGAAGCCACGGGAAAATGCGGGGTGGTCGTGTGATAGCCGTGAGGTGCTCGGTTGAGGCTGTGTGTCACCGGAGTGCATTGCCCACGGCGGCGCCATGGCCGGTGTGTGCGGGTTGCAAGGGGCAAGGCTATAGAGGCCTCAATCCTCTGATTTGAGGGGTCGGGGAGGTGCGGAGTGGCTCTGCGATTCCAGTAGGGTAACTGGGCGAGGCAAAACGCGGCCGGGGTGTGCTGGCCACGACGGCGCCATGGCCAGCGGCACGGGTCACACGCGGCCAGTGCCAAAGGAGCCATAATTCACCGAAATAAAATCTCAGGGAGGGAGAGGAGGTGAAGGCGAGGCTCACCAAGCCGGATTGGAGGGCGGAGAGGGCTCGGTGCGGTGGCGTGGAACGGCGGTCGGCGTCGCGGCGGTCCGAGAGCTCCGCGTCCACGGCGTCGGCGTTCTGCGGTCATTGGTTGGATAACGGAGAGATGGATCAGGCCGGGAAGCTACGCGGGGTGATCGTGATTGCAGAACGAGACTCACCGAGACGAAATGCGGGCTCTGGTGTGGTGTTCTGCGACGCGGCGGCGGCGGCGTTCGGCAGAGATCAGATGGAAAAGGGGGAGAGCAGGGCGCGGCGCTCCATTTTATAGCGCAGAGCAGAGCGTGCGGGACGTGCGGTGCCGTTGCGGCATCGTGGCAAGATGCGGGGGTGGAGGCGGGCGTGCAGGCGGTTGCCATCCTCGACGTGCTCATCCACGCGCACGCGGCCGAAAAGAGCGGAGGGGAGGTTGGGGACGGCACTGTCGCGTGGGACCAGCAGCAGTGAGAGAGAGAGAGAGGGTGAGGAACGGTGGGTGGTTCCCGCTATCCACGCGTCCGCGCACGTACTCGGCGAACAGAGCGGCGTGCATCGTGGGGTGGTTACGGCGCTCGGCGTCGCGTGAGGCAGAGGGGAGGGAGAGAAGAAAGAGCTGACATGTGGGGTCGTCCGGTCAGTGAGAGAGGGAGAGAAGAGAGAAAGAGGTGGCGCCGACAGATGGGCCGCAACTGCCAGTGAGAGAGAGCGAGAGAGAGGTGTGGGAGCTGTTGGGCTGCGGTACTGGGCCGGTTTCCGGTTGGGCCTCGCAGGGGAGAGGAGGGAGAGACTGGGCCGCGGTACTGGGCCTCGCAGAGAAGAAGAGAGGGAGGAGTGGGCCGAGGCCGTGCTGGGCTGAGGAGAGAGGGAGGAAATGTTTTTCCTTTTTATTTCTTTTCCCAAATTCATTTCAAAAACAATTTGAATCCATTTGAAATTTAAGTTTTGCATATTCAATCAATCAAAGAAAATCATGCAACTGCATGAATGCACATTCATGTTGCTAAACTAGAGTTAATTTTATTTCTAAGAATTTTATTATTCCATTAAATGAAATGCTCACATAATTCCATAATTAAATCATTTTCTATTATTTGAAATTCAAACCAAATTTTGGGTGTTACAATTCTACCCCCTTAAAAGGAATCTCGCCCTCGAGATTCAGATGGACTTACTCAAACAACTGTGGGTAAGACTTTCTCAGGTCTTCTTCTCTTTCCCAAGTTGCTTCGTCTTCTGTGTACCGGTTCCACTGAACTTTGCACATCTTTATAACACGGCTCCTCGTAGACCTTTCTGCCATTTCCAAGATTCTTATTGGGTACTCTTCATATGTGAGATCTTCTTTTATGGTAAGCTCTTCTAGAGGGATGTGCTCCTCTGGTACCCTTAAGCACTTCTTCAACTGAGATACGTGGAACACATCATGTACTCCTGACAAATTCTCTGGTAACTCTAACTGATAAGCTACCTCTCCACGTCTCACGAGAATTTTGAAAGGTCCAACATATCTGGGAGCTAGCTTTCCTTTCATATTGAACCTTTTTACACTTCTCATCGGAGACACTTTCAAGTACACATAATCCCCAATCTCGAATGACAGACCTCTTCTGCGGATGTCTGCGTAACTCTTTTGACGGGATTGTGCAACTTTTAAGTTATCTCTTATTTTTCTTACTTGTTCTTCTACATCTCGAAGAACATCTGGTCCAAACACCTGAGTTTCTCCGGTTTGGTTCCAGAACAAAGGAGTTCTGCACTTGCGTCCATACAGAGTCTCGTTTGGTGCCATTTTCAGACTATTCTGATAGCTGTTGTTGTATGAAAACTCAGCATAGGGTAAACTTTTATCCCAACTGGCACCATGTTGTAGAGCACATGCTCTCAACATGTCTTCCAGAATTTGATTTGTACTTTCTGTTTGACCATCAGTCTGTGGATGATATGCTGTACTAAAAGTCAATTTTGTTCCCAAAGATTCATGTAACTTCTGCCAGAACTGTGATGTGAATTAAGTACCTCTGTCAGATATAATCTTCTTAGGGACTCCATGTAAGCATACTATCCTTTCCATATATAATTCTGCTAGTCTTGCGCCTCAGTAGTTAGTCTTTACTGGTAAGAAGTGAGCAACTTTAGTCAAGCGGTCCACGATTACCCAGATCGAGTCATATCCTCTCTGTGTACGTGGTAACCCGACTATAAAGTCCATTCCTACTTCTTCCTATTTCCACTCAGGTATTTTCATTGGCTGGAGTAAACCGGTAGGTCTTTGGTGTTCTACCTTTACTCTCTGACATGTGTCACACAAGGCCACATATTCTGCTACATCCCTTTTTAATCCATACCACCAATACTTTTCTTTTAGATCTAGATACATCTTAGTACTTCCAGGATGTATAGAGTAAAATGAATCATGTGCTTCTCGAAGTATGGCATCACGGATAGATTTTACTTCGAGAACACATATTCTCTTTCCAAACCACAAAGTTCCATCATCATCCATCCTGAAACCTGGTGCTTTTCCTAGCACTATATTCTCTGCAATTTCTTTCAGTCTCGGATCTTCCAACTGACCTTTACGTATCTCTGGTTCCAGAGTGGGTTCTATGGTTATCTCCATGGTATTAATGGTAAATCCCAAATTAAGAGATTCCATATCAGCACACAATTCAGCATGCATAAGCTTCATTCTTAAAGCATTAGCATAACTCTTCCTGCTCAGTGCATCGGCCACTACATTAGCCTTACTTGGATGATAATGTACTTCCAACTCATAATCTTTGATCAGCTCGAGCCAACGACGCTGTCTCAGATTCAGATCTGACTGAGTGAATATATATTTCAAACTCTTATGATCTGTATAGATATCGCATTTGTGTCCTATTAGGTAATGTCTCCATATCTTTAGAGCATGCACTACTGCTGCCAATTCCAAGTCATGAGTAGGATAATTCAGCTCATGCTTCCTCAACTGTCTGGATGCATATGCCACAACTTTTCCTTCTTGCATAAGCACACATCCAAGACCTAGATGAGAGGCATCACAGTAGATCGAGAAACTCTTGTTCAGATATGGTAGCGTCAGTACTGGGGCTGTGGTCAACCTTTTCTTCAACTCTTCAAAGTTAGTTTGACACTTATCAGACCACACAAACTTGGCACTTTTATCTAGCAGAGATGTCATTGGTTTTGCTAGTTTTGAAAACCCTTCAATGAACCTCCTATAGTATCCTGCTAAACCCAGGAAACTCCGGATTTCGGTAACATTGGTTGGAGGGTTCCAGTTTAGAACATCTCGTACCTTACTTGGGTCTACTGCTATACCTCCATTAGAGACCACGTGACCCAAGAAAGACACTTCTCTTAACCAAAACTCACATTTACTTCTCTTGGCATACAACTGATTTTCTCTGAGCTTTTGCAAAACCATCCTCAGATGTTCAACATGTTCCTCTTTAGTTTTAGAGAAGACTAGAATGTCATCTATGAACACTACCACAAACTTATCCAAAAACTCCATGAACACCTTGTTCATCATGTACATAAAGTACGCAGGTGCATTTGTTAACCCGAAAGACATAACTGTATACTCATATAGCCCATATCTTGTGGTAAAGGCTGTCTTAGGTATGTCTGCCGCTCGGATTTTTAATTGGTGATATCCAGAGCGGAGATCTATTTTAGAGAACACACATGCACCTTTCAGCTGATCAAACAAGTCATCTATTCTGGGTAAGGGATATTTATTCTTGATGGTAACTTCATTAAGAGAACGGTAGTCCACACACATTCTCCTAGTACCATCTTTCTTATCCACAAATATAACTGGTGCTCCCCAAGGTGAAGAACTAGGGCGAATAAAACCCTTTTCTTGCAATTCACTAATTTGTTTCTTAAGTTCTTCTAATTCTTTTACCCCCATTCTATATGGTCTTTTAGCTATGGGAGCAGTACCAGGTAGAAGGTCAATAAGAAACTCAACATCACGATCAGGTGGCATACCTGGTAATTCTTCGGGAACACATCAGGAAATTCCTCCACCACCTGTTCCTCATCAAAGGCATCTCCAGATAACTGGTTCAGAGTGGTTTTTGGTGTTGCTTGCATTTCTACTTCAACACACATCTTATCCCCATTAGGTGATGTCACAACAACACATCTCTCTTGGCACTGAATCACAGCTCGATGTTGTTTCATCCAGTCCATTCCCACAATCAGATCTATTCCAGCTGTGGGTATCACAACTGGACTCACTTCAAAGTCTACCCCCCTTAGGGTAAGTCTAGTGGAAGGACTCCAAACAAAAGCTGGTATGCTACCCCCCGGTGAATTTACTTGCATACGATTTTTCATTGCACGCAAAGATATACTATGCATTCTAACAAAAGCTTCAGATATGAAAGAATGCGAAGCACCAGAATCAAAGACTACAGTAGCGGGGAATGAGTTGACATTAAACGTACCCATCATAACCTCAGGTGCCTCCTGAGTGGTTTCAGCAGACACATGGTTCACTCTTCCAGTGTTTGGAGGTGGTTGGTACCTTCCTTTCTGCTGGTTGTTCTGATTCTGGGGTGCTTGCTGGTTCTGCTTCTCAGGGCAATTGTAAGACATATGCCCTTCCTTCCCACAACGGAAACACTTGTTGTTGTTGTTGTTGTTGTTGTTATTGTTGTTGGGGTTGTTGTTCTTCACTGTTATAGCATTTGGGTTTCCCTGGCGCTGAACTTGACTAGAGACCTGCTGAGGTGGGCGCTGGCCTCCGTATTGCTGCTGACCTTGAGGGCGTTGTTGGAACTGGTTGCGCTGAGGAAACTGACCTCTGTTCCACTAGTTGGACTGCCCTTGGCTTCTTTGCTGGAAACTCTGCTGCGGATAGGGTCGAGGGCGAGTGTTACTGCTTGAAGACTGACCCTGTAGCTTCCTCTTCTTTGTTTCCATTTCTCGGCGTTTATTGTCAATCACAATAGCGCGGTTCACCAAGGTCTGGTAGTTGGGGTACTCATTTGACATGAGCTGGAGCTGAAGACCATCATAGAGTCCCTTCAGGAATCTGCGTTGCTTGTCACAATCCCTGGCCACTTCATGTGGAGCATAACGTGACAATTGAGCAAACTTGTCACGGTACTCCGCCACTGTCATAGAGCCTTGCTTGAGGGATCTGAACTCCTCTTGCTTCAACTCCATCATACCTTCAGGAATATGGTATGATCTGAATTCCTCTCTAAATTCCTGCCAACTGACTCCAGGAGCATCATCAGGGTGTCCATATTGGAAGGACTCCCACCAATCTTGGGCTGCTCCTTGTAACTGTCCAGAGGCATACAACACCTTTTCGGTGTCGTTGCACTGCGCTATGTTTAGCTGCTTTTCCACAGCTCTGAGCCAATCATCTGCATCCAAAGGGTCGGATGCGTGGGTGAAGACGGGGGTCTTCCCTTCATGAACTCTCCTCTCTTGTCCCTCACTTGGACTGGAGGTAGAACTCCAACAGGTTCATTGTCCAGGCGATGCATCATAGCT
Organism: Microstegium vimineum; assembly: GCA_022036555.1. Lineage (NCBI taxonomy): Eukaryota > Viridiplantae > Streptophyta > Magnoliopsida > Poales > Poaceae > Microstegium > Microstegium vimineum. Next base: position 9,026,699 of record CM039125.1, on the reverse strand, counting down.
TGCATCAATTGTGCCTGCATTCCCATCAGTTGTTCCACTGATACAGCAGGTACAATAGGCGGTGGTGGTGGCGGGTTGACATGGACTCCACGTCCACGACCACGTCCACGACCACGAACTCTAGCACCCCTGCCATCCATCTGTTTTTCAGCATAGATGTAGGGTTTAGTGACTTTGTAAAGCATATAACATGTCTATGTCAAACTGAAATTTTCTGGGCATGATTTTACAACAGCAGTGCAGTAAAAAGTTCATATCTTAAGTTTTGGAACTCAAACGGAAATTATGCTTATATGACTGTAAAGATCAGAAAGTTCTCTACAACTTTCGTGTTCATTAGATTTCCAGATTCTGTAACTTTATTTGTCAAAAACTCGAAATAACCAGATCTGTTCAGGTTCACAGACTGCACAGTAAGACTGACTTGCAACAGCAAAAACTCTTAGCTTAGAACAGATATGAGGTTGGTTCTGGCGGCGTTGGAAAGATACAGAAGTCTAATTTCTGGTGTGAGAGTTTCATCAACATTGCCTTTACTGATTTAGAGATATAAAGCAAAGAACAGAGACTGCTCCCAGAAAACAGCACAGGAGAAGAGAGATAAGATCAACCCACTGATATATTAACAAACATTAACCTAATGTTTCAACTTGTGAGACTTGTGGACAGGCCCACAATTTCACACACTAACAATCATCCAAAGAACCAAATCAAACAAGTTTATAAATATAAGCATTAAGATATCAAGTTCATACATCACCAAACTAAAACAAACTCGCACTACTTCGCTTATTACAAAAAGGGAAAGCTTCAACATCTAAGGAGCTTCATCAGTCATGATATGGTTGGGTGGCTTCTTCTCATACATTGGGGCCATGTCCAGCTGGGCCCTCAAATCATCCACCATCTTCTGAAAACGAGCCACTGACTGCTGCTCGCCATGCAACTCCTCCTGCAACCTCTCATTGACCCCTTGGAGCTCATTGAGGTGCCTGACTGTGGTGTCCAGGGTAGAGCCAGGGTCAAGAGGGTTCTGGATCGACCAAGTGTTGAACCTGGTGTCATATCGAGGCAGGAATCTGTAGGCATCTCCCTGCATGGCTATGTAACGCCTTCCATGATAGTAGATGTAGGCGTTCTCAGCAGCATTCTCCATGCTGTCCCTGTCAAGAGCCCTTCTGGCTACGTGACCATGGACAGTCTCCACCTTCTGACTGTCATGAGCCTCATTCCAAACAGAGACTACCACCTGAGCCTTCCAGTAACTAGCTTCCTGAGGGTGAGAGAACTCAGAAACTAGGTACTTCACTGAAGTATCCATCTCAGGGTAGTACTCTTCTATCACCTTCAACAGCAGGTTGTGGAAGTACGCCGCTGGAGAAGGGTACTTGTAGTACTGCTCCTCAGACCATCCAAACTGCTCATCCTCTGGTGGTGTCGCCAGAGCAGGTGCTGGTGCTGGTGAGAGGAGTGGTGCAGGAGTCGGTGAAGGCAGAGGCGACGGTGTAGCAGCTGGTGTAGGAGCTGGTGAAGCAACCGGTGTAGGAGCTAGGGGTGGAGCTGGTGCTGCAAGGTTGACGGCTATCCACTCCTGCTCGTCCTCCGTGTTGACGTCCTCCACCAACACGTGCTCCTCCTCCGGGTCCTCCTCAGACTCAGTCACCATCTCATCATCTGAGATGTCCACCACCGGCTGAGAAGTCTGAGAAGTGAACTGGGCCAAGTAGCTGCTGGTGCTCAGACGGCGGGACCTCGTGATAGGCGGCATCTATAGAATTTTGTTTAACTTAATTAGAACAACATTTTAAATAATAGAATAAAGACATAGAAGCATATAAATTTTGTAAATAACAAGAGCAAGATAGAAAGCAGTAAATTATAGAAGCAAAGGATCCTAAAACGACCATTACTACCTAGGCTTGCGTCCTACAGTCAACTCAAGCTTTGATACCAATTTGTCACACCCAAATTTCAAGGACGAAATAGGATGCATAACATTATGTGTGCCCAGAAATAATCCACACATAAGTTCACAAATTACAAAGTACCATCACAGAGTTTAATACATAACGAACATATATCCATTACAAGAATAAATATAGCAAAAGAAGGTACACTAGCTCTTGAGGCTCCATCCCACAGGGATAGGTCAACTGGTTGACCAAGCCTAGAAATCTTCGGGAAACTCCTCATAGCCTCCTGCTTCTGTTACCCATCCGGGATTTTCATCCAAAATAGAAAAGAAAACAAGCGTGAGTACACTCGTACTCAGCAGTATAACATGGGGTTATGAAGCTCAAAAGGCTGACACTGGCTTACTGCATTTCGCATTTTTAGTTGGTCAAAGTTTTATTATTAAGAAGCATCAGGTTTTGCTTAAACCCTAAACGATCTCACTTATTCCACTGCCAAGGTTTTAAAGAATCATAACCATCATCATTAAAGTGGTGGCAACAGGAACATAAGTATTGGTCAAGTTAATTAATTAATCCATCGGTTTTCCGGGCCGCTCGTGACCGTGAGCACGGCTGATATATCAGTTTTAACACTCTGCAGAGGTTGTGCATCTTTACCCGTGAGTCGTGATGCCCCGATTGCCCGGGTTAATTACTCCCATAACACTGCCAAGGTGAGTGGGCGGGGTTCACTATGAAACCTTTCATAGTATCTCGTCTAACAAGATTAGGGCCGCTAGGATTGGCAAGGGGCGATAGAGCTCCCCTTCCGAGTAGCATAAAGACCCGCAGCCTACGCTCAAACTCGGACAGAGGCCGCACTATAACCAGCTCGGCAAGAGCCTAATGCGCCCTTTCGGGTAACCGCTAACGAGCTAGAAAAGAGCCTACTACTTAGTTAAATCCAGAGCCATGTAGCTCCCACGGTAGCACTGTCAGTCCCAGCTTTTGCCAACAGTGAGTTATTAAAAGAGTTACGTTCCAATTGTCATAACAGGATCACCAATTCATTCAAAGCTTTATAACATTTGGCAGGGATCAAGTATTCATTTATATATATAGCACTAGCCATCTACCCATATGCATATCCCATAGGAAACAAGGTAAAGGGTTTCAATTCTAGGGAATTAAACTACGGATATCAAATTAAACACATGCACATGAAATGATACTTATGGTGAATAGGAGAACAAGGAAAGTCCCATGCTATACTTGTCTTGGTTCTCAAAGTCCTGCTGGTCAAAACTCTCCTGATCAAAGAACTCTTGATCACCACCAAACTCCTCACTGCCTGAACTCGATCACGACATTGAACCAACACGCATTCCAATTGCATACATACAAAGCAAACAAGGCTAATATTAGAACAGTACACCAATAACAATAAACAGAGTTAAAAGGTTTATAAAAATACACTACGCATTACTACGATCATTTCAACACGAATTTCACGAAAATCGGATTTAAAACGCAAAAGATTGAATTTAACTGGTTCTCTAGGAGCATTTTTAGTATTTGAATTATCCTTGAAATTAAATAATTCAAACATGAACAACAGATGGTTTAACATGTAGAGAATTTCATTACGACCCTAACGCAACTCGAATCGTCCAAATCGGAGTTAAAATAAAGATTTTATAAACAATCTAAGGCAGTGGCAAAATTGTAAATAGCAGTTTTCTATTTTTGGAATAAACCGAGAAGAATTACGTGTCTTGACTGAGAAAACGTAATCTCAGAAATACGCTAAGGCAGGGACACGGGGCGAGCAGAGCTGCCACGCGGCGGCTTGAGATAGGGTGCGGTGCACCGCACAGTGCATGCACCCGCTGAGTCAGCGCGGGCCCGAGGGTCTACGGGTCCACGGTGGACCGGGGTAACTTACCCCTTCAGCAATTTAATCCTGGCCACAGATCACAGAACGGACGGCACAAAGCAGACCAGAGAGAGAGAGGGGGAGAGCGGCGGCCGGAGCTAGGAACGGGCGCGGCGGCGCCATGGCCACAGAGGGCTGGGCTCACCGGAGTTTCACCGGAAAAGCTCGTCCGGCGAGCGTTTCAAAAACCGAGCGCATGGGGAGGAAGAGGGAAACGAGGGGAGTGCGTTGGTGCACTCGGTGGAACGCGGGGAGGCGGACAGACCCGACGCGGCGGTGCGCCATGGCCGGCGGGCTCTGCGCCGTGCGGATACTGCGAAACAAGGCGCGTTAACTCGAATTGAAGCCACGGGAAAATGCGGGGTGGTCGTGTGATAGCCGTGAGGTGCTCGGTTGAGGCTGTGTGTCACCGGAGTGCATTGCCCACGGCGGCGCCATGGCCGGTGTGTGCGGGTTGCAAGGGGCAAGGCTATAGAGGCCTCAATCCTCTGATTTGAGGGGTCGGGGAGGTGCGGAGTGGCTCTGCGATTCCAGTAGGGTAACTGGGCGAGGCAAAACGCGGCCGGGGTGTGCTGGCCACGACGGCGCCATGGCCAGCGGCACGGGTCACACGCGGCCAGTGCCAAAGGAGCCATAATTCACCGAAATAAAATCTCAGGGAGGGAGAGGAGGTGAAGGCGAGGCTCACCAAGCCGGATTGGAGGGCGGAGAGGGCTCGGTGCGGTGGCGTGGAACGGCGGTCGGCGTCGCGGCGGTCCGAGAGCTCCGCGTCCACGGCGTCGGCGTTCTGCGGTCATTGGTTGGATAACGGAGAGATGGATCAGGCCGGGAAGCTACGCGGGGTGATCGTGATTGCAGAACGAGACTCACCGAGACGAAATGCGGGCTCTGGTGTGGTGTTCTGCGACGCGGCGGCGGCGGCGTTCGGCAGAGATCAGATGGAAAAGGGGGAGAGCAGGGCGCGGCGCTCCATTTTATAGCGCAGAGCAGAGCGTGCGGGACGTGCGGTGCCGTTGCGGCATCGTGGCGAGATGCGGGGGTGGAGGCGGGCGTGCAGGCGGTTGCCATCCTCGACGTGCTCATCCACGCGCACGCGGCCGAAAAGAGCGGAGGGGAGGTTGGGGACGGCACTGTCGCGTGGGACCAGCAGCAGTGAGAGAGAGAGAGAGGGTGAGGAACGGTGGGTGGTTCCCGCTATCCACGCGTCCGCGCACGTACTCGGCGAACAGAGCGGCGTGCATCGTGGGGTGGTTACGGCGCTCGGCGTCGCGTGAGGCAGAGGGGAGGGAGAGAAGAAAGAGCTGACATGTGGGGTCGTCCGGTAAGTGAGAGAGGGAGAGAAGAGAGAAAGAGGTGGCGCCGACAGATGGGCCCCAACTGCCAGTGAGAGAGAGCGAGAGAGAGGTGTGGGAGCTGTTGGGCTGCGGTACTGGGCCGGTTTCCGGTTGGGCCTCGCAGGGGAGAGGAGGGAGAGACTGGGCCGCGGTACTGGGCCTCGCAGAGAAGAAGAGAGGGAGGAGTGGGCCGAGGCCGTGCTGGGCTGAGGAGAGAGGGAGGAAATGTTTTTCCTTTTTATTTCTTTTCCCAAATTCATTTCAAAAACAATTTGAATCCATTTGAAATTTAAGTTTTGCATATTCAATCAATCAAAGAAAATCATGCAACTGCATGAATGCACATTCATGTTGCTAAACTAGAGTTAATTTTATTTCTAAGAATTTTATTATTCCATTAAATGAAATGCTCACATAATTCCATAATTAAATCATTTTCTATTATTTGAAATTCAAACCAAATTTTGGGTGTTACATCATCAATCCCCATGATCCAACACGGCCTAAAATCTTATATTATGAGTATAAAAACTAAGTGGATAGATTTAGTACTACAAGTAAACAAAAATGATTATCTTTAGTTCTTTACTCTATAAAATTTAGATACTTTAAAATCTCTATTCAGTTGCAGTGATTTTATCAATCAGTTGCCCGCCATGGTAGATAAAAAATGCCCGCCATGGTAAATCGATTTACCGCAGCGGGCAAAATTGTCCGCTATGGTAGATAAAAATGCCCGCCTCCGTAAATCGCTCGATTTACCGTGGCGGGCGAAAATTGGAGCCCGCTTCGGAGGCCTTCGAGACAACGCTGCGCAAATTCGTTTTTGTAGTAGTGTACTCTATATGTTTTTTTCCTTTGTATTAATTGCACCTATGTGATTTTTAATATATACTTAGTTGTAACCTTGGTCTAAGTTATATTAGCTCTTGTCGCATCCATTTCTTTTGACATCCTAAATTTAGATTTTGGCTTTCAACTTTGACCTGTCTTAGCTGCTGCAAAGTTTTTCCTGTTTCATTTGTTCAAAATTTTATATTATTTTATTAAAATGGATTATATAGTCCTAAACTCCAACTTTAGTTACTAAATGGTATAAGAAATCATTTGAACTTGCACAATGACATTCCAGATATTGAATTTATTCTATCAAAGAATTGTATGTGCATTATTATTATTATTTTGTTGTATAATTTAAACTGAATTGTCAGTGTCATTCATATGTCATGTGTTAAAAGAACTTCTTTTAATATCAACACTAATAAACTATAAAATATATTTTTATTGCTAATGTATGTATGTTTTATTTGTAAATATGGTGACACATAGCATTTAGAACAACATATAGTGTACTTTATGGCTATTTAATTATTATACTTCAAGCTCTAACTGCCAATCTTTTTCGAGATCACGCCCAACCCTAGGCGTGTCTTTCATTAAGCAGATAAGAGTCCAGACCCCAGAACAAACAAAGGGTAACCAAGGTTACCGAAGCGAAGCAAAACACAAAGAAGAAGAATAAGGAAAATACACACGAACAACCATTAGAAGGACAGAACAGCAGCCTGCTCTACTGGGACAACACCATCAGCCATGGCCAGGAGGGTGCCTAGCCAATCTTAAAAGCACTGGTCAATCTTAAATGATTGTTTATGTTATTATAGTAATAAAGACCAAAATCTACTTTCTAAAATGGTTACTTTTAATAAAGTACAAAAGGAAAGTTTTGAATAAAATGTACCATAAGAAAGAATAAGGGTTTCAATGTTCGTAGCAACAACTAATAACAATATGAATTTTGAAAGTCAAAATTTGGATTCATAATGTCACGAGACATGTGATTCAACAAGAGCCGCCATAACTTGATTTAATACATATTGAAGGAATACAGAGTTGCATACCATGCATATAGGGAGAAAAACTTTGGATATGGATGAAAAAAACAAACATAAGTATTGATAAGTTTATCACATCACATCCCGATATAGATTATAGAGTATTTATATGCCTATTGTACGTGTTAGAAAATGATCATGGTGACACATAGCATATTTATGTTGTGATAAACTAGCACAGGTAATAAAGATTTTCCATGTACTACAAATCTAGCTAGTTGATGAGAAAGATCTCCACTCCTTCAAATTCTTATATTCAGTGCGTGCTGTCATTCCAAGGCCGCGAGGCATGCATGCATATATATGATCGACAGCAGCATATACGACGAGGGGCTCATCTACTCCAGTGCCTGATCTTTTTTTTTAATGACAGCTGGAGATCAAAACAGACAAATATACAATTGGTGCAAAACTTCAACCACCTACACACATAGCTAGTTCTCGCCTATCACTATATATTATAGACCTCCTGATAATCAAGAGATCACGATCACAGGATTCTGCCCAAAAGTTGCCATCTTAATTCTTAATGAAAGCAGCATTGTGGTTACAGCGCTGCTGGTTACATTCATTTTTAGCTAGGTGTGTAGAAGGAGCCAACGCAAGGCGTGCAGGTACTACTCTTTTCTTTCTCAAAAGGCTGTGAAAGTTGCAGCTAGGCAGGCAGGGCTCTCGCAACTTGCACTTTTCAAATGGGATTATTAGTGGCAGCAGCTAGCTTTTGGGAAGTTTTGTTTGTTCTTCTTTTGACTGGTCCTACCAAACTACGCGGTGCATATATGATGATCGTTCTTAATTCTTATCTTGCTTGCATTGACCGACCTAAATGTAATAGCTAGCTGCTTGTTGCTAGCCGTGGGATACATACATGTGCGATAATTATGCAAAGTGTGAATGGTACGGTGTTGTTAAAGGGGTAAGAAGAACAAGAACAATCTGCTGCGACTATATATACCGGCTATATGGCAAAGGAATAAGAGAAAGAGAGAGTTAAGTGAATAATGGTGTTCTTTTGTCTCTTTGAGGCAATAGGTTTGCTCCACCAATCCATCATCAATACAAGCTGTACACTCTGAGGTAGCTAGCCGCGCCTAAGCTGTGAAGGGAAAAGCCGTGCAAATCTATTTATACTGAGTTTGCACTCATCGTCGCTTTACACAGAAAGTCGATCGACAAGATCACGTACAGACAGTGTTTCGGGTACAATAATTAGGGCACCAGAGTGCAAAGTGAAACCACCTATAATAAGTCTGCATGCCAATCCAAATCAAGCCGCTACATACCGTGTCCAACTTGTACTGTGTTTCCCCGCGAAAAAAAAGGAAAAAAAAAACTTGTACTGTGTTGTCGATTACCAGCTGTACGTACACATGACCTGAGGTAGAGTGAAGAATAGCTAGTGATCATCGTCACACACAAGTAATAGGTAGACCAAATCTTTGATGATGAAGAACCGTACACCAATGAATTCTAAAAAATGACCCTGAAATGACCGCACGTATTAGTGACTCCGAGATGCCGGCTTATCGCCATAAACTTTTCAATTGCTATCTATCTGAGCAATCCAGCTATAGCTAGCTAGCTAGCTATCTCCGGCCAGCCCTTATCTCAATTACATGATGTCAGAAAAGATTAAAAAATTGCTCTATATCGTACCTTAAACCCAGGACTAGTTAGCTAGCTAGGTAGCTTCGAATGATCAGGTGGTCGATCGCGTGTGTCCGTCTGAATGACGAATGAATATATTGAAAGCTAGCCCAGATACTATTTGCCTTCCATTATTACCATAATATATTCATGACATCTCAAAATCCAATTACGCCATCAGCACTTGGATCGATCAATGCGGTTCAGACTTCAGACCCTTGAACTTGCAGTGTTGTCGTTCATGATCGAATATATATATTAAAAAAATAGCTCAAGCCTTGGCGCACAAAAGCTCCGCCGCGAGTGAAGCTGTTCTTCTGGCTTCTGCTTCACAACCGGCTGTGGACTGCGGATCGACGCAAGCGTCACGGGCTGCAGGACTCTGATGCTTGTGCGCTTTGCGATCAACATTCAGAAAATTGCGGCCACCTGTTCCTTGGTTGCGCCTTTGCAAGGCAAGTCTGGTACGCTCTGCTTAATCCTCTGAACCTGACAACTCTAGTGCCTGATCATGAGGAAGGAGTTGGCAATTGGTGGCTTCGTCAGCGTCGCCGTTTCAGCAAGCCGGATCGGCAGCTCTTCGACTCCCTGTAAATCTTGGTCATCTGGGCCATTTGGAAGGAGAGAAACTCCAGAGTCTTCCGGGGTCTGGTTTCGTCCGCCATGCTTGTGGCTCTGTCTGCGGTCCGCGTTGCCGAGGATTGGGCGTTGGCAGGCTTCACGCCGTTCACTGCTTTGGTTGATCGTTGGTCGCGAAGCAATTTGTTTCATGTAATGTAACTTAAACTCGTCTGTCCCGCTTGCTGTGGTCTTGTGTAGCGCTGTGGGTGGGGTGGCATCTTGCCAATACTCCTGATGCTTGTATCACCCAAAAGGAAAGAATCTGCAGTCAGGTCACACCACCGTACCGTAACCGTGTGCTACATACAGTGCACCGGAGCTCTCTCGACCGTCTGAAGAGTGAAGAGTAGTCTATTCGTTCGTCGTCTCGTCCCGACGTGCACAACACGTAGCCCGATCGGTCCCGGCCGTCGGTCGGATGCCGCCGCAGAAGTGATTCGGGGCATCCTGGCCGTCCGCTGCGCACGCGACCTCCGCTATAAATTGGGGAGCGGCTGCCCTCCCAACACAACAGATAAGCAAAGCAAGCAGCAGTTTCCTAGTGAGCTTACTGCGGCTAGCTAGTGCCTGACAACTGTCGTCTGTGCTCTCGATCTCAGAAGCTCATTAGCGTCGATCGACAGCTAGCTAGCCGTCGATCAGGCAAGAAGAAGAAGAGAAGCTTCGGGTGATCGTCGATCGATCGCCGGCCGGATCGAATGGGAGCCAGCCTGTCTGCTTGCTTCGGGTCAGGAGGCGGGTCGTCGTACTACGCCGTCGACGAGGCGGGGTGCGAGCAGCCGCGGCGGTCGTCCAGGAAGGTGCGGCCGAGCGACGAGGACGGGCTGTGGTACGTAAGCGAGCGCGACGTCGACATGAAGGCGTCGGCGTTCATCGCCAGGTTCCATGCCGCCACCACCTCATCGAGCTAGGTTCCAGCTGGAGTACGTCCCCTGCAGGTGTTCCATGCACGCACGCTGATCGATCACCATGCATATCATCCATGTGAAATCGTCTTTGGTCTATCTAGCTATATATATCTGGGTCTCGATCAGGCTGATGTGATATATGTCTCTCTATATATATTCTAGCTAATATAATCTCTAGTCTCTCTAGCTAGTGCTTCTCTACTATTTCCCCGGTTGATGGCTAGTTCGTGTTGGTTACTACTCTACTTGGTTCATTATTCTCCATTAATTAGCTAGCTAGTGCGTGCTTGATATAATTATAAGCCCCATGATGTCAATATAGATCTATCTACTCTTACATATCTGTATGCAGCTATGTAATAAGGATGTGTAAATCTGTTTCTCCTAAATAAAGCTAATGTTGGATGAGCTTTTGGATGTGTATATATATGGATAAGAAGATGGTTTTTCAAAATGAAATGCTTATTAGCTAGTTCTTTCTTTTCTTTTTTGCGAATTGGAGAGATCTTTGTTGAAAATTAAGGAACGTCATTACAAACGAGATTTTGCTAACCTAGTCTCAGACTGAATAAAACGACACTTGACTCTCACAAGGCTAACTCATGCGCAAATTCAATCTGCTGTCTCCTAACTTTTTTTTCTCGATCACACAAAAGATCTGTACGTCTCCCAAGTAGGGATATGTAATACCGTGATGGCCTGTGAGTGTTACTGCGATCTGAGAGAAACAAGGGGGTGATTGAGCAAATACCGGCCTGTACCTGTGCCTGATCACGAAATTGGCAGTCTCTTATATGAAGAGATGGACTACTGTTGATCCGTATACCATGCTACCGCCAGCTTCCTCTTGGTGTGTGTATCTGTTTTTGTTCTCATCAGGAATGCTAGCTTATAGCTACTTGTTCTGATTTAACTTGTATATATGCTGGATAAATCAAATTATTTTCAGTTTTAATTTGCAGATAAACCTAGATCGATCACAACATGATGTTTGCTTTTAACTGAACTAATTTTTAATTTGCAGATATTATCATCTATAACTTGATCATCAAAACCTAGATCGATCACAATATGGTGTTTTTTTAACTGAAATAATAAAAAACAAATTTTGATTCCATATATAAATTAAGGCCACCAATTACCATTAGTGAACAAATAAAACGGTTTCTTCCTTGGTATCCAATTACACTCGTGATGAAAAAATAAAATAAGTTTGCAGGGAAACTAGAAATCAACTGTGTGTGCAAACATATTTCTATGAGTTTGAATCCAGTGGTGTATTCATCTTTCAGCCTTCCACAATATTTAGGATACATACAGTGGAAGGACATAAATTGGAATCTAATTAGACAGGAATCTTAGTTTAACATAGTGACCAAGCACATCTACATGAGCAGTTTTAACTTATTTAACTATTTTCATATTGTTCTTCCAAGTGAGACTCTCAAGATGTTTAGCTTCTCATTATTTCTTGAGATTCATTGCTTTGGATCGATAATTTCCTGTGTTACTATTAAATTTGGTTTGCAATTAATTTTGTAAAATACTTATGCAACTTTTCTGTTATACCTTAAAATATTTTATTGATATCTAAATGGCTTCTGAAGAAAACGGGCCAAGTGATCATTTCTTAAAACTCAGATAATTCATCACGTGACTAAACTGTTTTCTAAATACACGATTGGCTTGAGATTTCCTCAAAAATGAAAAGAAAAATGCTTGTTCACTGACTGTTCTTTTCGTAGTAATTTTGAAAGGGCTTTGTTGTGGTACCTCCAAATAACTATGAGTCATTTATTTATTTTGATCTAACGGTCGTGATAAACTATTACCTCCTAGGAGGTAACAGATGAAATATATATTATTAAAAAATTTATTTTGTAAAATAGGATGAATAAAGAAAGTTTAGATATAAAAAATCTTTTTCTAGATTTGATTGATATATGCATGATCTCTGACTGATATGGTATTTTTTTATTTTATAACTTTGGATTTGATGTCTTTTGATTTGCTTTAAATTTTTAGCGTGTGTATTTTAGGTGAGAGTAGATACGTGACACCATTTTTACTGTGTGTATGCAAAAATTTTAGCGTGACACATTAAAGTTTTATGTGCAATAATATCCGTACGTACGTGCTGCATTACAGAAAACAATTTCGCCCACAAATGGAGTGGCATTTTGCTTGTCGATAGTATGGTCTTTTCAATCAAGTGAACATATTCTACAGCTATATACCCCCACGCCGTTTATAACTCTCAGCCGCAAAATGGACCATTGAAGAATTTATAAAATGTGAAGATGGCTATTTTCTCCGACAAAAGTTTGATCAGGAACACATTTGTCCCGTGAACTTGTCCCCATTTCGTGCATTGATGCATAGTGGTATCTCATAGCCCAGAACCGTGTTCCAGCCTAGCAGTGTAACCTAACCATGTCCGGATGTCCTTGGCTCCCTGCCGATCACGGTGTCACGTTAGATGACCAATCAATCTTGCATTAGTCACCTCTCGTGCACGCTGCCATGACATTTCCTCCATGCCAGCCCATCACAATGCAAGTTGGCAATCAGATTCTCTGAATTCTGGTGAGCACATTTTTTTTGATGTGTAGTTTGATGTGTTGCCTGTAATTTATCTCATTCTCTGCATGCATATGTTCGACTGCTATCGATCTAAATCCCTCACAATACAAACCAGATTTGACATGTTTTAATTAATTTCACTTTAAACTGCAATGTTTTTACACCTGAATCAACACACATAATAATATAGCACGGTCGACAAGGATCACCAGCATCCAAGCTCTTAAGAGCATGTGATGCAAGCTTTCCCGGCAAAAGGTTCGATCCAACTTAGAGGGATCACAAGAATTTGTCTCTGAGCTCTCATCCTTTCTTTCCGTTAACGTTCGAAATTCCCCCTCTCGCCATCATCACTTTAGGGGTATCAAGCTTCTTGAGGGGTATCGAATCCTCCCAGGGCAAATGTCCTCCTGTTAGATAAGAACGAGCCAATGATTTGTGACAATTCATTGGACCTCTTGTTGGAAAATGATCCCAAAAAGATCATCGCTTTAGACCAATGGTGCCCAATCAACTGTCCTCCAGATCACTTTATATCACTTACATTCTCCAGTGCGGTGCAATTACAAATTACTGTGTCTTTGACTGTCAATCCACAGATTTTGTGGACAAAACTGGTGAATCTGAATATTCCCAAGAGATGGTGGAGATAAAGTAAAAAATTCCCAAGGCATATACTAAAATACTTTCACTTTCAACTGTGCAAATTGTGAGATATCTACAAGACTTCCTGTATACGATGGTATGTAGATACAAGAATGTATATATGCAGATACCATACATATAACTCATGATCAGATCAAGCGAAATTTGTGCAAAACAGTTGAATTACTGAATCCATTTTTTTATGTAGTTCTGAAAAGCAAAAGTATATTTAATTTAAGCCTTATTTAAATGCACATGTATCTCTCTCAAACCACATGGTTTGGAGTGGATTGGAGTGAAATTTAGTATAAATACACTCCAACACACGTGAGTTCAGGTAAATACATGCACATCTAAACAAGCCCTGAGCAGATGTCTAGAAGACACTTCAAGGAGAATATCACAATATATGTCTCCATAGTAGTTCATATTTAAAAATGGACACTTTTATGAAAGTCTAAGCTTCAAACAGCTTCTGCGACTTCTTTGTGTTTTTTCTATAGTTGGAGGAACAAAAGGTGATAGAGAATTTGGTCATCACTTGACAACATTGGATGGAGGAGAACCATCTTCAGACTGTGTTGTCCAGCTAAGAGGAGTCGCTGCAAGGGCCTTTCTGTACTTGGGGGGTACCAGTTTTCTCTGAAAAAGTACACCAGGTTTCTGGAGAAGATTAACCATTGTTAATGCTATAGACTTGCTAGAACAATCCTTAAGGTTTTACTAACCTAGTTGTTCTGGTAGTTAGTACGATTCAACAAACCTTTTCACCTAATAAAGGTTCCCGTTTGCTGTTTTTGAATTATTATTTAAGCACCCTGAAGCTAATAAACTATACTTCTTGATGTTGACATCATAGGCATTTTTTTTTGTTCAGTGAACCAAACTTAAGAACCAAATTCTCACCTAGTTCAGATAGGTCATCGGTGGCACAATCTTTACTCCAAATCTTCAACTTAATGCTGCCATATGGCAAGTGACAGGGACTTAACTGTTGGCTCTAAGCAAGATTTGTGCTGATCTTACCAAGCTGCAAACCAAAGAATCTGAAGAAAATAGAAGGAAAAGAAAATGCGAGCTGTTCTGTGAGGCAACTATCAGAACTGGTAGGTTTTGTCAGACCTGCACAGTTGCGACTGTTCTGAAAAGAGTGTAATTCCATCAATTAGTGAAAAATTTAGAGGACAAAGCTTGCATTGGGTCATGAAGAACCACTTCCATATTGAAGCCACATGAAAGATTTTGCTTTGAGTGAACAAACAAGCTGTGCTGAGCATCGATTCCCTGCTACAAAACAAGCTCAAGTACCATGTGCTCTTATCCTCTGAACATCTGAGTCTTATTGTCTATTCTGCTTCTTAAACACAATTCAGTATGTATGTACAACTGATAAGTGACCAACTGTTATGGTGGGCCGCGTCTACACACGCCGCAGGCCAAGCAGTGGCTAAGAACGACAGCTCCTGAGTTAGTTTGGATAAGTCCTTGAGTCTAGGATCGTTGGTTTGAGTTTGTTAGGCATTTGGAGTTTGTTAGTCAGTTAGACATTTGTGGAACACAAGGCTATATAGCCAAGTCATTTGATTAATAGAAGGGTCGGCTTGAGATTGGATTAATCTCTCGCTCTCTCGCTGCTGGCGGACGGCGTCGCATCAGCCACGCTGCCGCCCTCCTAAACCTCGCCCTCCAACCTCGCACGATTACAATCTTCGGAACTCGACGAGCAATCCTAACAATCTGGTATCGGCTATGTCAGGCTCGATGGCCACCACCGCAATCTCCTCTGCCCCCATCGTTCCCACCACCGCAATCTCCTCTGCCCGCCGACACCATAACACTACCGCTCACCGCCGCACCTGCATCATCGGCGGGAGACTCTGCTCCGGTCGATCCTCTCACCGCCGCCATTCTTGGCCTGCAACGCCAGATGGGCCAATTCGCCACGCGCTTGTCTGCCCTGGAGGGGCGGGCATCTTCATCCGCCAGCGGTCCGTCTGCGAGCAGCCCGTACACGACGGCCATGCCCTTTGGCATGCCGGGCTACGGCGGCATCCCGGCAGCCCAGACCACCGGCTCCGTGGTGATTCATTCGACACCCTCCACTGATCCACCCATTCCATCCGCGCCACTCCACATCACCCAGATCCCATTTCCCCACTCGCCGTCACCACTGCCGATCTTCAACGCGCCACTCCCACCACCGCTCTGCCACTATGACGGGCACTCTGCTCGCCACTCCGAAGACTGTGGCGCGACTGGACACTACGAGGAGCGCGGCGAGGGCCGCGCCATGCCTCGCTTCCAGAAGTTGTCCTTTCCAACTTATGACGGCAAGGACGATCCGCTTGTCTGGCTGAACAAGTGTGATCACTTCTTCCGTGCCCAGCGCACGCCGGAGATGGACAAGGTTTGGCTCGCGTCATTCCACATGAACGGCGTCGCTCAGCACTGGTACTACATGTTGGAGCGCGACGCGGGTGACGTCTCCAACATTTCGTGGCCCCTCTTCAAGGCATTGTGCCACCAGCGCTTCGGGCCACCACTCGCAACCAATCACCTCGCGGACTTGGCGCGTCTGCCATTCAAGGGCACCGTGGATGAGTACCAGGCGGCGTTCCAGGCTCACATGGCACACACGGGTACACCGTCTCCGCTGCAACAAGTTCAGCTATTCACCGGTGGGCTCCGAGATCCAATCCGCACCGACGTCGAGCTTCAACGGCCTACCGATCTGCAGCGAGCGATGGGGCTGGCCCGTGCTTACGAGCGTCGTGCAGGTCTCCTGCCACCAGCGCAGGCGCCTCGCCCCGTCCGTCCACCAGCACATGCGTCGTTCCCGGCTCTGCCGCCACCTTCCACGGCGCCAACGACGGCCTTGATGGGGCCTCCAGCACAAGCGGCCTTGCCGGCGCCGCCACGGCCGTTTCGCCGCCTGTCACCCACCGAGATGGCGGAGCGTCGTCGCCAGGGCCTCTGCTACAATTGCGACGAGTCGTACATCCGCGGACATAAGTGTCAGCGGCTCTTCTTCCTGGAGGTCACCGACTTCAACGACTCCGAGCCACCCTTGCCAGATGAGGACGCTCAGGACGCTCCAAAGCAGGCAAGCACGGAGGGTGTCATGGGTACAATCGGTTCGAGTATGGTACTAGATCTATTTAGCTCGTTGGTGTTTAACATGGAGCAAACGTGCTTCAGCAAGTCAGACATGTGTTAGAGCTGGAGAGGGATCTAAATTTTACTTGATGGAGATTGTGATGATAGAGAAAAGGGTGCACAGCTGTAGGTGGAGTCATGAAGTATGGAGTTGCAGGGATAGCGGAGGCTCTTGTTTACGGTGGGTCTATACGAGACTCGTCGGGCAGCTCTTGTCGAGCTGTGAAGACAACTCAAGTCAGTTGTACATGGAGGTTCGCGCATGGATGACTTCAAGATGGCGAAATATTCGTCAAGGTGGAGTTTGTTGGATATGTGTCAAATATTATGTACGAGTTTGGTTACGCTAGGACTCTGAGTCGTATTTGGCAGTATAGGGTAGAGTTGGTGTTGAACTCTGTAACCCAGTCTTCTCATAAATATGAGAGGAGGACTGCTGTTGTAACCATGACGACATAACGACAGGTTCGCGGGAGGGCGGCGGCATGTTGCCGGGACCTTAGGGCGACCGGTGTTGCTGGTATTGGGGAGGAGTGCCCATAGTCATGCCCGGGGATTAGGCTTCGGCTGAACCTCGTTAACAGATATTTGACACATATCCAACACCTGCCGCCTCTCATCTCCTTGTACGCGATCGTCGGCATCCGTACAAAGGACACCATGGAGCTGTGCATCTCCATCAGCAACCACGAGCTCACGGCCCTCCTCGACTCCGGATCCACACATAACTTCATCAGCACTGCAGCGGCTCGACGCGTCGGCCTCCACTTCCACGACAGCCAGGGCGCCCATGTGGTGGTGGCCAACGAGGACCACGTCGCGTGTCACGGCCTCGCCCGCGACGTCGCAGTCCGCATCGCCGACGAGCACTTCACCGTCGACTGCTACACCATACCCCTCGACTGCTACGATGTGGTGTTGGGTACAAAGTATATGCGCACCTTGGGGCCCATCCTCTGGGACTTCGACGACCTCTCTGCATAGCGTTCTGGCGCAACGGCCGACGCATCCTGTGGAAGGGCATCGGCTCCACTCGCTGGGACATTGCCCCCACCAGTCGCCTCAACACCATCTGCAACTCCGAGCCAGCTCTGCTCGATCGCCTCCTCGCCTCCTACGGTGACGTCTTCGCCACACCAATGGGTCTACCACCGGCCCGCGACTGCGATCATCGGATCCACCTACTCCCAAACACCGCACCAGTAGCGGTCCGACCTTACCGGTACCCGCAACTCCAGAAGGATGAGCTGGAGGCTCAGTGTGCAGCCATGGCGGCACAAGGCATCATCTGCCCTAGCACGTCGCCCTTCTCCGCGCCCATCCTCCTCGTCAAGAAGGCCGACTCGACGTGGCGGTTCTGCGTCGACTACCGCGCACTCAACGACCAAACAGTGAAAGATAAGTTCCCGATCCCAGTCATTGAAGAACTGATTGATGAGCTCCATGGCGCCTGAGTCTTCACGAAGCTGGACCTTCGCACGGGCTATCACCAGGTCCGTGTCCACCCTGCCGATGTCGAGAAGACGGCATTCCGGACGCATCACGGGCACTTTGAATTCCTCGTGATGTCGTTCAGTCTCACCAATGCCCCGTCCACCTTCCAGAGCCTGATGAACGTCGTCCTCCGCCAGTTTTTGCGTAAGTGCATGCTCATGTTCTTCGATGACATCTTGATCTACAGTTCTTCCTGGTCCGAGCACCTTCAGCACCTCCGCTCCATCTTCACCACACTGAGGGAGCATCAGCTGCGGGTCAAGCGTTCTGTTAGGGTGTGTAGCGGAATTCGGCCTAGCTCGCTATAACCACGAGCCGACGCCCCTCGGGCCTAGGTCCATCGGAGCCCACAACATATCCAGGCCTTAGGCCTAACTCAACCCAAAAGACTAGCCTGATAGGTGAGAGCTGCCCCCGCCTTATATGTCGTGCTCCCCCAACATCAATTACCGATGTGGGACTAAACCCAACAATCTCCCCCGTCACACATCAGACCCAACTCTTCCATCACACTACACCATGTGATCTCCAAAGACGTTTTTCAGACCCCGAGTCCAACGCTCATCACACAACACGTGTGATCTCCAAGTGTTAACGGGTTCCCCCGTCACATGTGACCCCTGAGATTTTCTAGGTTTTCCGACCATGGGCTCTGATACCACTTATTAGGGTGCGCAGCGGAATTCAACCCAGCTCGCTATACCCACGAGCCGGCACCCTCGGGCCCAGGTCCACCAGAGCCCACAACATATCCAGGCCTTAGGCCTAACTCAACCCAAAAGACTAGCCTGATATGTGAGGGCTGCTCCGCCTTATATGTCGTGCTCCCCCAATATCAATTACCGATGTGGGACTAAACCCAACACGTTCGAAGTGTGCCTTTGCCACCCCGTCTGTGGCCTACCTCGGCCATGTGATCTCGGCCGAGGGTGTGGCCATGGACCGCGACAAGATCGACGCCGTGGCTTCCTGGCCACAACCCGCCTCGGCTCGGGGCCTTCGCGGCTTCCTCGGACGGGCCGGCTACTATCGGCGCTTCATCAAGGACTTCGGGACAGTGGCTGCACCACTGACCAAGCTACTGCGCAAGGAGGGGTTCCTCTGGTCTGAGGACGCGACGTCCGCGTTCACCGCCGTGATGGCGGCGCTGTACTCCACCTTTCGGACTTCACCAAGGCGCTGGCCCTATCGCCTTCTACAGCAAGCCCTTCGCCGTGCGCCACGCGAAAGTGGCGGCCTATGAGCGCGAGCTCATTGGGCTCGTACAAGCAGTGCGCCACTGGCATCCATACATATGAGGGCGCCGCTTTGCCGTCCGCACCGACCATTATGTGCTCAAGTACATGCTTGACCAGCGCCTCTCCACGATCCCACAACATCAATGGATCAGTAAGTTGTTCGGATTTGATTTCGCTGTTGAATTTCGCTCGGGCCGCTTGAACATAGCCGCGGACGCCCTCTCGCGCCGCGAATTGGAGGTACCGGAGGAGCTGCGCGTCGCAGCGTTATCTGCCCCGTCCTTCGCCCTCTACGACGAAGTGCGCGCCGAGCTGGACACTGACGCCGGCCTGCGCCAACTTCGCGACACCATCGTCGCCAACCGCGGGGACCCCTGGCGCGTCGTAGATGGCCTGGTCCTCTATGGCCGGCGCATCTACATCCCCGCGACATCGAGCTCTCTACCAGTGTTCCTCTAGTTCACGCAAACGGAGGGCCATGAAGGTACCCAGAAGACCCTGCAGCGGCTCCGCATCGACTTCTTCGTCAACCACGACCGCGTATTGGTCAAGGACTTCGTCCGTGCCTGCGGTACCTGCCAGCAGAACAAGACCGAAGCACTCCACCCGGTGGGCCTCCTCCAGCCGCTCGACGTTCCCACGCAGGTCTGGACAGACATCTCGCTCGACTTCATCGAAGGGCTTCCCAAGGTGCACGGCAAGAGCGTGATCCTTACGGTGGTTGACCGCTTGTCGAAGTGCGCCCACTTCATAGCGCTCAACCACCCGTACACAACGCCGTCTGTAGCCCGCGCCTTCTTCACCGGCATCGTCAGGCTCCATGGCTTCCCGGCGTCGATCGTGAGCGATTGGGATCCCGTCTTCACCGGCCATGTCTAGAGGGACCTGTTCAAAATGGTCGGTGTCCAGTTGAAGCTCAGCACGGCCTTTCACCCCCAGACGGACGGTCAGTCCGAGGCGGTCAACAAGACGATCGTCATGTACTTGTGGTGCATCACCGGCGAACGACCTCGGACGTGGCTGGACTGGCTGCCCTGGGCTGAGTACTGCTACAACACCAGCTTCCACTCTGCCTTGCGTGCCACTCCGTTTCAGGTCGTCTACGGGCGTCTGCCGCCGCCGCTGGTACCATATGAACCGGCGACGGCGCACACGGCCACGGTCGACACCATGCTCCTGGACCGAGACGACTTCCTCGCCGATGTTCGCGCCCTTCTACTTCAAGCTCAGCACTACGCCAAGCGCAACTACGACGCGCACCACCGGGCTCTGGAGTTCAACGTCGGCGACTGGGTCTGGCTGCGGATCCTACACCGCCCGCCCAGTCTCTGGTGCCCAGAGTCCGCAGCAAGCTGAGCCCGCGCTATGCAGGGCCGTTTCAGGTGACCGAGCGCGTCGGCGACGTCGCCTACCGCCTCCGGCTTCCCGTCGGCGCGCGCATCCACGACGTCTTCCACATTGGGGTGTTGAAGCCATTCCGCGGCACTCCACCGACAGCGGCTCCAGCTCTGCCGCCCATGCGCCACGGTCGCCTGCTGGACGCTCCCGAGCATGTCCTTCGCGCGCAGTTACGCCGCGGGGTGTGGAACGTCCTCGTCCAATGGGCGGGCATGCCGGAGACCGACGCCACCTGGGAACCCGTCGAAGCATTCCGCACGGCGTACCCCGAGTTCCAGCTCGAGGACGAGCTGTTTGTCAACGGCGGGAGTGATGTTATGGTGGGCCGCGTCTACGCACGCCGCAGGCCAAGCAGTGGCTAAGAACGATAGCTCCTCAGTTAGTTTGGATAAGTCCTTGAGTCTAGGATCGTTGGTTTGAGTTTGTTAGGCATTTAGAATTTGTTAGTCAATTAGACATTTGTGGAACACAAGGCTATATAGCCAAGTCATTTGATTAATAGAAGGGTCAACTTGAGATTGGATTAATCTCTCGTCTCACTCTCTCGCTGCTGCACGCCGGCCGCCATGACGGCGTCGCATCAGCCACGCCGCCGCCCTCCTAAACCTCGCCCTCCAACCTCGCACGATTACAATCTTCGGAACTCGACGAGCAATCATAACACCGACTTAGCATTAGGAGGTGCATAATGTGGACATGGCAAGAAATGAGATTAAAAAACTACCGATGTGCATCAACTAATCTGCCAACATTATAAATAAATATACTGATGCTTCAAACTTTCAGTGCCCCAATATTCCTTAGACTACCAGACTAACAGAGACTAACATCCACATGAAAATAATTAACCAAGAACTGACCTGTCACAAGTGGACTTGGCAAGCAAAATATAAGACTGACTCCTAGCCTCCTACTAGTAGCTGGACACAATTGTGACATGCCATACAGTTGTTTTGATGACTCTGAAGATGCAGCAGTCGCCTTCTTTTAGGTTGTTTTCGCTGCAAAACCATTTAAAGCCTGGTCCACTTAAGTAGCCATAGTTGATGGCGTTTTTGAAGCATACAGGCCAAGAGCTTGTGTTGCCCACGGATGTTTTCAATGTGATTTCACAGCTTCCAAAAGACCAACGGAAGAGCAAAATGACCCTTTCAAACTCTGCATTATTACCACAATTTGCATAAATGCTTCAGACATGGTGTGACAACTTTTGCAAAAAAAAAAATGTTTGCAAGTACCAAATCGAATATGATGAAGAGTAGGAGTTATGATGTAGAGCATGGACTTTTGGTAGATTTTTTGTGTATTGTAAAAACATATTATCCTAGCTTGAAACAAGTGTAAGATGGCAGTAGTTGTATTGCCTTTTCTGAAAACAATAATTGTATATTTCAAGTGTGTTTTACTATTTTTCAACTTTAGATTAGGTAAACACTCCCTCCGTTCAAAAATAATAATTGTATTAGAACAGAGAAAAAGTCATCAAAATATAGTTTGACCATTATTTTCTCTTATAGTATAAAGTCAGTGACTAAAACATCAACATCATCTTAGAGATATTCTTAACACAAATCTAATACGATTATCATTTATAGGTGGAGTGAGTATCTTGTGATGGTCCAAACTATTAATTCAGGACTAGGTCACTATTACCATTTATGTCAAGGTATTGCACAAACAATTTCCTGAATAAGGTAAATCAGAATGAACTAGATTATTGAAATCGATGTAGCGTGGGTTTTAAAACAGAATTTGGAATCTGCATGTTTATCTGTCAAAACCATGTGAGGAAGTCCTCACTACGAAGACCTAAGTTGCAAAATTCAGTGCAGCAAGGAGACTGATTTTCACTTTGTTTAACTTCTCATTTGTTGTTAAGTATGTTTATCAGCAAATTAAACTAAATAGAAATAGCAGGAATTTAAGTGCTCACAAATAGGCGCGTGAGCTCAAAGCCAGTAACCCGCTTTGTGAGTGAATGGCATGGCACGGTGCAGACCGTCTTTTTTACTTTTTGGCCTTTTTTCTAAAGGGGAAATTAGCTCTTGCACACTCAAAGTAATCACCCTTTGTTGTTGGACACTAAAAATAATACGATTTGCTGGAGAACACTCTTATTCTTGATAAATTTGTTGGTAGATGGTGTACCCAATAAATATTTCAATAAATATAAATATAAAATCATATAAGTGCCTAAAAATTGTACTATAATTTTTTTATGCTCTACATGATGAGAACTATATAGTAAAAATGTTGTTCAGTATTGAAATGATCATTTTGTCCTTCTTTATGAATACACAAAATTAACCATAGTTATTTTCTCATATATTTGTAAAACACTAAATATCATAGAATGAGTACATCACCAAATATGACTATGGTGAAAATATTAGCTTAAAATAATAAAATTTATAAAGATATATTTAGCATAACTGAGTTATAGATTTATCTCCTCTCAAGCTTAATTGATATATTAAACTTTTCTATTTCGAGCTAATATTTTTAGCATAGTCATGGTTTGGTGATGTATGTATTCTATGATTTTTTTTTAAGATTTCAAGTGTTCTACAAATATATGAAAAAAAATTAACTAGGGTTAATTTTGTCTATTTATGAAGAGGGACAAAATATTCATTTTTAGGAACTTATATGTTTTATATCTATTTAGTTAAAATATTTTATTAGGTGTGGTGTCCACCGATAATTTTGCCAACAACTAGAGTATCCTCCAGCAAGCCACTATATTTTAAATGTCCAACAACAAAGGATGGTTGTCTTCAGTGTCCAAGAACCAATTTTCCCTTTTCTAAAAGATTCACTCAAATATGCCCCTGTCCGAATGATTTCAAAATCTATACCCTCAGTCCAGTGCCACCGATGCTGGCACCGAGTTTACACGTCTCGGCGCCATCATTAAATGATGCGGTTATATTTGGTGGGACCATAACATGGCATACATGTGGCAAGGAGATCAGCGCCATGGTTGCTAGCGTTGAGCTATTATCCTACAGGTCTCGACCGTTTGAAATAAAGCAAGTATAATTTTTCCAAGGAACATACAACAATAATACAAAGATTTTGTTGTACTGGTTTGTTCTTTTGCTTATAAAAGTATACAATACAAATATAGCAAAAAAATAATGTTTGTTAGCGTTTGAAGTCAAGACCTTAGGTTCAAAAGTGCCGAGCTAGGAAAAAAGGGCTAAAAAGTAAAAAAGACGGTGGTGCAGACAAGTTTTTTATGCCATACATCTTTCTTCACAGAAATTGGTGAAACCATATTTTTACTCTCTAATTAATAAAAAAACATATTTTTACTGAAAAAATTGGGTGTGACACCAAGTTAGTAGTACTATTAGTATTCATCATTTCTGTCACAAGAAGAATAAAATAAAAAACATTGTGCTCCAAAGACAACCCTTAATGGTAGCATGTGGTGCATTCTTTCGAGTCTTTAACATCAAAACTGTCATCGACAGATCAAAGGTATGAAAACATAGTAACATCATGTTGTTTGGTGCTAAGGCATTGGCACAAAAATATTACAAGAGCCTAATCAGAATTTACAAAGATAGCTCCGGGAAAGTAGTATACCATATTAAGAGTTTCATTGGTTGTATTGTGTATACGTTTATAGAAGTGAGTGTGTGTGCGATGTGAGTGTTTATGTTATACTATATAATTCATTAAAAAAGTCTCGTCTTGTAGAGAGATGGAGGGAGAGAACAATAAGAATGTTTTTTATGGGACTCAAATATGCTAAAACAACACAAACATTAACTGGCTAAATGCCAATGCGATTGGACAATAGTTCACCATCTTGGATTGTAAGCTCAGGAGTCAGGGAGGGAGAGAACAAATAAGAACATGTTTTTGATGCGACTCAAATATGCTAAAATAGCACAAACATTAACTAGATGCCATCTATGTTATAAAGCTTTTTCAGCCTTCTTAGCGTGTGTTTGGTAGGGGGCTCCAGATTCTTGTAGAAACGTTTCAGATCCATATTCTCTTTAGAAACGTTTCAGATAATAAATCGGAATCACTTTGTAAAACCGTTTGGATGGCACACTAAATTCCGATTCATAAGAGAAAGGTACCAAGAAAACAAAACTCAATCTGGCAAAACCAGGGCAATTCTGTTTCTTGGCAAGAAACTAGAAACGTTCCTATGCTGAAAAGTTTCATGGTTTCACTGTTTGGAAGTGATTCTCTAGTTCCAGCTGAGAATCTAGAACATTTTAGCTTGCCAAAGGCACCCTTAGTATGACAAGCATAGCGCAGCAAACATGACAAAACAGCAGAATGTACAATGCCAAAAGAACAGGGGTCAATGTTCAGTGCTCTGGCAATAAGAAACTAATCCTGAAAGAACCAGTGGAATGTCTGGACGTTGATGAATAGCAAACAAATTAATGTAGTGCTCCAAGGAATGAGTAGCTAATTTTAGTCTCCAAGATGGTGAGGAAACCACACAGCAACCACAACGGAAAAAAAAAGTAAGCAAATTGGATCGCAACACAGAGTATACGACAAAGACCGTCCAAGGCTTCCCCAAGTGTTAGCTACAGTGTTTTACTCACAAACTGAATACAGTTAGTCTAAGCAATGGTGAAAATACAGATCAATTTAGAGCTAAGATCAACCCTAGCATGTATCACAAACTATCCAAATAGACATCAGAACTAGCATTGTAGAGAATATCACGAACAACTCTCCACCTTAATGTACATTGCAGAACTGATCAGATGAGTAATACTAGGAACTTTACATAGCCTTGTTGTGGCCATAACCCTTGCACCTGCTGCAGCACACTGCCCCCTTGACTGCAATGCGAGGTTCAGCCGGCTTCTCTTTTAGCCAGCCAAGCTAAGATCAACCCTAGCATGTATCAGACTATCAAAAGAAACATCAGCACTAACATTGCAGAGAATAACAAGAAGAACTCTCCACCCTAAATGTACATTGCACAACTGATTCGATGAGTAAATACTATGTGCTGATAGGAACTTTGCAAGTTGCCTTGTTGTGGCCATAACCCTTGCACCTGCTGCAGCGCACTGCCCTCTTGATTGCAATGCGAGGATCAGCAGGCTTCTCTTTTGGCCGGCCAACCCGACGGCGGGTTCGCAGTGGGCATGGGTATGTTGCTGGGCTCTGAGCTGGGTCGATTAATGTAGGCGGCACAACAACATCAGGTATGGGATTTATTGACAAGGAATAGGTCAAGCGGTAGCATCCTGTTGTGAAGTACTTCACACAGTAGTCATATGTATATTGCCCAGTGCGGTCCAATACAGCAATCGCATGCATGCATGGCAGCCCAGAAATATGCCACCTTTGGCAGGTGCATTCCCATGTGTCAAGGTTGACAACATTAACTGAGTCATCACAGACCTTAAACACGTTGCCATTTTCATCGTTTTCTGCTGGAAGGACATTGAGGGTGTGGGCTTTGTTCACCTCTTCCTGAAGTTTCTGATTGGCTGCCGGTGTTAATACCTCAGTCCATGCATTGGAAGACTCCCTGCGTGTGTACATCATCTCCATCAGCTTGCACCTTATCGTGTCGACCAATTGCACAACTGAAAGCTCATATCTCGTGGGAATCCACTCAGACACAGTGCCAAAAATATTACAAGAATACTGCCCATGACGCGATCCCTTAAAAAAAGCATCTGACCACTGCTCAGGTTTGATCTCTAAGAGCCAATCAACAAGCTTGTCAGATTCACTTTTGATGAGCTCAATATACTGATTGAACTCATCAGCTGTGCATGAATATATGGCCTTCTTAAGATGCTCGACCATGGAATCTTTTAGTTCCTCAGTCCATGCATCATCCAGTTGTGTCTTAAATTCTTCAATTAGAGACTCCACACAGTACCCATGATGACTCTCTTGGAAAATCGAAGATACTACATCCCAAAGTCCATGTTCTCCATTCGATATGAATGTGATGGTCCGAGATGTCCCAAGTGAAGATTTTAGTTGCTCAAGAAACCAATGCCAATTTTCACGCGACTCATCATCCACAACACCAAAAGCAACTGGGAAGACATCACCTTCACCATCAACTGAAGCAGCAGCCAGTAGCTTCCAATGCTTATTCGGCTTTGCAGTTATCGCTTCAAGAAAAAGGAGTGGCCTGCACCCATGCTCGAAACCATGGAGCGACGCATGGAATGCAACAAAGAAACGAAACTTTGAATCTTCCAAGGCCACTACAGTTGCCACACTTCCAGGGTTTGTCTCTACAATCCTTTCACAAAACCAAGGCAGCTGACTGCATGCCTCTTCGTGTGTACTATAAAGTTCCTTCTGAGCAATTGATCTTCCACGCCAAGCCTGTGAATAGTTCAGGCATAGTCCATACTCTTGTTTAAGATCATTTGCAATATCTCTTGGCCTATAGTTTGGACTATCACGCAACTTTTCTTTTATGACACTAGCAACCCATCGTTGAGAAGCCAACCGATTACTTTTGACTGTTTCAGATTCACAGGTGTGGCTTTCAGATATTTTCTTGATCATAAATTCTTTCTTTGCAGGGGACTTAGAAGCATGTATTCTCCATGGGCAACCTTCACCAGTACATTCAGCAGTCACACGAGATGAATCGTTCTTGATAAATCTATAATGGAATCTATGTGCAATGGCATACTTATGTAAGGCTTCACGGAAATCCTTAGGTCCTTCGAACACTTGGCCAACTCCAGTTATCACATTCTTCCAACTTGCACAAACCTTTTGTCTCTTAGACCCATCCTGAGATGTTGGGACAATGGCAAAGGCATCTATGGGAGTGGCCGAGACAGGAACAATGTTCTTTGACCTGAAAAAATCACATCATGTCATTCTGCAATTTACTAACGCGAAAACAAGAAATTGGGACAGTAGACAAGTACCTGTTGTCAGCTTTCTTCATGACATAAATGTATGTCGAATCTGAGTCCGCATGGAATTCAACCATGCGTTGTAGGTCCTTGTCATTGGAAATAGAGATCAAAGTTTTATCATTCTTTGGAAGGAAATACTTGAATGCGAACTGGTCGAGCTTCAGATTGTTAAGTGTCGACGATATCTCTTGCTTAAATGCACTAAAAGTCCAGTCACTTTGGACATGCATAGCATGTGCCTCTCCACCAGAATATGACATGTGTCCATCTTCATCGGTGGTGAATTCTCCACCTATTTGAAGAACAGCTAATATTTGTCCCTTCCCCATAAGTGTCTCCTTCCTACAAAGAGACAACAAGTTCAAGAATTAGGCTACTAGCTGATTTCTTTTAGACACTCCATGTGCGTCTATCAAACAATTCTAAAGAGGTAAACAACATTTCCAATGATTAAATGCATTGTTTAATAACAACCTAAACATCAGGAGTTCGGCTTCGCAAATAGTTGTAGAAATATAGGATTTAATGCGCAAGCAGAAAGTACTGCTCCTATGGAAATGACTAGATGTCTAGGGCGTGATTGGTTTCCCGCACGCGGTCAGACCAGGCTGTTTAGATGCAGCATGCAGGAGGTAGGTATTTAGATGGCCGGACGTCCACGTGGGCCAGGATTTGTGGGTGCAAATCGACCTGAGAAATGAAATCGGATTTTGTTTCTGGCGAGCCTAGCTCGTGCAGTGCACGTCACGCGTCCGCTGTTCTCTTGGCGCATGCACAAGGCGAGTAGGGTGAGACTAACCAATCAAGTTCTGCAATGAGATGGTATGGATTGTAACGTAAGCCAAACAAGGTGCTCCTACATGCAGAGACCCAACAATCAAGTTATGCGATGAGATGAAACGGTATGGATGGTAACGTAAGACAAACATACATGCCGAGATCCACAAGAGCCTAGCTGCTACATGCCAGCCTGGTTACCTAGAAACCAGAACCAATCACGCCCTAGCGAGCGGAACGAATGGCGAAACTAGTAATTGGTTGTCTCTTCCACAATCAAACTTGAAATTAACTGGTGTGGGAATAATAGAATTATTTTGATTCATGTGCAATTTTAAACATATCTTCCAGGATTGAAATACTAAAAACTCATACAACGTCCATGTGAAGAAGTGAACTTGCTGCTGCTTTTTCTCAATCACAGAGAGGAGGCGTTCAGTGTACCATGATACATTACTTTGAGAAAGCAAGCAGCAGATAAGCAAGCACAGAAAAAACTAATCTTCGTTCTGTTTTTTCAGTAGTACGGAATCCGTGTGGCCGGCTCGGACTAATCAAGCCGAATTCAAAGAGAGAAGTCACGAACCAACCCCAGGACGCACTTAGACTCCCACGGAGCAGGCGCTTCGATTACCTGGGCCGCGGGCGGATCTGCGCGGGTCAAGGGCGCGGGGATCCTACCCGCCGGTGTCGGCGGCGCGATGCGAGGACTCCCGGCAGCGGATGCGGAGGTGGGCGCGCGCCAAGCGGAGGCTCAATGACGACGAGACGGCGCTCGAAGAGCGCGAGCGGTGGGGCGTGGCCGGCGACGGGGCTCCCGGTTCCGGCCGCCGCTGGTCTGGCTCGGGGATAAGGCGGTCGCGTGCCCGAGTGCGGCTTCCGATCTAGGGTTCGCGTGCGGGGCCCCGCACGTCAGACGCACTTCGCAGTTCCGCACTCCGGAGGGCTAGCCTGCACTGAACGTGATCAGAACTTCTCCGTAAAATCGCCCCGGTCGGTTTCGTGCGTCAGTGGAGTTCGTAGGCACGGCCCACCGCATGTTGATGGGTTGGGCTCCTTGCTGAGAACAATGGAGCGTGTCGGCCCATACGGGAGCCAGCGGCCCACATAGGACAGCAGACGTCTTCAGTCTTCACCGCATCGCATCGCAACGAGTCCGGTCGATTTCAACTCATCGCAACGAGTCGGATTCGATCGGCTCCATCATTTGTCAAAGGTTACAATTTAGAAGTTTCAAAAAGAAAAAGGTTACCATTAGATATAGGCATTATAGGTATAGCTAGCTATATAGGGCGCTCATACGAGTGGTTTTGCTTTGGCCGAAAAATGAAAATGCAACAAAGAGCTAGCGAGCGAGGGGCAACTGGACACCCCCTCTGGGCATGCACGAACATGTTGCAGTAGTATGTCCACATGCATGGTGCTCGGAGTAAAACAAAAACCGGGGATGTGTGCACTGCTTATTGATTCTGTATTTCGTATTTCTTGGTGGTGGAATGTGGGTGGATTTGGGTTTTCTTATTAGTAAATAAAGGCATGCATGCATGCAGCCAATTGAGCTTGATCTTGGACATTCCTTTGGGTTTGACATTCTTGATGCATTTGGGTTTTATTGTTAACTGACAACTTTATGGTGAATAATTGGATGGATCAGTTTGGTTGCACTTGATGCTTTAAACAAACACCCGGCCCTATATGTTTATGCGCACACGAGTTGAAGTATTCTGTATATGGTTACTAGCTTTACTTCGGACGTATACTAAGGGTCTATTTGGTATGGTTCAGCTTCACTAGTGAGGTTTTTTTAAAATAATTTCATGAGCAACTCTTTAGGTGAAACTAAGCTATTTTGAAAAAAGTGTTTAACAAAACAGCTTCAACAACAGCTTTATGCATAAATATAAGAGAGAAATGAAAGAGAGAGAGAGTTGAGATAAACTATTTTTCAGTTTCATCCTACTTAATCTCTTTGTGAGAGAGGAAGAAAAACAGCTTCATGGGTGAAGCTGTTTTAAAAATAAGTGATCAACACAAAAAAAACAGCTCACGACAGTTTTATAAAGTTGTTGTGAGTTGTATCAAACAAACCATAACTGTCGTGTGTTGTCCTGATGATCGAGTATGAGTGCTCCAAGTTCTGTCAACATATAGAAACAAGCGTTGCCAAACACAATTAACGAACATGATTCCACGAAAGCTGGTTCCTTTTCCAAACAAACAAACAAAGCACAAAGCAGAGGAGGCACTCTGCGAATAGGAATGTTGTAAAATAAACATCAACAACTCCTCAAATCCATTTGGCATTCTTATTTTTTTGAAAAAAAAATACGAAAACACCTCTCCAACAACTCCTTAAATCTACTTGGTATATTTATCAACTTGGTAAACATCGCCCCGGACTTGGTAAATCTCCACACTCGTTACCAACTTGGTAAACATCCCAGCTCGTCTCCGACACTTCCGATCCTTCGTCGCGGGGGAGGATTCAAGAACGCGTCGGCAGGGGATAAGTTGGGAGGGCTCAAAGTACTACTCCCTCAATAAACTTTTTAAATAGTCACAAATTAAATTAATTTTAAATTTATCAAATTTATAAAAATGAGCTCCAATATTTATAATTTAGACTAGTGTCAACTAGCAGAGTACTCATTCCATCCTTTTAATTATCGTTTTGGATTTTACAGGTCCAGCCACAAGATGGACCGGGTGAACCTCTTTTTTAAGTTTGCCAAGTTAAAATACCAACTTGTTGGAGATAGATATTTTTTTCACTTACCAAACATTTTAACAACTTGCTAAATCATAGGATTTGTCAAGTAGATTTTAAGGAGTTGTTGGAGATGCTCTCACTGGATCAAAGAGTTCCTTAATTGTTAATTGCAGAATAATGAGCTAACGACAAAGAATTTGTTGATCCACGGAAAGATGGAACTTGACGAACAAAGAATTCTTTACTACACACTTGGAGGTTTATTGAACCAGGGGCATCTTGGCATCAAGCATCCGGATCATGCGTACTTCTAGGATGATTAACTTAATTATTACCCTCATTCGCTCAACAAGTTAATTGCAATCATTTCGGTTTAACTTTATCAAAGCTAGCGCTTTTACGGCAGGGTCATGCGTGTACCACCAGCAGCGGAACCGCCGCGCCACCAAGGGACGAATTCGGAGCACATTGACTGACCACGCAGCTGAGTGTGGCTGATGACACTCTGCTTTTAATTTGCTCGATCGGTCATATCGGTTGTTGCTCCACTGCAGGTTGCGTGTGTGAAAGCTGAAATGAATGGCAGATCGGATGACCTGAGCGGCCGGGCACGCACGCACGCACTAGGTGCGCCTCTGCTGCTGCTTTGCTTGCTTGCGTGTTTGTGGTGCCGTAACGACCGCGTGCAGTAGCTGTGTGCCTGTGTCACCGAGATCATAAACACGTTCCTCGAACAAACCGGCCGGCAGCTAGATCGACCGCTGTGGTGTGCATTCGGTATTCCAGCAACTCTCAACCGACGACGGGAGCTCTGCTCCATCGGTTCCAAAATACTCGTTATCGGTAGTCTAAACACATAGGTCATCTCCCCTCAAAAAACACACACACACACACACACACACACATAGGTCATCTGTATTGCTAGACTGATACTGTTATCGATCCACAGATCTAGCACAACTAGAGCTTTCAGTGTGTACAAATACTTTTAACAACAAAGATTTTTTTTTTGTATTTCTTTAGAAATTGATAAATAGATTCCACATGTTCCACATCCTGAGAAGAAGGTACAACTACGAATAAGTATTTTTGCTTGTTCCATAGTCAAAATTGCAATATTTTTTGGAATTTGGATAGAGATAGTATCTCTCTTTTTATATTCCTAGACAAACAGGCACCCGTACGGCCGTGCCACAGCACTATACTGTATTAACTTACTACATCTTACTATTATATTTATCCGTACTAGCGCCACGGTAGCATCTAGAAAAAAAACATAAAAGTAAAATAAATAGCCTCTTTTGGTTCCCAACTATGACGGTTAAAACATCTTTACCCTTTGAATTTCAAGATTAAACCCTCAATGTCATAATTTTTCTAATAAAACCATAAAGTTTGAGCACAATTGGCCCTGTAAGATATAAAGATCTTACAACATTAGAGAATCTTCAATAGAATATTAAGAATCACATATTTGTGAAAACAGAAGGAATACAATAAACATTAAAAATATGTAAGTATACAAAGATCAAACTAATATAAAGGAAAATATTAGGAAAGAAATAAAGTGCAGCATACCTTTACACCCAAAAGGGTATTATAAATAAGAAAATTACAGCTCTAATCAAAGACAACATGAGGTTGTCGAAGATTTGTTGTTTCTCTATTTCCTTCTCCACGGCCATTCGTTGTCCAAATTCAATAGCCTCAAGGTAATACAATGGAACATCACTTCTTTGAAGATCTTGGGCCACCTAGAAATGAAAATATTCATTAATTAAAATAAAAAAAGCAATATGATAACCCCATGCTCTCCAAAATTTTGCCTAGCCATTACTGAGAATCAAATGAAAATGCTATTTTAAGTCTTGTCCAAACAAAACAAAGTACACCTCAAAATTTCTGAAGGTTGATGGTATGAAGACATCACCATGTCCATCCGACGAACTCGAATCTGCGGCCGGATTGATGCCCAAATTCAGTGAGAGAATAAAGTGGCAGTACCTTCTTTGCAAGATCAACATCAAGCTTGCTTGCTGCATAGTAATCTAGGAAGAGGAGCGTTTTTTTCAACTCAAGTTATATTGCGAATGACAGACATTGTCACCTGCCACAATGACAGAGGTGCCTTCCGCAAAGGCCATCCTAGGCCATCCTAACTTTTGCCAGCATGTGGTGACTTCGTGAACTTTAAGATTTGTCGGCGCAGTCATTCGAAGGTGCTCATAGAGGTAGGGTTTGCGTACGTGTGTTCATAAGGGTGAGTGTGCGTACGTGTTGAGCGTCTGCGTTGTACTGTGTAATCTCAAAAAAAATTGCCAGCTACATGTAGAAAAGTGCAGACTTAATAAGATGAGCATAATCAATCAGTCTTTTTTCACATGTCAAGCAATTTGACATAAATCTGCAACTATTTCAGAGCACATTATTTGAACTACATGATTGTGTGATCTTGGTCTTATGCTACTGTCAATGTGGCAAACTGTATAACAACATGATGTAGTTCTATGATAATAGGCTATATGCTTTGTAATTGCCTGTGCTAACGCCACGGTACCATTTCAGGAATGCACGTTAAAACAACCAAAACAACTATTTTTCCATGTAAACAACCAAAGTGGAAAGAAGCTGAGTGTAGCATTGATTTTTTTTTCACGTAAAAAAATCACAAGGTTGCAATTGAACAATTAGAACGGCTTTCATGTCACGAAGAATAATGTCGGGTACGAAGGTAAGGGGTACCTTAAACCCTTCGATAAATTAACGCTAAACATAACAATCATTTTTAAGGCAAGGGCCAGCCCACTACTCGGTAAGACGCGGCTCATCAATCGAGGGCCCCCTCTACACCAACTGCGGTAGCAAGCCACATGTCGGCTCCACTTCGACGACGGACGAGGGGGCGAGCGAACGACCCCCGGCTCCACCTCGACGACGGACGAGGGGTCGAGCGAACGACCCCCGGCTCCACCTCGACGACGGACGAGGGGGCGAGGCGAACGACCCCCGGCTCCACCTCGACGACGGACGAGGGGTCGAGCGAACGACCCCCGGCTCCACCTCCACGACGGACGAGGGGTCGAGCGAACGACCCCCCAACCTCTACCTCGACTTCGACCTCTCCGACCCCGTCGACGGCTCGACCTCCCCCTCGACCAAGGGTCGAGCGGACGACCCTCGGATGAGGGGCTCGATTAACCCAACTGCTCCGGCATGGGTTAAAGTGAACCCACCTAACGACATGGGCGCCCGTGTCCGCTGTCAAATCCGCCAACTCCCCGTCCAGTCCCTGATTCCCGTCAACTGTGCCGCCACTGTTGCCACTACGCGAGTACGAACTCCAACAGTACCCCTCGGAAAGTGAACAGTGCGACCCTCGACGACGACTTCGGGAACGCGACGGAGTCACACAAGGCTTGACCCCCTCCCTCGACCGGGGGGCTCGACCCCCTCCTCTTCAACAACTCCGGTACGGAAGCCGTCCCATCCGCCCCGTCCCGTTTCGGCCGTGGGACTCATGCCCGCCTGCGGACACTGCACTACGACGACTTTTACTGCCGCCACGACCGGGGACGCTCGAAGGACGGAAGGCCATGTCGCCACAGTGCTCAACGTCTCTCCGCCAACACTGTGCCGCGGATACGCCGCCCATACTGCTACAATTAGGGCCCTGTACCCTCGGACCTCCCCTTGGTCTATAAAAGGGGACGCCGAGGTAGAGTATAGGGGTCTTCTCCTGGAGACTCTCTAGGTCGGACGATCGGACTCTCGAACCCTAGTTCAGACTCTGACGCTCCACACTCCACACACCCCGCCACTTGATCGACCCCTCGGGTGGCCGACTCCGTGTAACACAGCTTGTACCCCCCCCTGTACGAGCACGCTTCGGGTGCGAGATAATACAAGTCATCCTCCCCCTGCTGGACGTAGGGCCTTCTTTGCCCGAACCAGGATAAATCTTGTGTCCATCTTGCATCACGTCTGAGAGAGGGAGCACGCGATATACAAATTTACTCGTTGGTGGTCTTGACCCCCGGGTCATAACACCGACAGTAGGCGCGCCAGGTAGGGGGATTCGCGTGTCGATCAACTCCGAACTACTCTCTCAGATGGATTCCACCATCCCACCGTTCCCGTTCACCACCGTCATCTGGTTCGGCAGTCTAGGGTTCGTTTCCACGGACCAGGGCGACTTCGTAGTCTTTCCCTCCACCCGTGGCCTAGACTTCAGCAGCTCCGCTGCGCCGGAGCCAGCAAGGATCAGGCGACGGTCCCTTCGCTTGCGTCTCTGGCCTGCGATCAGGAGGAGGCGCGAGCGGCTCCGACGCGCTCGCCGTCGTGCGAGCTCTGGGGCGCCGGATACCATACCCCCGGTCCCAGTCGGCGACACGGCCCCTTCTCCTAGGGGCCCGCTTGACCCACGCTTGTGGGCCGAGGGCGGGCGTCTCCCCGAACGGGACTTCGGCTCTACGACGTTGTCATCCCCGGAGGCTCCCGTGGATTCTCCGACACCCTCGACCCCGTCACCACCGCGTGACCCGTTCCCGTACGGGCTCCGCAATAGTGCCGGATTCTACTCTGCTTTCGCGGGGCTGCGGGTACATACATACGACGAGTCTCCATGGATTCCGTCACCACCACTTCACCGGGCGAGCCAGAGCTGCCCCGTACGTGGGGCACGTTACGGCGGCGCCTGGAGGAGGAAGAAAGGGGTAGGTTCTTCCCCCACTTCTACCACGCCGACTTCGACTCGGACTCTCCCGACGAGAGCTACGATTCCACTCGAGAGTGCTTTCACCTCGACGAGCAAACCGTCCTCCAGGACGACGTCGACGATACCGCGGCTACCGAAGAAGGGGGAGGGGCCAACGCCACACCACCTCGAGATGCCATTCCCCCAAGTCCCGATAGAGCCGATCCACCCCCCGATGTCCAGATTACGCAGGTCCGAGAGCTTCTCAGCAAACTCGAGGAGGAGCACCTGCGTCTTCAGTAGCTCGAACACGCCCTCGAGCAGGATCGAGGGCGTCCTCAGGGTGGAGGAGCTCGCGAGCGGGCCCGGGAGGTCCACTGGAAGATCGTCGAGGAGGGGAACGCCGAACCCCGAGTCTTCAACCGCGCCAGCCAGAATGTCGTAGCAGCCGCGATGCTGCTCCGCGACATGCCGGCGCCATCGACCCCCCAGGCACGGCGTATCAGGGACGAAATCCAGGGGCTGCTCCAAACTGCGGTCGTGCAGCAGGCGGAGAGCTCGGCCTCGAAGCGTCGAGGGGCTGCCTCTGAGCGGCAAGCAGCGCCCCCTCGACAAAATCGGGAGGTCTCTGTCCACCAGAACAAGGCGCCCCAGGGCCGGGTCGAGCCGCGACCGGTTCAGGAACGCCTCGTCGACGACCTCCCCCCTCGAGTGAACAACCGACGTCGATACGGCGACGCCGAGGCTCGAGGCTACAGTGCTCACCGAGGTGGGCGCTACGACAGCGACGAAGACCGATGTCGGTCTCCGGAGCCGCCGGGGCCTCGAGTCTTCGGAAGAACTATCCGGCGGGCCTCCCTGCCCGTACGTTTCCGTCCACCCACCAGCCTGATCAAATACAACGGCGAAACCAAGCCAGAGCTCTGGCTTGCCGACTTCAGGCTGGCGTGCCAGCTGGGTGGAGCCAAAGATGACCTCGTCATCATCCGGCAACTCCCATTGTTCCTCTCCGACACCGCTCGAAGGTGGCTCGAGGATCTACCCTCGGACTTGATCCAGGACTGGTCCGACCTAGTCCGGATATTCGAGGGCAACTTCAAGGGCACCTACGAGCGCCCGGGCAACTCCTGGGACCTTCGCAGCTGCAAGTAGAAACCAGGGGAGACCCTCCGCGCCTTCACCCGCCGATTCTCGAAGCAGCGTACCACACTGACCCACATCTCTGACCACGAGGTCATCACGGCGTTCATCGCCGGGACAACCTACAAGGAGTTGGTGCGGGAGCTGGGGCGAAACATCCCCAAGACCGCCAACGAGCTCATGGACGTCATCGCCAACTACGCGGCTGGCGAGGAGGCCGTTGGCGCATTCTTCCAGGTTCCCCCAGGGAAGGGGAAGGGCAACGCGGATGAGCCCGGGGGCTCGGACGATGGGCCCAAGAGAAACAAGGGGCCCGGGAGGAACAACGACGGCAACGGCGGCCGGAAGAAGAAGAAGAAAAAGAACCAACCGGACCGGCACAACGTCGAGCCCAACGTCGAGCACGACGACGAGCCCAACGACCTTGTCGCTGCAGCGGACAAGCGGAAGCCTCGAGGGCCCCCTCCCGACGGGGGCGTCTTCGATAAGATGCTGAAGGAGCCTTGCCCCTATCATATGGGGCCAGCCAACCACCGCCTCGAGGATTGCCGCATGCTCCGAAAGCACTTCGTCCCTCCTGGCCCCAGGAGAGACGACGGCAAGGAAGACCCGCCCTGTGACGCCCACGTCAGGGGCGATGTCCAAAAAGGAGGCTTCCCCGAGATCCACGACTGCTACATGATCTACGGGGGACCCTCGACTCGCCTCACCACGCGCCAGCGCAAGAGGGAGCGTCGAGAAGTTTTTTCCGTTCGGGCCCAGGCCCCGCGGTACCTCGACTGGTCCCACACGCCGATCACCTTCGATCAGGACGACCACCCCGAGCACGTCCCCAACGCGGGGGCTTACCCGCTCGTCGTCGGCCCGATCATCCTCAACACCCGCCTCACCAAAGTGCTCATGGATGGGGGGAGCAGCCTCAACATCATCTACGCCGAGACCCTCGACCTCCTGGGGATCCCGAGGACCATGCTCCTGCCCAGCGCGGGGGGGGGGGGGTTCCACGGGATCGTTCCGGGGAAGAAGGCACTCCCGATCGGCCGCATCAAGCTGCCGGTCTGTTTCGGCGTCCCCTCAAACTTCCGAAAGGAAGAGTTGACCTTCGAGGTGGTCGCGTGGCGAGGCACCTACCACGCCATCATCGGTAGACCGGGGTACGCCAAGTTCATGGCGGTCCCGAACTACACCTACCTCAAGCTCAAGATGCCGGGACCCTCGGGGGTCATCACCGTCGACACCTCCTACGAGCACGCATACGACTGCGATGTCGAGTGCGTGGAAAAAGCCGAAGCCCGTGAGGATTCGGCTATCCTCGCGGCCCTCGACGATTTGTCCGGAGAGATCCCCGACCCCAAGCGCCGCGCTAGCAACTTCGAGCCGGCGGAAGACACGAAGACCGTCCCGCTCGACCCCGGCCTCGCGGATGGGAAGGTGCTGACGATCAGTGCCACCCTCGAGCCCAAATAGGAAGCCGTGCTCGTTGACTTTCTCCGTGCGAACGCCGACGTGTTTGCATGGAGTCCCTCGGACATGCCGGGCATCCCGAGGGAAGTCGCCGAGCACTCCTTGGACATCCGAGCCGGGTCCAAACCGGTGAAGCAACGCCTGCGCCGCTTCGACGAGGAGAAGCGCAGGATCATCGGGGAGGAGGTCGACAAGCTTTTGAAGGCCGGATTCATCAAGGAGGTACATCATCCCGAGTGGTTATCTAATCCCGTGCTTGTAAAGAAAAATAATGGGAAGGATAGGATGTGTGTAGACTACACTAGTTTGAATAAAGCATGTCCTAAAGTTCCTTTTCCTTTACCACGCATCGACCAAATAGTAGATTCCACTTCGGGATGTGAAACCCTTTGCTTCCTTGATGCGTATTCCGGCTACCACCAAATAAAGATGAAGGAGTCCGATCAGCTCGCGACCTCCTTCATCACTCCCTTCGGCATGTTTTGCTACCTCACCATGCCCTTCGGCTTGCGGAACGCCGGGGCCACCTACCAGCGATGCATGCTCCACGTCTTCGGGAAACACATAGGGCCGACCGTCGAGGCCTACGTCGATGACATCGTGGTCAAGTCCAAAACCATCGGAAACCTGGTCAGAGACCTCGAGATCGCGTTTGGGTGCCTCAGGGATAATCGCATAAAACTGAACCCTGAGAAGTGTGTCTTCGGGGTCCCTCGAGGCATGCTCTTAGGGTACATAGTTTCCCAGTGCGGCATCGAGGCCAATCCCGAGAAGGTAACCGCCATCACGAGGATGGGCCCAATCAACGACCTCAGGAGCGTGCAAAGGGTTACTGGGTGCCTCGCCGCCCTCAGTCGCTTCATCTCGAGGCTCGGAGAGAAGGCCCTACCCCTTTACCGACTCCTGAAGAAGATGGAACACTTCGCGTGGACCGCCGAAGCCGAGGAATCGCTCTCGAGGCTCAAGGCCTTGCTCACCTCGCCCCCGGTCTTGGTCCCCACGAGCCCGGCCGAGCCCCTCTTGCTCTATGTCGCAGCGACTACCCAGGTAGTCAGCGCGGTCATAGTGGTCGAAAGGGAGGAGAAAGGACACGCCCTGCCGGTTCAGAGGCCTGTCTACTTCATGAGCGAGGTCCTTTCCGAGACCAAGACGAGGTATCCCCACATCGAG
This sequence comes from Microstegium vimineum, assembly GCA_022036555.1. Taxonomy (NCBI): domain Eukaryota; kingdom Viridiplantae; phylum Streptophyta; class Magnoliopsida; order Poales; family Poaceae; genus Microstegium; species Microstegium vimineum. Next base: position 8,987,096 of record CM039125.1, on the reverse strand, counting down.
AAGCTGTTGTACGCGGTCGTCCTCACTTGGCGGAAGCTCAAACACTATTTCCTGGGCCACCCGGTCACTGTGGTTTCATCTTTCCCCCTCGGAGAGATAATCTAGAACCGGGAGGCATCGGGAAGGATCGCCAAGTGGTCCGCCGAGCTCATGGGGGAGACCCTCTCCTACGCCCCTCGGAAGGCTATCAAGTCTCAGGTACTGGCAGATTTCGTTGCAGAATGGACCGACACCCAACTAACCCCAGCGTAGGTTCAGAGCGAGCTCTGGACTCTGTACTTCGACAGGTCGTTGATGAAGACGGGAGCAGGCGCCGGATTGCTATTCATATCACCCTCAGGGGTCCATATGCGATATGTCATCCGCCTCCACTTCCCCGCCTCCAACAACGTCGCCGAGTACGAGGCCCTCGTCAATGGCCTGCGCATCGCCATCGAGCTCGGGGTTCGGCGCCTCGACGTGCGAGGGGACTCTCAGTTGGTGATCGACCAAGTGATGAAAGACTCGAGCTGCCACGATCCTAAGATGGAAGCCTACTGCAAGGAGGTCCGAAGGCTCGAGGACAAGTTCTATGGCCTCGAGCTCAACCACGTAGCCCGTCGGTACAACGAAGCTGCCGACGAGCTGGCCAAAATCGTGTCTACTCGAGGGACGGTCCCCCCCCGACATCTTCTCGAGGGATCTGCACACACCATCCGTCGACCTAGGCTCGGGGGCTCCTGCCCTCGAGCAAGGGGTCGACCCACCCCCCTCGACCGATCCCCCCTCGAGCGGGGGAGAGGTCATGGAAATCGACGGGGCCGCCTTGGCGCTGACCCCTCCGACGGATTGGCGCGCGCCTTACCTCGAGTACCTGACGCGAGGCGAACTCCCAGAAGACCGCACGGAAGCCCGTCGAGTAGCTCGACATGCCAAAACCTACGCCCTATACAGGGATGGCCGCGAACTATATCGACGTAGCCCGTCGGGTGTACTTCAACGTTGCCTCACCCTCGAGGAGGGGAGGGCATTGCTGAAGGACCTACACTCGGGGGCTTGTGGCCACCACACGGCACCAAGGACGCTGGTAGGAAGTGCCTTTCGACAGGGCTTTTACTGGCCGAACTCGTTCGATCCTGCCAAGGATGCCAATTCTACGCCAGGCAGACCCACCTACCCGCCCAAGCTCTTCAGATGATACCCATAACCTGGCCGTTCGCAGTATGGGAGCTCGACATGGTCGACCCCCTGAAAAGAACCAAGGGTGGGCATACTCACCTTCTCGTGGCTATCGACAAGTTCTCGAAGTGGATCGAGGCTCGACCCATCGCCAATATCCAGTCTCGGCAAGCCGTGCTATTCTTCACCGACATCATCCACCGCTTCGGGGTCCCCAACGTCGTCATCACCGACAACGGCACGCAGTTTACCGGCCAAAAGTTCTTGGACTTCTGTGACCACCACCACATCAGGGTGAATTGGTCCGCAGTTGCCCACCCTCGAACTAACGGTCAGGTCAAGCGTGCCAACGGTATGGTTTTGCAGGGCCTCAAGCCAAGGATCTTCGATCGGCTAAACAGACATGGAAGGAGATGGGTCGACGAGCTGCCCGCTGTGCTATGGAGTCTCCGAACGACACCGAGTCGAGCCATGGGGTTCTCCCCGTTCTTCTTGGTCTATGGGTCCGATGCCGTCCTCCCCACTGACCTCGAGTACGGGTCCCCTCGACTGAAAGCCTACAGCGAGAAAGCCAACACGGTAGCCCGAGAGGACTCCCTCGACCAGCTCGAGGAAGCTCGTGACATGGCCCTCTTCAAGTCGGCTGAGTACCAGCAGACGCTGCGACGCTACCACGACAAAAACGTGCGCAAAAGGGACCTCAACGTCGGCGACCTCGTTCTGCGCTGTCGACAAAGCAACAAGGGGCGTCACAAGCTGACACCTCCTTGGGAGGGACCCTTCATCGTGGCGGAGGTGCTGAAGCCCGGCACTTACAAATTGAAGAACGAGAAGGGCGAGATCTTCACCAACGCGTGGAACATCGAACAACTACGTCGCTTCTATCCCTGAGGCCCCAGGGCCTTGTACATTTTCGCATTTATGTACAAATTCTCGAATGAATAAAATGTTCTCAAAACACATTTCACGTTCATTCGTAGCCCGAAGGTAGCCTCGACTTTGCCCGGGTGAAGTCGAGCTCCCCTCGGGGGCTGACAGGAGGGCACCCCCCTCCTAAGTCCCCGAAAAACCTATACGCTTTTTTGAAACTCAACCCTCCCTCTCGTTCTTTCCCTCGAGTACGCTTCTTAACTAAGTAAAGGCGCCTCGAACTCCCTAAGGGTCGAGGGTGTCGTCGAGCCAGGGACCCACCTACGCCCTAGGGCTACGGTATCCCCACTCGCCACCCCCCTTTCAGGGATATGAGCGTGCGTCGAATACTTAAGTTCACAAGCGTCGACTTAGGCAAAGAAAAGCAGAGAGAGGTCGAGAAGTAGAAATAACGAGACGAACCCGTCTACAGCACTAAGGCAGCCTCGACTTTGCCTCAGCAAAGTCGAGCCTCCCTCGAGGGCTAACAGGGGGGCACCCCCCTCCTAAGTCTCCGAAAAACTCGAACGTTTTTTCGAAACTCGACTCTCCCTCTCGTTCTTTCCCTCCAATACGCTTCTTAACTAAGTAAAGACGCCTCGATCTCCCTAAGGGTCGAGGGTGTCATCGAGCCAGGGACCCACCTACGCCCCAGGGCTACGGTATCCTCGCTCGCCACCCCCCTTCCAGGGATAAGAGCGTGCGTCGAACACTTAGTTCACAAGCGTCGACTCAGGCAAAGAAAAGCAGGGAAAGCTCGAAAAAACAACATTAACTGCGTGCATCTCGATCAAAACGCATTATATACAAAAAGCCCTCGGGGGCTTGTCATTGTATCAGTACAATGGCCTAACTATTACATGGACCTTTTTGTCCAGATATGGCTCGCAGGCCTGGGACTACCCGTCGGCACCATCAGAGGGCTGCTCGTCCACCGAGGGGATCACGTCGGGCTCGAAGAGTCTCGCCAGCAGGCCTCCAGGCACCTCTGCGTGATCCATCAACTCCTGGCACTTCGCGTCGTTCTCTTCCTCGGTCAGCTGCGGGTCGGTGGCGAACCCGTCGACAATGAGGTTGAGATCCACGTCGTAGAATGAGTTGACGACCGCGAGGGCCCGCTTCACGCCCACATGCAAGGCGGCTCGGACGTTCTCCGTCACCCCCCGCGTCATGGAGTACAAGCGGCGCAGCAAGGAGTCCCCTCGAGCGTCTCCCTCGACCTCTGGCTCCGGCTTCACCGAGAGGTCGTTGCAGAAGGTGTTGATGGTGGCCGCGAGCGTCGTTTTGAGGTTCGCCTCGGTGCCAAGGAGGCCCTGAAGATTATCCAGGTCCTTATGGGCGCGGGCATTCTCCTTCGCAAGCTCTGCCGAAACAAGCACGCAACAGTCAAAACCCAACAAAAAAGCAGAAAAAGGGTCGAGGTAGGACAGACTCTGCAACATCCGAAGCACTCACCTTGGGCCTGCACGTCCAGGGTGGAGTAGGCCTGCTCGGTATCCTCGAGTTGGCGGCGGATGTCATCAAGGTCGGAGGACTGGTCCGTAACCTTGGCCTCGAGGCCCTCGATGGTCTTGTTTGTGTCGTCGAGGGCCTTCCTTTGGTTCATCGCCACCACGCCCAAGGAGGTCGCGCGGGTCCGAGCCTTCTCCTCCGAGGTGGCCAAAGCGTCGCGCTCGCGGGAGACGGCGTCGAGGTCTCCCCGGAGCCCTCGGATGTCTTCCCTTAGCCGGGCGGCCTCCTCCTCGGCCTTGCGCTGGGCCTCGAGGGCAGCATCCCGCTCCTACCCGATGGTGACGGTCGACCGAAGGGCGTCGTCGAGTTTCACTTGCGCCGACGACATGGCCGCCCAGGCTTCCTTCTGGATGGCCTCGTAGTCGGCCTTCGCGTGAGCGATCTTCGACTTGACATCCTTCTGGATAGTCGCCGCCTCCGCCTTTTCGCGGGCGACCTCATCCCTCGCCTTGTCCAGCGAGGCGTGGAGGGCCGAGAGTTGTCCCTGTACCCGGAGAATGTACTGGGACTTCTCGTAGGACCTCACCCACAGCGACTGACGAGGATAAAGACGGAGATCGTCAACAAACGGTAACCAGACAGTTCAAAGTACAATCTAAGGTAGAACAGAACCTACCTCCATTCCCTCGCGTATGTCCGCGGCGGCGACCTCCGCAGCGCGACGTACCGAGTGTTCAAACAGGGCCCGATACTCCTCGACGTTCTCCCACCGTCGGAGCTCGGACTGGTCGTCGAGCGTGAGGAAGACCCGCTCGGGGTCTCGAGGGTCCGCCACCTCGAGAACCTCCCGGCCCCACGCCGCGCTGCGGGCGGCGATCCTCTGCTCCATCGTCCCCGTGACGCCATCACGCAGGTCCCCCCCCCTCGATAATCAGAAAGGGGCGAGGCTTCTTCCTCTGGGCCACTTCGCGAGGACGTTGATGGCCCCGCCAAGCCATCGCCACCGGTAGAAGAGGACCCCGACCAGTAAGACGGCCCTGCGTGATGAAGGACTTGAAAAAGTAAATACCCAGCAAGGCGAACCCACCGCATCTCGAGCGAGTCGAAGCGTAACTTACCTCGAGACAGCGGCCCCCCAACCTCGAGGGGAGGCTGAGCCACCTCCGGCTCCGCCCGAGGAGCCGCGATGATGGCCATTTCCGCCGGGTCCACTAGCTCGCCCACCATCTCGTCCACCTGGGCGGGGGTGGACTCCACCAACATCCCGCCCTGTACCGGCGCGGGCGTTCCCTCGGCGCGATCGACTGGGCCTCCCGCCTCGAGCCCGGGCGTCGTTGAGGGGCCCTCGGGCGCGGCGGTAGTCGTAGCCCCACGCTCGAGCTGGAGTCGAGCCTCCAGCGCAGCCAGGCCCTCGGGCCAACGCCCCGGCGTTGGGTGAGCCGGAGCCTCCCCCTCGTTCGCAGGGGCGCGGGGCCTAGCCACCTCCACCACCTCGGCCGCAACCGCTGTCGGCAGAGGCCCCGTGCCCCCCGGGGCGCCTGATGTGACTTCTGCTGACGGCCGTGCGGGCGCCGCGACCGTCGCTTCAGCGACCACTGCCGGCGAGCTCGCCCCCTCCGCCGTCTGAGTAGATGCCGGGGCCTCCTGTGCCTCCCCCCGTGCTGCCACCTCCTGGGGCGTGGCTACCCGTGCCGCCTCGGGGGCAACCGTCGAAGGGGGCGGGGCGGCGGGACCAGCCTCGACGGCTGCTTGGACCGCAGCCCCCGTCTTCAGCTTTTTGGCGGGGGCAGGGGGCGCGGCTCCCTGCCGGCGCTTCGACCTGAAAAAGAGACACATGTGCAATGATAAGCACGGGTCGTTATCAACAAAAGGAAAATACAGACAACGTCTATCAAAGCTACTTACCCCTCGGAGCCCGGCGCTTCGGCCCGGCGACCGTCGGGCTGGTCGAGCTCTGGGGCACCACTGCCCGGGGGGCGGGGGTCGAGGCGGCTTTTGGCACCTTCTCCCGGGCTTGGGCCGGCGGCGCCACCGTCGTGCCCTTGCCGGTCCCCACCTGCGCTGACGGATCCGGCGCCCGTGAGCCCGACGCAGCAGGCTTCGGGGGCTCGCTCGATCGACCCTTCGACGGCGGCGCCACCTTCGTCCCCTTGCCGGTCCCCACCCGCGCCGGCGGGCCCGGCACCCGTGCACTCGACGCGGCGGGCGTCGGGGGCTCGCTCGGTCGACCCCCCGACGAGGGCCGCGGCGCAACTTCTTGCGAAGCCACAGGGCGCTCCGCCCGTGGCCCAACTTCGACGGAAGGGGCCGACGTCGAGGTCGACCCCTTCTCTCCACCAGTAGCAACAGCCACCTGCTCAGGCGCCGTCTCCTCCTCCTCCTCCTCTAGATCGCTCCAGTTCGTATCTTCCTCCTCCTCGTCCTCCTCTTCCGAGGGCGACAACTCCTCCTCGATGCCCAACCGCCTCTGTTGGGCCCGGCGCTGATCTCTCAGCTCTTTCTCCCGAGCCTTCTTGGTCATCTTCGCCTTGGCCTTGTCCTTATCGGACTTCTGCTTCTGCGCGCGGAGGCGGTTCGCCTCCTTCGTGGCCCGGCCCTCCTTCACCGGCGGACGCGAAAGTTTGTAGGACACATTCCCCTGCGGAACGCGAGACAGTTAAAGCACGAGCAGAAAAGACGGAAGGGACGAGAGCGAGGACTCTAACCGGAGGAAAGGACCTTACCAGCTCAAAAAAGCCCTCGTCCGGCTTCATGGGGATCTTCGCGACGTTCTTGGGGTCGAACCCCCCCCCCCCCCCGCAAAGAAACGGCGGACGCGGCCGACCACCCGATCCGAGGCCAGTTCCTCCTCGACGAAGCGGCAGCCCGAGAGATCGACCCCCGGACCCATCTCGTCGATGCGGAGGGGTCGAGCCATCAGCGGTAGAACTCGCCGTCGGTGGAACGCCGACGCGACAATCTCCGCGGTAAGCCCCTTCTCCTTCAGACGCCTGATCGCGTCCAGCAAGCCGTTGAGGTGCTTCTGCTTGTCCGACGGGACGCCGTATCCCCAGCGGTCGGGCAAGGCGTCGAGTGTCCTCCCGGTGTACGCCGGGAGTAGATCGTCGTTGTTCCTCAGATAGAACCATCCGGAGTGCCATCCGGAATGGCTTGAGGACGGATTCGCCGGGAGCCAAAACTGCGGCCGCTTGACGCAGATGCTGCAGCACCCGGCTCTGACCTTCCGGCGGGTGCCCTTGTTGACCGAGGCGTGGAAGATGTTGGCCTTGAAGATGTGAAGCCATAGCTCCCAATGGGGCTCGATCCCCAGGTAGCCTTCGCACACTGCGGGGAAAACCGCCGCCTGGCTAACGCCGTTGGGGGAGAGGTGCTGGAGCTCCACTTCGTAGTGGTAGAGGAGCGTGCGCAGAAAGCGGCTGGGTGGGGCCCCCAGCCCCGCCCGGTGGAAGACCTCGAACGACACCACGTACCCCTCCGGCGGGTTGGGCTCGGCGTGGTCCCGCGGCGGAACAATCCACTCCGGCCTCTCCACCGTGGTAACCGGCCGGAGAAGTCCACTCTCCACCAACCCCGCCAGATGCGAGTGACGGACCGAGGAGGCAGGCCAGTGATCGGCGCCGACGAGCGTGAAGGTGGCCATAGGGACGGTGGTTCGCTCGGACTTGGAGGCGGATGGTACGTTTCCTATCTTCCTCTTTCTCTCTCGCTCGCGCAAAGTTCCTGCTCGCGGGACGCCTAAGGCAGAGGCAGACAGAAGAAGGCAAGGAAGGAGAAAGCAAGGAGGCGGGGAAGGCAAGTGCGCGGAAAAAGCACTAGACCCCTCACCTTCGCTACTTATACGCGGGAGGCCGACGGACGAATCCGGCAAACAGGCAAGGAATCTCCGCATTTAATTCGCCCGTACTCCCCTCCTCGTATTCCCTCCAGGATAAGGCGTACCGTCCCATCATCGGGCTCCGCGCCGCACTCCGCCCTGCAACCGCACTGTTGCACCGAACGGACACCGCCTAAAAAGGCGCGCGGCCGGAAACGTCGTCTTCGAGGGTAAGAAATCTTGAGGCAGCGAGAGCTGGCCCTCGAAAGAGGGTTCGACAGCTACCCTCGAGTACCTGAGGCCAGAAATGACCTCGGGTTAGGACCTCGGTCCATCCCCAAAATCTCGAGGGGACAAAAGCCGGCCTACGAACGGGCTCGATAGCCCCCCTCGAGTATCCGAGGCCTGACGGGGCCTCGGGTCGTCAACCGCAGATCGTTCCATGGCCTCGAAGGGGTAAAGGCTGGCCCGTCCGGGGGTTCGACAGCCTCCCTCGAGAGCCCCGACACAGGTATGTCCCCAAGTTCAATACAATAACCACCTGCTTTTCCTCTCGGTGGTCCACAAGGTCGGACTCCTCCTCCTGAGGATAGCGTCGGATGACGAACCATAAGTCAAATCTTGAGGGAGCGAAGGCTGGCCCTTACATAGGGTTCGACAGCCGCCCTCGAGTACCTGAGGAGGAAGGACCCATGGTTAGCGGACTCCGGTCCACCCCCAAATCTTGAGGGAGCGAAGGCTGGCTCTATGAACGGAGTTCGATAGCCGCCCTCGAGTACACGAGTCAGGGATGTCCCGGTAGCTCGAGAACGAACTCTCGAGGCTCCCTGGGACATATCCGAGGCATACCTAGGAACACCTAAGGATCCCTGCGCTGGGAGGCATCGAGCCACCAACTCCTATCGAATGGGGTTGGCACCTTGGTGATCCACATGGTCGTGCTTAGCGAGCCGTACGGCTTGCTTAACAATGAGAACACCTCCGGGCCACTAGTCGATCCCTATCGAACGGGGTCGAGTTCTCACTCGGATTTTTACCCGCACAGGGCACCATTTCTAATGGACTCATTCCCGAGAACAGCTCACTGAGGACTTCGGGCTCGTCCTACCGAGGATAGCACGATGCTCTTCACCCCACAATCCGAGCGAAATGATTCGTGGGAAGGACGCTATGAGGTAGTGAAGACCTAGCCATTCGAGGGCTCGAGGGCCCGACTACGCACGGCACCCCTCGACGAAAGAGGGTCGATAAACTCGTAACCTGGCAGACAGAGTCGACCTCTTGGGCGGGGCGCTCTGACTCCAGTGGTGCTCGAGGGAGCGAAGGCTGGCCCTCGGTAGGGTTCGACATCCGCCCTCGAACACTTCTCTTTTCAGGAAAAGGAATGGAATCGACCCCTCGACAGGGTGCCACGTCTCCAGGTATCCTTAAAAGACCCCACTATACAACGCATTTTAGCCCCCAGAGGAGTTCTTAATCACTCCTCTGGGGCCTCGGGGGCTACCCCCGCGGGGTGCGCTCGCGCGCACCCCGCGGAGAATCGGATTTCTCACTAATCCTGCAGGCCAAGGACAAGACCTCCGGGCAATCCTTACTCCCTCCGAGAAACGCGTATCATAGCCCCCAGAGGAGTTCTAAATCACTCCTCTGGGGCCTCGGGGGCTACTGTCGGGTATGAAGGTAAGGGGTACCTTAAACCCTTCGATAAATTAACGCTAAACATAGCAATCATTTTTAAGGCAAGGGCCAGCCCACTACTCGGTAAGACGCGGCTCATCAATCGAGGGCCCCCTCTACACCAACTGCGGCAGCAAGCCACAGGCCGGCTCCACTTCGACGACGGACGAGGGGGCGAGCGAACGACCCCCGGCTCCACCTCGACGACGGACGAGGGGTCGAGCGAACGACCCCCGGCTCCACCTCGACGACGGACGAGGGGGCGAGCGAACGACCCCCGGCTCCACCTCGACGACGGACGAGGGGTCGAGCGAACGACCCCCGGCTCCACCTCAATGACGGACGAGGGGTCGAGCGAACGACCCCCCAACCTCTACCTCGACTTCGACCTCTCCGACCCCGTCGACGCCTCGACCTCCCCCTCGACCAAGGGTCGAGCGGACGACCCTCGGATGAGGGGCTCGATTAACCCAACTGCTCCGGCATGGGTTAAAGTGAACCCACCTAACGACATGGGCGCCCGCGTCCGCTGTCAAATCCGCCAACTCCGCGTCCAGTCCCTGATTCCCGTCAACTGTGCCGCCACTGTTGCCACTACGCGAGTACGAACTCCAACAGTACCCCTCGAAAAATGAACAGTGCGACCCTCGACGACGACTTCGGGAACGCGACGGAGTCACACAGGGCTCGACCCCCTCCCTCGACCGGGGGGCTCGACCCCCTCCTCTTCAACAACTCCGGTACGGAAGCCGTCCCATCCGCCCCGTCCCGTTTCGGCCGTGGGACTCATGCCCGCCCGCGGACACTGCACTGCGATGACTTTTACTGCCGCCACGACCAGGGACGCTCGAAGGACGGAAGGCCATGTCACCACAGTGCTCAACGTCTCTCCGCCAACACTGTGCCGCGGATACGCCGCCCATACTGCTACAATTAGGGCCCTGTACCCTCGGACCTCCCCTTGGTCTATAAAAGGGGACGCCGAAGTAGAGTATAGGGGTCTTCTCCTGGAGAATCTCTAAGTCGGACGATCGGACTCTCGAACCCTAGTTCAGACTCTGACGCTCCACACTCCACACACCCCGCCACTCGATCGACCCCTCGGGTGGCCGACTCCGTGTAACACAGCTTGTACCCCCTGTACGAGCACGCTTCGGGTGGGAGATAATACAAGTCATCCTCCCCCCGCTGGACGTAGGGCCTTCTTTGCCCGAACCAGGATAAATCTTGTGTCCATCTTGCATCACGTCTGAGAGAGGGAGCACGCGATATACAAATTTATTCGTTGGTGGTCTTGACCCCCGGGTCATAACACCGACAAATAATGGGGAATTACATCACAGACATAGAAATACACATTTCTCAAGAACGCGTCAAAACCACACTAAACATTTGACAACTTTCGATAATTCCTAGTAATTATTTCAACCTTCAACAAAGTCTCAGAGGTACCTCAGTTGTCTTCCGTCAATTCCGTCGAGGGAGGCAAAGATCAAGCTTATTTGTAGTCATCTGTCTACTGTACAGTTCTTGGAGCTGCAGGCAAATGGGCATAGTTCAGAATCATACAAGTATTATAGCTAAATGAAACAACACCAAATTACAGATTCCAAATTGAAGTTTCACATGTTTCACATCCAAGCACCAAAATAGTAACTTTTAGTTGCAATTATCTGTTATTTTGCTGCACCAAAATAGTAACTTTTAGCTGCACCAAAATATAATCATCTAATTATTCTGTTATTGTTGTGCTATGTTATCAGCCAAGAGAAATGATCTATGCATACAAGCTACATTCGGTTTGCACAAGGAAAATACTATCTACCATCAGGTAGATGAAACTACCTTCTTTCTTAGCTGGCTTTTCCTAGCAGATTCAGGGTTTTGGGCCATACAACATAGTGCCTACACCATTAATTGAGTAAAAACATAAGTCTGTAAAAACATAAGCCTACACCATTATTATGACCTTCAAGTAGATTTATAGGATGTTATTCCCCTCTATTGTAGTTTAAGTAATGAACTGATGCTACTATATCGGCTGATACAGGAAGAAAAACAACTGGATTTCAGATATTTGCTAATTAACCCCTCAAACCATCTGCTAATTATATAAAATAAATCCCAAAATTAATAAATATGGCTTATTAGCCACTATTGGACCGGCGCTTGGCGTACTGCAGCCCGGTCATAATACTTTCTCATTAGTTATTAAAAATTAGGAAAACTAATATAAATAAATTCAACCAATTTATTGAACAGTACTTACCTAAATTCCTCTCAACATTGAACAGTACGTAAATCTAACTGATTTCAACCAATTTAACAAAACAGATGTCTGACTAAATTTTTCTAGCAGGAAAGCACAAGTACATTAATCAAGGTAGAAAAAATGAATAAAAAACAATCTAAAAAAAAAGAATAAAAAAACAGTGGCTACTCTGTTCAGTATTCCAAACCACAATCCACAATTAAATATTATCCACCTAAGATACTAATCACTGCACAGGATTAAACGAATCACTGCATAGGATTCCAAACCATAAATATGTGAAATCAAAGGAGAGTACAAATTCTTGATTGATAGTCCCTATAATACCCACCTAAGATACTAATCACTGCACATGATTAAACTGCTGCATACAAATTCAGTCATACAAACTTCCAAAATCAAAATGCTAAAAAACATTATGATGGATTCCTAAACTTACCGGCCTAAACTGTGAGAAGAACTTACCGGCCTTTGACATTATTCTCTGAATCCAACAGCAGGAAGCCATGGCCAGCTGCATTCCTCTCGTTGTCCTCAAGGCAAGAAACGCTTGCGCGTGTGGCGGCGGCGCTGGGAAGGCGAGCCGGGATGGAGACGTTGAGGTGTTAATCTTGTTTTTTTTTCTTTTTTCTGTTGCTAGTGGGATTTGATCCCTGGCCGGCTGGTCGTGGAGGGCTGTGCCGGGTGGAGGGACGTGGGCGTGGGTGGGAGAGTAATACCGCTTTCTAACTTTTTAATCTCACCAGTTGAATGCGTGGTAGGTGTGCTGTGAGTCGTTGATCTTGAAGAAGGGAATTGTCCTAGAGAAGTTTTCAATTATAGAGGAGATAGTATGCGTACCTCTTATAGTATGCGTGTCAGTTAAAGTGTTTTACATTTAGCCAGATTTATTAATAAATAGTATTCACATTTATAGTTTCAAATTTATTTGTTATAAAAATATATATTTTAATTAATCCAACCATGATTATTTTCTATTAAAAATAGTTATAGTTTTTTATCTGTAATTAGTTAAACTTAAAGTTCTAAACTATGATACTGTTCCAGAATTACATTCTTTTGGATAAATATTATCACAATAATGGACTATACTTGTGCAACACTCTCATACGTACATCACAACCTCCGTACAAAATAAGTCTATTTTTGGATGGGAGAATTAGGAATCACGCCCTAAAAACAAAACTGTTTAGGAACCAAGTCCTTTTTGTTTCGAATTTGAGAATCTGGCCCAAAAACAAAAATTTCTTAGGAATTCGGCCTTCCATCAGTTTGGAGATCTAACAGTGTTAACTTTGGGGTACAATGATCATTTTACCCCCATAAAAAAATAAAAAAATAGAATTTGAATTATTTATTGTATATTTAGAGGATAGGTGTTAACTTTGGGGGTATAATGATCATTTTACCCCGATAAAATTTTTTATAAGAACAGAGTTTGGCTTATTTATTGTGTATTTAGAGTGTATAAATAAGCCAAACTCTATTTTTTATTTTTTTGTATCAGGGGTAAAATTGTCATTGTACTCTCAAAATTAACACAGTTAGGCCTCCAAACTAACAGAAGCCCAAATTCCTAAGAAATTTTTGTTTTGGGGTCAAATTTTCAAATTCGAAACAAAAAGGGTCTGATTCTTAAACAGTTTTGTTTTCAGGACCTGATTCCTAATTGTCCCTTTTTGGATAGGGAGAATTGGCTCCAAGACATCTTGAAAGACAAAAAAATTTGCTGGTGCACATCCCCATTTTCAATATTTGACATAAGACATTGCGGTTTCGTGTAATTGACCCAATGGACACCGCAATCCGGTTCAAGCTGTTACAAAATATGTATAAATCATATAAGTGCCTGAAAATTATACTATAAATTTTTTTATTCTCTACATGATAACAAATATATAGTACAAATATTGTTTTGCACTAAAATGACCATTTTACTCCTCTTCATAAATAGACAAATTTAACCATAGTTAATTTGTTAATATATTTGTAGAAAACTAAAAATCTAGAAAAAAATTACAAAATACGTACATCACCAAACCATGACTATGCTAAAAATATAGATTATAATGAGAGGTTGTGCCATCTCACCACGATGTCACCTGGCTTGAGAGGTTGGGCCTTGGCCTGGTGGAGGCAGGCAGCAGGCATTGAGGCTCAGCCTGGGCATTCGGTATTACCGAACCGATTAGTTCGGTACTTCGGTTCACAGCTTAATTCGGTTCCTCTAAAATCGGTATCGATTGGTTCCTTTCAAAAATCGGTATCAAACAAATTTGGTTTTGGTGTTTACCGAAAAGTATCGAATTTATTACATAGACATGTAATACTAAGTTCGAAAGTAAATTTTTACATAATTTTGATATGATTTATAGAGAATCATAGTGTCAAATAGATCCATATAAAAGTCAACAATACTATAAGAGTAGAGTATCCTAAATACATAATATAATAGCCTAAATATTACAATTAATAATATAAGAATACTCACATTTAGCACGTTTCGGTAAATTCAGTAAACCGAGGTAAAGAACCGAATGTACCTCGGTAAATTCGGTTCCTGGGAATTAGGAACATAATATGGTACCCAAAAAATTAGTTTCGGTATTTTCGGTTCGGTTCTCGGTATTTTTGGATCGGTAAATCGTGCCCAGGTTAGACTACTTTTTCTTCTTCTTCTTTTTCTTTTTCTGAGCAAGCAAGAAGCGGTTTCTTTTCTTCACTGCCATCCCCGGCCCCGCCTAAAAGCCATGAAACGAATAGGTGACTTTTAAAAACTTGCTTTGTGGGCCAGGTGATTTTAAAAATTGATTTGGTACCTGCAGCTCGGCGGTTGGATATCATTTTTTTAGAAATTGTCAACAAATCAGTTAGGCTTTATTTAAAAACACATGTACGCATCTCCCTCAAACCATATGTATTGGAGTGAAACTTAGTTCAATTATACTCTAATCCACTTAAATACATGTGAATTGAAGTAAATATATGAACATCCAAACAAGCCCTAAGTGGTCAGCCCGACAAAAACTATTTTAATGTTTTTCTAAAACCAGTGAGTAGTTTTTTGACTTTTTTAAGATACTACCTCTATTTTAAATTATAGTTTTTTTGACTTTTTAACCCTAAATTTGACCACTTGTCTTATTTAATTTTTTGTGCAAAATATCATTTATTTTGACGTGGTTTGCTTATTTAATAAATGGTCTACACGTATGACTTAAATTTAACTATGTTTACATAATTTTTTTGAAAAACAAATGGTCAATTTTTAAGTCAAAAAAGTCAAATGAATTATAAATTTAAATAAAGGAGGAAGTATATAAAAGTTTGAAATACAGAAAGTTTCTAAGAAAATCTTCCGTGGGGTACAGCTGCTTGCCTAGAAGAAGAGCAGACAGGAAACACCTTTCGCAATGGCACTGTACGTGCGCGCACCATGGCATGCATCATGCATGTCTGGAAGCCACTCCGAGATACTCGTATATAGCATCGTGGCCCGGCCGCGGATCTCACGATGATGTTGCCTCTGGCTCTCTCCTCTTTCATTTCAACCCCATCTCGCCGAGAGCTACACGTTACGAAGTGACGGCTGCCGGGCATGGTATGCACATACTAACACACACCGCGCCATGACATGACACACAGTCGCACATCATGCATGTCACCAACCGAGGCCACTAATCGTCGATGGCCCGCACAGCATCGTTGCGATCGATCATTAAAAATAACATTTGTCACGACATCAAAATTGCGCCTCACGATCAAGGAAAAGGAAAAGCTGAAAGCTAGAGCCGAGTACTCCATGTTTGTTATTGTGTTGACCTCATCTATCTCATTCGGACCGGGTCTTGCGTAGCCAAAGCAGACGCCAGCAACCTAACACGGCCGACAAGAGTGCGTGGCCTGATGCGATGGCTCCACTGGTGTGTATACAGTATACAATGCGTAGTGCCCGGTCGATTCACCGCATCGCAACGACCCGGATTCGATCGGCAATTATAGCGACGGATGCTCGATTTGTCAAACGATGAGTCGTTTTGCTTTCGCCGCATGCAAAGGCGACTTGCGACTAGCGAGGCCGCGAGGGGAACACCCTGCGCAGGAACACACATATGTCAGTAGTGTGTCCACATACGTGGAGCATGGTGGTGTTCCACGACGATGCCTCCAAGGAGAGAAACAACATCCATAGCTATAGCTGTCGTCAAACTCCGACAGAGTAAAGGGGCTCACAATAATGCCTCCAACATGACACGTGACGTCAAAGGCGGCCCCATTATCGGCCATGGCCAAGGGCCTATCTAGTAGGGCCTTCACTCCACAACCCTCATGCCCAATCTCTAACCAGCCACAATATGGTCAAAGGTGGCTAAAGGGTGCTTAGTTTGGTTGGCTAATAGCATCATCTCCAGCAACATGTCTGTAACACCCTAAAATTTAAAATAGAAATTAGTTTTGAATTTAAATTTAATTTGATTTAATTCAAGCAATTTTGTGCTCATAGAATTAAATAAATAAAACTAAAATAAATATCAATGCTAGGGTTCAACATGTGGTGCATATCATGCCTCTGCATTTTCTTGTGTTGGTTGAATTTGCAAAACTCAAAAAGGATTTCAAAACCCTTTTGAAAATTCAGTTTGAAAATCTTTTGCAAAAAGAAAATAAAAAGGAAAGAAAAATGGAAAACCCTGTTCTCTCTCCCTCTCCCTCCTTTCGGCCTGTTGGCCCGAGAAGCCCAGCCAGCTCCCCCTCCCTTTCTCCCCGCTTGGGCCGGCCTCACTCGCCTCGGCCCAGTTTGCCCCGCAGGCCCGCGGCCTCTCCCCCTCCTTCTCCCTTGTGCGGCTGATGTGCCGGGCCCGCCCGTCAGCGCCTCCTCCCTTCTCCTTCCTTGAGTCCGAGCCGGACACGCCGCGCCGCGCCGCGTGCTCCCGCAACCGCCTCCCCCGCGGTTTCCGCGCTCCCCTTGCACCCGTCCGCGTGGGACTCTGCCTCGACCCCTTTAAATAGCACCGCCCACGCCGCCTCTTCCCATCGCAGCGCTGTAACACCCGAAAATTTGAATTTTGAAAATAGATTGAATTTTATTTAATTTGAATTTTGTGTTCATGAGAATATAGTAAAATAAAAAAAAACTTTTTGAAATATTAAATTTATCCGAGGGCTAGAAACATGTTTGTGCATACATTCCTTCGCATTAAGTTTATTGTAATGATTGGTTTAATCAAAGCAAGAAAAAGAATTTCAAAACGTGTTTTGAAAATGCAGCTTTTGACAAGAAAAAGGAATTTCTTTCCTCTCCCTCCCTTTCTCCTTTTCCGGCCTGCTGGCCCAACCAGCAGCCCAGTCCCTCTCTCTTTCCCTCCTTGGCCCAAAGGCCCGGCCTCCCTTCTCCCGGCCTCTTCTGTCCCACCTGGGCCAGCCGCACCGAACCAGCCCAGCGCGCTCCCCTTGGCCCAGCCGTTCGGCCGGCCCAGCTCACCCGCGTGGGAGCCCTCCCTTCCTCTCTGACTGCCACCCCGGACCCACAGGTCAGCGCCCTCGTCCTCCTCAAGCTGTCCCCAATCGGGACTCTGTCGAAGCAGAGTCCGGCTCCGCCCCGAGAGCCGCCTTGGCGTGCGCGCCCGGTTTCCTCCCCTCTCGGCTGCTATAAATAGCAAGCAGGGTCGCGCCGCGCCGCCTTCACGCAACCCAAGAGCCCCGCATCTGCTCTGCTCCAAGCCCTAGCCGCACCGCCGCCATCACCGAGCTTCCGTCCAGACGCCACCGCTGTTGCCGCGTCTGGAAGCTCCAAGCGCTGCCTCGAGTCGTCCACAAGCTTCGCAAGCTCCCCTAAAAGCTCCGCAAGGGCATAGCGTCTTCGTTTTCGCCTTCTAGTGTGAAACCAAGCTCATCGTCGTGCGCAGGGACACCACCACCACCTCTGCTCGCGGTCAACCGCCTCGTGTCACTGTCGGCGGCTCCTTTTGCTCTAGGTAAGTTCGATTTGATCTCCTCTTTCTCTCGGATCCCTCGGTTCGCGAAACGGTGGACCATAGGCCCGTATCCACCTACGCCGGCGAGCTTCCTAGCTCCGGCAATGGAGACCGCCGCCTGGACTTCTGTTCCCGGCCGGACTCCCCCTCACCTTCCCTGATCTAATCTGGACCTTCCAGATGAGATCCATCGCTCCACATCAACTGATACCCCTTCGGTGTCAATCTTTTTAAAGAGCCCCTCAGCTTTCTTCAAATGAACCCGCAGTCCGGATCTGTTTATAATAAACTGAATTTCCTTATTTGTTTTAATTCCGAAAATAGAATCATCTAATTACATGTTTACCTCTATCCAGCATGTCTCCGTCTTTTCTATCATCAAATTCATTGTTCCCTAACTCCATCCTCTTGTTTGGAGTTTCCCAAGATTCTTTTATTTGACCCTAAATCATTCTCTTGAGTTCATCATTCACAAAAATATCTCTAAAATCTTCTAGAGAATTTTTCTGGCTTTTTCAGAACCTTTTCTCATTTTTCTATGAGCTTAATCTAATTTTTAGATGCTCCAAAATATCTTTTCGTGAGCTCCAAATACTTTATTTGGGTTCATAATATTCCAAAGTGTCTCCGAGAATTTTCTCAGAATTTTTGGAGACTTCGGAGTATTTTTCGTGACTTAAATATTAATTCTAGACTTTTCTGAAAATATTTTATTCACGAAAATATTTTATTCCGAAAATAAATAATAAACATCTCAATTTCCCAACAGCCCTCAAAGCCCATGTGCAATAATTCTAATAAATCTCAAAAGTCCTTGCATTTATTTACTAATGGGCTTTGATGTTTAATTGGCCCATTAGTAAATATATGGAGGTGCAACATCAATTAGTACCATATCGCCAGTTGATGAACATGTAGGGAGTTTTTCTCTCTCTATATATCTATCAGCTTCTTACCAAAGCACACCACATCTACTGTAAGAGGAGCCCCTGGTTTGGGAAATCCTCGGCGAGCTTTTCCGGCTATAACTTCGACGTCCTTCGCCGATTCCGAGTATATAAGGTTCGTCTCGTCGTTCTCTTCACTCTAGAAGTCTTTATTTCATCGAATCCATTGTTTTCCGGTCATCTTTCTGGCGAGAACGTCCATAGACAGGTTCATCTTTTCCGGTCATCGTGCCTCTCCTCTTCTCAGGCCGAACCAGCGCCACTGCCGAGGACCGGTAGGGCACCCTACCCCTCGCGGTTGTGTGGCAGCGCTGCCGGCATGCTGCTACACTCTGCCTCCCAGCTCCTCTCGCGCCCTGCGTGGCCGAGCAGAAGCTTGGACGGTCGCCTCGCAACCTCCCGTTGCACAGCCGTGCAGGCCAGATCGGCCCCATGGGTTGCCGTCATGGCAGGTCACCATGCTGCCCGGCGGACTGCCCCTAGCCACATCTGAGTCACCCTGACACCCCTCCCCCTCACGTACACAGCAAGTTCCAGGTTCTGTACGAGAGCCAAAAGAAGAAGCAAGGTATAACTTATTCACAAGTTTGCCACTCAATCTTTTAGTTCCCGCCGTTTAATCGGTTTACCTCCGTTTCTTTCAGTTTCAATTGCATTAGATTCGTTTCATCAAGATCTATGTTTTAAACCCCCAATAATATATGTTTTGCAACTTTGAAAATAATTATTTATCTAATGGTTTTAAAATCAATTAAGTTTCAATCTTTAATATTGTATAGAAAATCATGTTTATTTCATAATTTATTCGTTTTAGATCCGTTTTAGCCCGTTCAAGTTGCGTTGGTTTTGTAACAATAAGATCTACATGTTAGTAACAGTAATAAACATGTTTTATTCTTTCAAATAAAATGATAATCGATTAATCTATAAGCAATGGTTTTCCAATTAAAACTAATCTATGTTTTCACCTCGATGTTTTCCTAAATAAAATATATTTAGTTTAATCTTGTTTTTCCAAGAAAATATAATGTGACTTAATCTAATTTGGGTATTTCTATGAAATATCCTAACCATGCTTTTTATAGATAAAATAAACGAAGTCTAGTTTTCTTTTAAAAGCTAAATCTTTCGGTAGTCGTTTCTTTTCGTTATAGATCCGATTAGCGTGATTCTCGCGTCTGCGTGATCGTAGCAATACGTAGATTTCTTTTAAACTTTTTTCATTGATTGGTGTATTGTTCTAAAGTAGATATATTGTATGCTTTGTATGATTGTTCAGATGCTTGTGTGGTGTTTATGATCTTGTCCAATCGGTGAGATTTACGTGGAGATCAAGAAGAAGTCATCAGAAGATCGAGAATCAAGTGAAGAAAGGATCTAAGAGTTTAAGGCAAGTATAACATGGGATCATCCTTGTTACCTATTCACCTTAATCAATCTAGTCATATTGCATGTGTCTAATTTTGATTCCTATTATATCTATATCATAGCTTTGTTATCCCTTTTACCTTGTCACCAATGGGTTACTATGCATATGGATAGTTTTGCTATGCTCTACAATAATGAATTATGAGATGAATCTTGATTAATGATATATGCAATGTTGATTTAAAATTGGTTTTTATAGCAACATGGAATAGGACCACACTGTAGGGCAAAAGCTGAGACTTAAACGCAACCATGAGTGCTATAATGGCTCTGGCTTTAGTTAAGTATGAAGTTTGGACTAGCATGCTTGTGGTTCGTGAAAGGCACCTTTGCAGAGCTGGTTATGGGGTATAGCTTGTATGGGGACCGCTACGGGTGGTACCATCGGGGTGTCCCATATACCCCTTTGCATTGGGTCCGTAGGGTCCGCTACATGCTAGAAAGGGCTTTTGAAAGACTTCGTAGTGTACCCTGCCGACCTTCCTTGGAAGTGGGTTAAGAGGTTGATCACCTCGGGCAAAAGGGCAACACGGCTTGTGGGTAAAGTGCGTAACCTCTGCAGAGTGTAAATCTATCATGATAGCCGTGCTCACGGTCACGAGTGGCTCGGAAAACTCACAGTGTTAGATACTCATGTTGTTGAACAACTTATGATGGTAAGTTTGGAGATATGATATATGAGATTATTTCATTAATGATCATGTGGTTATCAACTGGGTTAAGCATAACTAAGGCTAATTGTTGTTAAAACTTGACCAAGTTAAAAGCAACCGCAGTAAGCCAGTGTCGGCCTTTTGAGCTTCATAACCCTATGTTATTCTTGCTGAGTACTTTAAGTGCTCACCCTTGCCTTATCAACCATACTAGATTGCAAAGAGCAAGAGTTAAAGGAGTTAGGCTTGTGATCAACCAGTCAGTTGTCCCTGTGAAGTTGGAGTCTTCACCTGAAGTTCGGAGTTGTCTTCCCGTTGTTCGCTGTGTTGAGGTTATCCTTTGACCTTATATGTTATGTATTTAAGTATTGTCTTTTGATACTTCCTTAATTTGTGGCTATATGTGAGATTTGACTTCCTGGGCTCACATATGGTGTAAATCTGGTTTTGTTCTTAAAACCGGGTGTGACAAGCGCCTCGCCTCGCCTCGTACCGCGTCCGCCGCCGAGCCACCGCACCACGTCTCGAGCCGCCGTGAGTCCTCCCTGAGCTTCGCATCGTCTTCGTGAAGCCGCTGAACGCTCTCTCTCTCTCTCTCTCTCTCTCTCTCTTCCCTTTCTTTTGTGCTCTGTTTGACCGCACCGCCGTGCACAGGGGCTCCGCCGCCGCTGTCTCTCGCCGCCAGCCATCCTCGTCCATCCCCAATCCCCGCAATTCGCGTAGGTGAGTTCGCCTCCTTCTCCTCTTTCTCTCGGTGCCCCCGGATTGGAAAACCGGGCACCAGGGGCCCCGATCAATCTACGCCGACTAGCTTCGGGCTCGGCCGGCCATGGAGCCGCCGCGAGCCTCCTCTGCTCCGGCCGCCGCGCCACCTCTCCCTCCCCTCTTTCGCCCTCCTTCTAATCTGGTCCGTCCAGATTGAATCGGGTGGATCAGATTAGATCATACCCCTTCGCCTGCGATTTTTCTAAAGAGCCCCTCGGCTTTTGGGGAATAAACCCGCAGTCCTATGGCGCCCCACAGCACTACGCTTTCCCCTCGGGAAAACGTATTTCCTTTTTAGATCTGTTTTATTTCGAAATTAAATAAAAATCTCTATTTACAGTTTTTCCACTGAACTTAAAGTGCCTATAATTTGCTCGTTTTAAATCCAAATCGATCCGTTCTAGTTGTGTTAGATTCGTAGTTTTATGCTCTATCCAGTAGTATAGTTTTAATCTATGTTAATCACTTTTGAAAATAAAAGTAAATTAATTCTTTTAATGCTTTAATCTTGCCCTTTTAAAATCTTGTTTAACCTATAGTTTATTCGTTTCAGATCCGTTTAGCGTGATTCTCGCGTCTTTGTGATCGTAGTATAATATAGATCTGTTTTATGACCTTTTCAAAACCTCTTTATTGTTTTGGTGTAATGTTCTAATTAAATCTTTATTGCTTCATGTATGATTGTTCGGATGTTTGTGTGATGATATTGATCGAGTACAACCGGTGAGATTTTCGGTGTTCCAGAGTTCTTTGCAGTAGATCAGGATCACCAGGAGCTTTGTGATCAAGGCAAGTTTAACATGGGATCATCCTTGTTACCTATTCACTTTAATTCACCTAGTCATGATTGCATGTGTCTCAATTGTACCTTGTCACCATGGGTTTCTATGCATATGGGTAGCTTTGCTATGCTTTACATGATGAATATTGGATCGAATATTGGTTAATGATATATGCAACAATGAGATAAAATTGGCTTTTGTAGCAACATGGAATAGGACACCACTGTAGGGCAAAAGCTGGGATTTAAATGCAACCATGAGTGCTATAATGGCTCTGGCTTTAGTTAAGTATGAAGTTTGGACTAGCATGCTTGTGGTTCATGAAAGGCACTTTTGCTGAGCTGGTTATGGGGTATAGCTTGTATGGGGACCGCTACGGGTGGTACCATCGGGGTGTCCCATATACCCCTTTGCATTGGGTCCGTAGGGTCCGCTACATGTTAGAAAGGGCTTTTGAAAGACTTCATAGTGTTCCCTGCCCGCTCACCTTGGCAGTGTTATGGGAGTTATAAACCCGGGCATATGGGCTACACGGCTTGTTGTCACACCCAATTTTAAGGATAAAATTGAATATGAATAACTCATGTGTGCACAGAGATCAATCACACACATAAGCCGACAAATCTTTAAATAGTACCATCACTAAGTGCTTATTACATAACGAATAATATTTAAATAACATAACAGCGGAATATAAAGATAACTCTCGCGACAAAGCTCCACTTCATAGGGAACGCCGACTGGTTGACCACTAGCCTAGTACTCTTCACGGTAGTCTTCATAGCCATCTGAAGGGGTTGAGAAAGCAAGAGTGAGCAATTATGTGCTCAGCAAGAGTAACATAGGGTTATGAAGCTCAAAAGGTTGACACTGTCTGTACTGCGGTTGCTTTTAACTTGGTCAAGTTTTACCAACACTTAGCTTTAATTATGCATAACCCAATTATTATCCACATGATAAGAGTAGTAAACCACATTAACAATTAAACAACATGATCATCTACACTGTGAGTTTTCCAGGCCGCTCGTAACCGTGAGCACGGCTATCATGATAGATTTACACTCTGCAGAGGTTATACACTTTACCCACAAGCCATGTTACCCATATGCCCGGGATAGCTAGTCCCATAACACTGCCGAGGTGAGTGAACAGGGAACACTATGAAGTCTTTCAAAAGCTCTTTCTAACATGTAGCGGACCCTACGAGCCCAATGCAAAGGGGAATATGGGACACCCCGATGGTACCACCCGCAGCGGTCCCCACACAAGCTATACCCCATAACCAGCTCGGCAAAGGTGCCTTTCACGAACCACAAGCATTCTAGTCCAAACTTTATACTTAACTAAAGCCAGAGCCATATAGCACTCATGGTTGTATTTGAAATCCCAGCTTTTGCCCTAGAGTGGGGTCCTATTCCATGTTGCTATAAAAGCCAGTTTTATCTCATTGTTGCATATATCATTAATCAATATTCGATTCAATATTCATCATGTAAAGCATAGCAAAGCTACCCATATGCATGAAACCCATGGTGACAAGGTAAAAGGATAACAAAGCTATGGTATAGATCTAATAGGAATCAAATTAGACACATGCAATAATGACTAGATTGAATTATGGTGAATAGGTAACAAGGATGATCCCATGTTAAACTTGCCTTGATCACAAAGCTCCTGGTGATCCTGATCTGCTACGAAGAACTCTTGCTCACCGAAGATCTCACCGGCTGTACTCGATCAACATCACCACGCAATCATCCGAACAATCATACACGAAGCAATAAAGACATGATCAGAACATTACAACATAAACAATAAAGAGACTTTGAAAAGATTATAAAACAGATCTAAACTTTACTACGATCACATAGACGCGAGAATCACACTAATCGGATCTAAAACAAAGAAGTTATAGATTAAACGGGATTTTGAAAAGGGCAAGTTTAAAGCATTAGCAAAGTAATTTTCTTCGATTTTCAAAAGTAATTAACATAGGTGAAATCTATTCTACTGGATAGAGCATGAAATTACGGATCTAACGCAACTTGAACGGGTCGATTTGGATTTAAAACGAAGAAAATATAAGCATTTGAATATCAGTGGCAAAACTATAATTAGGGTTTTATTTTAAAATCAAATTAAATCAGATCTGGAAAAGGGAATACGTCTTTCCGAGGGAAAAACGTAAAGACCAAAGGCGTTTTGGACTGCGGGTTCAGAGGGCCAGAAACTCGGGGTCTCTTTAAGAAAAAGACCACCCGAAGGGGTACGGGGTGTTCTGGGCCGTTGGATTCGCGATGGATGGATCGGATTAGATCCAGAGGAAAGAGAGAGAGGGGATGGGCGGCGCTCCACCGGAGTTGGGCGGCGCGCGGCGGCTGCCATTGCCGGGAAGAGCCCGTGCTCGCCGGCGTAAGCAGATTAGAGGCTCCGGTGCCCCGTTTTCAGAACGGAGCACACCGGGAGAAAGAGGGCAGGACGGCGAGTACATCTACGCGGTTTGCGAGGTTCGGGGTGGCGCGAGGGTGACCGGCGGCACAGCGCGGCGGCGGTGAGGCTCTGTGACGGCGGCGCAAGGTGGTTAGGGACCCGGGTGCCCTAATTCGACCGGGAAAAGGGTCAGGGAGCACGAGAGGAGCACGGCGCACCTTCCCAGGGCAGTGCCGAGGCTCGGGGAAGGACGGTGAGGTCTGACGACGGTGTACTGCGGCGTCGGATCCACGGCGCACGGCGACCCGACGAACCAGAGTGCAAAAGCGAAGAAGAAGGAGATGACGCGTTCGGCACTTACGCGAAGGTGTTGCGCGGCTTGGCGAAGCGTTGGGAGCGTCCAGAGGCGCGGAACAGCTTCTCGACGGCGGAGCAGAGCGGCGGCAAAGGCGGCGCTGCTTCTGTGCGTGCGGAGCGATGCGAGTCGATGGGAAGCGAGGGCGCGGTGGCGGCTCTATTTAAGGGAGCCGGAGGAAGAGTCCGGTGCGGAGGGGAACGCGGGCATCCCGCGTGTGGCAGTTACGGACGCGGCGCGTCACGACGTCGCGGCGAGGCGTATCTGCCTCGAACTCAAGGAGGAAGAGGACGGTGGCGCTGCCAAGCGGGCCCGGGGCGTCAGCGGCAGAGAGAGAGGGGGAACGAGCGCCGACAGGTGGGTCAGCAGTGACAGAGAAAGGGAGAGGGAAGGAGGCCCGCGGCTGGGCCGAGGTGCGGGGCAGGCCGGCCCATTCGGAGAGAAAGAGAGAGGGAGGGGGAACAGGCCGGGCCGGCTTCTCGGGTTGAAAGAGAGGGGTGAGGCTTTCTCCTTTTTTTCTTTTTATTTTCAAATTTGATTTTCCAAATTTGGTTTTTCTAAATTTGTTTTGAAATTCTTTTCAAGGTTTTGCAACTTCAAACAATACAAAGAAAAATGCAGGGCATGAGATGCATCACACATGTTGAACCCTAACATGGAATTTAATTTTAGTTTTATATATATAATTCTATGCTCACAAAAATGCTTTAAATTAAATCAAATTAAACTCAAATTCAAATCTATTTTCTAATTCAAATTTTAGGGTGTTACACTTATGGGTAAAGTGTATAACCTCTGCAGAGTGTAAATCTATCATGATAGCCGTGCTCATGGTCATGAGCGGCCTGGAAAACTCACAGTGCAGATGATCATGTTGTTTAATTATTAATGTTGATTATTAATCTTATCATGTGGTTATTAATTGGGATGAGCCGTTGAAAGCTGATGATTGGCTTCGCACCATGGAGCAGAAGTTCGAGCTGATTAATTGCACAGAGGTGCAGAAGCCCATCTTTGCAGCTCAACAACTTCGCGGGGCAACAGGAGCCTGGTGGTCGACCTTTTCGGCTATGCAGCCAGCAGGTCATCGTGCCACCTGGAAGGAGTTTCGTGAGGCTTTCCGTGCGCACTATATTCCTGATGGTGTCATGGAAGCTAAGTTAGAAGAGTTCCTGAGTTTGAAGCAAGGAGAGTCCACTGTTATGCAGTACGTGGGCAAGTTCAACCATCTTTCCCAGTATGCTGTGGAGCATGTCAATACGGATGCAAAGAAGAAGAGATGGTTTCTCAGGGGGCTCTCAACTAAGCTGAACACCATGCTTCATCACAATCCCAATGCTACCTATCATGAGGTTGTGAGCATGGCTATCTCTGCTGAGAATTCCTTGCGCATCCATAGGGAGGCAAAGAAGAAGAAATCGTTTGCTGGATCTTCTAGTGGTAATCAGAAGAGGCAGAAGATCCTCTACCACCCTCAGAACCACAACCGTTTTCAGTATCGTCCTCCTCAGCAGCAGCAGAAGTTTGGACAACAGTTCTCTGGGGGTCCTCAGTATCCTAGGCAGAATGCCGGTCCAAACAATCAAGTGGTTGCCAAGCAAACCGGCAATGCATGTTTCAACTGTGGGAAGATGGGGCATTATTCCAATGTATGTCCTCTTCCGAAGCAGTATAATCAGAAGTTTGCTGGAAATCAGCAACAGCAGAAGTAGAATGGGAATGCTGGAGTTCAGAAGAACAAAAGTGAGCAGAAGACTGGGCGGGTGTTTCATACCCAGGGTGAAGGGATGCCAGAAGGAGAACCTGTATTGCAGGGTATGTTTCCTATCAACAATCAACCTGCAGTTATTCTCTTTGATTCTGGTGCATCACATTCCTTCATTGATAAGTCATTTGTGCTCAAGCATAGTATTCCTTTGTCTGAGTTAAACATGGATTTTCATGTGCAAACACCTGGTGGTCGAATCTCAACTAAAGAGTTGGTGTATCAAGTATCTTTGAGTCTGGGTGGGCATATCTTTCCCACGACTTTGGTAGTGCTTCCTAACCAGGGTTTAGATGTGATCCTGGGAATGAATTGGTTGCAGCAGCACAAAGCTGTGATCGATGTGCTAAATAGAACTATCAAGGTAGATGTGCCAAACAGTAAATCTCAGCTCTTGATTCAACTTTCGGTGCCAAAACGGGAAGTAGGGAGAGTCTGTGCTACGGTTGTAGTTGGGGTACATGATATTCCAATAGTACGTGAGTTTCCAGACGTCTTTCCTGAGGATTTACCTGGCTTACCTCCTAATAGAGATGTTGAGTTTTCTATAGAGCTAAAGCTCGGTACCGCACCTATCTCTAGAAGGGCCTATCGGATGCCTCCTAAAGAGCTAGCCGAGTTGAAGACTCAGTTAAATGAGTTGCTTGATAAGGGTTTCATTCGACCTAGTTCATCGCCATGGGGTTGTCCTGCAATTTTCATGAAAAAGAAGGATCATACCCTTCGTATGTGCGTTGACTATCGTCCCTTGAACGAGGTGACCATCAAGAACAAGTATCCCTTGCCGTGAATTGATCTTATCTTTGATCAACTCACTGGAGCTTCGGTGTTTTCCAAGATCGACTTGCGATCAAGGTACCACCAGATCAAGATTCGACCTGAAGATGTCCCGAAAACAGCGTTTACCACTAGATATGGGCTTTATGAATATCTGGTAATGTCGTTTGGTTTGACAAATGCACCGGCATACTTCATGTATCTGATGAACTCGGTGTTCATGCTGGAGCTGGACAAGTTTGTTGTTGTCTTCATAGATGATATTCTCGTCTATTCCAAGAATGAAGAAGAGCATGCCCGTCATCTTCGAATCGTCTTAACCCGATTGCGTGAGCACCAGCTTTATGCTAAGTTCAGAAAATGTGAGTTTTGGCTGAAGGAAGTGCAATTCCTGGGACATGTTTTGTCCAACGGAGGCGTGACAGTTGATCCTAGTAAGGTGAAGGACATTCTGGATTGGAAGCCACCAACGACAGTTCATCAAGTTCGGAGTTTCCTCGGTATGGCTGGTTATTATCGCCGGTTTATTCCAGACTTTTCTCGAGTCTCGAAACCAATTACCAGTCTACTGAAGAACCAGGCCAAGTTTGTGTGGTCTGCTGAGTGCGAAGCAGCTTTTCATGCTTTGAAGAAGTTAATGACCACAACTCCCGTATTAGCTCAACCTAATATCGAGAAGCCCTTTGATGTGTATTGTGATGCATCCGGTATTGGTATTGGGTGTGTCTTGATGCAAGAAGGAAGGGTCATTGCTTATGCTTCTAGGCAGTTGAAGAAGCACGAAGAGAACTATCCAACTCATGATCTGGAGTTAGCGGCAGTTGTCTATTCTTTGAAGATTTGGCGACATTATCTTCTGGGCAACCTTTGTCATATCTATACGGATCATAAGAGTTTGAAGTATATATTCACTCAGTCTGAGTTGAATATGAGGCAAAGGCGATGGTTAGAGCTTATCAAAGATTATGATCTTGAAGTGCATTACCATCCAGGTAAGGCAAATGTTGTAGCTGACGCCTTAAGTCGTAAAGGCAGTTGCAATTGTCTGAGCCTAAAGACGGTGAATTCCACACTCTGTTATGAGTTAGAAAGGCTAGGCATATCTATGGTTCAGCATGGCAGTCTAGCTAACATATCTGTGGAACCCAGCATTCGTGATCAAATTATCGAGGCTCAACGAACCAATATAGGCATCGCGCATCTTAAAGCAAAGGTGAAATCTGGGATGCCCACTTGTTTTAAGTTAGATGAATCTGACGTGCTTTGGTTCAAGGACCGTCTCGTGGTACCTAAAGTTCCAGAATTACGACAAGTTATTCTTGATGAAGCTCATACTTCTCGTTTGTCCATTCACCCTGGAAGCAACAAAATGTACCAGGATTTGAAGAAGTTTTGGTGGACAAAAATGAAGATTGAGATAGCTGGCTATGTGGCCAAGTGTGACACTTGTCAGAAAGTGAAAGCAGTACGTTTGAAACCAGGAGGTCAACTTCAAACTTTACCCATTCTAGTTTGGAAATGGGAAGACATCAGTATGGATTTCATCGTAGGTTTACCAAAAACCTCGAGTGGCTATGATTCTATCTGGGTCATTGTTGACCGGCTCACCAAATCTGCACATTTTCTACCAGTCAAGACTTCACATACTGCCACTGTTTATGCCAAGTTGTTTTTGGCAAGAATAGTAAGCCTTCATGGTATTCCTAAGACCATCGTATCTGATCATGGGACTTAGTTTGTCTCAGCTTTCTGGAGGCATCTCCATGAATCTTTGGGCACTAAACTTTTGTACAGTACTGGGACCATCCTCAAACAGATGGTCAGACTGAACGAGTCAATCAAGTTCTTGAAGATTTGTTGCGATGTTGTGTTCTTAACTTTACAGAAAAGTGGGATGAATGCTTACCTTTGGCAGAGTTCTCTTACAACAATAGTTACCAACAGAGCATAAAAATGTCGCCATTCGAAGCTTTGTATGGTCGTGGTTGGAGAACTCCTCTTAATTGGTCGGAACCCGGGGAACGCGAGTTCTTTGGTGTTGACCTAGTTAAGGAAGCTGAAGATAAGGTTAAACAGATTCACATCAATCTTGAAATAGCTCAGTCAAGGCAAAAGAGCTATGCTGATAAAAGAAGAAGGCCACTTCAATATCAACCGGGAGAACATGTGTATTTAAAAGTCACGCCTATGAAAGGAGTCTCTCGTTTTGGAGTGAAAGGCAAGTTAACACCTCGTTATGTCGGTCCATTCCCAGTTTTGGAACATATTGGCAAGGTGGCTTATCGTTTGAAATTGCCTGACATTCTATCCGCCATTCATGATGTGTTTCATGTATCACAATTCAAGAAGTGTCTTCAAATTAAAGATACAACGGTGGAAGTTGAAGGAGTGCAGTTAGAACCTGATGTAACCTACTCTGAGTATCCTGTAAAGGTTCTCGATCAAAAGGATCGAATTACTCATCGCAAGACCATCAAGTTCTACAAAGTGCAGTGGAATCAGCACTCAGAAGAAGAAGCTACTTGGGAATCTGAAAACTATCTTTTAGAAAATTTCCCAGAGTTTTATGCTTCTATCGTTTAAGATGTTTGTAAGACTGGTCATAGTTGTAACAAAGATGATGTGAAAGAGAAAAGTTCTTGATACATTTCCTTTCTCGTTACTTTGTTTCACTCCTAAAATCTCGAGACGAGATTTCCTTAAGGGGGGGAGGATTGTAACACCCTAGGTGTTAATCTCTTGATTAAAATTTGATCATGTCATCATATGCATTAAGCATCATTCATTTGTTTGAAAACCTGGATATGCATTGAACTAAAATGAGATTACTTGCTTGCGTTTGATCTTTTGTTTGGAGGCAGGTCATCTTTTTAAATTCTAAAAATTTAAAATTTGGAATCCAAACCCTTTTCCCAGAGGGGGTGGATTTAACCCTAAATATGATTTTCAAAATCTATAAAGTTTTTGCTTATGGTTGTTTAAGCAAAGTTGTAGATCTTGAAATTTTGAGCATCTTTCGTGTTCAAAGTTTTTCCTGAAAACCCCTGGAAGCTTGAGCATTTTGCAAAATAGCCGCAGGGTCAGTTTGGTCCTTTCGTCGAGCAGCTGCATGGCACGGTCGTTCTCGACGGTGCCCGACGCCGACACCTGTCCGGGGACTCCCGTCTTGTCGAGAGTACGTGGTGATCTTGCGGAGCCCGTTGCCGTCTTTAAAAGCGGGACGCCGTCCTTTCTTCTTTCCTTTCCACGCCACTGCTCCACTCTACTTCGCTCTGCTCCGTTCTGTTCCGCCGAGCGCTCCACCTCAATCGTTGACGAACTCGCCCGAGCTCGTTAGCTGCTGCCAATCACTCAATCTTTTGTCATTGCCTTCGCATTGACCTTGCGCATCCTCGGGGTAAGTTGGTTGAAGTCGCCGAGCCCGCATTCGTCCAGCGCGGATCTGTCTTCCTCAGCTCCGACGCAACCGCCGCTGCTCTGGTCCGTCTTCGATCGGGCTACGCAGGAGCCGCATTGTCTTTTTGACTTGGGTTTCTTGTTCCTTGTTCATCTCTGAGTATTGTCGGGTTCTCCATTTTGCAAATGGTGGACTTTAGCTCCGGGAATATCTTCGTGCCGCGCAGTTCTTCGTCTCCGCCGGCGCGTTCTCCATCGACGGTCGTCTCTGCTTCATCTCCGGCCACGCTTGTTTGTGCTCCGTGACCAGGGTGAGCTCCTCGACCTATCTGCTCTTCTCGTTTATCCTTGTATCGAGCCTTAGAGCTCTCTCCTCGAGCGCTGCCGCTGTTCTTGTTCGGCACGGCGGTGTGTTCGTCGCCTTGTCGTTGCAGTTGATCTTTTCGAGATCCAAGTCTCGCGCTAGCTTCGCATAGCCGTCCAGAGTCAGTCTCGAGGGGTAGTTGCCCTCGAGTGTGTGTGTGTTCTCTTCGGCGCGCGTCGCGCAGATCTCCGTCGACCGCCAGTGCCGTCGTCGAGGGGGTTGCTTTTAGCTCTCTGTTCGTTGGCTTGCGCTTCGCGTTGTTTGGGGCCGCTTAGCTTGTTGGAGTTGTTGGTCATTTCGATCGAGGTCTGATCGAGGCCTAGTGTCTCTGCTCGAGGCCTAGCTCCTTTGATCGAGGCCTGTGTCCGTCGGCATGTGTGTGCGGTCGAGCTCAGTCACCGCCATGGTCGTCGACGAGGTTGGCTGTGTAGGTTTTAGCCTCGTTTCTGTGGGCGTTTTGCTCGCGGTTGTCTTCTGAGTCGTGATCAAGGCCTAGTCTTTTTATCGAGTGTCGGTCGAGGCCTAGCGTCTCTGTTCGAGGCCTAGTTGCATCGACCGAGGCTTAGCTTCTCTGGTCGAGGGTCGGTCGAGGCCCAGTTTCATCGATCAAGGTCTTTCTTCATCGATCGAAGTCTCGTTTCTTTTGATCGAGGTCTCTCGTCAGCGATCAAGGGTTAGCTCTTCGATCGAGGTCTATTCTCGATGGTGTGCGATCGGTCGAGCCCAGGCAGTTCATCAGCACCCTCGATGAGGTGTCTCTGAAGGTTTGTTTGAGTCGTGGCGTACCTTGTTGGGTTCGGCTCGGCAAGTCGAACCATGTTCGAGGGGTAGCCGTTCGGTTTGGTCGTCGACGGCGACTCGCCGCCGTGTTTTGTGGTTCTCGACGCCGCCGCTCGAGCCTCTGTGCCGCTGATGGTCGAGTCTCAGCCGTCCGAGGGTCTTGAGCAGAGTTCTTCCTGTTTTCCTGTTTTTAGTTCTGTAACAATGCCCTATTTAATTATAACATGTTTAGAAACCCTAATAACTTTAGGCTTTGAGTGATTTTGGATTATTTGATGCAAATGGTCAATTGTCCAGTGACAAACACAAGTTGGACATGCTTGATGGGACGATGTTTGCTCAGTTCTTTTGGTTGTAAGTGTTAACTTAGATAATCAAGATAAATAGGGCCTAATTAATTTGCTTCCTAACCTAGTGTTGCTTTCCTTCTTGAAGGGAAGTGGTACTCGAGGGCTATCTGTTTTAGTTTTCTTTTAAGAGCCTGTTTGTTTGTGTTAAGCATCATGTTTACTATTCAAGCATCATCTTAAACATGTCATTATATCGTGTAGATTGTTCGTTGGTTGGGTTGGATACCTCCAGTGAAGAGGTTTTCTCTCTCGAATCTGAGCCCGAGTTCGTTTATCCCTCCAACCAAGGCAAGCCCCGGTGCATTCAAACACTTCCTTGTATTTAAAATGATTGCTTTAAATACACTTATGTTTATACTATTGCATTACGGTATTCGATCAAATTCCTACTTGATGCATAGCCTTACCTTGAATTATTTATTCCAGTACCTTGATACTGTTTTAAAAATACGCTGTTGCTTTATGCTGCTTAGCAATGCTTAGACCGATAGAGTCAGATGATTTCCTGTCATCTGCGAGAATAGGTGGTAACCTGTTTGCTTCGGCAATGGTTCTGTTTTCGAGATGAATAGAGGATTGCTGCGGCAAATGGCTATGTCCTCTTGATGGAAGTAATAATCTGAGACCGGGCGGAGACGGTGTTGGAGAGCCACCAGATGTGGATATCTGGTGAGCGGATTCTTTCCGCCTGTGTCGATTAGGAACCGTCCGATGATGCATGACTAGGGTTGTGACTTTGGAGTACTTATCACATACTCCGGGAAGCTGAACTCTGGCTATTCTCGCTTGAAGAACGGTTAACCCGCACTGGGAGTGGAGAGATGGCGAGAGTAATGTGTACCCTCCAAGTTAGCGAACTGGATGGAGGTGTACTGTGCTCTCGGGTGGCGGAACCTCGGTCTTGGCGAGAGGATCCAGGGAAAGGTAGTCATATGCGTGCTTTAAGCGGCTGTATATGTCGTGTGATAGGGAAGCCCCAGCTGGGATAAACCGGTTCGAATCGTCGTGTTCCTCGGATATGGAAACATGACCCT
Source organism: Microstegium vimineum (assembly GCA_022036555.1). Lineage (NCBI taxonomy): Eukaryota > Viridiplantae > Streptophyta > Magnoliopsida > Poales > Poaceae > Microstegium > Microstegium vimineum. Next base: position 8,954,013 of record CM039125.1, on the reverse strand, counting down.
GTTTTCTTCTTCGTAGTAATACACTTTAACTGGATACTTGTTGGATCCCTTCGTGGATGTTTATTACCCTGTCATCGATCATACATCCAGGTCGATACTTGAGTAATCTTATGAATAACATAAATGATTTCAATTATTTTATAAATGCTCATTTATGCAAAATATTTTATTCTTGCAAACCACACCTTGAATCCTACGACTTGCATACTGTTTTGTCCACCAAATACTTTTCTTTGTCGGATAAGTCTTGTGGAGTACTCCCATACTCAGGGTTTGTTAACCCCTGTTGCAGATGAGGATCACAACCCGATGTGTGTGGCTCCTTGCTGCATGACCGTGGTCAGTGTAGATGAAGAGGAGGAATAAACTGTCTTTGCTTGACTCTTGGGCAAGAGTACCTCGGTTCTTTGTTCTTGCTCTATCAGCAGCTTGATGTATCTTATCGTATGGCACTAAGTTATGTTTCAAAACTTATAGTTTGTAATATGACTTTAAATTTTCGCTACTTTGATGTAATATAAAAATTTCGTATTACTTCTGTCATGATTGTAATGAGGTGATCCTGTTCGGAAAGAGGTGGATGACCCGCTGCAAAGTGGCGACACCTGATGGGCTAATTAAGATTTGGATCATCTGTTGGAGATTAAGTTGGTTAATCCTGACACGTGGGCCCTATCTTAAGAGGTTCTGTCACACCTGAGTTGCCCTAAGTCACTCGAGCGGCACCCACAAGTCCTGCGTTCGATTCCCTGTGGGAGCGACAAATTGTAATTTCCTAAATTTAGTTCGATTCCCGTGGGAACGAATTTCAAATTCGGATTTTCCTAAATTTATTTAAAATTTATCGGCGCTATGCCTTCAATGGTAGGGTAGGGTTTGCGTACATGTATTCATAGGGTTCAATGGCAGGGTAGTGTTTGCGTACGTGTATTCATAAGGTTAAGTGTGTGTGCATACATGTATGTTGAACTTCTGCGTTGTACTGTGTAAACACATATTCCGTGAAAGCTTATTTCTTTCCAAATAAACAAATTGTTTGGATCTGGGGACTCTACGAATATGAATGTTCTAAACTAATGGCATGTTTGGTATAGCTCAGTTTCATTAGTAAAGCTGTTTTTTTAGAAAATAGCTTAATAAGCAACTCTCTAGGTGAAGCTGAGCTATTTTGGAAAAAGTGTTTGACGAAACAGCTTCACCAACAATTTTATGCATGCATGTGAGAGAGAAAGGGGAAGAGAGTTGGGATAAGCTGATATTTTCAGCTTCATCCTACTTTATATCTTTGTGTGAGGGAAGAAAAATAATTTTTTAACACTTCATAGCTTTATAACAATTTTAAGGTGCTTTTATCTAGTAATATTTGTAATTTTATCATCTAAAGTATATATATGATAGTAATGACTGAAGTTATAAATAAAAACCATAAATTTATACTTGTTAAAAAAAAAAATTTGACAGGGGGTCATGGCCCCTGCCAGCCCCCCTTGCCTCCACCACGGGTGCCGCGCGAGCGGAGGGAACCAGAACACACAAAGCAGGGCACGCGAGGGGAATTGGCGACGACGACGTAGTGGATCTGGGCGAGAGGTGGAAGAAACCAGCTATGTCTTCCTATCGCTGGTTTGCGTCGGTTCTTAGCGCATCGGTACCGGAGATGACTCGATTTCCTTAGGAAGAAACGATTTCTATGTTTTTACTGCTCACTCGTTAATAATACTATTGCCACATGATCAATTTGCTAAGTTACGATAATTAAAATGGATAGATGACTATCATCAAAAGCTCCATTAAGACTGCCCTTACTACACTTTGGAGGGTTTGTTGAACTCGGGGCATCTTGGCATCGAGCATCCGGATCATGCTTATTGGAGGGTACACATCGAGGATGATTAAATTAATTACCCTCGTTAATTCGCTCAACTAGTTAATTGCAATCATTTCGCTTTAACTTTAACAAAGCTAGCTAGTAGTACTGCTGCTAGCGCTGCTTTTTACGGCTGGGTCATGCGTGCTACCACCAGCGGCGGAACTGCCGCGCCACCAATGGCCAATGGGGATAGATCGGAGCGCGAGGCACGGCAGAGGGGAGGAGGGATTAATTGACTCAACTGACCACGCAACTGATAGTGGCTTGATACGACGTAATCCACTCTCCTTTTAATTTGTTCGATGGATCATACTCTGCCGTGTAGTACGTGTGAACGGCATGGACTAGCCGGATCGTAGTACTATGCCCGCGGATCGGGCCGGTCACCGTTTCCACTACGTACTTCTGATCGACCCACCTGGGCGCGGCCCGGCAATGCACGCACTACTACGGCCAAAATCACTACTACCACCACTGGTGTCGTCTACGAGACGGCTCAGAGCGTCCGTAATGATTAGCTATTTGACTAGCTAGATGTGACATAGCAAGTAAAAAGTAGGAGAGAATAGTCACTAGCTACAATCAAATAGTCTATCTATTTCACGTAGTACAAGATCATGTGAGAGGAACATATTAGTCCACTAGTATATATTAGTCTCTTTTATTATCTCTCATCTCTACATCAACTCATCAAATAGTTAGTACTAGCTATTACTATTGTGGATGCCCTCATCGATCAGCCGGGCGGTGCGCCGCGACGAAGGAATATATTAGCACGACCGATTTGCGTGCGATTTAATTTGACGCTTCTTTTTTTTTTGGGTTTTCCGGCCCGCCCGCCGCTGAGCAGCTAGCTAGCTAGGTGCGTGTTTCTGGTGCGATAACGACGACCGCGTGTGCATCGCATCGCTCACCACATTGGCACCCAGCGACGCGACGAACGTGTTTTACGATTTGAAGTCATCCATCCGTTCCGTTCGGTTCCGGCCGGCTGCTACGCTGGGAGAAATTAAACGAACAAGGAACCAGATCGGACGGTGTGCATAAGTTTGGGCAAAAATAACCAAAACCGAACCGGAAGAGTCGGAACGAAAACCAAACAATTCGGTTCCTGAAATTGGAGAACCGAAATAATCGAAGAAAATTCGGTTCCTACTCTCGATTAACCAAACTAACCGAATTACATGAATTATCCTTCACTTAGTTGTATTGTGTAAGAAATATGTTTGTATTATGTGTAGTGTTTCTTGTTTTAATTGTTATATATTTGTGTTACTATATTGCTAATGTTAAATAATGAATTATAATCATTAAAAATAAATAGAGTATTGCATAAATTTGATTTAGAACATATATATTTATTGTTGTTTTGACCTTTTCTGAAAACTTCGGTTAGAACCGAAACCGAACTAAAATAACCGAGAATCAAAATAGTCGGTTCTGAGAATTTTCAGGAACCGATCGGTTCCTATATTTTGAGAACCGAAATTTTTCAAAAACCGAAGAACCAAATCGAAACCGAAACCGAACCGAGAACCGAACGCCAGGTGTGCACGCTACTCTCCACCGGCGACGGGTCCCCGCGTGGATCAGTTGCTGACTCATCATCACCGTTACGGCTCGTATTGAATGCAGGATGCGCGCAGCGACTCAGAAACGCAACACCAGTCCATCTGCTGACTGACTGTCGGCCAGCTCATCGATCCGCCGCTCTAGCGCGCGCGCGCTCTCTCTCTCTATATATATATATAGGATCATAACACTTTTTGTTGTTGTTGTTACATCATTATAAATACTTTTAAAAAAGATGGACTTTGTATTCCAATTTCAGAAATATAAATAATTAAATGTAAATCACACATGCATGTTTCATGTCCTCAACAGAATGCAACTATGAATAAGTACTTTGTGTTCGTGTGCATAATAATCAAGATTTGTAGTATTTTCGGGACAGAGATAATATCTTTAACATACATATTTAGTCAAACAGTACCATTAATATTAATTGTACTAATATAGGAGTATACTAGTATGATCATAGTCAGAGAGTATACTTGTACTACAATCTCACGCGTACTGCAAAATAAGTACTGGATATGCACATAGTATTATATACGTACGCACATAGAGAAACAAACGAATTGCATTTCCGAGTATTTCTCCTCGGAGCGGAGAGAGTATACACGACATACTAGTACTGTACCATTCATTCTCTAGGCTATAGTCTAGAACGTATACGTTTTTTTTTTCAGTTTTTTCACATCAATCAATCACACTGGTGCGTGCGTGGAGGCGCATACAGCACACAGCTTTTCTCCCACCAGTCGATGATAATATCTCGAGGGCAAAACCAGCTAGCTAGCGCGTACCGGTTTCACCTGCAGTTCTTTCTTCCGGCCAAATTAATAAACCCGGTGGCGGCTGACCCACCCACCCGCAGCGCCGTCACCACAGCACCTCACCTCACGATCTGGGGCAACAACTCGATCGATCGGCGAAGCAAGCAGCAAGTCCCCGGCCTCGCCTCGCCGCTATTATACCACCCCGGCCTCCCTCTCCGTCCACCAGTCGCCATTATTAATTAACTCCACCCAAGATCTCACAAGCAAGCCGATAGCCGCTAGAGGTCGGTTTCCTTCTTCTTCGTTGTGCTAGCTGCTAGTATTGCTAAACATAAGAAAAGAGGGACAGAGAAGATGAGGCCGGAGAGAGGTTGGGGTGGTGTTTCGTCGTTGAAGCTAATGGGCGGCGCCGGCGGTGGCGGGCCCATACTACCGAGCCTATGGAAGACGCCGACCCCGTACGTCTTCGTGGGCCTCGCCTTCATGATGAGCGTCATCGCGGTAGCCCTGTTCGTGCTCATCTGCACGCGCAGGAAGCAGGCGTCGTCAACGTCGACGTCTGACGAGCAGAAGGCGGCGGCGCGAGCGCTCGTGGCGCTGGACCGGGAGCCGAAGGTCGTCGTGTTCATGCCCGGCGACCACCACGCGCCGTCCTTCCTCGCCAGCGCCAAGCCGCTCGATCGGCCGTGACGACGACGGTGCGGCGGCACCGGCAGTACTGTAGGCAGCAGGGGAGGACGTACGACAACAAGAGGGCGCGCGGCTACCCCACCGCGTGGCGAACCGAGCGGCGTCGAGCCGACCGGCGGCGCGGGGCCAATTTTGAGGATATTTTTTTTTTTGTTTCCCTTGGTTTTGAAATGAAATGAAATCAACGAAACGGAGCTTGGTTTGGCAGCCTGCGTGTTCAGTTGGATCCAATCGATTTGGCTTCCAATGCAATTATCTGTACCTATCTTTTAATTTTGTGCTGCGGCATCGACCGTGCTTTTGTACGTACGACCCTGATTTCAGCGAACGACGAACGTGTTTATGATTTTAAGCCATCGAGATGCATATGCTGACTCATCATGTGCATGCGGACGCGTTTGGTTGCGGTCGTATTGAATGCGGGATGCGCGCCGCGACTCGGAAACGCACGCCCCGCCAGTCCAGCTGCATCTGCAATTCTGCATGCCGCCGCTCTGGCTCTGCTAGCTACCTGCGCGGGCAGTGCCAGCCTGGCAGACATCCACCGCCCGCGGATCGGACGGAGGGAAGTCCATCTCTCTCGTCCGTCCGATGACGAAGAGAGAGGTCGATCCCCTACGCGTCCAGCGTCCACGAAATTTTGGAACGAACCACCCGTCCCTCGCCAATCGCCACTATATATACCACCCCGGCCACTCTCCTCCACCAGCCAGTCACCATTATTCCACCCAAGATCTCGATCAGAAGCAAGACTACAATAGCTAGCTAGACAGAGGCTTCTTCTTCTTCCTTGTGCGTGCTCCTGCAAAACATAAAGAAAAAAAAGGAGACAGAGAGAGAGAGAGAGAGAGAGAGAGAGAGAGAGAGAGGATGAGGCCGGTGAGAGGTGGGGGTGGTGTTTCGGTGAAGCTAATGGCCGGCGGTGGCGGACCACCGAGCCTATGGAGGACGCCGACTCCGTACGTCTTCCTGGGCCTCGCCTTCGTGATGGCCGCCATCTCCGTGGCTCTGCTCGTGCTCATCTGCACGCGCAGGAAGGCGTCGTCGTCGTTGTCCGACGAGAAGGCGGCGGCGGCGCGAGCGGTCGTGGCGCCGCTGGACCGGGAACCCAAGGTCGTCGTCTTCATGCCCGGCGACCACCACGCGCCGTCCTTCCTCGCCAGCGTCGGCTACCCATTCTACCCGCGCGGGGGCAATTTTGTGGATAGTTTTTTTCCTTTTTCTTTTGGGTTGCAGCTTGAGAAGCGGCGGGCGGCTTTTGAAATGAAATCAGTGAGAAACGAAGTTTGGTTTGGTTGATTCGGCAAAAGCCTTCCATCCTCAATAAAATATCTGATGATGATCGATGACCAGTACTGAGTCGCCCGCCCAAACTTGGTTTTCACTGATTTCAAAAGCCGCCGCCTTTCAAAGTCTCCAACAACAAATGGAAAAAAAGAAAATCTATTCACAAAATTGACCGCGCGCGTCGCCGGCTCGGCGCGGCGCCGCTCGGTTGGCCACGCCCACTCGAGTAGCCTAGCTCGATCTAGTCGTCTCCTCTGTCGCCTACACTGCCGCCGTCACGGCCGAGCGGCTTGGCGCTTGCGAGGAAGAACGGCGCGTGGTCGCCGGGCATGAAGACGACGACCTTGGGCTCCCGGTCCAGCGGCGCCAGAGCGAACGCTTTCTCGTCGGCCTCCTGCGGTGAGGACGACGACGACGACGCCGCCTTCCTGCGCAAGCAGATGAGCACGAGCAGCGCCACCGCGATGACGCCCATGACGAAGGTGAGGCCCAGGAAGATGTACGGGGTCGGCGTCTTCCATAGGCTCGGTGGTCCGCCACCGCCGCCGGCCATTAGCTTCACCGAAACACCAACCCCCACCTCTCTCCGGCCTCATCCTCTCTTTCTCTCTTGTTTTTTATGTTTAGCAGCAGCACAAAGGAATGAAGAAACTAGCTTCCAGCTATTGGCTTGTTCGGTGGAATAATGGCGACTGGTACGTGGTATATATAGCGCAAGAGCGGCGGGGGCCAGGGACGGACTACTCTGGGAGGGCAGTGGAGAAAAGAAACCTAGCTATTCATGGTTGCTTTGCCGGCCAGGTACACGATGAGATCGATCGTGAGGTAGTGCTGTGGTGGCGTGGGTCATCATGGCCTCATGCGTGTTTTCGTGGTAGCCAGCTGCTACCGCAGGCAGGCGCACGCTGCAGTGCAGAGTGTAGAGGGTGAATGTAACTGCTAGTAGCTGGTTTTGCCTCTCGAGACTGGGTGCTGTATGTTGCGCCTTCACGCACCAGTGTGATTTTTTTTATAAAAAAAAAACGAAAACGTAGACATTAATTATTCTAGGGAAAGAATGGTATAATATACAAAGTATTCTAGCATGCACATTCCCTTCATTCCAAGATAAATACATTTCTACTACTAATAATGCATTTGGATCTAGATATACATATCCAAAAATGCACTTATTCTGTAACGGAGGATCCTTTTGTACGCGTGAGAGTGTAGTACAATAAGTATGCTCAACGATGATAGGCATGTTATAATATGTTATTACTAGTATGCTACTACTACTATGGTACGTCCGAGCGAGTTTTGTTTCACTAATTAGCCCAGCTTATCAAGCATAGTATAATTTTTTTTCACTCATAACAAAACATTCCAACCGGTTTATCAGCCATAGAAATCACTAACCGAACATGCCATAAGAATATAGAGAGATACTATCTCTATCCCAAATAAGTACTTGTTCTTTCGAGGGCGCGCGTGGAACATATGTGTAATTTATTTATTAATTTCTAAATTTGAAATAGAAAAAATACTCTTTATTGTCAATAGTAGTTGTAACTATGGTACCACAAGAAATTTGTACTATCAATCTACATATATGAACTTTTACATATTATTATGGATCAACAAAGGTTGAAACAAAGCTCTACTGGTGCTCGATCTGTGGGTCGATAACAGCAGCAGTCTAGCTGTATATAGAGAAGATCTATGGGTTTAGAATTTTGAGTTTGGACGGATGCTACGCACTAGTATAGATTTTTTTTTTGGCGGCCAGTGAGATGTGGATATTCGACTATGCTGCCAACGAGTGCATAAATGATGGTGGTTTATATTAAAAACGTGGAGGCTGGGCGCACATAGGAATCCTGTTCGCTTGGCTTTTCAGCCGACTTAAATCCAATCAGAACAGTATTTTTCTCTCATAAGAAATCAATCAGCAGTACAGCCATGCCAACGGAACCGTCCGTAAATGAATAAGCAGTGCATGAAGAGTGCATGGCAATAAGAGTAGTACGTACATTATTCATTCATTGAACCTAGACGGGCCCAGAACTATCAGCAGTATGTACACAGCGGCAGCGGCATGCAGATGCAGCTGGACTTTTGTAGTAGTATAGCATGCATATAGGTGATGAGTAAGCGACGCGGGGAATCGTCGCCGAGAGTAGCTGGAATACACATCAGCTAGCTTCAGTTCTGAGAGCTGTTATATTCATAGGATCGCCTAGGAGCGGATCCATTAGAGAAAACAGGTTTCAGTAGGTACAAGATGCAGTTCTTCATGATGCATAGATAGAGAGAGTGTGTTGGTAGAGTATCGACCAGATCCATCGGCGAGAGACGCAGTGGCGGTGGCGTTGCCGGTAGGGTTGGTGCTGGTGGAGCCGCTGCCCGTCATGGTCGCCGGCGTACCGTTGTTCGCCGTTCGGCTTGCGTCAGTGGTCGGCGTAGGTGTGGCCGTCTCCGTAGAGGCCTCCTGCATCCAGTGCTCACCGGCGTCGGTGGTACTTCCCGTCGCTGGCAGCGCCCTTCTCAGATCGGATTAGGGTTTAGAGTATCGGTGGGGAGACTGGTGGCTCGGTAAACCTCGTACTGAGCGCCCCGGCCCCCCACCTCATCTTTATAGCGCTGTGCGACGGGGGCCCACCAACCACAAGGTTGGGCGTCCCCGATCAGGGCGCAGATCTAAGGCCCGTTAGGACGTTGTGCCTAAACGGTGAGAGATCTAATTCCAACGTTCTCCCCCTAGATCTCACACAATTCTTTTTCATTCTTTAATTTTCATTATAGTTCAATATTTCAATCATTCTATTCCATCACAGATTAGTATATAGAGCATGCTTCATCGTCACAATAATTCATGTCGTTAGACTGACAGCTACTACATACCTTTTCATTTTGGAACAAACTTTCATTATTCTGGGCCCTTTCTTGTTGTTCGAGAATCATAGGCTCTCCCTTAAACCCATGCCGGCTACATGTCCTCTGAACACCCTGGGTGAAAGGTCTTTTTGTGAGCGGATCCGCTAGCATATTTTCTGTTCGTATATGCTCAAGATTTATGATATGATCCCGAAGTTTATCTTTCACAAAATAGTACTTTATGTCAATGTGTTTGGCAACACCACTTGACCTATTGTTGTGAGCATATTCTAACCGCTGGGTTGTTATCACAATACAACCGCATCGGTCTTTCTATACTTTCAATTATTTTCAATCCGGGTACAAATTTCTTCAACCAATTTACCTGCCTTGAGGCCTCATAACAAGCTACAAACTCGACGTCATTGTCGAGGATGTAGTCATTGTTTGTTTCGAACTTGTCCATGATATCACTCCTTTAGCGAGAGTAAAAGATACATCCCGATGTGGATTTTCTTTCATCTCCAGCATAATCGGAGTCTGAATACCCCTCTATGTGTAGGGAATCAGATTTTTCATATGTCAACATGAGACCTTTCGTACCTTGCAAATAACGCAAGACTTTCTTCACTAATTTTCAATGTTCAATTTTCTGGATTCTTTTGATATCTGCCAAGTAACCCAGTAACAAAAGCTATGTCAGGGCGTGTACACATTTGAGCATATTGCAAACTTCCAATTGCCGAAGCATACGGTACCGCTTTCATTTGATCAATTTCATATTGGTTCTTGGGACACTGATGTTCCCCATATTTATCGTCCTTGACAATCAGAGCAGGAGATGGACTACACGCATGCATACTAAATTTCTTAAGAACCTTTTCTATGTATGCCTTCTGCGACAATCCCAATACCCCTTTTCTCTATCTCGATGAATCTCAATTCCCAAAACAAATGAAGCTTCACCGAGATCTTTCATATCAAAGTTCGAGGACAAGAATTTCTTCGTCTCCACTAGTAGATTGACATCACTACTAGCAAGTAAGATATCATCTACATATAGGATCAGGAATATGTATTTCTTATTCTTAAATTTCACATAGACACAATTGTCCTCAACATTTTCTATAAACCCAAAACCTTTTATAGTTTTATCAAACTTCAAGTACCACTGTCTCGAAGCTTGTTTCAAACCATAAATGAATCTTTTCAGACGACATCCCATATTTTCTTTTCCTTTTACGACAAAACCTTTCGGTTGTGCCATATATACATTTTCATCCAAATTCCCATTTAGTAATGCGGTCTTTACATCCATCTGATGTAATTCTAGATCATAGTGAGCCACAAGTGCCATAATAATTCTGAAACAATATTTACAAGAAACTGGGGAAAAGGTTTCATTGTAATCAATCCCTTCTCTTTGGGTAAAACTCTTAGCCACAAGTCGTGTTTTGTGTGTTTCAATATTCCCTTGGGAGTCATATTTCGTCTTATAGACCCATTTGGAGCCTACTTTCTTAGCTCCTTTAGGAATATTTTCTAGAACCCAAACCTTGTTGGTATTAATAGATTTCATCTCATCTTCCATGGCCTGAAGCCACTTCGATGAGAGTTCGCTTCTCATGGCTTCTTCAAAAGTTATAGGGTCATCTTCCATATGGAATTCTTTAGTTTCATAAATTTCATAATCATCTGGAATAGCTGACCTTCTAGTTCTTTGAGACCTTCTAGGGGCCTCTGGCACTTGGTCCACTATGGGCTGTTGTTGTTCTTCCTCATTAGGGAACATTTGGTTCTACAGGCTCCTGATGGACAGGTTTCCTCTTGTTCATTTCGTTGTCTCTATGGGAGAACTCACAACAGGCTTGTCACCACAACGTCCTGTACTGCGGTGCAACATCGGTAGTAGGTAACGTAAAGAATGGTTTCTTCAACCATCGGAGTAGGTACATGTACCCGCTTCTCCTCAAGGCTAATTTCACATGTTACCTTGCTCCCCCCTGATCATATCATCCTCCAAGAACACAAGCGTGTCTTGTTTCAACAAATTTCGTGTATCTATCAGGACAATAGAATCGATACCTTTCGATCTTTCTGGATATCTAATGAAATGGCAGTTGACAGTCTTGGAGTCTAACTTTCCAATATTTGGGTTAAAAACCTTTGCCTCAGCTGGACAGCCCCACACACATAATGCTTAAGTGAGGTGTCGGTGCTTTGACCCAGGGGGTCAATCACCAACTAGTGAATTTGTGTATTGCATGCTCCCTCTCCTAGATGTGATGCAAGAAGAACACAATATTTATCCTGGTTCGGGCAAAAGAAGACCCTACGTTCACGAGGAAGGATGGATTGTATTATCTTGCACCGAAGTGCTCATACAGGGGGGGTACAAGCTGGTTACACGAATGAACTCGAGGGAGGTCGAGGCCTAAGCTAGCAGTGCTATATTAGGTGACCCGGATGATTGCTTAAGATGTTGATCAAGCAATTGGTCGATTGTAGGTGTGTCGGAAGACATTGCTGTCTTTGGTTCTGGTGAGAGTTCATTGTGTGATTGCGGGTAGAGTCGATGATCGTCTCTTGTCCCGTGTGTCGTCTGTGTCGTCCCTCTCTCTATTGTCCCAGCGTCCCCTTTTATAGGCCAAGGGGAGGCTTAGGGTTACAGGAACCTAGTACGTATCGGAATGGAGGACATGTCCGTGCGCCATGCCTTGACGAGACGTCAATCGCTTGTAGCGGCATGTTCCTTCTGTATTTCCCCGTGTTCCGAGGTATGGTGATGGCAGACTGGTCGTCGCCGGGCAGTATGGCGTGGAACCTGCGAGTTCCACAGTTGAAGCGGGATGGATTGGACGGGTCCCATGCCGCAACAGTCGGGGATGAGGATCGAGCCCCCGGGTTGAGGGTTATCGAGTCCTGCGTGACCCCGATGTATCCCTGAGGACGCGTCGAGGGCTACCTCACCCAAGATTCGAGGGGGTGCTCCGTACCCGAGGCGTGGCTGCAGTAGTTGTACGGTCGACGAGTAATCCGGGTAGGGGTGATGACTTGACGGATTTGACCGAGGTAGTGAGCGCCCATGGCGTTAGGCGGGGGCGGATTCCAGCATAGGATCCCCTTTTTTTCCCCATACCGGGAGCAGGTGAGCTGATCGAGCCTCCTGTTCGGGGGTCGTTCGTTCGACCCCCTGTCCGTCATTTCGAGGGGTTGAAGTCGAGGGGGGGAGGATCGACCTCTCTCCGCCATTCGAAAGGTCGAGGTTGGGGGTCCGTTCGTTCGACCCTCCCTCCGTTTGATCGAGGGGTCAAGGTTGAAGGTCGTTCTGCCTTCCGTCCCTCTGATCATGGGTTGGCCCATGATTTGGCCACTTCTGTTGGTGGGGTAGGCCTCCGCCTGGTGGGCCTTTCCTCTATTGCTCGGTCGACTGTTGGGTTTCGCCTGGATGTTTAGGCGTTAGATTACGTGGGTTAGGGTACCCCTTATCTTTGTACCCGACATGAGGGTTCTCTTCCTGTCCATAATTCATATGGTGTTTTCTGCACCGACTTGCTTGGTACTCGATTAAGTATATGAATGGCGGTTTTCAGTGCCTCCATCCATAAACCAACCGGTAATGTGGAGTAACTCATCAGGCTTCTTACCATATCCATTAGAGCGCGTGTATTTAGCGGGATCAAACTCGGCCAGCAGCTGCCGGCCCCGAAACCCGAAGTCCATTTCTCATTCTCCCCTCCCCATCTCTGCCTCCCGCAGGCGGCAGGTCCCGTGAGATGGAGCAAGTGGCGGCGGCCCACTCATGGCTCCCGCCGGAGGGAAAAGGGAGATGTCGTCGCGGCCCCCTCGCCGGCGAGCGCGCTCGCCCACGGCTGAGCGCGCCGCCGGCGAGCGGCTCTGCTGCGGTGCTCAGTTCAGTCGTGTGAAGCGAGGTAGGGTGCGATTTCGGGTTCGAGTTTCTTGGTTTCGGGTTTTGAGCGATTTGGGGTTGGGTTTCTTGATGCTTTTGGGTGCATCATACAGATCCGGTTCTTTCCCCTCCCTTGTTCTTGTTTGCTCGGTGGCCGGTGGTGAGGAGACGCTCATGTCCGCCGGCCCTGGGGCTTCTGAGCTTTGAATCGGGTGTTCTTAGGGTTTCAGTTTCAGAGTTGATTCATCCCGGTTCGATTGTTCGTTCACTGTTCTTCTCCGTACCCTCTGAGTTCAACGATTAGGGTTTAGGGTTTCGATTGTGTTGAGCCGATTCAGCTCATATCCGAATGGATCCCCTCCATAGAGGCGTCTGATACCATTGTTATATTCATAGGATCATCTAGGAGCGGATCCATTAGAGAAAACAGGTTCCAGTAGGTACAAGATGTAGTTCTTCATGATGCGTACATAGAGAGAGAGTGGTAGAGTACTGACCAATCCATCGGCGGGAGACGCAGTGGTGGCGGCATTGCCGGTAGGGGTTGGTGCTGGTGGAGCCGCTGCCCGTCATGGTCGCCGGCGTACCCGCCGTTCGCCGTTCGGCTTGCGTCAGTGGTCGGCGTAGGTGTGGCTGTCTCCGTAGAGGCCTCTTGCATCCGGTGCTCGCCGGCGTCGGGGTACTTCCCGTCACTGGGAGCGCCCTTCTCATATCGGGTTAGGTTAGAGTATCGGTGGGGAGACTGGCGGCTCGGTAAACCTCCGTACTGAGCGCCCGGCGCCCCCACCTCATCTTTATAGCGCTGTGCGACAGGGGGTCCACCAACCACAAGGTTGGGGCGCTTTCGATCAGGGCGCAGATCTAAGGTCCGTTAGACCGTTGGGCCTAAACAGTAGGAGATCTAATTCCAACGAGAGCTATCTCCTGCACACCCAGATCGAACGGCGGCCCATCTCATTGCCGGCCGGTCGTCTTTTCTTCGTTTTTGCCAGTAATTCCTTTCACACGTACGGCAGCCTGCTGAGAAAGAGGAACAAGCTGTCGTGAACAACGGATATGGAGCAGCTAGCAAACTAAAAAGCAGTGTGAATTAAGGCGTGCCATCAGGCACTCAGTATGTACGTCGTTGTCAGTCAATCCCTTCCCTTCCGTGCCTGTGCCTCGCGCTCCGATCGAATTCCCTTGTCCATTGGCGGGCCCCCGGCGGTGGTGGTACCATGCATGGCCCACCGTAAAAGCTACTAGTAGCTAGCTTTGCTTTGTTTAAAGTTACTTTAAACCCGAAATTATCATAGTTAAGCAGTTGAGCGAATGAGCGTAAGTTAACTATCCTGGAAGCCAAAAGCCAAGTAATAAAGCCGGCCACGCATGTCGCCCGGCCGGTTGCTCCGAGTTGAACCCCCAAAAGTGTACACGAATGTTGCTACCTCGCACATCGAGATTACTACCATCCATCCCTAAAAAATCGCAACTATGAGAATCGTGTCGATTAAAGAATCTTTTGTTTGACCAATTTTATTTTAAAATATTATTAGCATTTATGTCTATAAATAATTTTATTATAAAAATATATTCTATAACTAATCTAATTATATCAATTTTATATCACGGATGTTAGTATTTTTTATATAAAAATTTAGTCAAAATTCAAACTGATTGACTTCTCGAAAAATGAGAATTACATTCTTTTAGCAATAGAGGTAGTACATTCATTCTTGCCTCGCTCAATCTTTTGTTCTCAATCAACAACGAACTCTATCTTTGACCGCAATGCAACTCACCATCACTCCCGCGTGCTCCGAGTAGTACGTGCAGTGAGCCAGTGCGTTGTTTAATTAATTTGGAACATTAGTATTTTGCAGTTGCAGTTCCTCTTTTTTTATATATTTTTTATTTCTTTTTTTTTGCGTTGCTGTTTGGAAATAACCAAGCTAGCTATGTTCGTTAATTATAATTGTTTGGCAAAACGCACGCCAGTCGCCAGGCACGCTTCAGCTACCTTTTTGTTTTTTATGTAGAGAAGAGTACGTACCTAGCACCCATATATAATCATCATCAGGCCAATAAATGGTGTAAATCGTAAACTCTTATAAAGCGACGTATCGTGCCAGCGCACGAATAATGCGCGGCGAGGGCGTCGTGCTCGGGGCTTGCTGCTCGCCGGCCTATAGCTAGGATTAGGGGGGACTGGGTCGAGTTGGCAGGGCAGAGGGGGCTCGGCGCTCGTCACTGGTGGACTGGTGGTGGTGCAGCTGCAGGATGGGAAAAGGTGTGAGGGGGAGCAAGGCGACGGTCGCACGCTCTCGACTGGTCGTGGTTATTCCTATCCCAACAGTAAAAGTAGTACTAGTACGTCTTCTCCTAGCTACAATTGACATTTGAGCTCACCCTATCTCTGCCTTTTATATATCCCCAATGAAATGAAAAATAAAGTAACCGTATATCTACAGCTTGTGTGCATAAACATATAGAGCCAATAATATTATTTTTCCCCCTTGAACATTGTTTTTCTGTTTTTGAACATCAAGTGCTAAAATTGATCAAATTATTCTCATAAAGCTTCAGTTAATATACAATAAAAAATATAACCAAAAAGCATAAGAAGAATGTCAAACAACCCAAAGGAAGAATGGCCAAGATCAACCTCAATTGGCTGCATGCATGCATGCCTTTACTTACTAGTAATAAGAAAACCTAAAATCCACGGACATTCCACCAAAATACAGCATCAAGTGCATGCAGTGCACACATCTACATTTTTTTTTGTTTTACCCCCGAGCACCATATGCATGTGGACATACTACTGCAACATGTTCCAGGGGTACGGTGTGTTCAGTTCCAGCCCCTCGCTCGCTAGCTACTCTTTGTTGCATTTTCAATTTTTTCGGCCAAAAAAAACCACTCATATATATGAGTGTTAGCTACTGCCCACTGCCCTGCAGCTGCAGCGCCCTATACCTATATGCCTACTATATATTTTAATTAAAATTTTAACCTTTGACAAAAAGATGGGGGCCGTCGGTTTACTTGCCGATCGAATCCGGCTCCTTGCGATGCGGTGAACCGAAATCGACCGACCGAGCACCGTGGAGGTGGAGCCGGCCACGCACTCCTGTCCCGCCCGTGTTCGGCTGGGTCTCTCTGCTTAAATTTGCCACGAAGACCCCCAAAGATAGAAAGATCATCAACACAACATTTTAGGGGGGTCGGCTCACACGGTACTTTCAGCCTTTTTCCTGTCGTGCTCGGGGAGGAGGCCAATTTTACAAAAGTGACAAATTTTTTTTTTAATGATGGGCACAACTTTTATTAAGCACCGCACGATGGCGGGCGATCCTTAGTGGCCGGGGGTTTTGGGACTAATCTAATCATGATGGGATGTGTTCATGTCAAATTGTAATCCCCGGCAGCGAGGTCGTACCCACTACGTGTAGCTCCGCGCCGGGGGAAATAAAATGGAGGGGGAAATCGTCCCGTGTTAACCAAAAAAAGTAAAATTAAAGTTATGGGTTAGCCAAATACCCCCTCAATTTAACTCTAGCCCCCATAAAAATTGTTATTTGCTAACTAAGATGTCACAAAAGGTCCCCAAACAAGTCAAAAGGTTCAAGGCCACAAACCTAAGCAACTTTTTCCTAAAAAAACCGGGGGAGTCCTACTAATGAAAAACCCAAAAAGCCCCTAACCACTAGCAAGCTCTCTGAAAGGGAAACCAAGTAAATTTAAGAGCTCAATTTTCTTATCACAACAAGCAAGTGATAAAAGGGCTATAACCAATTATCCTCAAGATCTTTTTTTAAGTTAAAAGCTAAAAGGGAAAATGGGGAAGCCAACACTAAACTTTTAAAAGGCAAAAAATTTCCCCACTACACAAGTTTTGAAAGTAAATACAACCCTTGTTTTAAAAGAAAAAAAAAACCACCAAAAAAGTCACAAGGTTAAAAGTGTTTTTTTTTCCCCAAGGTTATTTGGGTCTCCCCAAGTACCCCCGTTTTTTCGGCTATCACTTGGAGGTCATTCCAAACCCCCCTAAAAGGGGTTTTCTGCCTAACCAAAAAAAGAGGGGATAACGATCCCCTTCAAAAGTTCTCTTGGATCTCCCGGGGGCGAGCACAATGCCCCTCACAAAGCACTTTCCGGACCAGCACAAGCCTTGCGTGCTTGACGGAGCCCCCAAACCCCAAGCCGTTAGGAGGGGAAAACCCCCAAGAGTAAAGAACCACGGTTGCAAAAAGTCACCCAGGCCCCACGAACAAATCTCAAAGCAAGCACATAACGCTTTACTCAAAGGTGACACTATCAATAGAGTGGTTAAGGGTCCTAAACACACCCACACAAGCCACCAAGGGCCCCAAGGGGGCTCCGCAACAACCTTGGGCCCCGGCCCCCCCAAATCATTTATAACCCCCCAAACCCAAAAGCCTTTCAACCAAAAATTTGCCGTTAGTTCCCAAATGCCGAGCAACGGATTGTTAATATTTTTGCGGACGGTCCGTGCTTGTTTTAGTGCGCCGGCATGTTTCAGCCGGCCCCCCGATTTTTCAAAACGTTTTGCATGTTTTATCCTTTTCCTCGCCCCCAAAAAAAAAAGGGTTCCCAAAAAGGGTTTTTTACCCACGCGTCCGTTGGCCAACCAGGACCTCCTAGCGTTTGACGCCCAAAAGTCACAAATCCCTCAGCCAGGGTCGCGGGGTCCCGGGGAGCGTCCGTCATTGTTTACCGTCGTGCTTGCAGTAGCGTCCTCGCTTGTTTCAGCAAACGTCCGACGCCTGTTTCAGCGTTCGTTGCTTTGGGAAACTCCTCTCTTTTTTTTCCCTAAACCCCCTTCTTCCCGGTAACATCCAATGTTTCCCTCCTTTTTGGAGTGTGTTGCTTTCACAATCATCTTTAAACATTTTTCCTTTTTTCCCCCCAACCCTCGATCCAAAAACATCCCCAAATTGAGCCAAATGCACTAATAACCATTGCAAAAAATTTTCCCCTTTTAAGTACGGCTACTATCCTAAACCCCGGTTTAAAAAATTTTCTTACACCATGACCGGGAAAAAAAAAAGTCCCAGGTTTATACCTTTTCCCTTTCGCATTCCATTCCCTCTCCTTTCCAATGTTGATAAAAAGCACCCCAAACCCCCCCGTCAAATGAATGAATTATATCATACATCCCATTGGTTTTCGTCTTACCTCACTTGCCTTCAATTGCGTTGATCCCGGGTCATATACTCCATGATGTCCCCCTTTTGAAAATTAACTCCTTCACACACAAAACCTATGAACAACTCCGTGTAAAAATCACTTAAAAAAAATATTGTTTTTATTTTTTTTATTTCTTTTTTTTGTTTTTAAGGTGATTCATCGTTTTTACTCCGGTTCCCCTGATACTACGCCCCGGGGCACGGGTGTCTTCCGTTGTAAACCGGTTGGGGCCTATACTTAAATATTGTGTCCTGCAAAAGTTTGGCTTCTTTTTCCAAAATGTCATTAAAACAAAAACAAAAAAAAAATTATGTTCAAGTTTCCGCAATTTTATGACCAGTATTAACCCGAGAAATTTGTAAAAGAAGAACTAAAATTAATGGCAACCTCCTTTCGCCTCGTCCCCCCCGGGGGTACCGCTTTCGAAAACCCCCCAGACTCCCAACTGCCCCCCCCGCTCGGCCCGGGGCCCTCGCATTCGGAGCGGTCCTGTCACGATGTCCCTCGCGAATTCGGGTCCGCGTCCCACCAATTTGCTCCCCAAGTCATGTGTGTCCCGGGGGCCCCCCGCCGGCTGGACACTAGTCCCCATCGCGCCGCCCTTGAGGAAACCCCAAAACCCCATTAAAAAAAATCATTTGTAGTCATTTTTTCAGAGAGCCCAAATAAAGAAATGAAAAGGGATTTTGCAGCAGGAACCAAAGGGCACCAAAAAATTTACCCCTAACGCCTTCTAGTAAGAGGGGTTTACCAGTTACCTACTGTAAGTTAGAGGGTTCGGTTAGCAAATTAAATAACCATACAACGCGCATGTTTTAAAAATTGAATATTCTCGAATTAAATTTTTGGTTAAGGTCTTGAAACCTAAGGAAGAAGGAACTTTGGGGATAAAAAATTTAAGGGAAGGGGGGTAAAACCCAAAAAATTAAAAAAATATTAGAGAACAAATCTTTAGTTTCGGGTTTTTAGAAACATATCTGAAAAAGGTAAATTAAAACCAATTTTAATTAAAAAACATAAAAAAAAAAAGGAAAAACCAAAAAAAAGGGGGATTCCTAATTCATAAAGCCCTTTGGTTTTTTTGGGGGCCAAGTTGGGGGAGTAACCCCCCCCAAAAAACCCAATCCCTCACCCATGTCGCCTCTGGACCAAAGAGTAGAAAAAAAGGGAATGAAACTGGACATAATGTAAAACATTTTTTAAAAAAAAAAATAAGCAAAAATTAAAAGGCAAAATGGAAAAAAAAATACCAAAGGGTAGAAAAAAATTTTTTCCCCAGACGAATTGTGTTTTTAGTCCTGCCCAAAAAAAGGAAAAAGGGGTTAAAAGTAAAAGGGGAAAAATTTTTCAATTAGCATGATTTGGGGAATCAAAAAGTGGACAAAAGAAAAATCCTTTAACAAAACTGTCTCCCCCCACAGTGGCACTTTTAAAAAACCATTTTCGGAAAAATTAAAAAAAATTTTTTAACCAAAATACCCCCTTAAAAGGAATGTTTCATGGCACAAAAAAAAATAAAAATATAGATATCCGGATCTCCCCATTTTTAAATCAAACAGGGGAATATCGTTTTTTTAAATGGTTTTTGACTAGAAGTAAATTTTTCAGGAAACCCCTTCATTGTAAGCCGAGAGAGGGGTAATACAATTTTTCTTGGGCAGTGCCTGCGCCCGGGGTAGCCAATGGGTTATGAATGGTTGTAATTTTTTCAATCCAAATACAAAAAACCCCAATTGCACCAAATACAGCCTAGTAATTTAAAATTGTCCCAAAAACAAAAACCCAATTTTTTTAAAAGGGGTTTGGGGGGTCCCTTTCGCCAGCAGGCCCAAAAAGAAGGGTTGGCACCCCGGGGGTCCTTCCCCCGTGGCACGGAGAGATCCCGGCATGAAAAAGGTGGGAATAGAGCCCAACCTTGTCGGAGTCAAAAATAAGAAAAAATAAACCTCAAATTTCAGCTGGTTTCCTTAAAAACAAAGACCCCCTTTTATGCATCCCCTTCCCATCCCTGTCGGGAAAAAAAAACACAAAGTTTGTACGCAATTTAAAAGTGTCAATAAAGCATGGGGTGGCTTTTTTTTTAAGTACGGTTTGGAATTTTGGGGGAAAACCTTTTTTTAAAAAATTTTGTGAAATCTTAAAAAACCAAACGGGTGGATGGGGTCGGTTAAAATGCTGGATTCCATTCAAATCCCGGCCACACAATTCACGTACAAAACTTAAAAAAACATGAGACCAGTACAAACACCCCTAAACAATTTGCATCAGATATGTTTTCGTATCAACCCGAAGGTAGGAAAAAAGGGACAGCTAAAAAAGGAATGACCTCACTTCAAAAAAAACCCCCTGTTCTCTTTTTTTGGCTCCTCTCCCCGTTTCTCTGCTAGCCAAAGGGGGTCAGAGCAATAAACCCTTTTAGACCCAAAAACTCGCCCCGAATTTGAGATGGACGACCTAAAAAAAATAGCGATAAGCATTCTTTGCCATTTGTTGTGTAACAATGCCAAAATTTAACATTTTTTGCCAAGAAAAAAGGGTGTATTTTCCTTTACAAGTTTTAGTGATTTCCCAGATTTTGATACCTGACTTTTCAGTTTAAATTTAAATTTTAAAACAATAAAGTTACACCAATTTTTCTTTCAACAAAAAAAAAAGATTTCCTCTTTTCCAAAATAAATTAAAAGGGGTTTTGGGAAGCCAAGAACCCTTTTTAGGCCTGTCTTAAGTTATCCCATCAAGGAATTGTTGCTTGTCCCCTTTGTGGGGGTCCCTAAATTTTTCATTCCAAGGTACTTTTACCCTTATTTGGAAGAGATAAAAAAAAAAGAAAAAATTTTATTAAAACTAGTTTGGATAAACAACATTAACTAATAATCCATGATACAATTCAAATGCCAAAATTCCGTTAGTTACCGAAGAAATCACATGCAAAAAAATTTGACAGTTTTTTAATCCCCCATGAGAGAATTTTTTTTCTCCCCCAACAAAAAACAATAAGGGGGGGGGCATTCCCTGCAAGGTTTCTTAATTAGAAATAAAAAACCAAAAACGATAGAAAAATTTTAAAAGATAAATGTACCCAAACGAAAAACCCCCCTTGCTTTTTACCCCCTACTGGCTGCACACCAAAACAAAAAATTTTTCATACTTAATACTATCACAGTTGACAGAAAATTTATAATCCAAAAAAATCAAGACATATCACTTTCCCCACAAGGAAAACCCAAAGGGGCCTAAAAATCGAAATGTTGATCAATAAAACAATAAAAAAAAAACCCTGGGGAGTATAGCAAATTTCCTATTGTTAATCATTTTTTTTTTAAGGCTGGAAATTTCTTACGGAAAATGATTTATTTCGTTTTCGCCAGATGAATTACCTGAAAACGACTCAGACCGAATAAAAAAATAGCCAACAAAGCAAAAAAGCAACAAACTGCTTTTTTTATGGAGCTTAATGAGAAATCAAGCACCTGGGGCACGGTCCAAAGGGGCATCGCGGGTCGCGGGGAAAACCGGGGGGGCGTCGGACCGTTAGAAAAAATTTTTCCCCCCTTGGTCTGGCGAGGCGAAGGGGGTGCCATTGAACCCCCAACGACGGCGCCGATGATTTCCCCGGACGAGGCGCTTAATCCGCCGTTGGGCCGCACCGGAACCTGGTCGGGGCGAACCGACCAACCCCCCAAGGAAGGGGCACGGCGGGCGGGGTTAGGGGCGGGCCGAGTAAAGGAGGGGAGGTTTTAAGCGAGGGGACCGTCCCGAAGGGAACAAGCGGCGGGGGGGGGCGCCGTGCGGGGGGCCGGGGATGGCGTGGGCCGGTCACCGGGCGCCGATCACGGGGGGGCGGGGGGGGGTTTTGTCGCTCCCCCCCGCGGATCCCCCGGCGCGAGGGGCCGGCGGGGGGCCCCGCCGGGCGGGGGCGGGGGGGAGGGGGTTCGCGGGGGTCGGGGGGGAGGGCCAGGCTAGCCCTGCGGCCCCCCGGCGGGCGGGGCGGGGTTAGCCCCGGGGTTGGCGAGGGGGGTCGGTGCATTGAAGGGCTTTTGCCCCACAAGACCATGGTGGACCGAAAAAAGCTGAATGGGCTGCCGTGTTATGGCACCACGCGCCAATGTGCCTTTGGAAAAACCGGAAAAATTTCGGGGGTTAAAATTGGAAAAAGGGGGAGGGATATAATTTTAGTAGTATAAAGCTCGCTCGGGGTTTTAAATAAATAACATTCCATTTTTGACCTGGTAAAGTATTTTTTAATTGAGTTTCTTTTAAATTTTTTTGACATTCTAAAAATACTTATTTTGAAACAAAAAATTTTCGCGTGGGTTTACAAGTAAATTCGCTATAATGATGCCCTCGTTATACTTAAAAAAATACAATTTTTTTTTAGGAATCAAATTTTTTTAAATTTTACAAAAATTTTATAAAAAAATATACCCTCATGGTTTTAGAATTATTTTTTTATAAATTTTTTTTCAGAATATAAGATACTAATCTATTTACTATAAAAATTTAAATTTAAAATTTTTGTAGTTTACCGCATTGTTTTCTAATTTATTTTCATGGACAAAGGTTTTTACATTAATTCTTTTTTATTGTATTATGGACTCCGTCTATGGACTTCCGGGGTTATGTGGAATAGAAGATGTTACTTTTCCCAAAAAAAAATTGAATTTTTGGGTTTGCCGAAAAAAAGAAATTTTATTGTATTTCATTCATTGATGGTACAAAAATTTAAATTTTTTTTATCAATCCCCTTAACTTTTTTTTTCATATTAACAATCAAAGGGTTTTTTAAAAAAACTCAAAAGTGCTGGGGGCGATAAAAAACCCCCCAAAAAATACTGACAATCTAAAAACGGGTTTCAGCCCGTTTGGGGTTTTTTTTGGGGAATGCGGTAAAATTACCGTACTGGGAAACCAAAAAAGGACGTAATGAAGGTTTTGAAAAATGGGGGAAAAAACCCTTTTTTGCCTGGCGAAAGTGCATTCATTGGGGAAACCCCCCCGCCGGGGGGTGAGCGGTGCTTTTCGGGAAACCTTTTCCCCCCCGGACCCCGGGGGGGGAGAAAAAAACATCAATAAAATTTTTCCATTTTTTTCCCCCTTTTCTAAAACTTTTTTTTTTAAAAAAGGGGATTTGCCCCCATGAAAAATTTTTTTTTAAAACCTCTACAAAAAAATCCAAATCCCCCCTGTTGTTTGGTTTTTTTATCCCCCGAAAAAATAAAATTTTTTTCCCCATAAAAAAACAAAACCCAAAAAAAACATTTTTCCAAAAAAAACATTTTGGGAAAACAAGATGGTAGAGGCCCCGTTGGGGGGCAAAACGGGAAAAAATTTCCCCGCTGAAAAAAATAAAAAATAGTAAAGAAAGGGGGCCCAGAAAAAGGGGGGTGGGGAAATTTTAAAGGGAAAGAACCTTTTTTATTTTCCCCTTTTTTGGGTGTGCATTTTATCTCCCTCAAACCCTATATTTTTTCAAAAAGGGGGTTTTAACTAATTTTCCCCTTTAAAACCCCCCTTTAAATCAAGTAGTTTTTTAGCCCAAATACAGGGGGTTTTAAAAAAAAGTCCCTTTGGGGGAAAAATCCTACTTGAAATAAATTTTAAAATTTTTTTAAAATTTTTTTTTGGGGGGCTTTTTTTTCCCCCCTGAAGAAATGGGTTAAAAACAAAGGGGGTTTTTCCATTAAACCCCCCCCCCCCTCCAAAACCCCAAAACCCCCCCCCGAATAAAAATACGGGGGGGGGGAAAAAAGCCCTTTTTGGGGGGCCGAAAACCCCGGGGGGCTCCCCCAACCCCGGGGGCCCCTTGCCGAGCGCCCCGGGGCCAAAAGGGGGTTTTTCCCGGGAAAAAAAACCTTTGGGCCCCAAAAATTTTTTTGCCGATTTCCGCAAAAGGGGGCCCCCGCAAACCGGGGAAAGCCGGGGGGCCCGGCGAAAGCCAAAATTTGCCGAGTGCCCCCCCCTCGGGAAAAAAAATTTCCCCCGGGGAAAAAAAAACAAGGGTAAAAAGGGCAAACTTTTAAACCCCCCCGTCAAAAAAAAAAAAAAAATTTTCTAAGGTAAAAACACCGGGGACAAGGAGCCAAAGTGCCGAGTGCCGTCCCCCGGGACCCCACGAGGAAAAATGTTTCCCCAGTGCCACCCACACAAAACGACAACAATTTTTTTTTTTTGGGGGTTTTTGGAAAACCCAAAATTTTTTTTTTTTGGGTTTTTAAAATTTTTTTTAAAAATCCCCGTTTTAAAATTTTTGGGGAAGTTTTTACTTTTTTTTTTTTCTATATAAAGTTTTAAATTTTTTTTTTTTCTTTTTTAAAAATTTTTGGGAAAATTTTAAATTTTAAAGGAAAAAAAAATAAAAAAAAAAATTTTTTCCCTTCAAAAAAAGATACTAAAAAAAACTTGGGGTATTTAAAAGGGGCCCTACGAGGAACCCCCCTGAAAAAACGGGGCATCTTTGGGGGGGGGTAAAAATTTGGGGGGGTAATTTTGGGTAAAGTTTTTTAAAAATTTTTTAAAATCCGAACGAAGTCCGAAAACCCCCAAACTTGTCCTTTTGGGGGATGTTATCGCAAAAAAGGCCGGTTTTGGTTAAAAAAA
Organism: Microstegium vimineum; assembly: GCA_022036555.1. Lineage (NCBI taxonomy): Eukaryota > Viridiplantae > Streptophyta > Magnoliopsida > Poales > Poaceae > Microstegium > Microstegium vimineum. The sequence goes on along the minus strand of CM039125.1, from coordinate 8,929,268 downwards.
AAATTTTTAAAGGGTTTTTAGCAAGTTTCGAAGTCGGATGCTTAAAACTCAAAAAAACTCCAAACAAATGCATCTAAAGGGGGGCACATTGGAGGGGGGGTTTTTGTTTTAGGCATCCGACATTTCAACTTGCTTGAAAAAAATTTTCAAAATTTTTTTTTTCGGCCTTTTTAAAATGAAAAAAAAGACGCCCGATAAGTTTTTGGAAATTTTTGAAAAAATTTTTTTGGGTTTTTAAAAAAATTTAAAAACACCCCTTTCCCCCCCCAAAAACCCCCGAAAATTTTTTCATCAACCCCCAAATTTTAGATTTTGGGGGGTTTTTTTGGGTACGGCCCCCCCAAAAACCCCAAATAACTGAATAACATTTTTTTAACCAAAACCCAAAATTTGATTTTTCATGCATTTAGTTTTTTAAATTTTAAATTTTTTCCCTAAAATTTAATGAAAAAAAAAAGTAAAATAAATTTAAAAAAAAAAAATTTAAAAAAATTTTTTCCCCAAAATTTTTTAAAAAAAATCATAATAATGTATTAAAAAGGGCCCCCCAAAAAAAAAGCCAAAAAAAAAAAAAAAAATTTTTTAAAAATTTTTCCCAGGCCGGGTCAAGTGGGACTCGACACAGAAATTAAAAAAAAAAAAGAAATTTTTTTTTTCCGGGGTGCCCCGATCAAAATTTGGGGTCAGCAAAAAGCCTAACCCCAAAGGGCCCAAAAAAGGCACGGGGCGTGGGCCGGGGCCCCCAAAACACACAACACAAACCCCCCCCACCCCCCGGGGCCCCCCCAAAAACCCCCGCACAAAAGGGAGTGGCGGCGCGACCCCCCGCCCCCGGGCCCCTCGACCCCTCCGGCCCCGGCCCCCCCCTTGGGGAGAACCCCCCCGGGGCCCCGGGCCCCCCCCCCCGGGGGAGCCCGCTCCGGCGGGGGGCCCCCCTCCGGGCGGCCTCCTGCCCCCCGCGCGCAGCCCCCCCTTTGCGGGGGGCGCCCCCCCCCCCCCCCCCCCCCCCCAACCCCCCGGGGGCCCCCCCGGCGCAGGGGCCCCCCCCGGGGGGGCGCCCCCCCCCCCCGCCCGAAAAAACCCCTCGGGAAGCCCCCCCGTGGGGGGTCGGCCAGCAGGGGGGGGGCTTTAACCCCCCCCTCCTTCCCCGGGGGGGCCCCCCTTTGGGGCCAAAACCCCCCCAGGGTTTTTTTTTTGGGGCCCCTTTTTTGTTTGTGTGTTCTCTGAAAAAAAAATTTGGGGGAATGAAATTGATTGTAATGAATCTTGCAAACTGTTTAGTTTAAAAGGGGGGCTAAATTATGAAAAATTTTAATTTCCCCGGGGGGCTGTGAGTGTGGGATTTTTCTCTTTAGCAAAGGTTTTTTGGGGGTTTTTGAATTAAAGGGGGCTAATGGGGGGTAGTGGGGAAAAAAATACTACATTGGTCTTAAACCCCCCCATTGACCCCCTTTTTTTTTTTGGGCTAAAAAATTTTTCACACATTGGTAGGAAAAAAAAAAAATTTTAAAAAACAATAAAAGAGTTTGATCAGCTACTTAAATCTTTTTTAATCATCACCCCCCCAACTTAAAGTTTAATTTTTTTCAAATTTTTTAAAAGTGGTTTCCCAAAAAAAGTGCATGTGTTTTTTCATTTTGACCCAAAAATTTTGGTTTTTGGCCATCCCCCGGGCGCCTTTTTTTTTTCTTTTGGGAAAACCCCCCGTACAAAGGGGGGGGTTTTGCCCAAAAAATTTCCCCCCTTATGTGATTTGTTTTTTCTTTTGTAACAGGACCTTTTCGGAGGGGGCCCCCGGGGCACCTTAGGCCCACCGACTTGGCCCCCCGCGCCCCACCACTGGGGGCGACCGCCACTGCGTGCTAACCCCTTTTTTTCCCCCGCCCCCCTAGGAAAAAATTGGGGGTCTCTTTTATAGTTGGGCCCTTTTCCAAAAACCCCCCTTTTTTCCTTTTCCCCCTCCGAAAAAAAATCCCAAAAAAGGTATTGGGTCTTTCAAACTAAAACCCCTAAACTGTTTTTGGATTGGGCCAACCCTTTTTTTTGGAAAACCCCCGGGTGCGAGATGGTTAGTTTCCCTTTTTTCCGGATCGGGGGCCCCGGGGGTTTTTGGGACCACCCCCTGTTTTTTCCCCCGGGTTTCACACTATAAGGGAAATTTTTTAAAGGAAGTAGAAAAGGAATGGGTTTTTTTGGGGGGGAAGCTGCAAAAGGGGGTGCATGAAACAAGGAAAAATTTTAAAAAGCTTGACGGTCTAACCCCTAGGGAAACACCGATGGGGGAAAAAACATTTTTTGAAAAATTTGAGGCTCTTGAAAATGATTTACCATAAAACCCTTGTCCAGAAAACCGATTTTGGAGAAAATTAGGGAATAAAAAGTAATACCCCGTTATTTTTTTTTAAATTTCCCTTTTTTTAGGTTTTTTATCTTTTGCTAAGTATTTCTCATTTATATTGGGGGAATAATTGGGTTTTAAAAAAATTTTAAAATTTTTGGCCATGGGGGGCCCCCCAGGAGGATTTTTTTGGGGTTTTCTTAAAAAAAGAGGAGGAAAAACGGGGGGGAGGGGCGGCCCAGGCCGGGGGCCCCCCGACCGACCAAAAGGCTGCGACCACGAGGGGGGGGCCGACCCAGGCCCCGGAGGAGGGGCCCCCCCCCCGGAGGATTTTTTGAGGGGCACATGAAAAGGGGGCGCACATAGGGGGGGGAAATTGAGACCGACATTTGGTCTCGCAGCATAGGTTAAAAACCCAGGAAGGGCCCCGGGGCAAAAAACTTTTGACCCAAAAAAAAAGGGGGTTTTCCCCACGGGTTTATGAAAAACTGGCGGGGAAAAAAAGGTTGGGAAAAATCCCACCAGCTTTTCTTTTCAGGGACCGACAACCCCCCCCCACAGCCTACCCCCGGTTTAAAGAGTGCGGATTTTTTTCTTTCTTTTTCATCTTAAGGGGGCCAAAAAAAGGTGGCCTTCAGCCGGGGTTTTTTTTTTTTTTTTTGGGCCCTTCCCCGGGGCCCGGGTTTTTTGATTTTTGGCCTTTGTTCGGAAAAAATGGAGGCACCTTCCCCCCCGAAAAATTTTTTTTTCAGGTTTTGACTCCCCCTCCAGGGGGGGGGCCCGAAAATTTTTTAAAATTTTTTTTTTTCAAATTTTTTTTAAAATTTTTAAACCCCCAACTCAAAAACAAAAACTTCTCTTTTGTGCACCCAGTTCGCGGCGCGAACCACCCTTGGGAAAAAACGCCGGGGGCCCCCCGCTTCCCCGTCCCCCAAAAAGAATTTTCGGCAAACGCCCTGGGGGCCGGGGCGACCGTGAGCCGCTTGCCCCGGGTCGTTTTTTTAAAATTTAAAATTTTCAAATTTTAAATTTGGGGAAAAAGTGAACTTCGGGTAGTGTGGAAAAATTTAACCCTTTTTGGGGGTTTTTAAAAATATTGCGGATTTTGGAAAAAATTTTTTGGTTTTTTTGTTCAAATTTTTTGTTGCTTTGATAAAATTGCTGTTTAATTGGGGTTTCTAAAAATTATTTTGAAAATATTAAAGCATTTTGTGAAAAAGCAAAAAAAAATTTTAATGTTGGCATTTTTTGCCGGTGCTAGGGGGCACCCCCGGCAAAGATTTTTTTTTTTAAAAAAAAAAAAAAAAAATTTTTTTTCGCCGAGTTTGTTCCCCCAAAAAAACCCCGGGAAAAGGGTTTGTTTTTCCCAAAAAAAAAATTTTTAAATTTTGTTGCCGATTTTTTCACCTGGCAAAAAAATTTTTTTTTAAAAAAAAAAAAAAATTTTTTTGCCGGTTCGGGGTTTCCTTTTTAAAAAAATCGGCAAAAGTTTTTTTTTTAAAAAAAAATTTTAATTTTTTTGCTTTTTGAGTGCTGCACTCCCAAAGAAAAAAAAAACGGGGTAGGACGCCGGGGGACCGGGGGGTTTAAAACGTTTTTCCCGGGGCCGGTTTTGGGGGTCGGGGAAGCCCTTTTTTGATTTTTGGAAACCGGACTCCCGGGGCCCCCGCCTTCGCCCCGGGGGTTCCCATTTTTCCGGCGGCGTGGGGGCCGGGGGTCGGAAAGGGGGTTTCCCCCGGGGCAAAAAAAAACCTTTTCCTGGGGTTTTTAAAGGGGGCAGACGTGATGCAAAAAGAACACAAGATTTATTCTGGTTCGGGCACAGAAGACCCTACGTCCAGCGGGGGAGGATGAATTGTATTATCTCGCACCGGGGTGCTCGTACAGGAGGTACAAGCAGGTTTACACGGGGGTGCTTAGGATGAGCTGAGGCTCAGGCTAGCAGGGCTATCCTAGGTGGTCGGTTGATTGCTCGAGAGGTCGATCAAGCAATCGGGTGTGTGGTGTATGCGGGTCAGAGCTGATGTCTGATACGGATGTCTGAGTTGATGCGAATGAGAGTCTTTTTTTTGTGTATCTCTGAGAATCCTCTTTCTTCTATCCCGGCGTCCCCTTTTATAGATCAAGGGGAGGTAAGGGAGTACAGAATCCTAAACTGTGGCGGCATGGGAGGCGCTTCCGCGGCGCCATGCTTGTGGTGGGACGTCGATCGCTGTAGCGGCGTGGCCTTCCCGTCCTTCCGGTGTTTCGGAGTATGGTGATGGTGGACTGGACGTGTCGGCACGTCATGGCGCAGCGCGGTCGGCCTTCTGTAGACGGGTATGAGTCCCACAGTTGATGCGGGACGGATTGAACGGGAGCCATGCCGGAGTGGTTGGGGACGGTGGTCGAGCCCCCCGGTCGAGGGGGGGGAGGTCGAGGCCGGCGTGACTCTGTCGCATCCCTGAAGACACAGTCGAGGGCTGCCCTGTTCATGGCTCGAGGGGGTGCCTCTGGAGTCCGTACCTGCGACGTGGCTACAGCGGCCGCACAGTTGACGGAGATCCAGGGCATGGGCGGTGAGCTGATGGATTTGACCGCGGTAGTGGGCGCCCATGGCGTTAGGCGGGGGCAGGTAGGCGCATCGGATCCCCTTTAACCCATACCGGGAGCAGGTAAGTCGGTCGAGCTTCCTTCTCAGGGGTCGTTCGTTTGACCCCCTGTCCGTCACTCGAGGGGTCGAGGCGGAGGCGGAGGGGTCGTTCGTTCGAACCCTGTCCGTAAGTCGAGGCAGGGACGGGGGGTCGTTCGTTCGACCCCTGTCCGTCAGTCGGGGCAGAGGCGGGGGGTCGTTCGTTCGACCCCTGTCCGTCAGTTTTTCCAGTAATGGGCCGGCCCACGACTGGTTGTTGTCGCCGGTGAGGGAGGCCTTTGCGTGATGAGTCTTTCTCCATTGACTTGAACGGCTGATCGGATCCTGTCTTAAAAATGGTTGCTATGTTGAGCGTTAGTTCATCGCAGGTTTAGGGTACCCCTTACCTTTGTATCCGACAGCAATGAAGCCTTTGTCGAGTGCAAGGGGTACTCGGCGACGCGCCTGTCTGCTGTAGTGATAATGGCGTTTAAGTCTATTATTTATTCTAGTTGAAACAGTTCCAAGTAAACAAAGGAGCCCTATAATGCACTTTCCCACGAACGCTCTCTGCTTAATAGTTAATACTCCACCACGACACATAGTATGGTTCAAGGTCTACCCGCTGCCACAATTATGGTCGAATATCCGCAGGACCGCATCTTACATCTCACCGCATCCATAGTCGGATCCATGTGCAGGGACTGCAGGCAAGCACACTTCTCTACTACAATTACTAGTCAAAATTAGCTTGATGATATAAAAATGCTATATATAGCTTCTTGATGATATAACATGGCTGTTATAATCAACATATCATCATAAAACACGTACTTTCATAATATAAAATACTTTTCTATTTTTTTCAAAAGATAAGTGGTAGCATTATCTATATTATATTAGTTAAATAGACATACCAGGGGACTATACTTATATCATAATAATATATTGTTTATAAAACAGAGAAAGTACTTGCACTGGTTCAGAACTCATAAGTGCACTACAGCAGAGAAGACTTGCAAGTGTCCAACACTCCAATACACTTCGGTTCATGCATAGGAGTGCATTACCTTCCCCTCATGTGACTGTGATCCTCTCATTCCATGAGCTGAGGCAGCAGGTCGCTCGTGTTGTAATTTCAGCGCTCACACTGACTAGAAGCAGCGCTAAGCTTAGAAGAAGGAGAGGGATGAGAACGGAGGGAGCTGGAAGTGTGCCGCCGGCGAGCCGCCTGTGGAGGACGCCGACCCCTTACGTCTTGCTGGTCGTCGGGTCCACGATGATACTCAACGCGCTTGTGCTGCTCGTGCTCACCTGCGCGCGAAACAGTCGTCGTCGCTCTCGGAGGCGCGGGTCGGACGACGACGAGACCTCCGCGCGGGTGCTCGCGCCGCTCGATAGGGAGCCCAAGGTCGCCGTCATCATGGCCGGCGAACGTGCGCCGTCCTTCCTCGCCAGCGCCAAGCCGCTCGCGCGCCTGGGGTGCTGACGAGGATATGATCACGGCGGCAGTGCAGCCACCGTACCGTACGTGTAGCCGGGCGCTGGACGATACTATTTTTTTTTTCCTTTCCTCGGAGTTTCCATGATGTGTGCCCGTCAAACGAACCTGTTTTACTGTTTGTATCGGCAACAGCGCTTCTAGGTCGTTTATTTTTGGATGCCGTCACCTAGCTGTTATCAACAAGCAACTGCAAGTGATTTTTTCTATCGCGTCTTCTACAGATTATTTTATACAAGAGAAAGACCCTTAATCAATATGTAGTGCATATGTAAACATTGTTAAAATGAGCTCTTACGTCTTTTATGGACCGGAATAGATAGGCCATGACCAATTCAACCTCGGTGACCTTGATTTTCCGTTTATCTCTACTACACAAATGAATAACCCAGCCGTTAGGAAATTATTCGGGCAATGCTCGCCGTGCGCCAGGAGGGCGCGGAGTGGGTAAGCGCAGGCTTCAACAAGCTCGCGCCGCTGTTTGCCGCCTGAGGTCTGGCCGGCGTACTCCTAGTCGCTAAATCTGGGATCTTCTTATGCCCTGTTTGGATGCACCAACTAAACTTTAACTAGCTAAATTTAGCTGTCATGCATTCAAAACAGACTAGCTAAAACTCTAGTTAAAGTTTAGCTGGTTTTAGCTACTTCAATGTAGCTAAAGCTAGCTAAAGTTTAGTTGAGTTTATTAGCTAGTGCATCCAAACACTTAACTAAAATTTAGCTATGAGACTTTTTAGCTAGCTAAAATTTAACTCTGAAATTTTAGCTAGCTAAACTTTAGTTGGGTGCTTCCAAACAGGGTCTTAGTACGAAGTAGCTGTGCCACCGTTTAGCCGGTGATTCTTGTTATGTGTTGATCGCTCTTTGGGTTGAGGCATCTCGCCTTCGCTCCCAGAGTTGTACTTCCCCCACTTCTCTTAATGAAGCACACGTTAAACGCGATTTCAAAAAAAAACTATTCGGTGGCCGAGCGCCCGGTCAAGCAACCGCCTTGGTTAAAAAATAACAGCGGTGGGCAACTTAATGCACCCTCTTCTGTTAATCCTTATTAATAGAGGCGGTTGCTCCTAAGAAACTGTAACATGTTTAGTTTTTTTGAGCAACTTAGTAACCTCAAATTTAAAAACTAAATTGTAGATCTCGTCGAGAGCTCTAATTTTCATATAAAACTCGTCTTCGCCTGAGGTCGTATGAAATAGATACAATTTTTATACTAAAACCTTATTTTTCTCGCTTGTCATTTTACCCAACACTTACAGTTAAGGGGCCTGATGAAAGGCCATATAAGGTAGAAAATTTCGTTCTAGGTCCATACAAGTAAGATCAAAAAAAGAGGTCATATAAGGAATATGTATTTTTTCAGGTTCATATAGGTAAATATCTCTATTTTTTAAAAAAAAATTATTAAGTTAAATTTGTAGTACTCACACGGCAATAGTTATTTAAGGATGAAGGTCTGGACTCCCATCCATCCTGTCATGTTAACGTCGGGGGTATGTTTTTTTTTTGTATAAATGGTTGCTCCCAATACTAGACAACTGATTTTAGCTGCATACGGGCCCGGCCCTGGGGTGGGGCGGGAGGGGCAGCAGTCCCAGGCCCAAGAAAACGATGGGCCCCCCAAGTATGTATACTTAATAGAGAGTACTAGTACAGATAATACGATGTATGGACGTGACTCTCCGTATCCTGTGCCGTAACTTCCGCGTGGCCGGCTGTGCGCGCCAGTGCAGCACAGGAGACGCGACGACGAGGGTCTGCCGGCCGGCGGCGGCGGCGTTGTCTGGCAGTCTGGGCGGAGAAGAAACGAGTACTCCGTAAACAACAAAGGTCCATCTCAAATTCTCAATTTCAATTCTGATCTGATCAGTCCCTCCCTGATCAGCTGCACTCCATCAGGCAACGTACAGATGCAAATCGCTCTCACTCTGCTCTCTGAATTCTAAAATTTGATCCTATTCGGCAACAGCTAGCAGGCAGCAAAGCACTAGAGTCTAGAGAGGCAGCGCCAGCAGTATTACGCAAGCAAGGTATTAATCTAAATTTTATTTACTGATTAATTAATTATTTTTTTATATGATCCTAGCGCTTACATTGTTTATCGCATCTTGTTTACTATGCCAGTGACTGTGGCATCAGCTGAAAGAAGCTTCTCAACATTAAAATTACTGAAGAACTATTTGAGATCTACAATGTCGCAAGAGGGGTTAAATGGATTGATAACATTATGCATTGAGAAACGATTATGGGATGAGATGGATATTGAAATCATCATCGATGACTTCGCATCAAGGAATGTTAGAAAGAGTTTTTTTGAGGTAATTTAATATGTATATAATTTATTTCATATGAATATTGCTTTTGCGTCCTGTTAAATGTTTACTAGTAATATTTTATAATGTGTGTATATACTTAGTGAGTTATGGGTAGTACCGGTAGTATTTTTATGTTCATATAAAAAGGATTCAAAATTTTTACTTCGTCCGAGGTAAAAAAAAAAAAAAAAACTCAGGACCGGCCAACCGTACCGTAGGTACCATTACCGGCAGCAGCACCGAGAGCGGCGCCACCAATGAATTTCGTCATGCGCGTTGCGCGCGCAGGCAAGTGCAAACCTCGAAATCTTTAGCAGATCGACCAGTGGAGACTGCTGTCAAAAAGTTTGGAAATGAAACTCCACGAATACGCTGGATTGACTGACCCTGACGCCTTCACTCCGCTTTACGTGTTTTCTCGGTTTCTTGTTTTCCATGCGTGTGTGTGTCAAAGGAACGGATTGGATAGGGTACTTAAAAGGTGTGTTTTTTTTAAGAAATGATCTGGTCCATTTTCTTCTCGCTCTTCCCTTTTTCTTATTTGATTTGTGAAATAGAATAAGTTTATCTATCAGGACCTCAATTATCACAAGCTAGTAATTAATATTTATATTATGAATGAGTTGATTCTATCAAAATTTATAAAATAAACTAATGATGCATCGTCTCGTGAAGCATGGGGGTGGCTCCACTGACCACCAAACACGACGAGTGTCCGTATATCTCTTTCGTATTAGCACGGTGGCCACAGCCATTGCACGGTAGTTGAGCAATTCCAATGCTGCTCCTCCTTGCGGCTTTGCACCTGTGTCCATTTTTTTTTTCCCGATGAACATGAACATGTTTGCTTGTTTCATTTAACCAACTTTAAATTGTACAAATCTGCTGCGCAGCAGTATTTTTCTCTCACAACAAACTAGGCATATAAATTAGCATAAGCCAAAATAGTATCAACCGAACATAATATAGACCATGTTTTTTCTACATAACCGACCGAGGAGATATATGGCACGCTAAACGCGTGAACAAATAAACGACGCACGTGTCTGTGTGATAGTCGAAATCGTAGCGTAACGGGACGACAACGACATTGAGCACCATATGTGGCTAGCAGCTGTGCGCAGGTAGGAACGCAGCGTGTATCGTAGGAGGATACAGTACACATTACACATGGTGCACATCGAACAGGCCGGGCCTCGTTGGCGGCATGGGGGCATGGCCCATTTAATTTAAGCACGGTGTACACGATTGCTGTCGGGCCCATGCAGGCTCGGCATGAAGCATATTTGTTTGCAAAAATACAAGAATCAAACCCGACATCGGTCGCTTAATTTCAAGATATAAAATAAAACACAATAGTGGTTATTATATTTCAGGTTTCTAAATTTTCAGTCATCAACAATCTTGAACAATGAATTGGTATAATTAAAGTGATCTCTACAACTACAGCACAATCGTCCAACGGCAGAACGAAACCCACCGCGACAAACTACCGTCGGGCGCTCGCTGGCTTCCCTCGATACTGGGCCCACCTGAAGGCTTTCCGCACGCGCCGCTGCCCTGGCCTGCGCACTCGCCTTCGCCTTTGCCTCCCGTGATCCCGTCCTCCTCCGTGCGCGCCGTGTTAGAGTTAGATCTCCTCCCGTTAGGCCCAACGGACTAACGGGCCCTAGGTCACGCCCTGATCGGGGGCGTCCAACCCTGTGGTTGGTGGGCCCCCGTCGCACAGTGCTATATAAGGAAGGTGGGGGCCGGGGCGCCAGGCACGTCTCACGAGGTTCACCTGCGCCGCCAAATCCCCACCGACATTCCCTAAACCCTAGACCGATCGATAGGGGGCGCTGCCAGCGGCGGGAAGTGCCACCGACGCGGCGAGCACCCAGTGCGTGCAGATGACGACGGATGCGACGGTTGACGGTACCACAACACCCATGGCCGACGGCGGGATGAACCCTAACACCGCCGCCGCAATCGCTACTCACACCGTCGACCCCTCTGGTCTGTATTCTCTTTGTCTCTCTCTCTGTGCATACACATGAACACATCTACTACTACTAGAACTCGATCTACTCCACTGGATTCGCTCCTAGACGATCCTAGAACTTCTATCAATGGTATCAGTGGCCTCCTACGGAGGGGATCCACTTGGATCCGAGCCCAATCGGCTCAACCGCATCGAACATCTAACCCTAATCTCAAGAACAGAGCGGGATTAGGGAAGAGGAACACGAACGAACCACGGATCGGCATCGCAAACACAAGAATCGAAACCCTAACTAACTAGGGAAACCCGATCCGACTCGAAAATCATGAAAATAAAACGAAATCGAACCCCAACCCAAGAACCCAACCCCTCACTTACCTCTTGCGCGTTGAATCGGTCCGAGCACCGCTGCAGGGCCACTCGACGGCGGCGTGCTCAGCCGTGAGGCGAGCACGCTCGCCGGTGAGGGGGCCGGCAGCGGCGCATCACTGCCTTCTTCCCCGGCTGGTTGCGCTCGGCCGCCGCCGTCGGTCTCGCTCTCATGGGTGCGGGGAGAAGGAGAAAGAACGCGGAGGGAGGGGGCAAGAAGGACGGCGTCTTGCGCCGGCGGTTCTCCCTGCGCCGAGCCGCCGCCGCCGCCAGCTGTGCGTGCGGCGCAGAGGAGAAAGGGAGAGGAGAGCGCCGCCGCTCTCTCTCACATGAAGCGGCGCGGGAGGGGGGACAGAATGGCTAGGGTTTCAGGGGAGGGCGCGGCTGAGTCCGGTTTTGATCCCGCGAGATCGCCGCTCGGCCGTCCGATCCCCGACGCCCTAGATCGAACGGCCGCCAGCGACCCGAGCTTGATGGGCCAAATAGAGCCCAGGCGGGATGCGGCTTTCCCGGCCCAGGCCCACGTTGCGGCCTGGGGGAGGGAGAAGCCCGAGCGCGCGCGGCAAATGGGCCCGAATGGCCTCTGGGCCACTTCGTCTAGCCAAAATCCGAAAATGAACAATGACGGTTTCTATTTTATTTCCAGAATTAAATTGAATTTGATATTTGAATAAATTTGAATTGAAATTTGATGAAATTTATTCTCTGAACAAATTTATCCAACGATAATTTAAATTCAGAGAATAATTAAATGAAGAATATTCTGGAAAATAATATTTCGAACAATTTCATCTATTCTATTTTCCAGAAATAGTTATGAATTTCCTTTGTATTTGAATTGAAATTTGAATGAATTATTCTCTATACAAATTTTATCCAACGATAATTTTTTGTTTAAAGAACAATTCGAATTGAATTCTCTAGAAAATAAGATTATTATTGTTTCCGCTGCGAAGAAAATATTGAATTTGACTCTAAATTGAATTTGAACCAACGGGATAATTTAATTTTGAGTGAATTATGTTTTCGATAATTTTGTTGAGATTATAATATTGTTATTTTCTGACCAACGTTGTTAATAACATTATTATAACGAATTGCTATGCATTTATTTTACTTCTGCCCAACGGTGATGTTTAAATTTTGCATAGAGAAATCGTATGTTTTAATTTTGACCAACGTTAAATTAAGGCATGCAATTTCATGATGAATGTTTCTCACTTTTCTTTGGATAAATTTCAGGAGTTAAAGGAATGGTCAACATAAACAACATTCCTCCGCTCAACGGTACCAACTACCGTGTGTGGCGGAGAAAGTATGAACTAGAACTTGCACTGGCAGAGATCGATCTTGCCATAACTTCCCCGTGTCCTACTATTCCAGAGGAACCGGAGAAGAGAACCGATGAAACTGACGAAGCTTTTTACGCCCGAAAGCGTGATTTTGCAGAAGTCAGAATGAAATACGATATCAAACATAGGCGTTGGATTCAATCCAACAGAAAATGCCTATTGGTGACGAAAGCCACCATTGAAGACCAAATCCGAAGGTCAATCCCAGAATGCATCACCGCCATTGATTACCTTGAAAGGGTAAAGAGCCAGTTTACTGGGTCTTCTAAGGCTACAGCAAGCACAATGATACAGAAACTTGTATCTGAGAAATACAATGGTGGTGGTGTGCGTCAGCACATAATTAAAATGAACACCATGGCAGCGAAATTAAAAACTATGGATTTGGGGATCAATGACAAGTTCCTCATTCACTTGGTTTTTCTTTCACTGCCAAAAGAATTCGAAACTTTTGCTGTGAATTACAATATGATGCCTGAAAACTGGGACATTGAAAAGCTCATTGCAATGTGTATCCAGGAGGAAGAGAGAATCAAGTCCGCACAGGGTGACTCTGCTCATCTTGTGAAGGATAATAAAAGAAAGAACTTTTACAAGAAACCACAGGGGAACCCCAGTGGAACAAAGGTTCTCCCTCCAAGCCACAAGAAAACACACTTGCAAAGGGCAAAGAAAAGGACTCTCAGGATGAAGATTTCAGAAAATATGGCAATGCTGAGAAAGACCAGTGCAAGGAATGCTTCAAGAGAGGGCATTACAAAAGGGATTGCCCGGTCTACCTGAAAAAGCTACTAAAGAAAGGTGATGACACTATCACATTTGTAGATGAATTCCTGTTTTTATGTTATTCGAATACCTCTTGGTGGATTGATTCAGGTGCAACAATTCACGTTTCGAATTCTTTACAGGGGTTAAGTGGGAGGAGAATCCTGCAAAGAGGCGAAAGAACGATTAAAGTCGCGAATGGAGTACAAGCTGAAGTTGAAGCCATTGGCGATTTGGCTTTAGAATTAAAAGATGGCTTTGTACTTAAGCTCAGAGATGTACTCTATGTTCCCTCTTTACGTAGGAATTTGATAAGTGTTTCCAAACTCGATGATGTTGGATTTGGCTGTCATTTTGGTAATGGCAGATGTGAACTATTTGATGATAATAATAAATGTGTTGGTCTTGCCTTCCGACAAGACAAGCTTTATTTGTTATCTCTTGCTGATCATGTGAATCATGTTGTGAATGATGCGAATGTCTCCCAATCTACAAATGAGAATAAGAAGCGGAAGAGAAATGATAGCGACTCTTCGAAATTATGGCATTGTCGTTTGGGCCATATTTCGAGGGGGAGAATAGAACGCTTAGTGAAACATTCAATTCTTCCGCACTTAGAATTCTCCGATTTAGAACAATGTGTTGATTGCATCAAAGGAAAATATGTTAAGAAAAAAAAGAAAGATGCTAAACGAAGCACGAGAGTATTAGAAATAATTCACACGGACATTTGCGGTCCATTCCCAACGAAAAGCGTGGATGGTTATGATTCATTCATAACATTCACGGATGATTACTCTCGCTATGGCTATATTTATCCAATTAAAGAAAGAACATAAGCATTGGATAAATTTAAGATATTTAAAGCTGAAATTGAAAATCAACACAACAAGAAGATAAAGATAGTTCGATCAGACCGTGGTAGAGAGTATTACGGGCGACATACCCCGTATGGCCAAATTCCAGGTCCCTTTGCAAGGTTCCTACAGGAAAATGGCATAGTCGCTCAATACTCCACACCGGGGGAGCCTCAGCAGAATGGAGTGGCTGAAAGAAGAAACTGTACCCTAATGGATATGGTGAGAAGCATGATGAGCTACTCTACACTACCGGTTGGTTTATGGATGGAGGCACTGAAAACCGCCATTCATATACTCAATCGAGTACCAAGCAAGTCGGTGCAGAAAACACCGTATGAATTATAGACAGGAAGAGAACCCTCACTTAAGCACTTACGTGTGTGGGGCTGTCCAGCTGAGGCAAAGGTATTTAACCCAAATATTGGAAAGTTAGACTTCAAGACCGTCAGCTGCCATTTCATTGGCTATCCAGAAAGATCGAAAGGATATCGATTCTATTGTCCTGATAGATACACGAAATTTGTTGAAACAAGACACGCGATGTTCTTGGAGGATGACATGATCAGGGGGAGCAAGGTAACACGTGAAATTAGACTTGAGGAGAAGCGGGTACATGTACCCACTCCGATGGTTGAAGAACCATACTTTACGTTACCTGCTGCCGATGTTGCACCAGCAACACAGGATACTGTGGTGACAACGCCTGTTGTGAATTCTCCCATAGCAACAACGAATGAACAAGAGGAACCTGTCCATCAGGAGCCTATAAAATCAGATGTTGCTAATGAGGAAGAACAACAACAGCCCATAGTGGACCAAGTGCCAGAGGCCCCTAGAAGGTCTCAAAGAACTAGAAGGTCAGCTATTCCAGATGATTATGAAATCTATGAAACTGAAGAATATCATATGGAAGATGACCCTCTAACTTTTGAAGAAGCCATGAGAAGCGAACACTCATCGAAGTGGCTTCAGGCTATGGAAGATGAGATGAAATCTATGAATACCAACAAGGTTTGGGTTCTAGAAAATATTCCTAAAGGAGCTAAGAAAGTAGGATCCAAATGGGTCTACAAGACGAAATATGACTCCCAAGGGAATATTGAAAGACACAAAGCGCGACTTGTGGCTAAGGGTTTTACCCAAAGAGAAGGGATCGATTACAATGAAACCTTTTCCCCAGTTTCTTGTAAAGATTCTTTCAGAATCATTATGGCACTTGTGGCTCACTACGATCTAGAATTACATCAGATGGATGTAAAGACAGCATTCCTAAATGGGGATTTGGATAAAAATGTCTATATGGCACAACCGAAAGGTTTTGTCGTAAAAGGAAAAGAGAATATGGGATGTCGTCTGAAAAGATCAATTTATGGTTTGAAACAAGCTTCGAGACAGTGGTACTTGAAGTTTGATAAAACTATAAAGGGTTTTGGGTTTAAAGAAAATGTCGAGGACAATTGTGTCTATGTGAAATTCAAGAATAAGAAATACATATTTCTGATCCTATATGTGGATGATATCTTACTTGCTAGTAATGATGTCAATCTACTATTAGAGACGAAGAAATTCTTATCCTCGAACTTTGATATGAAAGATCTCGGTGAAGCTTCGTTTGTCTTGGGAATTGAGATTCATCGAGATAGAAGAAAAGGGGTATTGGGATTATCGCAGAAGGCATACATAGAAAAAGTTCTGAAAAGATTTAGTATGCATGCGTGTAGTCCATCTCCTGCTCCGATTGTCAAGGACGATAAATATGGGGAACATCAGTGTCCCAAGAACCAATATGAAATTAATCAAATGAAAGCGGTACCGTATGCTTCGGTAATTGGAAGTTTACAATATGCTCAAACGTGTACACGTCCTGACATAGCTTTTGTTACCGGGTTACTTGGCAGATATCAAAAGAATCTAGGAATTGAACATTGGAAACTAGTGAAGAAAGTCTTGCGTTATTTGCAAGGTACGAAAGGTCTCATGTTGACATATGAAAGATCTGATTCCCTATGCATAGAAGGGTATTCAGATCCTGACTATGCTGGAGATGAAAGAAAATCCACATCAAGATATATATTCACTCTTGCTAAAGGAGTGATATCGTGGAAAAGTTCAAAACAAACAGTGACTACATCCTCGACAATGTATGCCGAGTTTGTAGCTTGTTATGAGGCCTCGGGGCAGGTAAATTGGTTGAAAAAATTTGTACCCGGACTGAAAATAATTGAAAGTATAGAAAGACCGATGCGGTTGTATTGTGATAACAACCCAGCGGTAGAATATGCTCACAACAATAGGTCAAGTGGTGCTGCCAAACACATTGACATAAAGTATTATGTTGTGAAAGATAAACTTCGGGATCATATCATTAATTTTGAGCATATACGAACAGAAAAGATGCTAGCGGAACTGCTCACAAAAGGCCTTCCACCCAGTGTGTTCAGAGGACACATAGCCGGCATGGGTTTAAGGGAGAGCCTATGATTCCCGAAGAATAAGAATGGCCCAGAATGATGAAAGGTTTTATTTCCAAAATAGAAAGGTGTGTAGTAGCTGTGAGTCTAACGACAAGAATTGTTGTGATGATGAAGCATGCTCTATGTACTAATCTGTGATGGAATTGAAAAGAATTGGAATATTGAACTTGAAATGGAATTGAAGAATTAAAAGAATTGTATGAGATCTAGGGGAGAATGTTAGAGTTAGATCTCCTCCCGTTAGGCCCAACAGACTAACGGACCCTAGGTCACGCCCTGATCGGGGCGTCCAACCCTGTGGTTGGTGGGCCCCCGTCGCACAGTGCTATATAAGGAAGGTGGGGGCCGGGGCGCCAGACACGTCTCACGAGGTTCACCTGCGCCGCCAAATCCCCACCGACATTCCCTAAACCCTAGACCGATCGATAGGGGGCGCTGCCAGCGGCGGGAAGTGCCACCGACGCGGCGAACACCCAGTGCGTGCAGATGACGACGGACGCGACGGTTGACGGTAACCACAACACCCATGGCCGACGGCGGGATGAACCCTAACACCGCCGCCGCAACCGCTACTCATACCGTCGACCCCTCTGGTCTGTATTCTCTCTCTGTGCATACACATGAACGCATCTACTACTACTGGATCCGCTCCTAGACAATCCTATAACTTCTATCACGCCGCACTTGGCTCGCCTCCGCCGTCGCCGTAGTCGTCGCCCTCGCAGTCCTGCTCGGCGCGCGAGGTGCTGGTGGGCCTCGGCGAGGACTCAGAGGTCAAGGGAACGCCGCGCCCATGTCGGAATCTCACGCCTCCCCTCGGCATCTGCCGCTGTCCACCTCCCATCCACTGTCGCCTCGCCGTCTCCTCTACATCCTTCGGCTCCTCACCTCAAGTCCTCCCCGTCCGTCCTCCCGTCTCTCCACCCGCCCGTCCGACGCCACCCGCTGCAGAAACGCTGGTCACAGGTGCCCGGGTCGCCGCCGGCACCCATGCGGCAGCGATGGCAGCAGGGGCTCGCACCACCTGCTGCGCGCGGCTCCACGGTTAGGCCATCAGCCGTCTGTGAAACGTGATGTTAAGGTCGCCGCCGGCGTGAACCTGATTTTGGCCTCGAGCTCGACAGGGACGACGCCTGCCATTTGTTCGATGAAATGCCAGCATGGTAATTTCTTTTTGCCTCTCTTGTTTTGTTGGTTTGTTCAAGTGTTCGATAAACTTCACTTCTGTATTTAGGCGTTGGTGTCCTCTTTGTCCATGGCACTGCTGGTTCTCAGGTGGTTAAACTCAAGTCTGGTCTTAACTATGGAGAACATAGCAGCTTCATGAAAAGGTTTAGGATGCTCTTCTAATTGTTTCTGTGTATTTTAACATAGCTCAACATATATATTGCTTTTGTCAGTTATCAACTTGCCTTGGAGTCACGAAAATATGATAACGACTCTGAATTATGTCAATTTACATGAAAAATATTATTGAACAAGGTTTATTGGGCTTACTGTTAACTTTTCTTCAGTTTGCACTTTGCAGCCTTTCTTCAGGTCAGTTAAGACCTTCCCATCACATTGTTAGCAGCAGCAGAGAGGCAGGGGCCGTTGGCCGACGGCGACAGCAGACCACGCTTGCCGACGATGACAGCGGCACCACGCTGGCCGCTTCACGCCTGCAGCCGTCCGCTGGCCGCATTGTAGCACAGTAGCAACGCTAGATGAATTCTATAGAAGTTTAAGGGATGCATACTGGAGTTTTTGTGAACACAAGTGGAAAGGCCAGTGCATATTTGTGTTGGGCACTTGGGCACGACTAGATAACTTAGTTAACTACAATCTGAAATGTGGAGCAATGTTTGACTGGTGATACACATTAGAATTACGAAATTGTTCCTGCTTTGTTCCGCCTATGATTGAGACAATTAACTTCCGAATTTGGGTGCTTCATTCAATGATTATTTATCACTGGTGCTCATTTCCTGGTTCTAATTGCATTGCATAGCGTTGCTGGGTTACATTCTGTGAGATATATTTCTACTTAGTTAAACATGTAAAGCTTCGTGGACACATTTAGAACCCAGCTTCTATTTTTGCAATATTTATTGATCCCTGATGGTTACCCACCAAAAGTCTAAAACAGTCAGGTAGTAAATTCTGTTTCACCTGTATGCATTGCATAAGTGTCGAGTGAGGAATTCACCATCTTTTTTTTGGTTGGACCTTTTTTAGGCCATGAGATCTGGCAATCGCTAATGCATATGGGGAACACCATCCTCCAGACTTTGGTATGCATGCTTCGACAACTCCCTCCAATTATTTCTCGATATACATGAGTTAATGCTATTGCTGACCTCATGCTTTTCCTGTACTATGCTCTACACAGATTGTTGTTATTCCTCGCGGCTGCAATGTGAGGACATATCCTATGCACATCAAAATAGCGCAATGCCGTTGCTCTTGTGCTGTCCGAGATCTACCCGAAGAAGAAAGTTAGAAAGACGTGAATATCAGTATAAATTAGTGTGTAACATTGAAATTCAATTTAGATTAATCATAAAAATCACTCTTTCTCTAGGAAGCTTAGTACAAATGGTTCATGCTGCAAAGGTTAATTTTATTTTCTTGGACAAATCAAGTGTGTTGTCCAGACAAAGAAATCATGTTCTGAAGTGGTGGTAGGGGAGGTCTTGATAGTTTCACTTCATCCTATTCTGATAGCTCTTATTTCTTGAAGGAAAGGCTATCAAGGAGTTTACCAATCAGCATTTGGTGCTTCTGGTTTGGGTGCACTCAAGGAAAGTGGATAGCTACATGCTAAGCACTTCAGGCAGCCCTTTGTGCAATGGTGCTTGACGAACACCGGACTTCTTCAGTATAGGGCTGTATAAGTTACAAAGGCTGGGGTTTGCCTGTGATATTGTTGCTATATTTGAAATAGCTCTTGGTGTGATGTCACTATATTTGAACTAGCTCTTGGTGCATTATCTATAGTTGGGTATTGTTTTGTTCCGTCGTAACGCACGGACATTATCCTAGTAACCTATAATAAATCATTACTAGTCAAACAATAGCAAAGTTATATGAAAGCACTTGCTTCTCGTTCTGGGGGCGCGCATGCCACACGCATCCGGCCGGCTGGCCAGAGGTAGGCGTACGCCGCACGCACTCCTATCTCTGCATGCTTCCGGCCAGTTCAATCCACGCGAGGTTAAAGCTCGCGTAGTGTATAGTAGGTATCCCCTCAGTCCCAAAAAAAATATAATTGTAGCTTTAAATACAATTCTAACTTTAAATCTAGACAAATATATATTCAGATTTAAAGCTAGAATTTTACGTTTTTAGAGACGGACTAGCGTGCTCTCCGCCGCCGGGCGCGCGAGTCGGTAGAAGTAGAAGGTTCCACACGGATCCGGGAATTGAATGCGGGGCGGGGTGCGTGACGCAGCGACTCGGAAACGCCAGACGCGACCTGCAGCGGCCCGGACAGTGCCACCCAAGTTCCATTCCATCCATCAATCCGCTCCGCCGCTCATGAGTGACGCATGGCTCCGCTCCTCGCCTCACGTACACTAGTTTGCTAGTGCTACTCTCTCTATATACCTCAACTACCTATCTAGTTTGTCCGTGTTTGAGTACATACTAGAGAAGCATCGTAGATATCTTTAGATCTGTATATATTGAGGTTATTCATTTAACTTATACGATATGGTATAGTGTTTTTCTCATACAACAAAATAGACAGAACAAGTTCGTTTATCAACCGTAGAAACCATCGTCCAAGGAAAGCTCCTACTTTTTTTTTTGCATAATCTAATCTAGGTAAACTTGTGCATAAAAAAAATGAACATATAGTACATAGAATTAAAATGGTTAGGTTGATTTAAATCATTAAAAAAAGATTGAACGGAAACAAGAAGGCAAGAAAAAAAATGAAAAAGGATAAAAAAAAACAAAGCGTGATGAGGAAATATTTGGAATGGGCGCCAGAACCACCAAAACATGACAAATATTTGGAATGGAATTAATAAAGTCATCAGTACAATAAAATATTTTCTTATTAGAATTTCCACGAGATCGACCGCCCTCTCCGCTGTGTGCATGCGGCAGCTGGCCGCCAGGAGCAAAACAAAGCAGTCACGCACCCAGCCGCCGCACCACCATCGCACAGCAGCAAGCAAACAGCAGCAGCACCTGGTGGGAGGCAACTCAGACTCAGCAAAGCAAGCAGAGGAGTGCGCGTCTTCTTCTCCACCCTGCCCTCCCCCTTCTCCCCCTCACGGCCGGCCGGCCGGCCTATATATACCATGCCCTCCCCGCCTCCCCCCACCTTCAGTTGTGCAGCGAGAGCCAGGCAAAGGCAACTAACCAACCATTCCAATCCTCAGCAACAGCAGCGAGCTACTAATTAAGCTAGAGACATCCAAAGTTACAAATAGATCGAGAGGGAAAAGAGAAATGAGGCCGGAGAGAGTTGGAGGTGTGTCGCCGACGACGGTGTTAATGTCTGGCGTCGCGCGGCCGAGCCTGTGGAGGACGCCGACGCCGTACCTCTTCCTGGGGTTCGCGGTGATGATGGGCCTCATCGTGGTGGCGCTGTTCGTGCTCCTCTGCACACGCCGCAAGGCGTCGTCGTCGTCGGCCCACGACGCGATGCGCGTGCTGGTTCCGCTGGACCGGGAGCCCAAGTTCGTGGTGATCATGGCCGGCGACGCCTTGCCGTCCTTCATCGCTGTCGCCACCGCCAAGAAGCAGCCCCCGCTCGCCTTCGCCGCGCCGGCCGCCGGGGCCGCCGAGGCCGTGTAGTAGGCGCTAGCCGCGACCGAGGACCGGAGAACCCGCGCGTCGCGACGACGCGAGGACGTACTACAATTTTGTCGATCGATCGAGAGGTTTTCTTTTGTTTTTTGCTTTGGATGGAGGAGTTCGTCGCCGCCGGCAGCAGCAGCAGCAGCTGCTGGTTTTTGGTCTGTTTCGGGAAAAGAAAGCTTCCAGCTTGAATAAACGCGCACGGCTTTGTTTCGATCGGCTGCGTTCAGCTGGATCTCATCGACTTGCCTTCTCTTTCACGCAAATTCTTCGTTCCAGCTGCGTGTGCATCATCGCCGATCATCCATGCTTGTTTCGTCCAACACTATATATCGATCGTGCGTCGTCCAAGCCCATGATTACAGGACGAGATCGTGTACGTCGTCGTCGTCGTCGCCGCGGCGACGAAGTCGAGGCTCTCTGCTTCCTCTGACTCATGACGCACCGGCCGTCCCGCGCAATGGCCACCCACGGTCTGGTGTCTGGAAAAAAACAAATTCAACCAATCTGACGTGCGTGTGCGGTGTGAGTGTGCCCGGCCACCATCGAAAAAGCACCATTATTTCTGCATTTTGCTGAGGAACTTGCCGTAAAAGTTGCCGTGAGATGACCGAAGCGCCCACAAGCTACAGCCACGCTGAACGGTTGGCCGGCCGGGCCCCTGTCCCCTGGGTGAAACCAGAAGAACGGAACGATCAAGGCTCGTCCGATCTTCAATTGCTTACTATTGCTGATCTCTTGGATTATCCGGAAAGAACGGAACGATAGAACTTTCGGGCGGCCGTCCTTGAGCTTACTGCTTCTACTCCAGCGGGTGCGCCACGAGGTCAGTGACTGGGCTGAGGCAGGGTTCAAAGGCCTGGAGGCTGTCGTCTCTCTTATGTCGCAAAATCAGTTTCTTTTGTAATCAAAACGCTTAAGGATCTGATAGTTAGGCCTTGTGTTGCTCGATGTCCTCTCGGCATCACAGCTTGGACGTTGTATTCCTGTTTGCCCCTTCTTCTTAATGAAATATGGATAACGACCCGATCACGAAAAAAAAAACACTGTGTATGAAGGACAGGTGCTCGGCAAGTATCCATCTCTCAATTCTAATGTTCGAACGATAAAGAAATCTAATGTCCGAACTAAATTTAAGTTTTGAAAATACGACTAAATACATGAAAAATAGTATGAATGGTAGAACCCTCGGATCCAAGAGGATGAAATTTCAATGCTGATCGAATACGTTGAACAGAAGGTGATAAATCGATTGCCAATCAACTTGCATTGCTAGCTCTCTTGTGCATGCAACAGCTCGACCACCCTTCTTCATCATCGATACTCCAAAAGAAATCATACATGTATTTATTTAATTTGTAATAAGTATGCTACCTGTCTCTTCAGGTTAGAACAACAAAGGCTTGCGCACGTACGATTCCCATTTGCATTATTTATCATGCTGATCGATCGAGTATGATTATGACTGCATATAATATATATATATATATATATATATATATATATATATATATATATATACTAGCACTAACTAACTAGCTTTGGCCCCTCAGAAAAGAGACGACATATTCCCCTAAATAAATAAATAAAAAAAAAGAGACACCATAGCTGATGAAAATAATGGGACGGTTTCACGTAGCCAATGCCATGCAGCTATGGACAAACCACGAGTCCACAGGACGCACGCAGAGTGTAGCTCGTCGCGACACGTACGTTTGCGTAGGATTGTGCAACGAATTTTATACATCGTGTGCTAAATTAATACTTCGATCGATCACCAAAACAAGGGCCCAATTAGTTTTTTTTTCCGAATAAAGCTCGCCCTTAAATTTTGTTTATTAAGTGCAAAAGAGGCTTTTTAAGGTCAAATTACTAATGCAAATAAAGTTTGCTACTCTCCCTCCACACTTGTACGGTGAAGTGCAACCATCTGTTTGTATTTGTACTCCTGTTCCTGCCCTGCAGCAGCATCCTTCAATTTCATTATTTTTTTGTCTCCAAAAGTATTTTTCTTTTTGGCTAGCACTTATCCGCTTGTACTTGTTGGTTCTCATTGCAACTGATTTCTTGCTACTACATTCGTTGGGCACAGTGGCAGCCTGGCAGGTCAGATCAGTCACTCAAATAATCCATAAAGAATTTCGAGACTCTTGATGCATGGCATCAAAACCACATCAAGGGTGTGAGTAAATGAGAGCTAAATTAAATTAAGTGCTGAAAAGTTTCCAAAACAAACACACATAATCTATTGCTAAGGTGACTAATCGAAGCCATGAAATATATGTTTTTGAACGAAACAGCCATAATTCAAGCTAAGATGATTGTATCCCATTAGTGAGCGAGAATATAAGAACATAAACAGGTTATGGGCGCGCGCACACAATCATTGCGTCCTGCTTATATGTAATTCTAGCCAATCCATTGACGAACTATCCATAACGTATGTATATATAGCTTAATTAGCTAGCTAGAGAGCGCTTTAGCACATAAAGTGCTTTGACGACAGAGTATTTCTCATCGATTTGATGAACACCAAATATTCGTCAGGATAACTCAGCAAGATCGATTGATGAGTTTACAAAGCGACGACAGAAGGATGCTTCTCCCCCCTACCTATATATAATAGTCTTTTCCTGGCCTTCATCAAGAGCTAGCTAGTGAACAAAATCCTTCTTTTTTATCAGAAAAAGAAGAGGGAAAGAAGAAAAAGTGGGGGAGAATAATCGAGAGGCCTAAGATTAATACTACTACTAATACTAGTATATTTATCCGTGCTAATGCTACGGGTTATATTAGTCATTGTTAGAGAGATAGAGAGATTTATAGAATCATCATTTACTCATTTACATGAGAGAGTCTACTACATAAACTTGCAATCTAGCTCGTCTACTAAATAAGAAACGATCATTTACCCTTTATGTGAACGACAATGTTCTCTCTACTTATAAATACAACATTCCCTCTTCTCATAAGTCGTCACTCATCAATTAAACATCCTCGAGTTTTTAACCTTCCCTCTTCTCTTCCCGTTGCATAATTTGTACCCTATGAAGATTAGGAGTGTGGGAGAGTGGGAAACGGTTTCTAACTTTTAATATCATCCGTTGCATCCGTAGTAGACGTGTTTTGAACCATTGATCTTGAAGTTGGAGGAAGTGACTTGAAGAAGTTTTTAATTACAGTAGAAATTAGCATCTTCACATATGAAAGGGTGATTTGAGGTTCATGATATATTAGACGATGGGAGAAAAGCTTAAAAAAATACACGACCGTTCGAATAGCCACAAGAACAGTAAATATTTAAAAACTTACAACGTATACAGTAGCAATCTCAGATTGAGTCAAACTCCAATTTGATTATCGTTTGTTGCAAAAACTCCTGTAATGACCATTAAAACTACACCAAAGAAGTATGAGTATGCAGTCAGTGACAGACTTGAAGGATACTTCACCTAATACGAAATACAGACATGATAAACATAAACATACTAAGAAATTGAAAGGAAAACTCAAATGCAAGTATGTGACATAAGTTAATTTTTCTAACAAACGATGTCAGATACTCCGTAGATCTGAGCAGTGGCGGACGTACCTACGTGGGCCGCGGACGTACCTGGCATTCAAATCTAAAGACGGGTGTGAGAGCTGCCGGACTTACGTGGGCGGGTGGCGCTCCCTGTACGCGTGGGCGGGTGTATACAAGCTCCACCAATGATCACCAATTACGTGTATTTTTCATTTTTCCTAGGAGCTCGTATATGCATGTACGAAAAGAAAGGGAAAAATAAGAAGGAAAAATACACGAGCCGACTAATGCAACCTTTAATTTCCTACGGCGGCGCGTACCAGAGGCCTAGAAGGAAAAAAAATATTTTCTTTCCTACAGCGGCACGTACAAGAGGCCTTAAAATAAGATCTCACGTGTATTTTTTTTTGGTTTCCTTTCATTTTTTACGTTTCCTTTTCAATTTGGTTTCGTGTATGGGTGGGCGGCGCTCGCGGTGTATGGGCGCGGGATGAGAGGTGGTAAAAGCCTTGGACAAACATCAACTGTGAACCGTTGGATCTGACTTTGATGTTTCGTGAGCCCTTGATTTTAAAGAAGATAAATACCTGTGTGTAATTTTCTGGGTGCACGAAGTTGAGATCCCTCAGCGGGAGATGTTCGTGTGGTTAAACCTAGATTTATTTGAAGTATTCAATTATAGTAGAGATAACAGTACTGTTGGCAATATATGATAATGCGAGTCCATCAACAAAATCCACGCACGTGGGCCCGGCCGCTACTTTCCAAAAGGAGAGGTGGTGCTCTCGGTGCGGCTAGCCTGGACCTGGAAGCGGCGCCTCGAGCGCGCAGCAGAGGGGCGACGTCGTCATCACGCTAGCTATCAGCAGCTATTTTTAATTTTAGTCTGTTCACTTGGCTTTTCAGCCGGCTTAAATTCATCGAAACAGTGTTTTTCTCTCACAACAAATCAGCCAGCAGTGAATAATCCTACCGAAACAGTGTATAATCCTACCAAACGAACGTACATTTGTCATCGGAAAAGACCGCCCTCGCTCTCCTTTCTCCTCTCGATGAATCCTCCTGGCCACCGTGCATGTATTTTCTCATTCTCTGTTCTCACCTAGAGAGCCAACACGTGTGTGTCACACACAGCAGTCCAATTCCGTCTCGAATGTGACATTTTATTTATTTCATTCGCGTGTCTCAACCAAGACGTACGTATAGATAAAATCATGCATGCAAGCGCATGATGGTAATATATTCCTTCCGTCCCTGAATACTGAATAGGTTTCAAATTTGTCTCGTAAAACATAATGTTATAGGCAAATACGTAGGTATGCCACACTAGGTGAACCATCCCTTCAGTCCATGCTCTAAGAGTATGCATGACTTTTAATGTCGACATTAATTACGTGTGAAATCCTATACTTTACGAGACAGAGGGGTATATATCAATTATAATAAAAAATTAAATACTTACATTTCAAAAAATATCATTAGATTAATTATATAATAAATTTTACAATATACTAATTTGGTTTATTTATTGAAAATCTAATCAAACATAATCACTTTAACTCACATGTCAGTACTTTTTTTTTGGACGGAGCAGTACTAATACAACTATTCCATCCATTTAAATTATATCCGTTTGATTTTTTTTTAACCCTAAGTTTGATTATTCATCTTTTTTAAAATTTTTAAACATTTTTTATTTTTTTTTTTTAATAAATAGCTAAAAAATGTTTTTAAATTTGATTATATTTATAAAATTTTTTTTAATAAACGAGGGGTTAAATTTAGATAAAAAAAACTAAATAATTATTTTTTTTAAAAAGGGGGGGGGACTAGCAAATAGCATGCATTATCGCGTCGTTTTAATTTTAAATATTAATTTCTGGGGGAACCCGGGCCGATGCGCGCGACAACTTTGGGAAAGTCTAACGACGGACTTTGCGTTTTGTGGGGGATTTTTTAGGATCGATCGAGTTTTGGGGCCCCCGTCACGACCCAAAGGGGCGCATCAGGGGGCACGGGCCCCCGTCCATGCCCGATTGCCCCACCAAACACTACTAGCTCTAATACAACCAAACGACCCTTTCCGGCTTTTAAAATTTTCTTTACTTTTTCCCCCGACCACTGGACTGGACCGACGCCTGGTCCGACGCCTTCACCCTCTTCCTCAAATCCACGCAGGGAGCACCCTAGCTCCGGACTCTAGTCCGACACCCACCATCGGACTAAACCTTGTGGTGCGACGCCTTCGGGAGCTCAACTGTTTACCTGGGCAGGACCACCGGACCAATGGGATATGGTCCGGAGCCTAAAGTCTGGTAGTCTGGAGCTTAGTCCGACGCTCTCAGCTGCTTGGTAGTCTTACTGCTCAAGACCACCGGACCAGATACAATGGTCCGGAGCTAAGGGCAAGTTGTCCGGAGCTTAGTCCGGAGCTCACGAACAGAAAGCTGAAACCCGTGAGAAAGGTTTTTTCTCCGTCAAAACTTCCCAAAACTCAACCAAATGATCACTAACTGCAACCAAACTTTGTAGGCATGATCCTAGTGCAGTTGGGGAGCTATCCTGAAG
Organism: Microstegium vimineum; assembly: GCA_022036555.1. Classification (NCBI taxonomy): domain Eukaryota; kingdom Viridiplantae; phylum Streptophyta; class Magnoliopsida; order Poales; family Poaceae; genus Microstegium; species Microstegium vimineum. The sequence continues at coordinate 8,901,811 of CM039125.1, read as the reverse complement.
AAATCATCGCTCAATTTGGCTTAGAGCAACGAGAGGAGAAGAGATTCGGGAAAAGCTCAAGAACGAAGAACACAACAAATAAATCGCCCGATCTGTGTGCTCACAAGGTTTTAGGAAAATTACTTTGGTGTAAAGATGCTCCTTACAAGCACGAACAACTTGGTTCAAACGGATTTTGCAAAGCCCTTCTCAATCAAAACATCTCATCTCGGGATCAAAGAAAAGAGAGAGAGGGGAAAAACTAAAACGCGAAGAAAACAAGCAAAACGGGACACGATCATGAAATCAAAGGCGTCATGGCCTACGGAGGGTAAGGCCTCCGATTCCCACCAAAAAATTCGCGAGTTCTTACAAAGGTTGGTGAAATCAACCTAGGGCCCTCATGAACTAGAGAGAGGTTAGAGAGAGAGAGATGGTGCAAATGATTAGGGTTCAAGAGGTGGGATGAGGGATACCCCTTCATCCCCTATTTAATGTGCTTTGGCTATTTCCCAAAGACCCCCCTAGATATAAGACCGAATTACCTAGCCCTAAGACATTGTAATCCAAGTCGGTAACTATAACACCCTCAGTGTTAAGCTTGCATTGGCATATCATTTCATGAGCATGAGCACAAGCATCATTGCATTCATGCATTTCTATGATCATATGAAATGATAACCCTAAGTGATCACCTTGTTTTGCATGTGTGTATGTGTTAACCTACACTTAGCTTTATTTAAGTTATGCTTGTTTAACCAAGTGCTTGATGTATTGATCACTAATAACCACCTAGAAATATTTAGGGATGTTAATAGGACCATGTTTATGTTCATGACCAAGTCCAAATGAGCTTCTAGGGTTTAAGCTTTAATGATTGACCCTAGGAACCCTTTTGCTTGAGTTAACAAATTGACCTTGTTAATGACCTTGTATGAAAGAGTTGGCTTAAACAAAGTTGTAGAGTTTTTAATTCTACACCAACTTTGTTTAACTACCTTGAGGTGATTTGGATCCTAAAATACCCTAATTGGTCAATCAAGGCTGATTTGGGGGCTGTTTTAGCTTCTGAA